>JAECWN010000356.1:0-1200000 GCA_018150725.1 Drosophila quadrilineata
GATTAAAGTTATTCACAGAAATGCAAGATTTTTTAAAATCGGTTGATATTTGACAAAGTTATGGCTTTTCAAAGTTAAGAGAGTTTTCAGAAATATGTAAAAATGGCCACAAAAAGTCCAGAAATTAAAAATGACAAAATTAATAAGCTTTTCATGCATTTTGAAAGTGGATTCTATACAGTTAACAAAACTGCACGAATTTAAAAATTTGGTTGATTTTTCGAAAAGTTGTGCGTTTTTAAAGTTAAGAAGATTTTCATTTTTTTACTAAAATCTATATCTTTACTATTTGTTTTTCCTGGTCCATATTTTCTGATTAAAGCCAATGATGTTAGATATCGATGGAAAATAGGATCAAAGTCATTCACAGAAATGCAACATTTTTTAAAATCGGTTGATATTTGACAAAGTTATGGCATTTCAAAGTTAAGAGAGTTTTCAGAAATATGCAAAAATGGCAACAGAAGTCCAAAAATTAAATACGACAATATTAATAAACTTTTGATGCATTTTGAAAGTGGATTCTATACCGTTAACAAAACTGCATGAATTTAAAAATTTGGTTGATTTTTCGAAAAGTTGTGCGTTTTTAAAGTTAAGAAGATCTTCATTTTTGTACTAAAATCTATATCTTTACTATTTGTTTTTCCTGGTCCATATTTTCTGATTAAAACCAATGATGTTAGATATCGATGGAAAATAGGATTAAAGTCATTCACAGAAATGCAACATTTTTTAAAATCGGTTGATATTTGACAAAGTTATGGCTTTTCAAAGTTAAGAGAGTTTTCAGAAATATGTAAAAATGGCCACAAAAAGTCCAGAAATTAAAAATGACAAAATTAATAAACTTTTGATGCATTTTGAAAGTGGATTCTACACCGTTAACAAAACTGCATGAATTTTAAAATTCGGTTGATTTTTCGAAAAGTTGTGCGTTTTTAAAGTTAAGAAGATTTTCATTTTTGTACTAAAATCTATATCTTTACTATTTGTTTTTTCTGGTCCATATTTTCTGATTAAAACCAATGATGTTAGATATCGATGCAAAATAGGATCAAAGTCATTCACAGAAATGCAACATTTTTTAAAATCGGTTGAAATTTGACATAATTATGGCTTTTCAAAGTTGAGATAGTTTTCAGAAATATGTAAAAATGGCCACAAAAAGTCCAGAAATTAAAAATGACAAAATTAATAAACTTTTGATGCATTTTGAAAGTGGATTCTATACCGTTAACAAAACTGTATGAATTTTAAAATTCGGTTGATTTTTCGAAAAGTTGTGCGTTTTTAAAGTTAAGAAGATTTTCATTTTTGTACTAAAGTCTATATCTTTACTATTTGTTTTTCCTGGTCCATATATTCTGATTAAAACCAATGATGTTAGATATCGATGCAAAATAGGATTAAAGTCTTTAACAGAAATGCAACATTTTTTAAAATCGGTTGATATTAGACAAAGTAATGGCTTTTCAAAGTTGAGAGAGTTTTCAGAAATATGTAAAAATGGCCACAAAAAGTCCAAAAATTAAAAATGACAAAATTAATAAACTTTTGATGCATTTTGGAAGTGCATTCTATACCGTTAACAAAACTGCATGAATTTTAAAATTCGGTTGATTTTTCGAAGAGTTGTGCGTTTTTAAGGTTAAGAAGATTTTAATTTTTGTACTAATATCTATATCTTAACTATTTGTTTTTCCTGGTCCATATTTTCTGATTAAAACCAATGATGTTAGATATCGATGCAAAATAAGATCATTCACAGAAATGCAACATTTTTTAAAATCGGTTGATATTTGACAAAGTTATGGCATTTCAAAGTTGAGAGAGTTTTCAGAAATATGCAAAAATGGCAACAGAAGTCCAAAAATTAAATACGACAATATTAATAAACTTTTGATGCATTTTGAAAGTGGATTCTATACCGTTAACAAAAATGCATGAATTTAAAAATTCGTTTGATTTTTCGAAAAGTTGTGCGTTTTTAAAGTTAAGAAGATTTTAATTTTTGTACTAAAATCTATATCTTTACTATTTGTTTTTCCTGGTCCATATTTTCTGATTAAAGCCAATGATGACAAATTTTTGTCCATATCTCGAGGAATACTCATCAGAAACACCTCAAATAAAAAGCATTATGCTAGTTTTGAGTCCCAGAATCGATAAAAGTTTAAAATTTGGGTTTAAAGAAATTTCTTTTCGATTTTTGATGACTTTGCCAATGGGTAAGTATGCAAAAATGGTCAAAAGAAGTCGAAAAATTAAAAACTCCGAAAATATACAAACTTTGAATGCAGAATTGTTTTGGCATCAAACCCATTAACAAAAATCCGAATTTCATTAAAATTGGTGAAGTTTTGGCCAAGTTATGACAATTCAAAATTAGACGGAAATCAAAAAGATTCTAAATTTGCATATTTTTAACTTAGGAGGAGCCATTTTCACCAAAAAGAGCTTTATTGAAGATTATTAGAATTTGAATATATTTTTTAAATGTGCCTTTAATCAAACTGAAAATTTCAATAAAATCGGTTGTATTTTAGAATAGTTATCATGACTCAAAGATAATAGAAACGTGCTAAAATGCGTTAAATTCGATTTTTTGACATGTGTGACAAATTTTTGTCCATATCTCGTGAAATACTCATCAGAAACACCTCAAATAAAAAGCAATATGCTAGTTTTGAGTCCCAGAATCGATAAAAGTCAAAAATTTGGGTTTTAAAATTTTTTCGATTTTTGATGACTTTGTCAGTGGGTAAGTATGCAAAAATGGTGAAAAGAAGTCGAAAAATTAAAAACTCCGAAAATATACAAACTTTGAATGCAGAATTGATTTAGAATGAAAACCATTAATAAAAATCCAAATTTCATTAAAATTGGTGAAGTTTTGGCCAAGTTATGACAATTCAAAATTAGACGGAAATCAAAAAATTGCTAAATTTGCATATTTTTAACTTAGGAGGAGCAATTTCCACCAAAAAGAGCTTTATTGAATATTATTAGAATTTGAATATATTTTTTAAATGTGCCTTTAATCAAACTGAAAATTTCAATAAAATCGGTTATGTTTTAGAATAGTTATCATGACTCAATGATAATAGAAAAGTGCTAAAATGCGAAAAATCGGATTTTTGACTTGTGTGACAAATTTTTGTCCATATCTCGTGGAATACTCATCAGAAACACCTCAAATAAAAAGCATTATGCTAGTTTTGAGTCCCAGAATCGATAAAAGTCAAAAATTTGGGTTAGAACATTTATTCGATTTTTGATGATTTTGTCAAAAACGGTCAAAAAAAGTCAATAAATTAAAAACACCGAAAATATACAAACTTTTATTGCAGAATTGTTTTGGCATCAAAACCATTAATAAAAATCCAAATTTCATTAAAATCCGTGAAGTTTTGGCCAAGTTCTGCCAATTCAAAATTAGAAGGCAAATTCAAAATTGCTAAATTTGCACTTAGAAGGAGCAATTCTCATCAAAAAGAGCTTTACTGAAGATTATTGAAATTCGAATATAATCCGAAAATAATCTAACTTTGAATGCAGAATAATTTTCTTATCAAACCCATTATTTAAAATTTCATCAAAATTGATTGGGTTTTGGTTAAGTTTTGGCCCATCAAAATTAAGGGGAAATTTAATTTTGCCATTGTTGTTTTTGTTGTTTCTACTCTTCTGCAACCTTTTCTAAAATCCTGTTTTAAATTAATCAAAGTTCTAGCAGTCGAGAGATTATATGTAGGTATATCCAGAATTTAACACTCCAAATATTTGTTAGAGAACCAACCAGTTGCTTCACATCATGCGTAGCATACTTTTCGGCTGTTGGAAACTGTTAACTAACTCAGGTGGCAACCTTGGCAGAACTCTCATATAACTTGTTGCGCCAGTTTTTGTTTAGTTGCTGTTTACAGTTCGTGCCACTCGAACGTCGCTCGTCTTCGATCGGCCTGCACTTTTAAGGTGGGTCTTCTTTATTTACTTTCTGTGCGCTGTTCTACACGAGGTTGTTGTTGTTATTTTCATTACTTGTCGTAGACGCATGTTAAAATATATTCACAACTTGCATGCAAAGTGAAACTGGCATATGAATATATGTATGTGGTTTTTGTTATTGTTTCTAAAAATATGAAAACAAATTTTAGCACCATTTGTTTCACCTGTTTCAAGTTCGTAAATTTGTAAATGTTTAAAACGAATTGTTTCTTACAAATGAAATGGAAACACTAGTACACAAATTTTTGAACGATGACATAAACCTGAAATGCAACCCCACCCCACTCACTGTAGATAAACAAATTTGCATAACTGTGGGCGAGAGAGATTACAAGGCAATTAAAATCCAAAAATTGAAAATAATCGCAGCTGTTTGCAAGTGGCAAGAAATTGTCATGAATACGTCAAAATTATAAGTCTCTGCTTCCTTTTCAAAATTGTACATCCATTTTGAGGCATAGTATTATTTAACTATTCATTTTAAGTGGTTTATTTCGCTAACAAGTATACAGAGTCTAATTATGATAAATTAATTTATACAGCGATTAGTTTCGAAAAAGATATCAAAATAGTTGCAAAGATAGAGGTAGTTTTAACCGTCTGTCCCAAAGTATAGTTATTTCTATATACATACATTATATGTATATACCATTTCACCTTGGTTTACATACATATATCGCCATATCTATTTATGGTGAGCATTGCCAAAAACAACATCAAACAGGTCATTTCCATGTTTGTCACGCATTTCCAAAATCAAATTCTTTAGTAAAAGTGAAATTCATTTGAAAATCCATTGAAAATTTCCCGGGCTGTGTTTTGTGATTCACTTGAGACTTAACAACTTTTCACTTTCGATCGCTATCTTATCTTGTAGATTTTATCGGAGCAAAGCTCTTATCCCGCCGCCATTAAACATGGGTAATCCAGTTTGGTTCATTTTCTGGCTTCTGGTCTTGTGGATCGTATCCTTCGCCGTGGCGTTCTTCTGTGCATTCTTCTACATTGTCATCTTTGCATTGGTGGTGTGCATTCCGGGACTTTCGGTAAGTGGTGTGGACTGGGCTGGGCTGGTGGAGACCTGATGACATCATTGTTTTCATAGTTGCTGAGTGCGGGCGCTTATCGCAACTAGTAGATTTTTTAGGCATTACTCATACGCCACCATTTCAAATTCACTAAGCTAAGACTTATGATAAAAGTACAAAAAGATTTCATATCCTTGCCATATATAACATTATGTGTAACACATGAGAATTAATGTATGTGTATATGGGTTCAACAAAACTTATCTCGATTCTTTGTAGAGCGTAACGGACATCCTGCTGCAAGGACTGCAGTTCCCTCACTATTGTGCGAAGGCCATGATGGACTGCAAGCCATTGTTCTAAATCTTTACAATTATATATACCTATATTATATATATATATATATATATATAAAATTAATTAATCTTAAGTGGAGTAAGTGTAATAGTTGATGTTGTCAGACTTCTTTTTTATGATAAATTTGTAATTAAATAATAATCAAATTTGTGTATTTTGTTAATCAATCTCTCTCTGAGCGATATCAGCCGCAAAAGCAGCCCTCGCCGATGACTCACATACGGTTAATTTGATTCCAACCGCAGTGAATGAAGTCCAATAATACTATTGTATTATAAATATCTATATCTATATAGGTTACTATTAATTATTACCTACCGCACACGATCCCCATTCCCACTACGATAATTCCATTCACTAGTTTCTTTACAAAAAAAGAGGAGTATGCTTTTAGGAGCTTAGCCTACATTGCGTTCATTTGGTAGTCGATGCCACTGTTGCATTTTGCTGGCTACTCCCAGGTGCGTCTGTGCTGCCCGTGGATGCGGCTATATCTACGGGTGACGCCGTCTGATGTGGCGAGGGGTGCGCCTCGCGTTCGTTGATCGCGCGCAGTTCGAGTTCACCGATAAGCTGCATCACGCGCATTTTACCTTCGGTTGCTAGCTTTGGTGGCAGTGTCTTGACAGTGGCGCAAATGCTGTCAAAGAAGAGATCAAGCGAGTCACGCGTATGGGACTCTATTGAGGTGAGGTGTTGTAGCTGATAGGAGTGTAGCTGCCTGGTGGCATAGGGCAGCGCCTGCCTTTGTGCTGGGGTGTAGCAGCCGGCAACTATTGGCGTTATGGTTGCCTTTGAGGTAATCTCAGGACATTGACTGGAGCTAGCCGGAGTGGATGCGGCTGCCATCTTGGCAGCAGGAGCGGGTACTTTCTTGATGGTAATGCGGCAGGGTTGTGGTGTGGACGTCGACGGTTGGCAGTGTGCTGATAGCTGAGCTCCTGGTGTGGCTGCGTGTGGCAACTCATTGATGGTCACCTGCAATGGCAGAAATTCCAGCATGCCCGAATGTTGAGAGTCCGTTTCTGATAAACTGCGTTTGGACTTTGGTTCATATTGATCATCGTCGGCATCGTCATCAGCATCGCCGTCATTATCGCCATCACCATCACCCTCACCATCTACATCGTCATCGTCATGCTCATCGTCGTCTTCATCCGCTGCAGCCTCAGCATCATCTTCATTTGCCTCAGCCTCTTCATCATCTTCGGCATCCTCATCATCATCGTCATCCTCATTGCCAACCTCGGCCTTGCACAAATCGGCATCTCCGGCAAACGAATGCATCGGCAAGATACCATCGTCATCATCATTATAATCCCACTTACCCTCTGTCTTCACTTTGGTCAGAGGAACAGCTGACTTCCGCTGCGCGTTCTCAGAGTGTTTGATGCTGCCTTCATGCTTGCCCAGATCGGAGCGTTTAGCACTGAGTCGGCATTCACAGACCGCACAAAACACAAAATGAGGATCGGTTTCATCCAGTATCAGCCATGGATATAGAGAGAGATATTCCGGTTTCGTTTTCGGCCTCGGATATTTTAGAAGGGCACACGGCCTACGTGGTTTGTACTCCGAACGCAACGCGTCGCTGTTGGAAAGTTGTTTAATATCTCAATATATATAATTTAATTATATGTTATGGCAATTACTTACAGTTTTTCTTGGGTTAACTGTAAATTGGACATTTATTAGTGCTTACAACAAATATAAACAAAATAGGTTAAGTGTGACCAGATATGTGGATTAGTAGAATATGCAAAATAGCATATAATGGATGTCAGTATTTGGTATTTTTTGGTATATCGAAATTAGTGACGTCACAACATGAAGAAATATACTTAAAATTCTTTTTCTCATTTGGCGTTTATTAACTATGAATTTATATGGAACAACTACAATACGGCTATTTAAATATTATGCTGCCCGGGCATTGACCGTCATTTTTGAACGGCCATCAATTTTAAAAGTTGATCCAAAGACCTAAATTTTAGTTTTGCCTTTTTTTTCTATACGTTTCCGATGTGTGGTTATTTAAGCGATTATAGTTCATTCCGAATCGGGTTGAATTTCTTACTTGAGAGGTATGCGGTCTAGGTAGCAAGTTATCACGAGAAACACTTCTATACACAGAATTTTCGGTTCCAGAGAATTTTTTTAAAATTGGCTGTCTAGTTACTGATCGACTTTTCATCCTATATTCATCAAATAATACTGGTAGCCGTCTCATCTTGTGCTCATCGACTGATAAAGGATAATTATAATAGGGATGAGTGTCTGATGAAATCGCTGTACGATTCACACTGTATCCAATTGGACGTGTTCTTTGGAAAGGTAATATGTTCTGTCGTGCTTCCCTAAGCTCGTCAAACAAATCAGAATTTGGTCTTCTTTGATGTCGTATATCCGCAGGTGATGTAGGATTACTACTGAATGTTGGACTTTCATCCCTTCTGAAGCTTGAAGATTCTACTACCGCACTTAGATTACTGCGTGATGCTGACATCGGCGTTACAAGTCGCATGCCCACAAGCCTCGTTTCCGGATTGTGCGAGTGCTCTCCTAAAATAATAAAGAATTTGATGTGCCAAAAGTAGAGCTAGATATCGCCTGGATACCTACCATTTGTAAAGGGAGGGAATAAAGCGGATGTTCGTGCATCACGACTCGCTCTGGCATATGGGGAAGAGTAGTTATAGTCATAATGGGAGTTAGGGCTGCTATTAAAACCAGTTCCACTGCCATTACTAGGCACATACCGAGGGCCATAGCTACTCCCAAAACCAGAGTTATTGCCACAGCTAGCATTATGTTGTTTATTATCCTTCAATTCAGCATACCAGATATCCAGCTAAAATAGTGTAAATAGTATTGAAGAAAAGTATATGAATTGAAATTCTCTTACCATATAGAATATACCGTAAGCTATTGCTAGAGATAACAGAAGAATAGCAGTGACTTTAGTAAATTGTAGCATAAGAAAAATTAATGTTGCAATGGCAATGTGAACATTCTTTACACCCATCAAGTCCAGGTATTCTCGAATCTCAGTGATTCTTATTGTTTGCAAATATTCGACTGCAGAATAAACTGCGTCATAGAACCGCTCTAACGCTCTATCCATTCTCCGGAAATAAAACTAATTGAGGAAACTACTATTCTGTACCCGAAATTTGCTGGATTGAAAACATTTCTAGATTCGATTTCAAATAACTGACAGCCTTAACACATACCTTGAAAATAGAATAAATACTGTAATTGATATACCAAATTTGGGAGCTGGTCACATCGACATATGCGATAGGTGCTCGTCTATCGATAAGTTTTATGAACAGATGATTACAGTGTATTAGAAAAAGTTATCAAACAATACTTTAAGCCGAGTTATTTTAATAATTAAATGCTACGACGCATAATGTCCGAATTCGACATAACTGCCGGTCTACAGAACGTCTTAAAGAATATGAAGACGGCCTGCTCTTTGGTAAGTCAATGTCATTGAATCAATTTGCATGTAATGACCAAAATCCAAACCACGTCTGCACTTAGGAGCTCAATAGAGGCCGTCCCCTCCTAGTGGCAGTAAGCAAGACTAAGCCAGCGGAGTGCATCATTGAGGCGTACAAGGCGGGTCAGCGACACTTCGGCGAGAACTATGTGCAGGAATTGATTGAGAAGAGTACCAATCCGGAAATACTAGCCCAATGTCCTGATATCAAGTGGCATTTAATCGGACATCTGCAGAGTAACAAGATCAACAAGGTCATACATACTTTTAGATTAGATTAGATTTGTTATTCATAAACTTCTCATCGTTACAGGTACTAAAGCTTCCCAATCTATACATGATACAAACTGTTGATAGTGAAAAGTTAGCCAACAGTCTTGATGCCGGCTGGTCAAAGCTTCAACCGCAGCCAAGTGAGCCACTAAGAGTGTTGATACAGATCAACACCAGCGGAGAAGATGGTAAAACCCTCTTTGAATTCCCTTTGCTCTCACCCTTTACCTTCCACTCTTGTATTGCCCACAGTTAAGAGTGGCATCAATCCCAGCCAAGCGCCCTCTCTTTATAATTATATCCGCACCAATCTGAAGCATTTGCAGCTTGCGGGCATTATGACCATTGGAGCTTATGGCTTTGATAATAGTAAGGGAACAAATCCGGATTTTGTGTCGCTGTTGAAGGTGCAGCGTGACATTTGTGTGGCAAACGGTTTATTACCTCATCATGTTGAGATCTCAATGGGAATGTCCAACGACTATGAAAGTGCGGTACGTAATCCATCAACAATAATAGTGACAAGAGTGTAGCCCTGTATTCATGATAAATTCTCAGATCCAAATGGGCAGTACTATAGTGCGAGTTGGCACTGCTATTTTTGGATATCGCCCCGCCAAGGCATAATACCCAAGGCAATCGAAGGCACGCTGAGCTGAGTAAATTGTCGGAGGAATGTGTGAAAAGGCGCTCTCGTCGTGGAATGACCATAACATTTAGCATCTACGCGCTCAATACAGTTGATTCCCAATGACGTCCATCTTGGTTGTGTAGCTGCCCATCGTATCTATCGTGTCCATCGGACTAAAATTTGTTATTGGAATAGCGCCCGTGTGCGCAAAATCAAAATATGAAATTCTTCCAAGTTATCTTATATACCATATATTGATGTATACATATACATATATGTACGAACATAGAAGCTTAAAGATATGCATGTTTATAGAATTGAGTTGAATCATATAATTAGAACATCATCGGATAAACAAATGTTATGCGTAGGCTGTGATTTCCTCCCCACATCTTATCTTATTCGTATAAATCGTATTTGGCAATAAAAAATGTACATAAATATGGTTGTTCCAAATAGAAAAACTTTATTTGTAACTTTGTAATTATTGACACTATTTGGCAACATTTTTTTCTGTGAACACTTGATCGCACTACATTTAATTATTTTGTTTAATTTTTAAACTATATTTAAACCCATCGTGGTGCAGTTGTGGACTCTTTTAGCCTGGCCAATTGCCAGTGTGTCCGTCTCCTGGTTAAATGCCAAATTTTCAAACGCTTCTGAAAATGCAATTCAAATCACTTTCAATCTATGAACAGCATGAACAGCCGCGGAAAGTTCAATTTCAATTATGTCTGGTCGATGATTTATCAATGTAATTTGGGACAGAAACCATTTGAATTGAATGTCGTCTCAGCAAATTTAAAAAACAATTTATATGAATGTTTAATTAAGACAACATTTTCGGATGACATATTCAGAAATCGATATGAAATGCTCTCATTGGATTTTGATTGACAACCAGCAGAGAATATTTTTTAAACTACTATTTGGTTCAACATTTATTAATTATTATTTATTAATAATAAAGTAAACAGGAAAATTCACTTAAATTGAAACCGCAACAAAATCAATCAAATTTCAATCAAAAATTTAAAAAATGGGCTTTTCCGAATCAATTTGGAAGAGTTTCATTAAAGTTGTAGCTCCTTGAAGTTTGAACTCGAAATCCCTAGTAGTAAAACCATCTATCAGTCATGAAAAATATACCCATAAAATCGGGAAAAGAATTATAAAAAAATTGAGATTTAATTTCCAGAAATGGATTAAAAATAAATCTGTTTAGGTAACCAGAGCCCACACAATATATCATCCAAAAATAAAACTTGCTAACTCATAAAAGGTAGATAAATTATACTTATATATCGTGGGTTGCATTAATATTTATATTATGCATATTCCATAAAGTAATCAATTTCAACTATATCAATATGTTGAATTTATCAGAGAAAAGTCAAAGAAATATATAATACATATATAGTTAATATATGACGTTATTAGGTAATGTTTATAAAGATCATTTAACTTTAATATGAAAAGTAAAATAATCCAAAATTCTATTTGTTATGCAATGGAGAAAGAAAATTCATATTTGCTATTGAACAAATGTTTCATTCTAGAGTACCATATAACTAAAAATCAAATTTCTGTGCTCTATATATGCGATACAAAATCTGTATAACTTAAACAGAACTATGGAATTCTTTGCACGATCTCTGTCTCTATCTGTCTATAATATATCTATATCTTTCTCTATCTGCCATCCACTGTCTGTCTCTCGATATATTTCTTTATATTGCACAATATGCAAAACATTTTTAAAACTGAAAATGCCATTCGTTGAAAATAGGCAAGGTAAAAGGCGAACATTTTGGGCGTCGAGTATATAGCCTCTGGGTTGGTTATATGTATGGTATGTTTAAAACAGACGATCTCTATAATAAACAGTTGTATATACATACACATATATTGAAAATATATGTATATGTTGTTTTGTGTAGGGAAATGTAGGTGATTTCAGAGCAAGAGGACACCTTCGATGATGCCTCAAGAGCAACGATGAATAATACAAAACAAAAATCGAAAAAATGCTTGCGTATTATAGATGAGCTAGAATGAATATATATACTATATACTATACTATATAGAGAGCAGGCACTAAATATCTTTCATATACATTTCAATGTATATGAATCTTTAAAAATATGCATATATATCAGCTTATATACTTGTACGCATTTCCTAGCAACAACAAGAAAAACAAAACTCATTTTCTCTGGCCGTTAAAATTAGAATTTGATTAGAGAGGCGCATGATGAGTAAACATCTGAGCTACTAGACTGGCCAACAGCAGCAGTGGTGGCCTCTCGCCACCACCCCCGCACCGCCCCTGAGCTTAGGGGTGCCTCTTGCCTTGCAGATACTAAAAAAGGCAGCACGAATATTGCAGATACAGATACAGCGAAAGCGAAACGATCACGATGCGAGCGGAGCCGAAGGTAGCCGAGCGGGGAGGTTCGGTTGGAAAGGCCGTTCGGGTGAAAAACGAATGAAGAAGACAAGGCGAAAAAGATCTTAAAACATCATTGTCTTGACGATAAAATCAGCCAGAGATTCAGTGTGCTCTGACCGCTCGACTCGTTTAGACAACACATCAAAGTTCAGCACCATGGTAAGGAGACATGGATATACCAGACATATACCAGAATCACCAGATATACATACATCCAGCTAGAATGCATTATCCGTCAAAAAGGACACGCGATCATTTGTGCAGTGAATGAATCTTATTGCAATTCAAAGTTATTCGATATTCCAAACGATACTCAATTCAATACAAATCAATCAAAATTCATATTCAAATAATGATTACTAAAAGATCGAGTGTGACTATATATTTATCTGACAAAGATCATACATTTTCGCGCTGACCTCAATGAATCACCTTTATGTGGATTATTGTGCCAGTTCTTTATGGATTACCTTCAATAATGGACCTCTACCGAAACTATTTTTAATTATATGTCATTCCGACATATAGTATTTGTATAGTTCTATAAATGGAGCGATCGGTCTCTATACGCATCTAAGCGACGCGAAATCTGATACTCGAATAGAGCGAGACGGCTATACTATTAGCTTATGTAATACGCGTTGAATATTTTTAGATGCGTAATGTATTTGGAATTTCGAAATACGATGAAGAGATTTTCGAAATAATTTTGAACGACAATTGACTATTTACTGCGCAATGGTATTGAATGGAATTCTGTTCAATGAATTGAATATTGTTTTCAATCAACTGTTGGAATTTGATTTATGAATGAAATATTTTCTATATCTTTTAGGCGGATGAGAAGAAGAAGGTTAAGAAGAAGAAGACCAAGGAAGAGGGTGGTACTTCCGAAACCGCTTCTGAGGCTGTGTCTGAGGCAGCAACCCCTGCACCAGCTGCCACTCCTGCCCCAGCTTCTGCTACTGGTTCGAAGAGAGCGTCGGGCGGCTCCCGCGGCTCCAAGAAGTCGAAGCGCGCTGGTTCCTCCGTGTTCTCTGTGTTCTCCCAGAAGCAGATTGCCGAATTCAAGGAAGTAAGTGAAACTTGTTTGCCAAATCCTCGATTCGAAACGGTTCCTATCCATGGTCCTGTGCCTGCACCTGTGCCCGTGCCTATATATACCGCCTAAAAAGGCTATGCCATGACACATCCATGATCGTAACCGATGAATCCCAAATCACAAACCTTCGAAATGAAGAAAAAAATATAACCAATATCGATTCCATATATCAACGACCAATATCACCAACCACCTCTCTGTCTCTTTCTCTCTCTCTCTCTATCTCTTTCTAAATCTGCGCGCTTGAACTCTCAGGCCTTCCAACTTATGGATGCCGACAAGGACGGTATTATTGGCAAGAACGATTTGCGTGCTGCCTTCGATTCCGTCGGCAAGATCGCCAACGACAAGGAGTTGGACTCCATGCTGGGCGAGGCCTCTGGTCCAATTAACTTCACCCAATTGCTGACCTTGTTCGCCAACCGTATGGCCACCTCTGGTGCCAACGATGAAGACGAAGTTGTTATTGCTGCCTTCAAAACATTCGATAACGATGGTCTCATCGATGGTGATAAATTCCGCGAAATGCTCATGGGCTTCGGTGACAAATTCACCATGAAGGAGGTCGATGATGCCTTCGATCAGATGGTCATTGATGACAAGAACCAAATCGATACCGCATCCCTGATTGAAATGCTCACCGGCAAGGGTGATGAGGAGGAAGAGGAAGCCGCCTAAGCAGCACTGCAGGCCCCGTACACATCCTAACTCTAACTCTACATCCATATTACAACCAAAAACTTTTAAAATCGTCAAAAAAAATAATAAACGTAATTAAAAGAAATGCTCGTTTTACATATGTAAATCTTATATATCTCTATATATATATATTTATATAATCTCTTTATTTGTTAATCAACAACAACAACAACAACACACACACATAATACTCTTAACTTCTTCAACAACAACAACAACAACTAAATTTGGTAGCAAACAACAACAAGAACAACGTGTAGTCATTTACCATATGTACCAAGTTCCACGTATCATTTTAGGGATACTTTATATCCATGCAAAATGTCAAAACGCCATCTTGACAGCTAGTTTTCTAGTTGATTTATTATTAAATTTTACACGTAAAATTTATAAATAACTGAAATCTATTTTATGAAAAAAGAAATACTAAAGAAAAAACCAAAAAAATTAAAAAAAAAAAAAAGTTTGTTAATATTTATTGGAGCATCGCTGTTCGTTGAAGAACAACACATAGGAACATCACAGAGAAAGGATAACGAAAGGACGAACCTAGCTAGCGATAAGGTCACCTCCAAGAGGGCATGACCTTGGGCCTTGGCCCAGATTTCTTAATTATTTTCAATTCGGAGGTTAAGGAGAGGGAGACATACAATTTGCTTAGAGTAATTTTATCTGAGAGCTAAACATATACATATATTAAATATCTATCTATATATATACATACTACATATTTACATATATATTTCTATCTATTATTATATTTATTATGGATATCTTCTTTCGTTTGTTCGACAAGTTATTGAGAGTTAGCCTAAATGAAAAACACAATACCAACAACAAGTTCATTCAAACATAATTTTTTTTTTCCAATAATTCAATATTTTTCTAAATATGAAGTATCAGCGTTTTTGACAATTAACTAAACTAAAAAAATTGTTTCTAGTTTATGCGTTCTGAAAGTATCGAAAAGTTATTAAACAAATATGCAAAAGTTGATTTATTTTTGAAGAGTTCACGTTTTTGTTTCTCTCACTATCAACGGGCGTGATCTTTCGACGAATCGCCACAGATACACATACATACTATATAATCTCACTCACTGTGCCTGGGATTATAGTAGGCATATCAAGGGCAGATACAGTAACCAGAGATGTGATGTGTGAAAAAATGAAATGAAAGCAGGAGAAGGCAAATGAAAAGCATACCTAGTAGTTTTGCAATACACACACTATCATTACCACCTAGGCAGTACCAACCACCTACACGACATACTAATGTACCAACACAACAACAAAAGAGAAGGATACACTTAAAAAAAAAAAAAACTAAACACAAATCGAATATGCAACGAGTTGTTAATCTTTACTTCAGTATACATTAAGTTACATGGCAAAGAATATTTTGAAAAAATCTTTTTTTAACCCGGTCAGAAATATTAACAAAAAAATTAGAAGAAGAACTGTTTTTATATAACAATGAAGATGATGATGACGATGACTTTGAAGGAATAAAGCATAACCAAGTCGTCTAAAAAAGAAATTCTGCATTTTACTTTTACACATAGACTGGGCGGGGAATTTACATTCAACTGCTGAGTCAAGTGTGACCAGCTGCGCTCTACAATATAAGCACCAAAAAAACTAGCGAAGTCGGAGAATTTCACCACAGTAACTTCGCTCAACTGTCAAATGGTGGTACTCAACTCAGTCGCTCAAACAGTTGAGTTTGTCTAATTGGAAATTCATTCAACCAGTTTCAGTTTTCAGTTGATTTTCCCACAGCTCGCACGCATGCGCAACTCGATATGCAAGTTCATCGCGTAACCGTAAATATTTGTTAATACTTAAAAGAACCGTAGAACGAAAAGAGTGAGAAAGTCTCGTTTAAAACATGGCTGCGGGTCGACAACATTTAGGCCAAGAAACGCTGCTATGCGTCATCTTGGCTTATGGAATTGCAACACATAGTGGAGGTAGGTAACATACGGAGAATCGATCAATTACCTTCGGTTCCCACCAAGTCTTTGTATGCAAATCCAGCTCACAAAGCAATTCACTTTCATTATATGGTGCACGTAAGCGAAGGCGAAAGTGAATCTCGCTGTGGACCATACTCTGAGCTTTTTCTCTCTCTTCGTCTCTCGCTTGTCTCATGTTTTTGCTATTCTGTTTTATGGTTTGCTTCGTAAACAGTCGCGGCTCAACATCTGATCGCCTACATCTCTCAGCACGGGCTGCATGGTGAGATTACTTTTCGGCAAGTTGAGCCGAACCTTGTGGAAATTCAGTCCAATTTGGAGGCAACTCTTCAGTACCCGGATCAGGTCTGGAGCTGGGCTGTGAGACGTTTTCCCGTTGACTACACAAACATAGCTCCGGATGAGCGCTGTGAGCTGGATAAACTTGGCTCCCAGGTGCTGAGCTTCGACGAGGATCTGGAGTACTTGATACTGCCGGGAAATGAGACGTCCAAGTGGCAGCATCAGATGCAACTAATCGGAGATCGTGGCATTTGGGGTAAATCCCTGGTTCTCACCGAGGTCAATTCCAATGCTCGCATTTGTGCCACGATCACCACCGTCCAGAACTCTATGGAACACATGGCGGAGGCAAGATTCAATACACCCATTGCAGGTTCCGTTTACTTTCGCTGGCTAGCGCCCACAGACGGAGTTGCTGGCGATACGCTCATCTACTCGGATCTGTACCATATACAGGAGCAGCCATCACCAGGACATGATCAGAGCAAGTTTACTCAGCACCATTGGAAGATATTTGTTACGGATATATTCAAGCTTGATCATCATCGCAATGAGGATAACTGCAATTTCCTACAACTGGTATTCGATCCGCAGGGAAGCGGTGCTGGCCAAGGCATAGGCGACTTGGACACGCGGCTGGGTAGGATTGGCGTAGCCAAGAATGCTCTACGCAGTCCGCAACGTAGCGTGTTCCGTGACACCAAACTGGCCCTGCTGCCCTCGGATCTTACCATACCCCACCGCACGCTCTACCTGGTGCTGTACGACAATCAGCATCCGGACAACTATTTGGCCTGTACCAAGATCCGACATGTGCAGACCTTGACTTATAAGTGAGTGACAAATGACTATTCAATGAATTATTCATTTCTATGTGAGAATCTTACAGAACCTTTATAAATTCTGGAGGAGTCAAGGGCGAGGTAACCTTCACACAACGATCCAAGTTCGATCCCACGTTCCTCAACTTCACCCTATCCACGCCCTCGGCTCAGCATGTCAGCCGTAAGTTCGCTGCGGATGTAGCCGCATTCCGCATTCACAGTTTGCCACCAACCCCGCAACGCATCGGTAAACCGGACTATTGTGAGACCGCGGGTGAACTGTACAACCCCCGCGAGGTGGAGCAGGCACATGTGCCGCCCCCTGGCTATGGCACACAGGAACAATATGCGATAGGTGATCTCAGTGGCAAGTTGCAAGGCCGTAACAAGCAGTACTTCCATCAGTATGTGCTGCCTGGGACCAGCTCCGAGCTGAGCGGTCTCTACTGGGATCTCTATCTACCGCTGAGGGGTCGCCACAGCATCGCACACCGCAGTCTGGTTATCTATACCTACAACCGCACTGAGGTACACAACATAACTCAGACTGTCTGGGGCTGCACTACTCTCAATCAGTATCAACGGAATGGCATCTATCAGCAACCCATGTTTACAGCTCAGGTTCGGATGGAGGAGGTTAAGGGTCTTAAAAAGAAATTTTTCAAAAACTATCAGTTTTTTTAAGGTTCTGTTTCGTTATCCTGTCGTGGGACGGGTCATCTTTCGGCAAGCTGCGGAACAACCCTGGCAGGACACCATAGTGCTATTCGAGTACCTGATCCAGGCTGATGGCTCCACGCAAAACAATACCTTCGATCATCGCTGGGCCATACACAGCAATCCCCCGGGCAAGGACTTCTATGACTGGCAACAGCGTTGCATCTCGACTGGCGATGTCTTCAACCCCTTCAAGGTGGACTGGGGCAATCGCAGTATCGATGACTACTGCCAACCCCACCTGCCGGCCATGTGTCGTCTGGGAGCACTTGACGCCCGTCTTGGTAAGCTGACCATAGCTGGAGGTAAACGCAGGGCTGGCGAACTGAGTCGACGCATGTTTAGCGATGGCAATCTGCCGTTGTCCGGCAGTCAAAGTATACTGGGAAAGTCCCTGGTCATCTACGATGACAATGGACCCAAGGCGAGAGGCGAACGCTTGGCCTGTTCCAGTCTGATCGGACACTATCGTCGCAAGGTGGTGGCCAAGGATTGGTATGCCAATGGGGATGAGCTGACGGTCATTGGCAAAATGGAAATCACGCAGCAGTCGGAGTACGACATCAGCAATGTGGAGGTACAGCTAAAGGGACTACAGGACAACGGTGGCTACCACATACACATGGTGAGGATACGCCAAATGTACCTCCAAATCCTGAAACTTTCTCTCTAGACTCCAGTCGAGGCGAATTTAGCATTCCCCTGCGAAGCATCCACGCTGTACGGACTCTTTAATCCCTTTGGGGTCAATCCGAAGTCAATACCACCGCCCAAACAAGGCACCAGTGACCAGTATGAGATGGGAGACCTGAGCGGAAAGTTCGGAAAGTTGAAGGGACTCACCCAGTATGAGGATGCGTACAACGATACCAATTTGCCGCTCTTTGGCTACAGCAGTATCATAGGGCGATCTGTGGTGATCAAGAAACAGCAGAGGAATGCTCGTTGGGCATGCAGGTATATCATCTGTATATATCATCAAATCGATATATAATCTGATCTCTCCTCTGGTCTCAGCACTCTTGAACGCGGTTATAGCCCGAGTGAGGCCAGGGAGTTGCGAGCTATTGCCTCCTTCCATCATCCCACGGGCTATGCTTATGGTTACATCAAGATGACGCAGCTGATACACAATGATGGCAGCCAGTCGGAGACGGTCATCGAAGTGAAGCTGCGTCATCCGGGTAAAAATGATCGCAACTCTACGCAGAATCACAACTGGCAAATCTTTGTGAATCCTGTGGGCGTGGATGCCGCTGTCAAGCCGACGGTCACCCGCTGTGTTGCCGGTGGTTACGTATGGAATCCCTACTACACACAACTGGCAGATCCCTTGAATGTAAGCAGCTAATATACATATGAAATTAACAGAATTATCTCGAGTCTGTTCCTCTCTTAGCTCGATTTGTATGAACAGGAATGCGGACCGGATAACCCACTGCGTTGCTATGTGGGTGACGTGGGAGCTCGACTGGGAACCATAAGTGAGTAAAGTCTCTAGAAGATTTTATTTAGGAAAATCATCTGATTTCTTGCAGATCTTGGTGGAGAACGTGTTGTGCTGACCGATACTAACTTTCCACTGGAGCAACCGTTCAGCGCCATTGGTAGATCTATAGTGATCTTCGGACCAGATCATTCGCATGAACGCTTCGCTTGCGCCAACATTGAGCCGGATCACAATGTCATCAAGTACATAAACCTACAGAAACCGCCACGTTTCGTAGTGTAAGTAATCCAATCTTACCTACTACTGCCTCTTCAAATTAATGAGAATTTTAAGGGCCCAATTTCTGGAGGAGCTGCGCTCCGTAATGGGCATACCGGAGTGGATGTTGGACGTGGATGCTCGCAAGACAAAGGAACTGCATAACGGTGCCTGCATACAGATGATAATACACTTCAAAGGACCCATTGCACATCGCCTGGAGCTGGACATGTCCCGGCTCATAGCAGCGGGTCGCCTTGATGCGCCTTCGCTCTACATTCCAGGTTACACGAACACCAAGCGGAAGGCAACCATCTCTTATCGCACTTGCGGTGTTAGGGATAATAATGAAAAGCGTAAGTGGAAATATTGAACTTTTCATGACGAATAAAGATAATTCTCTTCCTTTACAGGCACCAAAACCTTCAAGGGCAACAGTTTCTCATCTAGTTTAGCCGCAACTGGACCAAAGTCTCTCGTATTTGCTGTGACCATACTCAGTTTAGTTACTATCCGTGTTGGGTCACAATCTTATAGTTTATTGGTTTATTGATATTAGTCATGTAATGTATATAGCTTGAATCATTGTAGCTAAAAAAATAAAAAGTTGGATTTGATTTGTGAACGAAACGGTCGTATATTTAATTTCTGTTCCGCAAGCTATCCCCCCACGACTCTAACCTGCAGGAAAAACTTCTGTTTGTGCAATACGATTATTGTAAACCAACAGTTTTATACTTATACAATAGCTATTTCATGTCATCGGTACATAGCCCAATAAATATACATACATATATAAAAAATAGAAAATATTTTCCAGAGGGGACAAGCGCATACATTGAATGTGCTATAAATAGCAGCAAATATTTATTAGAGATTAAAACGAGACCCAGAGAAAGAGAGAAAAATCTCTTGCCAAAATCGTGTGTAAATTATGCAATTATTGAAGCATGAATTTTAGTTCATTTTGTGCGAAATATTCAAAAATACGTTTAATTCCAGCATCAACTGCATTGAGTGCGTCAATTCACCACACCTTTAAAAATTCACCAGCGTACGCAAACTCACCACCCACAAGTAAGAATTTGTACAAGGTGCGTGTTGAACTGGGCATGCGCTCTATTCACCCCTCCCAGAGGTCATCGATTTTTTCTCCGTTTCTCGTTCGTCGCTCACATTTTTCCTGCACAGTCCGGAGGAGCGTGTTGGCAGCATCTTGAGCATCAAGCGCACAGAGTGTAAAAATAATGAAGTTATTCGCAGTGGGGCTATTTATAAGTCTAGTTATTGGCTGCAGTGCAGCTATAAGCGGACCCTATCTCTTTTGGGGTCACGATAAGGTCTTCAATTTACAGTCCCAGGCATTGGTGGATGCCACAAGCAAGAAGCAGCCGCTGACGCAACTTTTCCAAGATGCCAAGGCCATCATAATTTTCGTCCGGAACACCACATGCCGCCTGGAGGGCACCAAGTATCCCAAGTTTCAGAATTTGGTGAAGAACAACGCCTGGACGTACTTGCCCCAGCGGAATCTGGCCGCGGAGCCTTACAGCTACAACGCCAACATTGAGGTGTGTATTCATAGTCCAGTCAACCTCCCTATTCTCTCCCCTTCATGAAATCTTAATTTGGTAATTTTTTTGGTTTTATTTTGGGGTAGGTCATAAGTTTGTCTGGTCAACACGAAGAGGACGACTCTGAACTATTGACAGCCTTCAATGATGCACTAACCATTTATGGACATGGCGAGGTTTTGGGCATTTTAGCCAATCGCGAAGAGGAGGCACACTTTCTAGTGAAGCGTGAGGCCAACACCGAAACCAAGGAGGAGGATACCAACCAATCAATCACCACTCAATCAACTCCCACGACAGGAGAAACTGAGTCCACTTACATTTATATTGCGGAAGGTAACAAAGCGGTGCTGAGTTTGAGCGGTGCTCCCGAACTTCGTGTAGGCAACGAGACACTGCTTCTGGAGGAGCACAACAAACACATCACTTTCGATGATCAGGCCTCTAAAAACTATGGACGACTAAGCATCACATTTATGTACAACGGCGTAAAGTGCGTCCTAAGGTTCAAGTTCACGCTCCTGCGCGGCACATGGGTTATGCGCAAAGTAGAGGTGGATAGTCCGTACTACAAGGGAGTGCTGCTGGCCCGTGGTAATGAATACACACTGCCATCGGCACCACTAGGCTTCTCTTACCGCTGCTCCTCAGAGAAGCTGCTATTCAATAATCCAAAATCGAACGATACTCAGGTGAGTCTGGTACTCACCGACTACCAAGTGCAGCCCTGGGTAAATGGCGCCAAGAAATTTGGCGATGTCTATGATTGCGTCGGATTCATCTCGGCACCCATTCTCGCCGGCCTGCTAGTCACCATCTTCCTCCTAGGCATCCTCGGTCTGGGAATCTCGGCCATGCTTAGCATGCACACCCCGAACCGCTTCGAGAGCTCTCGCAACAAACAGCTTACCTTCACCGTTCAGGAGTAAAGCGCATCCTTCGCCCTGGAACCGTCATTGCGAAGTCAGTCAGGATGTTCGCCTTGATAAGATACACGCCTGTTAACCCACTGGCACTATTAACACTTGCCATCGAAATGAGTCTCATACATTTACTCTTTGTGCTAATTGTACTCTATGTTTATGTGCTATGGTATTACTAACATTTCAAATAAAAACCGTTAATTTCTTAAAACGATAGACATGAATCCAGTATTAATCTATAAGTTATCGCGCATAGCGAAAATACTAGACTATCGGAAAACAGCTGTTTCTCAGCAATGTGAGGGACGCGCCAAACTTTGTTAAATATACAATTTAATATTTATATACAGCAATTTAAAAAACATATACAAAAGTAAATACAGATTAGTGTTCAATTAGTTGCCTTGCCATGTTGCTCCACGAAGCGTTGGCAGCTTTCTGAGATCTGTAAATACACTGCATGGAAGCTGCCCATGCCCGCACTCTGCAAATGAAATCACGTTAAAAAAATTGCAAATGGAGGAAATTTCACAAATATAATTACAAAATAGGGATCCGGGATAACCTCATCCTCCTGAAGATTCAAATAGCTGCCCAAAAGCTCAATCCGGCATATAGGTGCCGGCTCCAACTGACTAGCCAGACCTCGAAGCTCCTCCATGTTGCTGTGATCCATACCAAAGATAAAGTCAAAAGTATAAAAATCTTCATCGGTTATCTGTCATAAATTCAAAAATGAACTGAAATTAATTGGAAAATACTATTAGATGCGTTGCGTACCTCACGACTTCTGTGCTTGGACTTCAGGCCATGTTGCCTTAGCAGTTGCTGTGCGCGTCCTTGAGGTTCATGGCCCACATTCCAATCCCGTAGCCCGGCGCTGTCCGTGTGCCAATCTTCCAATTGCCTTTTGTCGATGAGATGCTGCAATATGGCCTCAGCCATAGGTGAGCGACAGGTATTGCCTATTATATAAAAGAATTTAAGTCTTCTTAATTAATTATTTATTGTCATTTCTTACCTAAGCAGACGAATAAAACCTTCATGTTTGCTTATAGAATAACACTGGCAACGAAAAGTTTGTTGTTTTCACAAGAAAAGCGTCGCGATTACAGAATTTCACCACGAACAGGTTTGACTCATTGCAACCGAAATATGCAACTGTATAATATATACTATACATATATTTAATCGATTGAAAGTGAGTTATCATAGCAAAAACATATGTTTAATAACAAATCATTCACTGTACACATCATAATTTTATTATTTAAGCAGACGCTCCTTCATAAATGCCTGGCAAGCCACCACACACTGCTGATAAGCAGCCTCAAATCCTTCGGCGCCTCTTTCCTGCATATAGTTGTTATAGAAGCATTTCGGAATAAGAGATCATGCACTTACATAGTAAGGATCTTCGATGATGCGATTCTCTCTCTTCAGTCCAAAATCACCCAGCATGAGCAGCTCTGCCTTGGAGTCCTTTGGCGCTTTACGCCGCAGCTCGCTCATGTTGTCCTCATCCATGCCGAAAATGTAATCGAAGTCATTGAAGTCCTGCTTGGTTATTTGTCGCACAATGTGCGTGTTCTTCAGACCATGCTTCTCCAGTGTGCTCAACGCCCGAGGATCAGCACGATTGCCCACATGCCAGGATCCAATGGCAGCACTGTCCACCACAACACCTTCGACCTTGGCCTTGGCCAAGGTGTCAATCATGACAGTTTCAGCAATGGGCGAACGGCAGATGTTGCCTGCAACAAAAATTAGTAATACGTTATTATACTGTACGTTAAAAGTAATTTAAATGAAAATTAAAATTCATTTTACCCAAACAAATCATTAATATTTTCTTCACCATTTCCGAAGACACAATTTTGTACACTTAATTTGTTGTTGACTGTCGGTAGCTGTCGTTGTTCAACACTAAAACACACAGGTTGGCAGCATCAAACAACAGCTGACTTTAACCCCACTGTGGTGCCATGGAATTTTAACGATTTCAAGTGGCGCCCATTTCAAAAACACACTGTTTGTAGATCTTCTGCCATATACTGTAATGCAGTTTTTTTTTCAGAATATGTATTAATATGTTTATTGTCATATCAACCAATCCTCAATAATGCGTTCGTCAATTTCATAATAGCGTAAAAAGTCGCTTAGTATAAGAATTTTTGTTTTCGTATAGTGGGGCTTCAATAGTCTCAATGAGACCATATTGCTCTGATCCATGCCGATGATATAGTCACATTTTTTTAAAATCCTCTAAGGTCAATTTTGAAATTTGAATTGAATTTGGGTTCGAAAACGAAGCATGTTTAGACATGTCTATCATCTACCTGTAAGTCAACTTTAGGAGCTAAGGATTTCCCTTTTTAAGAAGTACGGCATGTTTGAGTGCACTTCCTGCCATACAGACATGTTAGATAAACATTTATTCCAGTACCTCCTTGAATCTAAACAATTTTATTTTTAAATTGTGGACGATTTCAAGTGGTTAACCTCAGTCATTTCTCGGAGATGGGTTCAGGAATGAACATGAAATTAAAGTCGACTTCGGCAGGCAAACGTTTCAACCAAAATGATTTTCATTACCATAAGCTTGGTAAACTTGCGTCCAATGAATATTCAACAGCTTGTTGTTGTCCTTGCTGCAGGTGCAGCGTGGCAAATCCTCGAATTTCTTAATGACTTTCATCACTGACGACACTGTCGGCATCTTGTGATCCACTCGACTGGTCAAAGTGCAGCTGGAGCTTGGAGCAAGTCAGGTTGTCGGCCAGGTTGTGTCAGAGAGAGGGGTGTGGGGGAGGGGAGTCTCAGCCAAAAAAAGTAAAAAAATGTAAAGAAAGGGTAGAAAAAGCAAAGTTTTATGCAAATTTCACACAACAAGTAGACAAACAAAAGCCAGACATACATAAACTTTGCCAAGTTTTGCGCTTTGCTCTTTGTGGGTGGAGATGCATGGTGGTGGAGGGGCAGGAATAGGCGAAGCTGGAAGCGAGGACTATGCAGACAAATGTAACAGCAACTGGTATCGCACACTTCTCACATGCGAGACTGAGAATACAGACTGGCGAGGAGGACGGAGGAGGGAGGATAGGGTATGCAAATTAGAGTTGAGGCACTGCTGCAGTGCGTCCTCAACAATTGACAATTGTTGAAAATGCAAATGTAAACTGAAATGGAAATGGAAATGCTCAGACATATGTATGCAACAACACACGAGCAACAAGAAGATGATGAAGAAGAAGAGCTGCAACATCTCATTTAGATGCGTTCAACGATGTGTTGTAGGCGTTGACATTGCTGTGTATCTTGAAGGCGGCAACAACGGCACACAACTCATAAGATAAGATAAAAGATGCCAGCTGCATATTATCAACAGTGAGTGCAAATAAGCATGTACCACGCTGCAAAGGCAAACAAACATCGCCTGCGACAAATTGTTCTGTGATTTCAAGTGCAAATGAGCCTGAAACACATCACGACTGTGATAAAAGGTGACCAACCATTCAAGGGGCAGTCATCCATCATCCGTCATCAGTGGCCATCAAAGATGTCTGCAAATATGGCGGAGGCTGTGATGAGCGGCCATTTTGTAAATGAGCAAATGAAAAGCGGAAAAGCTGCAACTGCTAACTGACAGGCGGACAATCAGTTTTCTATTTATCTGTCTATCCGACTGTCACTCTGTCTCTCTGTATGTATGTATCTCTATCTCCATCTCCATCTCTATCTCTATCTTCATCAAATATTTAGCGCCTGGCATTGTACATGTCGTAAAATGTAAATACGAAACGGACGTCGAAGTGGTAGTACACAAATACATACATACATATATACTTGTATAATGCATATGGAGAGGTGTATATGACTATTTGTATTTATATAAGTCCAAACTACCCCGTGTGATGCTCGTTTCGCCTTGTTGTGGGAGGGGGTGTGCAGCAGCAGCAACAGCAGCAGCAGTGCCAACGACCAACAACAAAAGCAACGCAGCCGAAAAGCCGGCAACAATAAACGATAGCAACAACGATGCCAGCAACAATGTTGCTGCAACATTTCACAGGC
The DNA here is from genome assembly GCA_018150725.1 of Drosophila quadrilineata. NCBI lineage: Eukaryota > Metazoa > Arthropoda > Insecta > Diptera > Drosophilidae > Drosophila > Drosophila quadrilineata. Next base: position 26,145 of record JAECWN010000356.1, read on the forward strand.
GCGGACTTGTCTGCATTGAGAGTGTAAGAGAGTACAGCAACAACTCTCTTGTTGATAATTTCGTATTCTTCTATACACGCATATTCAGCTAAATCCGCCCCTGGCAAGTGTCTGCGTGCATTTATCTCGCATCGACTTGTTATATGTTGCTTGACTCTGCGACCGCAGTAACTGCAGCAGCAGCAGCCATAGAGACGGCAGCGACAGCGACTGCGACGCTGGCAATAGCAGTGCCGTCGACGTCGGCAGTGACAGCGTTTCAGAAACTTGTTTTCAACGTAGTTGGGTTTAGTTTACTTTGAGACGGCAACGCAGGTGGACGTGTGGAGAGATCCCAAGCGGTCGAAACGAATTTTAATGTGAACGTGAGTGAGCGCGTACAGAACGAAACAAAACGAAACGTAGCGTGTTTTCAAATATACACACACATACATGATTACGTGTGCATGTGTATTACAAACAAAGCAATAACAACACAAAAAGCAGCAAGAAGAAGAAGAGGAGCGTCAGTTGAGTGCCAGTGTGTTTGCGTTTGGTTTTATGACGCGGCGCGGCTTTTCGACGGTCTGTCTGTGTGTCGGTCTGTCAGTCGGTCGGCAGAGGGCAGGTAGTTCTTCGATTCGCTTGTTCTGTTATTTTTTTTTGTGAATTTCAATGTCTAACAAAGTCATCGAGCGTGTAAATGTTGTTAACAACTCTAGTAGGACAAGATAAACCAACAATTCCACGAAATACCATAACAAAGTGTTAAAACAGCATCAGTTAACTAACTAACAAACTTAACTAACGTAATACGAATTGGGATTACTCATCGGTTCGCAGGAGCAACGACCAAAAAAAGATATGAATTGAGAAACAAAAATCAAACCCCAACGACGACGACGACGACGACGACGTAGACGAGTGACATTTCACTGTCGCCGTTTTCTCTCCACGATCACGACCGTCTCCATCTCGTTCTGGGCAAGCGTTACACCAGTCGAGACTCAGACTAACTCTTTACGAAATCAAAACCAGTATCTGTTGTGAGCCACAGCCAATGTATCTGTAAGATACAACGCCACACAAGCCAAGCGCATATTGGAATTTACTTAACGCGTATGCGACTCACGCACACACGGAAAGTGATAAAGATAGATAAATAGAGAGAGAGAGAGAGGAATACACACCCAGCAATCGGAGTCTATTGGAGCTGTATGTTATTTGTATTGTAGGTAAGTGAACAGAAATACTGGCGGCGCCCTTTTCCCAGAAAACCACCAGTTCAGTTCAGTTCAGTTTAGTTCAACAGTGCCGGGTTTTTCCACCCTCGTACTAATGAAGCTGAGCCTGACCTGACCTGCATGTCGCTACCTGTTCTATGATGACCCCTTGGCGGACCTATCTCTCCATCTGACGTTGGTCGCATTTCCCATTAGCGGTTACTGCTGCTGCTGCTGCTGTTGCTGTTGGTGGTGGTGATGCAGTAGATTCTTTTTTACTGCATATTGAATGCTATTTATAAACGCCATTCTCTGTGGCCTCGCACGATCGGAGCCTAGGCCCTATCCCCAGTCCACAGTACACAGTCCCCAATCTCCAGTGCTTGTTCCACACCCAGGCCAGAGCTTCGGTCTCGGCTTACGCTTGCTGTGCGTTTACTTGCCACAGACAAGACAAGTCACAGTCACAGTCAGAGTCAGAGCCGGTTTTTTGCCTGTCCAACAAAATACAAGAACAACAACAACAACACAGCAGGGGCAGCAACAGCAGCAACAACCACAACAGTCGCAGCAACATCAATTCAATTTCTACTGGCTGAGTGAGTTTTGCTGTGATGAAGAACCTCAGCAGCAGCAGCAACATCATTGGAGCATCGACGACTTGAAGCTTCTTTCGTTCCATCTTTCGAGCAGGTTTTTGTGCTCTTTCTACAGCTTTTCGTTTTCATTTTTTTACCTTTCTTGTCTCTGCCCCCTTCATACCGTAAACATATTTTATGCTGTTGCCGCCAAGATTTGCTGATTTTTCACTGGTTTCTTTGAGCATTTTGTTTTTGTTTTTTTTTTTATCTTTACTTCTCTTCTCTTTTTGCGACTAGTTTATTTTTTGCTGCTTAATTCAAGTAATGCTTAAGTAGGTGCATGGCCTTATTTACCCAGTTTTTGAAATCAATTGGCAAAGCGGTTTATGCTGATTCATACACATTTGGTTATACATTTTAGCCCCGTTTGAATATTTTAGCCCAACATTCTGGCAACACACCCAGAAAGAAGCCAAACTCAATTAAAACAATGCCCATATTTTCTGAGTCAGCGCTAAACAATGCAAAAAAGAGTGTGACCAGCCACAGTTGTTGTTGGTAGCAGAGGGTGTGACCGCACTACAGCCCGGAACAATGCAAAATCAAAATGCAAAACTTGTTGCTGCTGCCAAGAAAGAGAGGTGAAGAGGGATGAAACAGCCAGACAATAATAACGAAAACAAATACCAAAAACAACAACTCCAGTTAACCGCAAAATAAAAAAAATATAACCAAAAAAAAAAATGCTTTTAGCAAATAATATTTTTCGAGTTGTTTGTCTGCCATGTGCCGTATGGCATGGAGAACGAAGCTCACCTGGACAGAGGCATCATTGTAGTTGTTGCTGTTGTCACACATTTCGTGCTCGAAGTGGAGGCAAATAAAGCGGGCCAACAAGTGGATGACGCTTCCACATAGCCACGGCAGAAAAAGTTAGCACAAATCTTAGGCAAGTGTGTCAGCAGCTCCAAGTCTAAGACTAAGCCTATTAAGCACACGGCTTAAGATTGACCCAGAGCTAGTCAAGAAGATGCCTCACCCTCGCCCTCGCCCCTCCCGTGCCCACACCTCGTCTTGCCAACGATTAAGTTCAATTAATGCTGACAGGCATCAAGGCAATGAATTGGCGCACAGGCCAAGAAGAAAAAATAAATTCTGGCTAATAATGTGACTGGACAGTGAATGGACAGAGGGGTTGGAGTGTCGCTTAATTGGAGAAACAGCTTTTGATGTGCCCGGTTGGAGCTTACGCTCTGTCACATCGGGTTCTCCTTGCAGCTGTGCCTGAATTTGAATTGAATTTGAGAATTTGAGAAATCCAAAATTGGGATTAATGCAAATTTTGTGTATTGACCTTTAAAGCGAAGCGTGACATATACGTGATGATGACGATGAGGAGGTTAGACCTCATCCTGACTGCGGCGCACACAACGTGCCACCTTCCGTTTGAACTCATCGTAGTCCTCCCGATACTCCTTGGCCGCATCGATATTGGCCGCGGACTCGCCATTGGGATCGGTCAGCATGGAGATGACCGACAGCAGAATGGTCTCCACTGTGTGGACTGGCAGCCAACGTTCCTCGGCCTTCTCATAGCCAAACTGATCGTCGCCAGGCTCGTGCAGTATCGAGATGCACACATTCCCGTTCTTGTCTATGTTGGGATGCCAGATTTCTGTGATGAATTTCATGCGTGGCGGACGCAATGGATACTCCTTGGGGAAGAACAGATGGGCCTTGAAACAGCCGAACTCGTAGAGCGTGTCCGCTGGCCCAATGATGAGCACTTCCCACTTGAAGATGTCATCGTCGTTGATCAATCCGGCGGAGAAGCCCTCCACGGGATTACTATGCAGCTCAGCCAGTTGACGCTGGAGCAACAGCGATGCTTGCAGCTCAGACATATTTAACTGACTGGAAAGGGATGTTAATGTCGATGGTGACGGTGATGGTGATTATGATGGCAATGCAGGAACTGCTCCAACTTACTGTAATTTAGTTCAAAATTCTGAAATATAATTTTCGGATATTTTGTTCACTTTAGTTTTTTATTTTGTTGTTGTTTTTCTGGGGACTTAAGCTACGCCGAATGCTAAGGTCAACAGACTGAGTCCGACATTCGTCAGGATTTTTGGAATGGAAGACAGATATTTCCATGGAACTACTAAATCATTTCAAATTACATATGATGCCAGAATTTGCTTTTGGCTGGCAAACAATGAGCCACATGATTGCGTTCCCTAATGAAACATCTTGCTGTTGCAGTTGTTGCATGTTCGTTGTTGCAACTTTGTTTTTTAGGGTTTTGCATATTTTTTGTGTTGCCTTGCAAATTGCGTACAATTGTTGGCACAGACTCTGACTCTTGGCCAAGTTGACTATCTGTCTGCCTGATTGTCTAACTGTCTGAATGTCTCTCTCTCTCTCTCTCTTTCACTGTCTCTATTGTTATCTCTCTCTTTCTTTGTTGGCTGATTGTGTGGCTCATAAACCACATTTGTGTATCTCATGCTCAGCAACTTTTTTTGTTTTGTGTGTGTGTGTGTGTGTGTGTTTTGGCCAACTGCAGTTGGAAGTGCCTCCCTTTGCCGTCCCTCTCTAATGCTAACTGAAATTATGTTGCCACAAATGTGTGAATTGTTAATGTCTTTTAGCCAGTTTGCCACTTGGGCCATTTTCATGCCATTTGCAGTTCGCTATGTCTGTTTTGCCGTTTTGCCCGCTGCCATTGCCGGTTTTTCAAGTTTTTCATGTTGCAATTTTCACAAATTCCTCTAGTTTTGCATGTGTGCAGTTTTCCAACCAAAAATAATAAAAAAAATGGAAAAAAATTAGAAGAAATAATATTTACCTGGCAAATGTTGCGTTTCAAATGCCACAACAACAACAACAGCAACAAACACATGTGGCCAAGATCCAAAACTGCATTGAGAACATTGAGTAGTTGTTGCAGGAATCGCACATGCTGCCACATGCAACATGAATGCTTTGCAACTCAGAGAGAGAGAGAGAGAGAGCGTAGTATCTGTGCGACTCGTTAAACATGTTTTGTTTTGGGACTCGTAGCAACATAAGACTGACAGCTGCTGTTGGGCTCGTGGCATGCCCGTTTAAGTGCCACATGCTGCACAGGCACAAGTCGACAACAAATTATAAACAATGTGCAACATTTGAGTGCCACACACGCGCCGCCGCCATTCAATACGCATAACTCAAATTTCCATTTTCACTTCCATTTTCACACACCCCCCCATTCAATTTCAATTCTTTCCCCCATTTCTCTGAGTTGAAAATGTCACACTCATTGATAAAATGGCATTGACTTGGCGGCAGTTTCTTAAATTGATTTTCATCTAATTAACATGAAGGCACCCACACACTCACACTCACACACACGCACACCCATTTGAGTTTTTGTCAATCTCTTTTATGCTGGTCGTTCGCTTTGTGGTGGGCGTGTTCACGCATGCGACAATTGCATTTCCGGCATCACGCGAACTTCTACCGGTCACTTGTCCCACGCTCTCTGCCCCTCCCTCTCTGCCGCTTACCGCACAGTGTGTCTCGTCAGTTATTGAACGCTTCATTTTAGTTTATTTTGGAATACTTAGTTTTTTTTTCGTTTAGAGAGCAGGTGCATCAGCATTCGGTCTCGTCTCCGTTGGGTGCCCACGCTGCGTGCCACAAATTGCTGCCTCATGTTGCTCTCATCAGCCAGCTGTCTGCCGCGATCAATTGGACAATGTTCTCTCTCTCTGTCTCTCTCTCTCTCTATCTCTCTCTCTCTCTATCTCTCTTGGCTTATTGTGCATTTGGAGGGCTGCATTTTCAATTTCAATTATTGGTGGTGTTCTACGAGTTCCACAATTCATTATGTTTTTTTATGACAGTAACAGCTGCTCACAAATTTGTTTACCAAGTTTTTTTCTTTTCTGTTCTCTCTTTGCGCTGCTTTAAAATATTACTTCTACTTTTTCTCATTTTTTTTGCTGTTTTTGTTTTTTGCTGGCTACAATTGATGGAAGAAGATTATAGAGAGCTTACACACTCTGCCACAAACTACAAGTTGTTTTTCACTTGATTAACTTTCATGTTTTCCTATAAGATCTTAAGCTGAGATAAGGCAGTTCTTTCTAACTGGAACTATGCCCAATTTAAGAGTTTATCTTTTCGAATTCTTTGGAAATTGTTAGAAAAAACATAATCTAGCTGTAGGATATCAAATATTTTTGCTAATTATAGTACGAGAGTGAGAGAGGAAGTTAAGAGCTGCCCTTTGGCAAAGACTTCTAGATGCTATCAAATCTCATTAAAACAAATATCTCTTTGATATTATTTACTGAAGTTCTGTGAACAACGACTGAAAGTCAAAATCCAAAAGAAAAATGCTGAAGTATAGAAAAACTAAATAAATTGCAGCGGTTGCAAAAGGAAAAATAGAGAAGCAAAAAAAAAAGTTATAAAAAATGAAAATGAAAATGCAGCAACACAAAACGCTTTTCACGTGCAGTTTTAATGTATTTCATGCGTTTTGCGATTTTATAATTGAGTTCGCAGTTGGCGAGTTCTACACTTCGCTCTCTCTCTCTCTCCCTCTTTCATTTTCTATCTCTCTCTCTTTCTCTCTCTGCCTCTCCCTCTCTGTCTCTCTTTCTGTCTTGCATAGTTGTGTTGCATGCTTCTGGGCATCAAGTGCACTTTATACTTTGGGTGACTTGCTGCTTGGAGTGTCGAAGGCAGGAACAAGTGGCAGTCCGAGTGCTGAGAGGGGGAAGGACGGGGTTGGCCGCGTTGAATGGGAGTTAAAGTTATATGTAGTTGAAGTTGCAGTGGGTGTGGGAGTGGGAGTGGACATGCAGTTGGAGTTGGAGTCTAGGGCATGTTGATGTGCAGTCATGTGCACTGAAAGCGAAAAAATTCTGTATTTTTGCGCTGCAATGCGATATTACACTCTTTTTTTATGATCTGCAATATAAACAGTGGAGGGTAGATTACACACACACACTCACTCACACACACCCACACACACAATGACACACAACCAAAACAAACATACTCCAACATGAAGTGTGTGTAAATTAACAACAGATTGAAGAAACTCTCAAACAGAAACTCATGTTTGTTGAACTCGAATTGATAACGAGATATTTGAAGTTGCAACTGAATATATGATATGTATATGCTGGTGGGGTATCTATAAGTCGCCTAGAAAAATACTGAAAAGTACTTTTATATGGAACAATAATTTATATATTTTCTTTTACCTTTTTGGGGGCATGCTGAAAGGCAGCGCCACGTTGCATCCTCAGTTGGCGCATTGAAAATTGAGTTGCATCCGCGGCGAGTGCTCCGCGATGTGCAACTCGGTGGCACAGACAAACAGAGATGCCGGCATTGTGTCGTTGTCGCTGTCGCTGTCAGAGCATCGGTGTGGTCCGTAATGAGCGTTTCCGTCAACGATGCTTCAATTGTGACCATGTTGGGATGGGATGGGATGAGCCCGAAGGCCGTCGTCGTTTAAAAGCGTTTTTATATTTTGTTTTTGTATCTGTTTTGGTTTACGGGGTTTTAAGCCATTTGGGCAAAGCTAAGGCAGTTAATAACTCAATTTGTGCCTTAACGGGTTCGGTTCCTACACGTAATGAAGGCAACATTCCGCCAAATGTCTTAGGTAATAACTAAAGACACCTTGGCGACGTGTGGAACGTCTCGGAAGTTCCACACAACGCCGAATTTGGGCCGTTAGACGATGGTGACGATGGTGACGACGATGGAGTCCACGATGGTGACGGGGCGTGCTTAAAGTTCATTTACTTTTGGAAGAAGAAGGAAAGTTTATAGGAAAAGCAAAGAAATGCTATTTGTAGGTTTTATATCTGTAGCTGTGCATTGTGTGTTGGAATATTTCTGTTTATTGTTATTATTGTTGTGTTTATGTCGATTGTGGTAGTAAGTATTTGTTTCTTTCTTCACATTTTTTTCAGTCCATTTCATTTTGAAAATGCTTGTCTTGTCGCTTTTGTGTGTGTTTGTTTTTGTATGTGCTTTTCCTCGGGCGGGCTTGAAAAATCCAAGCTTGGCCTAAAAAACAGCTTATTAAATTTAATGACAGCACGTTTGCTTGCGAAAAGCGTTTCGACTTTTTGTTCAACTTTATGTTGAACCCTCACTCTGATAGTTTATAGGGTATGCTATGTTTATGCTTCATTAAAATTAAATCACACTTTACAGACCCGCAACTATTTCCTATATATACAATATATATACACACAGTATCTCTTAGTTGAGTTGTCTCACCTGCTGCGTTTTTCTTTATAAAAATATATTAATGTTTTTTTTTGTTAAATTTATAGTGGGCCACAAACACTTTGGGAGCAAAAGGCCATAATAGCTCCGACTTTACATTTAATTACGCGGCACGGCTTTTTGTTATAGCCTCAATGCACAGATTATGATTATTGTTATTATTATTATTTTTTTTTTTTGCTTTTTCTTATTGTGCGAGTTTCAATCGAAATTGTTGCTAATTTAACGAGTATTGTGTGCGTTTGAGTTTCTCCAGCAGATAATAGATTTCGAATTTATCAATTGAATTTATAGTCTTGTTTATCCAGCCAATTAGCTTATGTAAATGGATGAAAGTCCTGCCTGAGTTATGCACATTGCATCGCATGATTTATTGGGTAAATTAATATTTCTCATAATTATAAATTATCAACAGATACTTGAAGCTGCTCGACAGGCAGTGAAAGTCTTTCCCAAAAAATTTATGTATATATATTTTTGGTAACTTATGCTTTCATCTCCCGGGAAGAGGGGGTCTGGAAAGGGTCTCGACGTAGACCCGCAGGTTATGTCTCGGCAATTTGCAAGTTTCCCTGCTGAGACCGCGACTCTCCGCGGATAGACATGGCTCACTTGGTTATTATTCAACTGGTTTCTTGGTTTCTTGGTGAGATGCATTATACTGGGAGGGGAACTGGAGGGGCAACCAGGGGGTTGAATGTTTATGGCGCGCTCGTTGAACTTCAAATTGCGCGAGCAAAAAGTGAAATTCACTTTCAGCTGAAAATGGGGAGGTCTCTGAATGGGGAGGAAGTGGCAGAGAGTAGTGTTTGCCAAGTTAATGAACTAAACTATGGCAGAGGCACATACTTATTTGCGCAACTTGCAGCCATCAGAGACAGGAAGCAACTTGGCCTTTAAAACACAAAAACTATGCTAATTTATGTTTCTGGTTTCCCAGAGCAGCGTCAACTTTATGAAATGAATTCATTTTCATTTGCAAAAAAAAAAGAAGAAAAAACAAAACAACAACAAATAGCACTCCTAACTTCGCACAAAATAGGGAAAGGGACTGAGGAAGGAGGGACGATGAAGTCTGTAGTCAAGATTTGTTTAGTGTGGCAAAGTATCGGCCACAAATTGTTGACTCTTATTCACACAATTACCGACATTGTGTTTGCATCTCATTCTCTAGTGCTATCTCTGTTTCTCGGAGTCAGTGAAGTGTGGCAACAGCGCATTTTCCTTGTTCACCTGTTAACGTCAGTGGAAGGAACCCCCGACACTGCCTCTGGGGTAGTTGCAGCTGCCTCCCAGACTTGCAACGGACCTCTTTGCCTAATTAACTTTCTTTGGACGTTCGCTTCACAAATCGTAGTTTCGTTTTGTTTTTCAAATTAGCATTTTTTGGTGGCATCAACAATAAGTGTGGACAATGCCCGCATATCCAAGTCGTAACGTATCCAAGTCGAGTTGTTTTGCCCATAAATTATTCAAAACTGACCCGTTGCTTTCATTTCATTGTTTTTCATGTGACGCAGCAAACATTTGAAATGTTAGTAGACATCGGACTAGGCTGCATGGATATTTATATGTATATGTAAGCCCTGTGGGAATGTCTCAAAGAAGTCATAAAAAAAACAAAAACAGTTGGACGGAAATCAACACTCATACTTGAGTTTTGGAGTCTTTGTTTAGCCTGTGTTCAACTTGAGGTGTAGCTTTTGAGATGATGATGATGTTGCTTCGATAAGATCTAAGCAATTGGGCTAAAAGCTGATTATGCTGACCCAATTTGTTAACAGTAAAGAGAGAGAGAGAGAGGAAGATGCTATGCTGTATTAGGGTTAATACGAGATTCAGTTTAGTCGCATATACCGTTAGCCAATGCCACTCTAAATAGAACTTGATTGACAGCTCCACAAGTTGATTGAAACAGTTTCCTTCATTGTGCTTAACATTGTGCCCAATTAATTCAGACGTATATGCATATATGTATATTGATTTTCTTTGTAGAATATCGTATCATATCTTGTATGCCTCGCTGTGATACGATATCATTATTATTATTATTATTATTATTATTATTATTATTATTATTATTATTATTATTATTATTATTATTATTATTATTATTATTATTATTATTATTATTATTATTATTATTATTATTATTATTATTATTATTATTATTATTATTATTATTATTATTATTATTATTATTATTATTATTATTATTATTATTATTATTATTATTATTATTATTATTATTATTATTATTATTATTATTATGGATTTCCTGTGCTCTCGCTTTGGGCTGAACGCGGTTCCATTTCGCTACGCTCTCTCAACTTGTTGAAACGAGAGTAAAATGTGCCAATTTGGTGCATGTTGCAAATGCAATTTATGTATGTATATGCAACTAAAGAACAGGCAAACAAGAGACACGGCCACTTCATCACGCAGCGTTGCCCAAGCGTGAGGCGTCTCTCGTCGCGTTGCAACTAAGCGGCAACAGCCCCTGGCGGCAACATCCACCTCCCCTTCCGCCTGTCGATATCTCTGGGTCTCGCTGTGCTCTATTGTTCTGTGGCAGCTCGTGCTTGTGCCACATTAATGTAAAAACCAGACCAGAGAGAGAGACAGATAGGTAGAAAGATAGAGAGAGAGGCATAACTGCCACAGCAGCAGCCCCCAAAAGGTTTCGATTTCAATTCAAGGCGGATGTTTGGACTTAATTGCCAACTTTGGTCATATATGTATGTATATAATTCATAGAAAGAGCATTGCAATCATTCGCATGCCTTGCAGCTCAGGTTGCAGTCGCAGTGGCAGTGGCAGTTGCAGTTGCAAGCAGCCTCTGCTCCAGTGCCATTGAACCTGGAGGTCAAGCGAGATGCGAGTGAAAATCAATTGCGATTGAAAATTGAAAGGCATTCGCTTGTTGACGGTTCAGTGGCCACAATTGGCATTGCACTTGACGCTGTTTGCCACTGAAACTGCAACTGCAACTGCAACAGTAACTGGTTGCCACTGCCACAATTACTCGAGTCGAAGACAGTGGCCAGTTGCCAGTTGCCAGTGGGCAGTGTCCACTGTCCATTGTCCGTCGTGTCCAGTTTGCTGGTCGCTTTCACTGCAGCTGGGAGACGCGAACCAACACGTCGTATACTTGATGGAAAGCGTGAAGTCAAAGTTTAATTGAATCTCCTCGTTTTGGCCAGCAGCAGCTGTATGTGTTGTATGTGTGTGTGTGTATGTGTGTAGACTTGTAATTGGCAACATTGAATGGGGCGAGCGTTTGGTAACTTTCAAACTTGGCCATTTCTTTGGGCCATTTGAAAGTTATTGGCCCGCAGTTGCCACTTTGCCTAACTAAAATCAAAAAGTTGAACGTCTACGTGTGTTGCAAGTTTACCACTACCTACCACCACCCCCTCATCTCTCTCTCTCTCTCTCTATCACTTTGCTCCCTACGTTTGTCGCCATGTCTCTTGTGTGCAACTTTATGTTTCTTATTTTTATTTTTGTGGTTGCAGCAAAAAGCCAGAAACTTTGACTTCACTGCGACAAAATCAATAAGAAACACACCTCACACACACACACACATACATACATACACATATTTACAGAAAGAGACATGCACGCACACACTCACATAACGGGCGTGGCTGTGGCATTGGAATGGGGCAGCAGGGGCGTGGTATGGCATGGCGTAGCAATTTGTTGTTACTTTTATTTTGTTTTTTTTTTCCTGTTTTCTGTTGGTTCAACGCGTTGTCATAAATTGGGTCACCGAAAATATACACAATTATTTGTGGTGCTTGCCGCGTTGGGCAACAATATACCACTAAAATGCAGCATATCGACCCACACACTCCACTCCACATCACTCCACTCTACTCCTCACCTGCCCTGTTGCCCCTTGCAGAATTGATTTTAGGCATAAACGAGCACAAAACTGGTTTTGACTTGCGCTTCATGTAACTGAGATTCGGGGAATGCTTTAAGCTTGCAGCACAGACTCCCGTTGCCTCGACTGCCTATCCTCTCCTCCCCTCCACCTACCCCCTTTGCCAAGGTACCTCTTTTGTTTTTATAACAAGTTTAGGCCAACGAAAACCCTTGAGCACACATGGGAATGCCATATAACAGACTATTTTATATATCTATATATATGTTTGCTGGGACTTTCCATTTGCAGAGATTTTCATTTTCACATTTCACATTCCGGGATTTCAATATATATGTATGTGTGTGTGTATGTATGTGTAGCAAATGCGGCACGTATAAAATTCCGTCTCGTTTCGTTTGCGTATCCCAAATGGGATTTCACTTTATGAATATTGACAGCCATGTCGTCTCACTGCACACCCCCTCACCCCTCACCCCCCCCCTCAAAATTCGAATCACTTGCCACCCCCTCACCCGACTAACCGTCTGCAGCAATTGCAGGCGTTGAAGTTTGATCGATTTGCTGCAGTTGCCAGCGAACCCTGCAACCCCAGCGACCCCTCTTCAACAACAGTTTGGATAACAGTTGTGGTTGGATGGTGGGAAGGGAGGAGGGAGGTAGTTGCCAGTTCATTGCTCCAATGGGCAAACATAAAGCGGAGGGGCGTGTTGCTTGTTTAAATGTCGGAAATGTTTTGCGGTCGGAAATGTCACTCGTCTCCCTATATACATTTACATATATGTATATTACTATTAAGTTTTTGGCAGTTGAGTTTATTTCATTTGCATTTCGAAATCATTAGCGGCATCTATCGACAGATCTTGTCAATAGTGGTGGCCCAATTTTAAAATTTTTTTTTTCTGTTCGTCGCTTATCAGCGTGGCATAGTTTAGAAAACGGCGCTGATAAGTGCGGCGCATCGCATGTTGCAAGCAGCTCCCAAAAGAAAAAGAAAAACAACTCTGTCCGCAATGTGCCTTGGATTGCTAAATAGCTATTCAGGCATCTGTTGCTTTAGTTGTTGTTGGCAATTTTTGTGGCAAATTGGCGGCAATTGTTGTTGGCGCCGCTTTTTATTGTCTCGTTGTATCTCAGTTGAAGTGGGTGTCCGTGTCAGAGTCTCCAATGCCGGCATCGCATGACAAATGGCTGCCAGACAAGTGCCGGCAACTTTAGCTCTCTCTCTCTCTATCACCCTGTCTCCCCCCTTCGCACCCTTCCTATTTCCCTGCTCTACCGGTGTGTGAATGTCGCTTTTACTTTTACTTTTTAAGTAGCTATTTGCTCTCGACTCTTGAATTGCAATATGAAGCTATACCCTGTAATCAAGCGAAAGTTGCACTCGTTTCATTGTACCTGGTATCAAGGTGTTGGGCATTTCGAGCAATCGCCAATGTAATTATGTTGCAGCTGTAATGTAATGTGATTTCTGTGACGTGCTCGACCCCCAAGAGGAAACTGATTATAGAAGTTATTATAGTTGAAGCTGAATAAAAAAGTGCTGATTACTTGCGAAAATTGTGACTTATTAGCCAGATATAAGATATACTCAGAGAGTCAGAGAGTCTCGTACTCGTACTCTTACTCGTAGTCATATTGTGGCTATTGCTCTGTCCACATTAACGTAATTCAAAGCCGAGGCGAAATGTGCTGATCAAGCGTGAAAATGCTTAATGAAGCGTGGCGCATGAAAAATAACGGACCTGCAGTGGAAAACTGTTGATGTTGCCCCCTTCTCCACTGACTGGCCACTTGTATAACCACTTCTGGCAACAGCCTCAACTCTGGCCAAGTTGCGAAACGAAGCCAATTGTTCAAATCGAACGATCGCTGCTGCAGGTGCACAGCCAATAAATTGTGCAAGAGTTGAAGTTGCAAAAAAATTAAATTAAAAAAAAAATAAAATTTATAAAAAAAAGAGCCAAGTGCAGAAAAACTAGCATAAGCAACTAAGTTGATCGACAAAAAAATCATGGCGAGATCGTGGCTTGAATTTGCGCACATTACGTATGCGCCATGTTGTCACCCCATAAATAATGTCAGCTCATTGAAATGGAAAGCAAAGCGTACAAAGTGGCACAGCATGCGACACATTCACAAATACTCTCAACAAAAGCAAAACTTGCAAAAATAACAAAAATAACAAAAATAAAAATAAAATATAGAAACCTAATTGCGAATGCAAAAGAATTCTAAACATAGCCGGCATTTTGTGAGTGTTACGCGACTTTGAACGCTCTAATTGTGTGTACTTGTCTCGTTTTTTAAACAAATCTATGCGCATTCACATCGACAAAATATGCAAGTGTATGCGTGCATGAAAGTATCTGTGTGTGTCTGTGTCTGTGTGTGGGACAAGAGCAAGTGGCAGTGGCAGCAGCAGCAGAGATAACAACAAACATGGGCGACATGCAACAGCGCACAGGCGTTGAACGTTTAACAGTGCTGAAAATCACGAAATAACAAAAATATACTACAAATATAACGACTTGCAAATACACTTACAATTTTCAATGATATTTATGTATTTAAATGAAATTTCAAAAATTTAATTGAGTAAATTATGAAACGTAGTAAAAATAATTAAAACATAAAATAAGCAAAGTTTTATATACAAGAAATATACCCTTTAGTTATAGAGTATCTGGACAATTATCCGCTGACTGCAGCGATACTCTAACAAAACACATGTAATTTGCCACTAAGTGGAGTGGAAATGCGTAGGAAATTATGATATAATCATACAGACAGAGAATAGGCGAGGGCGAGAATATAATGGTTGGATGGGCGCACGCCAAATGAAACTACAATACAACTGTTTTCAAGATCAAGTTCAAGTTTAACTCCACACTGCATGCGATGATTTATGGCAGTTACTGTAGATTTCTGATCTAATGTCTGCTCCGCCTGCATTTGCAGGTATGAATGGGCATCATCAACAGCATCATCAACGGCATCTGTAGATTGAATTGCCATTCAGGTGGGTGCGGGAGTGCGGGGGGGTGAGAAGATGGCAAAGTGATGGGAAACTCTGCTTTGGCATTTTCACAAAAGTGCAAGCAAACGTGGCTTAAATGCCAGACTGAGAGATGCTTAGCTAGACAGAGAGAGAGAAAGAGAGAGATAGAGAGTGAGGGAATGACAAAAACCTTGATGTGGTTGGCAATTTGCCAAAGAGGAGCACAAAAAGTGTCTAGCGGCTAAAATCACCTTTTGACCCACTTTATAGACCTCAGCAACGACCACGTTTGCTGTGCATAATGTGAAAATGATGTTGCCTCTGATTGATGCGACCACAAAAAAAAAGAAGAAAAACACAACAAATTTCCCAACCGCAACTTCTGACAAATCAATCGAATGCTGCAGCTCTCTCTATCTCTATATCTCTCTCTGTCTCTCTTTCAGTGTGTACATTGTATCTATGAGTTTGTGTATCTTGTGGCAAACGGAAGTCAAGCGCAATTTGTGAACATAAATCGAACAATTTGCTATTTATGTTACTGCCAAAGGCCTAATGTAACTGCCGATATAATGTTGGTTGGTTGCGTTCCCCAGCTGACACAGACACAGTCAACATCACAGCAACATCACAGCATTTCAGAAAATGTCAAATGCGAAAACGTTTTTCAGCAGTTTCTTTTTCTTTCTGGCCAACTTCGAACGTGACTTTAGCATTTGCCAACTTATTTTTTCTAAATGATGAGACGACGCTGCAACTGCACTGCAACTGCAACTGCAACTTTAAGTGTGTCAGTTGTCGCTGCCCTCTCTCTATCTCACTGCTACATACACACATCTCTTCCTCTTACTTTCCCCATGTGTATGTGTGTGTGGCATATTTTACGCATAGTTAAACCCGAGTGCCGAGCAACACAACCCCGCAAACTCGGCAAACAGAAACTCATAGATAGAGACACCTACTTTATGCACTTAATTATGCATTAGGCAGCTGAATTGACATTCATGTATATTCATGTATACAGCTATGTATGTATGAGTGTGTGTGTGAGCAAAGTTCAAGGAACTCTGTTAACCCGGCCAAAGGATGCCACGCTTGCCGCATGCGGAACTGGAGGTAACTGCCTCTGCTGTCTTCATTAAAGCCAACGACAATCAATTTGTCACCTTTAAACGACGCTGCCACGTGGCAAGCCGCGACTTCAACTTCAACTCCAACTCCAACTTCGATCCGAACTCCAAACAGTCAACGCAACCACCAAGTGCTCTGGCCATGTAATTGCCAAAGCGAGTCTCGCTTAATGTGCATGTGGCGCGCCAATGGAGCGTATAGAGTGTGTGAGAGAAGAGACAGAGAGAGAGAGAGAGGGAGAGAGTGGGAGAGAGAGAGGGGGTGGGAAAAGATAGAGAGTTCAACTGGCTGGTCAGTGGGCATAGAATGAGGCCTCAGTTAAGTGCAGCTTGGCGGTGGCAATTGATGAACCCCTAACCCACGCAGCTGACCAGAGTATCTCTCTCTATCCCTTTGTCTCTCTCTCTCTCTCTCTCGCTCTCTCTGCGGGCAGTGTGAAATTCAATTGAATTTATTGCTTTTGCTATTATTGTTGTTGTTAGCTGTGCTGTGCTGTGACCAACTGTCCGCAATGTAATGGCTCAATATGTGTGTATGTGGGTGTATGTGGATGTATGTATGTCTGCTTGCCCAAAATTTATATTGCCTACATTTCAGGGCAGGCTGGAGCTCAAACTGAAACTGCAGCTGAGGTTGCCTTGCAATTGATTTTGTTTTGGTTTCAGACTGTCGCTGCCTTCGGCCAACAACATTGTCTCTGTCAGCTGAGACACTGGAGACACTCTCAATGCGCCTCAATGCTTAGAGACAGAGCCGGAGGCATGTGGGAGCGAGAGAGCGCTAGAGTGAAGCAAGCAGAGCGAGCATCCTGCACCGCACGACTGCCTTGTTTATTGAATTTGTGTGCTGTGGCAGAGGCAGTGGCAGTGGCAATGCAGCTGCTGCTGCAACTTCAACAACGACTACAACGACGACGACGACGACTGCAATTGAGGATGTAATTTTTGCATGTCTCCGGCATTAAATTTGCGCCTCATTGTGAGTGTGCGTGTGTGTGTGTGTATGTGTTTGGGCAATTAGGGCTATGACATTCCGCTCTAAATCTCCTGCACACTTTGCTAATTGTTTTCAATTGCACACATGCAATAGCAGAGGGAGATGCAGATAGCTATGATGGTGACAGAGATAGAGATGGAGAAAAAGTAATGGCACTTTGATGAGAATTTGCACGCCCCAGGCTAATTAACTATGAGAAAACTCTGTTCAAATATTTCAAATTGCCATTTTGTTATGGACAGCAGTTTGCTAATCAAATGGAACAAATTATTTAATTTTTTTGATTGCATCTGAATTCAGCTCGAACTACGAGGTGTGTCTAAATGCATTTCAATGTTAGGAAATGCTTCAGTTTGCCCCATGTGCTCTGCATAACTAAACACACCCTGGACTCCACTGATACTCACTTCATCTGCGGCACCATTGATGCGAGTGTGTGTGTGTGCGTGTTGCACGTGACTTGTGTGTTGAAGTTTTGCCCCCCGTCAACATGCCTTCCCATTGTTTTGCATTTGCGTGCAACGATTTCTGTGTAACTTGGCAGCCCAAGTTGATATCTGGCTTTTGCTTTCTGTTGTCTGATTTTTTTTTTTGTATTTTTTCATGTCGTTGTCTTTCCACATATCCGCAGTGTTGTGTTCGGTTTGTTGTTATAGGCTTTTAATTGACATACGCGTCTCTTACACGATTTCTGAGTTGACTTCTCCCATTGCCTACCCCAACTGCATACTAATCACCAACAACATATACTCACCTCTCTCTCTGTCTTCATTTTCTCTTTGCAGCACTTGTGAGAATGGCAGCGGAGAAGGAGCGCCTAAATTTATTGGCCATACATTGATTACCACTTGCTTACGTCTGTGTATTGGATTGTACCCCAAAGGTGAGTGAGTTATTGGCCTGCTAAGTTTAGATAATTGGTCTCGCATGCGCCCCAATGCCAATGTTAATTTCCAGATACCGACAATAAAATAATAGCCGTGTTTATTGTCCATATCATAGATTTATTAACACTGATTTCTGTTGGCCTTGCACGCAGTGCGTCGAAAACAGTTTCATTAGCGGACTCGCTCCACATCAATTGGATACCAACTTGGCCCCCGAGCAAGTGACAACAGCCAAAACAACAACAACAACAACATCAACAACAAATAGCTCCCTCTTTGAGTTTTTGCATATTTACTTATATATGATTTATCTCTAGGTTTTTTTTCTTTTGCCGGTGTTTTTTTCACGATTCGACTATCTGCTTGGGCCAAATTAAAAATAAAAGCTCTTTCCTTAATGCATAAACACAAGATAAACACACACACACACATTCACACACTCGTACACACACTCAGTCATACTGAAGTTGAGGCCTGCGCTCATCAAACTGAAAATTTTGAGTTTTACTCAACGGCGAACGTGGCGTATGCGTGATATTTGTAAACAGCAACTGCATGGGCAACCCGTGTAGCTTTCGTAAGCTTTCACTCAGCTGAGCTTTCACTCGTTCTCAGCTCCGACTCCAAAGCAAGTGTCCTTTTTTTTGCCGAGCAGCAAAACGAACCGAAATCGGCGCGACTTTTCTGCAGTCTCTTCACGAATTTCGTCAGTAACGGGCTGGCCATAAAAACCTGAAGCGGATGGTTGGCAACGCGCGTGTTTGGTTGGCAACTCAAAGTATTATCAAAAGAAGAGAAATATTAAAAAAACAACAACAAAATAAAGCACTGAAAAAATAATAGCAATAAGACAACGATAAAGTGAGGGGGGCGCCTGAGGAGTTGTGCGGAGCTTCGAATACGAACGTGAAGCTTCGAGCTCTACGATGTCCTCTATGGAGGGTTGTGAAAGACGAGGAGGGGGGGGGATAACATAACGGTTCGGTTCGGTTGTGGTGCGCAGGCAGAACGCGAGTAATAATAACACTAAAACGAAAATGAATTAGAAATTTTGTGTGTGGTGTTATGTAAAGCGACAAAGATTCCCATACAGTTCCCAAAAAAGAAAAGCGAAGAAAATAAGAAAAGAAAGAATCAAGAAGAAACGAAACGAAAGCACATTCTGTGAGAGTGAAAATATCCTGCCAAAATGTGCTATACTCAATCGTTCATCCTTCGTTGTTGACGTTGTTGTTGTAGTTGTTGTTATTGTTATTGTTGTTGCTGATTGCGCACACGTATATTATGTAAATTATTATGTGGCAGCCCCAACGAGGCGGGCCTTGACTTCGTCGTATTGCCGAGCACTGTCCACGTTCACATCCACATCCATATCCATATCCCCTTGCCACATCCTCATGCTCATACTCATTTTCATTCAGAGTCTTAGTCCACGTCCAACGGGCACAAGACTTTAACAACTGTGGCGAGTGAAAGCGCCTCTCACTGCTTACCCGCCATCCCCCCCGTAACTAACAAAATGAAATAGAGGCTCTCATCTCATCTCATCTCTCTTGTCTTAGCCCGCTTTGTGGAGAACGCGGTCGCCTTTGAGCACAACGTGTATCAGTTCAGGTGTTGGCCTTCTTTAGAGTCAGTTCCTTTTAGCCACGTCTCTTGGCGTTTATTTTCGGCTGCGCACATGAATCTCTTTTGCTTTGAGTGTGTCTGTCTGTGTGTGTGTGTGTGTGTGTGAGTGGTGGCACCACATGTGCAAAAGTAACAAGCGCCACGATAAGGATACGAGTCCTGGGCGGTATGCAACTAAATTGTTGCCAACTTTGGCTGCCATCTTTGGTCGCTTTTAAAGCAATTTATAATGCCTAGCAGCGCATTATTTACACATACATAAACACACATATACACACCTATATATGTACGTAAGGACACACACACACACACTTGTCTCGCGTCTAATGAATAAGTTATTCAAAAGGAATTCCACATTCTCATTTGCATATCCAGGCAAGTCGACAACAGGCAACAGCCTGGCAAAAGCATTTAGCCAGGCTTACTCTGAGTTTTTTTTGGCTTTAGTTGAGAGACTCCTTCTGCTTTTTGCGGCCATGTTCCACATTTAATCGAATCCATTTCAACAACTATTTGCAACTAATTGAATTGCTTCTCGACTGCTGCCATTTGCTGCCATTAAAGGCATCAATTTATGTTAATGCGCAGACAGCACCACAATATAATCAAATCAATACTCAATTACAAAGTCTACGAGGCATTTATTGTGGCTGCCATAACATGGCTGGCATAGTTTCTGATTTTGTGGGCCACGTTAGTAAGCCTGTGATAATTTACTGCTGGATTTTCAATTAATAATACTTTCCATAATTCTGCTCATTTCTGTGTTCATATTTGAGTAATGAGACGACCACACAAACTCACAGAGTTGTTCATTTTCCATTTGGCAGGCAATTTCTCAGAGTAAAGTAATTTTGGGGAAAATGCTTTTCCAACTCACGTCATCCTCATTTCAATTTCAATTCATAATTTACATAATTTCATAATGGAATTGCCCAATTTTCTGGCGGTTGTCATGCATGTATGTGACTCTCTATACCTCTCTCTCTCTCTCAGTTCTCCCTCGATTTTCCACTATCTGTCTAAATGTAAAATTAGATGAGATGAGCACGAACATCATCATCTTCATCATCATCATCGTCATCTTGAGTTCTGTGATTCTCGCCACGCATTTGTTTGTTGGGTTTGGTGCTGATTTCTCAGCTCGCAGCTGTCTTCGCATTTATTTCGCATGCATCAGCAATTAAAAGTTAGATACTCGATGTTTGCAGGTAATTGCAGGCAGGCTGCAGGACTTCAGGACATGCTATATAATTACAAAACTCATTATGTATCCCTTGCCCCAACTGTGCTGAGTTTGCAACCTGCTTCTGACTTTTACTTTGCCACATGCGAGCAAAAGTTTTTTTTTGGTTGTTGAACTCTGTGTGTTGAGTTTGTTTGCCCAGAAGAAACTCAGCATGAATGGGCTTTAGGAGTCGATCTCATCTCGTCTTCCTCAAGTTGAACTTTAAGTTCAACTTTGGCAGCAACTTCTAAGCCCAAAGTCAAGCAGTCAAAGTGCATTTTAGTGGGTATTTACTGCTTTATGGCACCATGTGGTCTGGGATAACGTGTCGTATGCGCAATATTTCATCTCGTTTGCCCCGAGCTAACGTGCAAATGAAACTAGTTGGCTCAACTCGATGCGACTTCGTCCCCCAAATAATAGCTTTTATTATCGCTCCAAATATTTGGCAATACGAACCTGACCAAGAGGTTCCTTGGCCAAAAAATATTTTAAACATTTGAACTTAAATTTATGATGTGATGGCTACAGATTCGACAGAGTTTAGTTTTATATGTTGTGTGCTCATGTGTATGTGTGTGTGTGTGTGTGTTGCATAATCAATAACAATTTGCATTTCTCTATGAGAAAATGGAACGAACAAATGTTAAGTCACAGACCATATCCTTTGGACAAAGAGAGAGAGGTAGAGATTGGGAGGTGTGGTTGGGGAATATAAATATATCTATATTTACAATATGAAGGAAAAATACAAAAAACGAGAAAGAAAATATCAAATGCCAAATGAATTCGTCCAACAAGGCAGGCGAAAAAGGAAATGGAACAAAACAAAATAGCACATAAAAATAACAATGTATCGCAGATGTTGTTGAAGCGAGGGCTGCTCCAAAAGATTCCAGCGAACTAACCAAAAAAGTTCAACTTTAAAATACATTTTAGATCTAATTTCTTTACTGGTATTATTTGCTTGAATATTCAAAGGGGTTCTTTTCTGAATCTCTCTATCTTCATTTGATAGCTCTCAGTGCCATCTCAATATCCTCTATCAACACTGATCAACCATAAAAAATGTAAAGTCTATTATAATGCCACTCTCTCCTTTGATTGAGGCAACTTCACTTCTGTTCATTCAGCTATGTGCCTTTGTTAGCCGCATATTAATTCAATTCAATTCTTGCTCGACTCTCGCTTCAGTTTCGGACAGGGCGAGCTGTCCAGAGAAGGGCAAAGCAAACACGCCATAAACAAAGGCACACACACACACATGATATACACTACATATACTAACACACACACTCACACACGTACACAAACAAAACTTTAGCGACAACTATTAGAGGAAAATATTTTTGCTTGCCTTTTGTTACCCCACAAGCCATGCACGTGAAGAGCGAATGAGTTACATGAGAGAGCGAAAGAGAGCGAATAAGTGTAAGAGAGAGAGAGAGAGAGAGAGAGAGAGAGATGGAGACTGAAAGAGGCAGCTTGAGACCTAAAAGGGATGCGGTGTGGGGGGTCAGCCATAAACATGGCATACATCCTGCAGGCACAAGCCAGGCCCGAGTGGCTTTTGTGTTGCCAAAAGAGGAAATGGGTAACAGCACCAAACGGTTCACAGTATGTGTGTGAGTGAGTGTCGGTGTATGTGTATGTGTGGGTGTGTGTGTGTCGGGGTGTGCGTGCAAAGTATTTAAATTGGTATGCAACATGAATGACAGCAGCCGTCGTTCATGTTTGTGTGATAAACTTCTGCAGCTGTGTGAGTGTGCGAATTTATGTTCCCCAGCAAGTATGTGTGTGTGTGTGTGCAAGTGTGCGTGAGTGTGGATAGATGTAGTTGGTGGTGTTGTGTGTCCTTGCCGTGCCTTGATTTGAATTTTTCACTTTTGACGGCTGCAAATGAATGCGAGTATTAGCGCGTGCCTAGACGGCAAAGCAGCTCCAGATCCCAATCCATATCCTGGCTGGAGGGCAATGTCATCATGCTGCTGTTACAGTAATGTAATTTCGAAAGCAGCTGCAATGACTTATTTAGCTTGCTCTAGTCGCTGAACTATGCCATCATCCTGTTTACTCCATTTCCATCTTCTCTCTATTTCTTTTTCGCTTCCACCTATGTATCTCCCTGCTCGATAATCACCTGGCTGCAAGGACTCTGTCTGTTAATAGGCAGCCAGTTGGTTTGGCAGCTGTCACAATTGCCAATGCTTTTGCCGGCTGCCAGTTTCTCATGTGTGTTGGGCAAGGACTATAAAGAGACATAGAATGAGTGACACAGTGATAGAGATAGAGATAGATAGACAGAGAGAGACAGCAGATTGTCTAGCAGCCAATCATGCTGGTGAAACAGGACAATGACAAAAGTGAAAGCAACAAAATCTTCATCATCAAGTGTCATTCTGGGCGGAAGTTGGCATTGCACTCAACAACACACACACACACACACACCCGTACACAGTTGTATATGTGAAGGTATCACTCTGTGTGTATTTGTGTGTGTGTGTGTTGTGTGTCTCTCTCAAAGCTCTCGAGCTTTGTGGCTCGCAATGAATATTTATGTTTGTTGTTGGCCTCATGTTTTTGTTTTGTATGGCAAACTGACAGAGCTATAAAGTGAGGCACCCCTCTCCCTCTTCTTCCCCCCTCCCCCACACAGCTTGAATCACCTTCTCCAGCAGCCTGCCAACCACATCCGTAGGCATTCTCTGTCTGCTGTCTACGAATTGAAGTGCACTGTCGACCAAATCAAGTGTGTTAGTTTGAATTGCTGAAGGGTGCGGGGGAAGCGGGTCCTCAGCATGATATTTGAATATGGCAACTCAACAAATGGGTTAAGGGTCTGAATAATTAATAACGTTTCGTATATAACTACATATCTACATGCATTTTAATCTATAAATTAAATCAGATTATGGCAGCAATTCGCTTTGCTCTCACTTTCTCTATCTCTCTCTCACTCTCTATGCATCTCTATCTCTCTCTCTCGCTCTCTTCATCCCTCTCTCAGCAATTTGCCAGGCAACTCAATTTGTGCTGTATCCATTTCAAATTCGATGGCTCCCTAAACACTAGGTGCTTGTTACATCCTAGGAGAGAGACAGAGTCCAAGCTAGAAAGGGAGAGAGAGAGAGAGAGAGTAGGCAATTAATTAAGCCAGTTGCCGTTGCACGGGTTTCGGCATAGCTGATTTATGCCTGCCTCTCGACCATTTGCAATGCAAAACTCGCATGCGATAATTGCTGCGGGCAAGAGTGGGAGAAATTCTTGTGGCTTGCTCAGTTCGATTTCAATATAATCGATGGCCACCGCCAACAGATTGCTGTCCCCTGTCATTTCACAACGACACCCACACACACACAGTCCCATCTCTTTCACTTGATTGAAATGCATTTAATTACGCACAATTGTTTGCAATTGCAAATTTATGTCTCCTCACGATGGAGTTACAGCACTACGCCAAAGTTTTACTATATAGCACATTCATTTTAACGTATTATGATTGTAAATAAATGCCAGTTTATGGGGTGTCAACTAGTCCTGGTTTCCAGTTGCCAAATGACTTTTGTATACACGTTCCGCATTGTAAATTGTTTGCCATTTGCCAGCGCAAATATTATGCAACACTTTGCGCCCCAATAAGTATGCTACGGCCCCGAGGGCAACACACAAACACACACTCACACTTGGACGCTATGCCCGTTGACAAGTCATCAAAGTGCCTGTCGTATCAGTCTGTCAGTCCCTGAGGCCGCCTGAGGACAAGGTCATGTGCCAATAGCCCAGAAGCGCTTAAGAAATGGAAAAAAGTAAAAGGTTTTTATCTGCCAACAACCCACAGAGCGTTCCCCTCCTGCTCCACTTACGCTTCTTTTTGAGTAACTTTGTGTTTATATTTCTTAGTAACTTTGTCAGCAGCTCAGCAGCAATTTTGCCTGCTCGTAACTCTTATTTGGTCGTCATCCGTATTGATTTTCTCTGTTGTTAGTTGGACTAAACATTTTCAAATAATTTGTTGCTCAGTTCTGGTCTCGTCACTTGAAATCTTTCTGATGGATATTTGTAATAGCACTTATCGTACTACAAGTTCTCTTTCTCACTCTCTCTCTCTCTCTCTGTATTTCTCTTTAATTTTGAGCCTTTGGGCGTATCTCTGTATCGTGAAATTAATTAAGTTGGCCAACTATAGTGCTCGGCTGGACTTGTTGGCCCTTTTGGCCCGTACTTAAGCCTCTGGAACACGGTTTCAAGTGAACTGCCACTTGGAGTGGCTCATTGGCTCTGGTTGGTAGTGGCTCTGCTTGTGGCTTCCTTGGAACCTCGTTGGTATCCACTTTCACGAATGATACTTGCCGCCAATGGTAATGACGTCATTTGTGGCGTTTCGATTGCCCTAACTACGAGAGTGTATGTTTCAGTTTAATAAGCATGCTTTTGCATGTGTAGCCGCAATTAAAGCAATTTTAAAGTCCAGCACCGCTCTAACCACCAAAAGCGACCACCACCAACCACACCGACTAGTAGCTAACAGGCAGCAGCAGCAGCAGCAGCAGCTGGCAATTGTTTGTCTTGGCTTGTTTACAGAGCATTTTATTGCAAAAGGACACCCGGCTCACATTTTCCCGACTGCTGCTGCTGACAGGACACATATCTGTCTCTGCTAGTGTACATGTGTGTGTGTGTGTGTGAGTGGGTGTGCGGGTTTATTTTTAGCCAACAAATGTGGCTCTGTTAAGCAGTAATTGTATATCCTTTGTTTGCTCGGCCTATTTATAGACCTCAGCTAATTTCAGTGTTATACAGTGCGTATGCGCAATATTTTCCCCAATTGCCAATCGAATTTGAATATTATTAAAATCCCTTTTCACATCAAATAAATATCAATAGAAATCGCATTGGCATTTCATAGTTGAATTAACCTAATGGACTGCTGAATAAATATAGTATGCAGAGAAAATCGCTTTTGACTGTTTTCAAAATTGTGTTTATATATATATATATATTTATATACAACTAAATGTAGAGAACATATTTTTAGTATTTGTCCGAGTTGATCTCTAATCAGCTGCATTGTAATGCATTGAATATGTAAGCATATTATGATATGGAATCGCATTCGCTGCATAATTTTGTTAAATTCCTTTACACATATACATATGTACATATATGTATATAGTATGTAGATATATTTATTGTGTGAGAACAGTCGGCGCCATTTATATGCACATAATTCCTGGTCCACATATCCATTTGTGTGCATGAAATATGTATATTTGTATTTTTTCCGTTCATATTTCATGCTCAAATTAGCAACGTCCATCAGAGCCGTCTGGGGCACAACTGTTGGCCATAACTCCATTTAGCGGCAAGAAGGATTCTGGCGAAACGACTTGGCTATTGTTAAGTTCGCCATCGATTTTATTGCCATTGTGGAAGTAGTTGTTGTTGCTGTTGTTGTTGTTATTGCAGTTGGCCTGCCAATATTTTATTTGTGCGTTTGCTTTTGGCCACGTTGGTTGCGTTGGCTGTTGGAACTGTAGCTGGAGCTGGAGCTGTAGCTGGAGCTGTAGCTGGAGCCAAAGCGTTAATTGAAAGCCATACAAATTGTCGAGCGGCTCGAAGGCAATTATAAAATAGCTTTCGTTGCCTGTGTGTTTGCTCGACTGCCCCGATGGGCAGCCTGAATGCCAGGATGGATGGCTAGCTCTTTGGTTGGATGGCCTCTTCCTCTGCCTCTATCTTGTTGGCTGGTCGGTGTTGATTGTAGCATGAAATAGCCACGCCAAAGGCAGCTAATGCTTTGATTTAACATTTGTCGACGCCCAGGCACGCACATCAACATCAACTCCCACACAAGCACACCCGGCATCAGAGACAGAGCGTCGTTGTTATGCGAGTAAATGCCTGGGATCAATTGTTTATTTATTGCGCAACATTTTCAACAGGATTTTGCTTTTAATACAGAAACGTCGACATTTGTGCCAAGTTGTATTGTGCTGCTCCTACTTACCAGCCAACCAGCTTGGCTTTCAACAATCCATTCCCCCACATGCATAGCTCATATGTATGTATGTATATGGAACTCTAGCTCAGTCTGTCTGCGAACAAGCGAACCTTAAAGTATGCAACGTATTTTTTAAAAATCGATTGTAATTTAATTGAAATGAAGTGCTCTCGAAATGAAAATATTGTATAACGGGGTGGCTTTTAGAGAAGTTATAATAGTTTGAAATAAGGGATATTATAGCACATTTTTGTCCATATCTCGAGATAAACTCACCAAAAACGCCTCAAATAAAAAAGCTTAAGCTAGATTAGAGTCCCAGAATCGATTAAAGTAAAAAAATTTGGTTTTAAAATTTTTTGATTTTTGATGATTTTGTCAAGCGGTTAGTATGCAAAAATGGTCAAAAAAAGTCGAAAAATTTAAAACTCCGAAAATATACAAACTTTGAATGCAGAATTGTTTTGGCATCCAAACCATTAATAGAAATGCAAATTTCATCAAAATCGGTCAATTTTTGGCCTACTTATGGCAATTCAAAATTGAAAGAATACTATAAAAATGTTAAATTTGGATATTTTTAACTTAGTATGAGCAATTCTCATCAAAAATAACTTTAATGAGAATTGCTAAAATTCGAATATATTTTTTAAATATGACTTTAATCAAACTGAAAATTTCATTAAAATCGGTTGTGTTTTGGAATGGTTATGAAGACTTAAAGATATGAAAAAAATGATACAATGCGAAAATTTTGGGTTTTTCAATGTCTGTGACAAGTTTTTGTCCATATCTCGAGATATAATCATCTAAAACGCCTCAAAAAAAAAGCGTTACGCTAGTTTTGAGTCCCAGAATCGAATAAAGTAAAAAATATGGTTTTAAAATTTTTTGATTTTTGATGATTTTGTCAAGGGGTTAGTATGGAAAAATGGTCAAACAAAGTCGAAAAATTTAAAACTCCGAAAATATACAAACTTTGAATGCAGAATTGTTTTGGCATCAAAACCATTAATAGAAATCCAAATTTTATTAAAATCGGTGAAGTTTTGGCCAAGTTATGGCAATTCAAAATTAGAAGGAATGCTAAAAATATGCTTCATTTTGATGTTTTTGACTTAGGAGGAGCAATTGTCAGCAAAAAAGAAGCTTTTATGAAGATTGTTCAAATACGAATATATTTTTGAAACGTGACATTAATCAAACTGAAAATTTCATTAAAATCGGTTGTGTTTTAGAATAGTTATGATGTCTCAAACATAATAGAGAAATGATAAAATGCGAAAAAATTGATTTTTGGACTTCTGTGACACACTTTTGTCCATATCTTGTGGAATATTCATCAGAAACACCTCAAATAAAAAGCATTATGTTAGATTTGAGTCCCAGAATCGATTAAAGTCAAAAATTTGGATTTTTAAAATTTTTTGGTCAAAAACGTCGAAAAATTTAAAACTCCGAAAATATACAAACTTTGAATGCAGAAATGTTTTGGCATCAAAACCTTTAATAGAAATGCAAATTTTATCAAATTCGGTTGATTTTTGGCAAAGTTTTGGTATCTCAAAGATGGAAAATCATCTATTTTTATCATCATTTTAGCACATGTCAATGCATTTCAAGATATATTTAGCAGCAGCACACGAAAAATGATTTTAATGAGTTTTAGAAAATAGATAACTGCTTATGGTTTGTACAGTACTTCAAAACTTGCGCCATTTTTCTGAATTGTTTTTTTTTTCACTCGTATTAATCGCAATTGAACAGGATATCTTCAACTGGCGAAAGTGTCATTGTTCAATTTCAGTGAAGCATATGGAAGTTTTTTGATGAAGGTGGCAAAGATCTGGTTGCAATATGAAAGCATTCAAATATTTTAATTACGTTTGAAATGAAATGAAAATGATATATTGAAATATTTATGTCAAGGGTGTGTGAATTCGTTAATTGCAATTTATTCGTTGTTTGCTTAAAAATACTTGAAATAATAAAAATGAAACTGCGTGTATAAATAAAAATGCGGAGAGACATGTCTCTGGGCCCCCTCTCTCACTTTCTCATTATTTATATTTCTCTTTGTTGATTTTTGTGAATTGCACATCGAATCGACAAATATGCTCAATATAAATAGAAACGGTTCTCACAGTTTCAGTGCAGCAACTAACAAACTGGGCCAAGCAATGTTTTCTTTCGCATAACTGAAACATATCAAGAATCATAAATAAACGAAAGAAGAGACAAAGCGACGAGAACTGATAACAAGAACAATGAGACTGTTGCCACATTTCAATTTCAATTTCAATTTGGAGAATGAGTTGGAAATGCGTAATTGAGTTTTTGCTTACGATAATCAAATAACAAAAGTGAAACGCGTCAAATTGGATAATTCGCGCAATTGAATTATTGCTAAGCCCAATTAATTTGTAAATCGATTAACATCACGTAAAATAATAACAAAACTGAATCATGTTTGGCTGCATTTACCAGCTGTGGGATTGGTAAGTATACTGACTGCCCAGGCCCACTTCAATCACTAGATACCACCTCTCTCTGCTGCCTTTATCCCGGTCTGTGCTGAATGTGCATGTACATTTGTCGCCCACTGTACTGGTTGGAGGTCAGCTCATGTGGCAGAGCTTGTCCCGCATTGCGCTTAATCAATTACCGTCAATTACGAGCTGAGCCAGTGCATCCCCAGCCAGATCATTCAATCAACCTCAGTCAACGATGTTAGTGTTACTGTTGCCTCACTGCATTCGCGGGTCCAAATTGAAAGAGTCCCCTCCATACCGCTACTGCCCTTCGTTCTTTCTGGCGGCAAGGCCAGCCAATCGAATTAAGCCCAGCGAACTTTGATAATTGAATTGACACCAAGCCGAATCTGGAACTGAATCGTAATCTCAAATCTGTTTTTTAATTGCAGGTTGGAGGCGCCTCCACTCTTCACCCCCGGCACCATGGACGCCAAAAAGTTGCAGCAATTACAGGCAGTCACGGCTCAGCAAAAGAAACTGCCGCTCGCCTATCAAACCAATCTCATCGACTATCGCACGGCCACACATTCCCCGGCCGGTTACCATCTGCCACCCCAGGCCCTGTACCAACAGTCCCCCACGGCGACCTCATCCAGCGGCGGCGGCGGACCACTCTCCCCCATCGACATGCAGCCCCAGGCTAAGCATGGCCTCCTAAAGCACGGCCATGGCGGAAACTCGAGCAGCTCCCATAGCTCACCCTACCACCAGTCGTACTCGAGCAGCGCAGGCACCGGCGAACAGATCTACCAGTCACCCACGGAGCGCACATACCTGGCCGCAGCTGGGCGGCTGCAGGCCACCAATGCCACCGCTGGACAGCATCCGATGTCAGCACTGCAGGTGCAGTACCAGCAGCTCCAGCAGGCCAAGCTGCAGGCCCAGTTGGCCACCCAGAACGAGGCGGCGCAGCAGCAGCAACGCACCTTTGCCATGCGGCAGGCCATGAATCCGCCAACCGGTCATTTCCACATGAGTCAATCCCCCAGCATTGTGTCCAGCATAGCAATGCAACAACAGCAACAACATCAGCAGCAGCTGCAACAGCAGCAGCAGCAGCAGCAACGGGCGCCACCTTCATCACTGAATCTGTCAAATCAATATCAGGCTGGAGCGGGACCATTGAAGCTACAACAGCAACAGCAGCAGCAGATGCCCAAGCACTACCAGGAGCAGCTCTATGCACAGCAGCAGCAACAGCAGCAGTTGCAACTACAGCTGCAGCATCAACAGCAGCAACAGCAGTTGCAGCAGCAGCTACAACAACAACAGCAACAGCGCCATAAGACGGAGCTGCAGACACCGGGAAGCGAACATGGACCCGTCTACATCCAACAGAATCATCCCGGTCATGTGGTGAATCAGGCCTGTCAGACGCAGATCTCGACAGTGAAACCCAAGCCCACGCCCAGCTCAGAGGAATCCTCGTCCGCATCCACGCGAAGTCCCACGCATGCACCCCTGGATCGCAAGAAGAGCATCGGATCCATGCAAGCCCTCAAATCACCCATCACAAAGCGTCCTCCGACCACTCCGGTGACTCTCTCCGGCTGGCTGCATAAGCAGGGCTCCGATGGCCTCAAGGTGTGGCGGAAGCGTTGGTTCGTGCTGGCCGAATACTGCCTCTACTACTACAAGGGACCCGAAGAGGAGAAGCTGCTGGGTTCCGTGCTGCTGCCCTCGTATCGCGTATCCGCCTGTCTGCCTGAGGATAAAATCTATCGCAAGTTCGCGTTCAAGTGCGAGCATCAGAATATGCGCACCTATTGGTTGGCTGCCGATAACGCCGACTCCATGATGCAGTGGGTGCGTGCTCTGGCCGCAGCCAGCACTATGCAGGCACCCAGCAGCGGAGAATCAGATCCGAGTGTCAATTCCTCGCTGAATCACAGCGGCGAAAACTCTGACTCCGGCATACATACGCTGCAATCGCAACCTGGCAAGGGGCAACTCACGCCGGCATCGGATAACGCAGGAGCTGGCAATGGCAATGGTGGTGGTGGTGGTGGTGGTGCTCAGCCACTCTATGCGAATGCACCGCCGAAACCACGACGCATCAATGATGGCGGATACTCCTCACCATCGCCCGAACACAATGAGCAGCAGCCACTGCCACCTAGTCGTCGTGCTGGCGGTGTCATGTCGCCCACTCAACAGCTCTACCAGCAACGATCTCAGCAGCCCCAGCAGCATCACGCCATCTACGACACCCGCACGGGTCATGTGTCCACAGCTCTCCAACTGCAGCAGGCACAGCAGCAATACTCGCTGGATCATCTGGAGGCACAGTTCCAGCAGCAGCATCTAGACATGGAGGAGCAGATTGCCCGTCTGCAGCAGCAACGTGCCGTCGAGGAGCTCTACGGGCAGCGTGATCTCTACATGGCCAAGCTGATGCAGCGAGGCGGAGCTCCTGGCTATCCCACTCAAGCCCAGCTGCAGGCCGAGCGTCGCACCCCCGATGCCTATGGTCGTTCCAAGCAACGCATGTTCGCTGCTGCTGCCGCCGCTGCTGCTGCCGACTACGAAGACATCTACAATATGTCGCAGCTGGCCGGAGCAGCTGCACCGATGTCAGCGCAGGAGGCGCTGCTGCAGGAGGCCGCCAGTTACAGACGACCACTGAGTCCGCCCAGCTACGAGGGCAACAAACAGCGCTACACACCCAATCACCTGGAGGTAAGTCAACATAGATTAAGTATACTTAAATAGTCAATAGATACTGGGTTCTCCCCAAATATTACGTATACGAAGTGGGGAATCTGATCAGTCAAGGGAATACTGAACAAATTTGCCAGAAATCTTCTCTTGATTAGAAATTATCAATTATAACTAGAATGATTATTATTTAATAAAAATTAAATACCTAAATACACTTAAAATATACGTATACGACCAGACATTACATTACTGGAGAAATTATTCAAATAACTAAAAAAATTTAGCACTTAAACGTATATTAAGTATACGCAGTTATTCCACATGCATTAAGTATACGCCCCGGCTAACCAGATATTACGTATACGCAACGCAGCACAGTTGTGTGCTGTGAATATAGTTCAGCGGTTGCCGTGGCGAGGCAGGTCAGCCTGGTCAACAACTCGAATGGCCATTTTCAGACAATAAAATCTGGCACACGGACGCCATTGCCCTACTTAAAGGTCAAACTTTCAAAGTTCCAAGTAAACTCTTGAAGTAGCTTAAACTGGAACTCTACTTGCCTAACTGTAGTTATACGTTGTCTATGCTTACAGTTCGCATTCTTTTACTTTCTCTTTCCATTTTCTGGGCAACAAATGCATAATAAAATTGGCAATTTACTAAATTAACAGACGTTTGCATACAACGCAGCGGCAATAAGGTTCAATTTCAAGATAATGTTTTTCAAACTTTGCATCATGCAAACTGTCATTTAATGCCAACAGAAAAAAATGAAGAAAAGAAAGTCAAATACATTAAGAAAGCATAACTGGTGAATGAAGTCAAGTCGAGTCGAGTCGAGTCAATTTCATATTAACAATTCATTATTCATTAGCCTACGTCTTAGAGTCCTTTTGGAGGCAAGTGAAACCTGCGCGAAAGTCGTTTGCAATTCCTTAAGTGTCAGTCTCATAGACACACGGCCGGAGGAGATCTCGCCATTTACCGCGCCCACTAATTAGACTTTAGTGTGTCAGTGGGTTGCTAAATTACAGGCACTGTAACTACCTCCTTCTGTCTGGTGCCTGCTGCCTGCTGCCTGCTGTCGGCTGCCTGGTGGCTTGTGGCAGCTGTC
The DNA here is from genome assembly GCA_018150725.1 of Drosophila quadrilineata. Classification (NCBI taxonomy): domain Eukaryota; kingdom Metazoa; phylum Arthropoda; class Insecta; order Diptera; family Drosophilidae; genus Drosophila; species Drosophila quadrilineata. The sequence continues at coordinate 59,308 of JAECWN010000356.1, forward strand.
TACCGGCAACCACCACAACCTGTGAGTGGCCCTAAAGTGCAACTTTATGGTCTGCTCGCACTTGTACTTAGGTCGGGGGAGCAGCTGCAACTGCTGCCACTTTTTGTGGGTCAACTGGAGTCGCGTGCATGATTTATGGATTTTGTGCACTGGCATCTGCTGCAACTGGCAGCACAGCACAGTCCAATTCAAAATTTGAGAGCCTGCTTACAGCGAAACTAACGTAACCCTTTCCGTATTTCTATTTGCTTTTGTAGCCGTCGGCTGCCGATCAACTAATCAATAACTTGGATTTGCGTGCTCGCTCCGCGGCGGCCATAGTGCGTCCTCATTCGGCCGACTTTCTGGAGTATGAGGCGCGGGCCGAGGCCGCTGCAGCTGCAGCTGCCGCCGCCGTTGCACACAGCAAGCACGAATCTGGACGTGCACCACGACCCAAATCCAGCCTCGATATAAATCGCACCCCGGACAGCTTCTACTACTCGGAGGCCAGCTATGCGGATAAGATGCGGAAGAGCGCCCTCTACTTGCAGAGCGGAGGTGGCAGCGGAGCAGCTGCTCAGCCCCAGCAGGCGGGCAGTTATCGGACGACTGGTGGCATCGCCGCTGAATTTGGCAGCGGAGTACATACCATTGGCTATGAGAATCCCTACGAGCGTGCCTACAAGCGGCAGGAACTGCTGGCGGAGGCACAGGCAGCCCAGGGCAACGCAGCATGCAGCATGCCACGGATGAGTCGCTCTGCCAGTCAGGGTGCTGGCATGGGTGGTGGTGGAGCACGATCCGTATCGTCGCATGGCGCGCCCATGCAACACCATCAACAGCAATTGGGAGAGGATCAACTGCAGGCACAGGATGAGGATTTGCCTCCACTTAACGTGCATCCGGGCTCAATATTCCCGCCCTCGATGTCCACGCAGGAGATCATCAGCAAGAACGAGCAATTTTTGCGGTCAGCCAGTGCACGGCTGCCCAAACGCAACGGTGGCATGGATGATTACTCGGCCAGCAACTCGGTGGCAACATCGCCCACATCCGCCGCCCCATCGCCGCACAGTGCCCAGGATGGCGAACGCAAGCGAGAGGAGTCAATGAAACGACTGCTGGAATGGAAGCAACGCATGCTGCAGTCGCCATTGACCCGCAAGGGCATCCAACAGGGCGGCAGCAATATGTCGGCCATGTCCAAGCTGGGCAGCAATCCCAACATACTGTTGGCCTCCACAGCGGTGGCCAGTGGTGCGCGCTACGCCCCCAAGTCGGGTATGCTGGGCAATGTTGCGGCTGCAACGGCAAATACAACGGCTGCAGCTGCTAACCCCGGATCAACGGGCATACAGCGTTCCAGATCCGAGACACAGGCCAATGTCGGACCTGGAGGCGTCTACAACAACTATTCATCGGATGATGAGGGTAAGTCCATGACTCCTTGGTCTCAGCTAATGCACATGTTCCTCATTTTGCTTTGCTTCATGTCTTTTGTGCTATCGACTACTCTGTCTCTCTCTCTCTATATATATATATTTTTTTTTTCTGTCTCTGTCTCTGCTTCTGTCTCTATCTCTATCTATCTCTGTCGAAAGTTGTCTATCCATCTACATGCGCTGCTCTGTAACTATCTCTGTACCTCACGTTGCAGTTTGCCTTTGTATAGCTCTATACCTAATTCTTTTACACGACTTTTACTATTTTTTTCTGTTTGTTAGCCTTGTCATCTACTCCCTCTATCCCTCTACCTCTACCTGTCCCCCTCCATCTTACCCTGTTGACTGTAGCTTTTAGTTTTGTTGGCAATTGACTGCCTTGCCAAGTAGTTGTCGAGCTTTAACCTATATTCTACTTTAAACCCAATACTACAAAAGTAGCTAGCTCAAAGTAACACTTTAAGCCATACTTTACTATTACTAACACAACTCTTAACCATATTTTCATTGTCCATATGTAGACGCCAAACTAAACAAACAGCTCTAGAATATTTTAGTTTGAATTTATACTATTACTTTTTTTTTGTTGTTTATGTGTATTATTTGATAAAATCAACATACAAAGGCAAAATGTAATTTATTGTGAATGCATTTAAAATACATTACAAATATTAAATAAGATAAATAACCTTCCTGCCGTCAGCAATTGTCAATTATGTGTAACAAAATCAATACAACATAAATAATAAATGAGATGCAATTTTGTTGGCCAAGCCTGAAAGTAGGCAACGCAATTTGAACCAGTTTTGCTTTTGCATCGCAGATGATGATGAATAAGAAGAAGGAAAATATGTAAATCATGTTTTGCGTGTTATCTCGCTCTTTCTCTCTCTCTCTTACACACACACATGTACACTCTCAGTTTCTTGGCTATATGTATGTCTTTCTCCCTTTTTGTGGTGTAAATCTGTTGAAAGTAACAATAATTCATATCTATCGAGTAGTTGGTTTATAATTGCTTTACATTTCAATAATGGCAAACGGGTGTTTGGTGTTTCGTCTACTAAAAGTCGCTGTAAATTTCGCACTAAAACCGAAAAAAAAAAAAAAAAAAAAAAAATAAATAAATAAACTCAACTTCAACTCATGGGCTCAAAACTTGATCACAACAAATCGAATAAAAAAATTTCCATTTGACTTGAAAGAAAAAAAAATTTATTTTATAATTATTTCTTTTCCATTTTTGTGTATATGTCTGTGGTTCATATAAACAAAATGAAAATTAAACGAATTTGTAAATTTTGTAAATGTTTGACTAAAAGAAGACGCACAAAGCGCAGATGGGCCTGTGGAAGATAACATAGGTGTGACGGCAGGAAGGTCAACAACAACAGCAACAACAACAACAACAAGCACACAAAACACAACAACAACAGCAACAACAACAATAGCAACAGCAACAACAACAACAAATTTAAACCCTAGCACAAGCTCAACATCAATATCAAAGCAATTCGAGGCGACTCCGGTCAAACAGGCTGCAACAACTGCCAGCCACAACTTTCAACTAAAGCCGATACTTAAGGTGCATGAGGCAAGTAAAACGCCCATCATTCAGGTGCAACCGAAGCAGCAAACCGCCGGCGATGGCATCCAAGTGAAACCCAAGCTAAAGCTGCATCTGCCACTGCCCATGGCCACCCACAACCAGTGGGAGGACGATAACAAGACTGAAGCTGCAACTGATGGGGATGGAAATGGAGATGGGGATGGGGATGGGGATGGGGATGGAGATGTGCCCATTTTGCCCAAGAAGATGGCACCTAAATCGCCACAGAATGCCAACTATGTGCCTGTGTACAACAACAAGCTGGTCACCAGCGGAGGGAATAGGAGCAACAGCAGCAGTAACTACGAGAATATAGAATACGGCAAGGGGCCACAGGAGGAGAACGAGGAGATAAACAATGCAGATGAGACCCCCATGTTGATGCAGCTCAAGCTGTACAAAGAGCAGCAGCAGCACCAGCAACAGGCAGAGGAGGATTTGACGCCCACTGCGGAAGCGAAGCCTGCCCTGGGTGAGCCTATGCCAGTAGCAGAAACGGTGGCACAACTGCCAGGAGGAGCTTCAAATGCAGATGAGATAGAGAACGATGATGATGATGATGAGAGCACGGCCTGCGAGGAGTATACTGATGATGACATTGATGAGGCGTTGGCCCAGGACGACGATGACGAAAACGATGATGATGATGATAATGATGCTGATGGGACGACTGATGCCAATTTGCCCAGCGACAAGGAGCTGCAACAGCTGTATGTAAACGAACCAATTACACCCACGGATCTGCAGCTAGACGAGAGCCATTATCTGCCAATGACACCTAAAAAGGTGGAACTGGGTCAGCCAGGAGTACTGAGTCTGGTGGCCACCCACGAGAGCTACACCGAGGAGGAGGAGAACCACTATGTGGAAATGACGAAAGGTCTTCACGACGACGACAACAGAAGCAACTATGAGGTTATGTGCATCTCCAGCAACGTCATCGCCACCACCAGCAGCATTAGCAGCACCACCGCTATCAAAGTCCACAATGCGGAGCCCGTATACATGGAACTGGGAGGTGTCAAAGCTGCCGTCTCAGTCCCAAACCCAACTGCTGCCACTGCTGCCAATGAGGAGGCTCACTGCTCCTCAGGACGCTCCACGCTGAAGAAGAGCAAGAAGTGCGCCAATGAAACACTGAAGAAGAAATCAAAGAAGCGTCAGGGCAAGGATATGCCCGACATACTCAAGCCCACGAAGAGTGCCTTGGCCAGCGACAGCTCCGATGCGGATGACGAGAGCAGCAAGCAGCAGCTGGACGCCAAGAGATTGCGTTCCCGCTCTCGTTTCAGCTTGTCGGATACGTTCAGGCCCGCCTCCTATTACCTGGGCGCCTCCACGCCACTCAACAACTATGCCGAGAGCTCGGACAGCGAGATACTGCCACCGCCACCGATACCCGATTCACCGCCTCCCATGGAGGAGCTGAAGACAGAGGAGATCTTCTCATCGGAGCACTACGATACGGTGAAGCGTCGCGATAGCAGCGGCAGCAAGGTGAATCTCTCATATGAGCAACTGCCCAAGATGCATGCGAGCAACACTTCACTCAATCTGCCCAAGGCGGAACCATCGACCACCTTGAAGAGCAGTCGCCTCTCGCTGCCCGATCACTTTGCCAAGGTCCGCGGCACGCCGGAGCAACAACAGCGGCGGGCAACGGCTCTGGCAGTTGCGACGGGTAGTCCAGGATTGGCGCTGCTGCAGCAGCAGCATGCACGCACCTTGTCCGACTCCAATTACAGCTGTCAGACGGACAAGAGCTCGTCGCGCACCTCATCCGACTTGGAGCTGTATCGCAAACTGCAACAGCGACCCTCGCCGGCACGTTGTCCCAGCAACAACTCACTGCCTATGCGGTCTGTGGGTGACAGCAGTGAGAACGAGTCTGTGGAGTTCCGACAACGCTCCGACTCGGAGCTGGAGCGACAACGTTCACGTCGTCCCCTGTCCCAGGAGTCCATTAGCGAAATTGAATCGATGAGCGAACATTTCGAGGAGACGCTGAGCAGCCATGAGCTCGATACGTACCTCAGTCATTTGCAGGGCGGTGACTTGCGCCCCTATCCGCATGTCACACATGCCACGCCCACCAGGCATCTGCTAAGCGACGCGAATGCGGCCGCAGGTGCCAATATCCTCACCAATCTCATCAAACCCCCGAAGACCTTCCGCAACACGGATGGCGATGAGCAGCATTTCTACGGCAACATTCATTTCCTATCCTCCACGGACTCCATCCAGCAGCTGGGAAATCCGGCAGAGGTCGCTGCCTGCCTCACGCCCCTCCACAGCCGCAACAACAGCAACATCTCCACGCACTCAGCTCCCTATTACTACTCGGAGCTGTCGGCACCGCCACTCAACAATCAGCGTGACATACATGCCCACGGCTTGAACATTGCCCACATCCACAATCCCATTGATCGGCTGCAGTTCAACATGGATGCATTGGTGGACAAGGATCAGGCCATTGACAGCAAGAATCTGTACAGTGTGAAGGCGAACAACGAGAAGCTCAGCTACAGCTGCAACAAGAATCTCAATCTGAAGGTGGGGCAGCAGGTGAAGCTGAACAACAGGCAGCTGGATGGCATGGAGATGCCCGCGAATCCGCTGCTGGCAGGAGACGAGCTCCAGAATCATTCACTAAACCAATCACATTCATATCTTACAACTACTAAAATTACAAATCTCGCTAGTAAACTGACTGGTGGTAGCCTCTTGGATGAAGATGGTGTTGGTGACGTCGGTGTTGATGCTGCCAAACGGGGGGCATCAGGAGCCAGCCCAGCAAATGCAACCAATAACGCCAATCAACTCTCAGTTCTAGGTGGCGAGCTGCTCTGGGAGGAGGATGCACTGTGGCGTGAGAGTCTGCGCCGTGTCTCGCAGCGGCATGCGCGCTCCTTGGACGATCTCGATCGCATTGCGGCCGCCGCTCCGCCTGCGCCCGTTCCCATACCAACGCCTGCCCCCGTCACCACGCCCACCAGCCATGCCACCAAAACCAAACTCACCCGCGATGTCACCTATGTGAATGACTGCCTCAAGCCGCGACTCACCGATCGCCTTGCCACCTCAACCCCAACCCCGGACACCGATGAGCACGATGTTTATGTGCAGCTCTTGGCCAACAGCTCCGCTGTGGCTCAAGCTGAAGCGGACGCAGATCTGTACGAGGTGCTGCGCGAGGAGACCGGCTCCAATTTGTCACACAAGTCGAACGAGCTGGACCGCGAAACGATTCGGCAGTGGGATGCCATGTCAAGTGGCCTCATGAAGAGCAACAACAATGTTGATAGCCCCACCACGCCCACTGCAACATTGTCAGGAGGACGTACGCCCTCCGGCAGTGGCCCCATGCTGCCGTTGACCAGCAATGTGCGCTCCATCATTCAGCAGCTGAATGGCAACAATGATGCCAATGGCAATCTGCAGGGCAGCTCAGCAAGGAGTAACTGCAGCTAGAGCGGCGACAGGACGTCACGAGTCCGGGCAATTGAGCAACAGAAATATGCAACATTTCGTTGCAATAAAAAAGTATTATGAATTTCGGAGTTGTGCTATGAGTTTTTGTTTAGTGTTTTTATAGACTGAGTAAGAGAGGGAGATAGTATGATAGAGAGATACATTTTGCTTTGTTTGTTTATTGTTTGTTTGTTAATCATTTGTTATTGTTGTTGTCATAATTGTTGTGATGTTTTGTTTAGTTAATCGAATGGTAAGCAACTTTTTTGTTATCTATGTTTATATTGCAAATTACTTATCCCACCCTTATGTAATTATTAATGCGCTTGTAAATACACACACCCACACACACACACACACATACCCAGACATATCATCATCATTTCTGTCACACACTCAATCAAATTCATCGCACACCCATACACCCACACATATGCATATTTGTACGCACACACCTCTTGTAAAGTTGACAAATTGAAGAACTCAAAAAGCTGTAGCATACTTTTCTGGGCAGCTGACGACCAAATTCCTAGACGCTTTCACCTTGTAATCTTTCGTAAAGTCAGAGAGCAGCCTGGAGAGTTTCCTTTGAACGAGTAGAAGAAGAAGAATAAGAAGAAGAGTAACAGCTGCTGAATTATTTCTTTAAATGCTTTCTCTACTTATTTCGCGCACGCATTATAATTACATATTCGCTGTCTACTTGCCATTCATTACCTGCCAAACTAACCAACTTAACTTAACTATTTCAGCCTCCATATCCGTGCGCAATGTGAACAATTTGCCCAAGGGCAATCTTACAGTCAAACCGGATCCATCGGATGCACTGCATCTGCAACGTGAGTCAGCATTTGCTCAGTATGATCCCTACTACGGCAATGTGGCCGAGACGAAATACGCCAAGGCCACTTTGCTGACAGATCGTGGTCTCTATGGTCCGCCGGGGCACGGCTTGACCACATCCACGCCACAACAGCAGTTGCCCTTCGGCATGAGGCGGGCGGGCAGCCGAGCCGAAATTGACATGTTGGAACGTGAGACGAGCTCTCAAATCAGGGTAAGTGAGGGGATCAGTGATGGGACCTTTCAGTATAATTACTTTCAGGTTAAAGAGTACCCCTGAATACATTGTTTGATTTGCTTGATGATAACTCTAGAATCTGGATGTGTCTGCCGGAGACCTCTTGAGCCGCACACACGAGGAACTGGTCCTGCTGCTGATCCAGTTGCGGCGACAGAGCAGCCAAACTGCTCGTGCCATCGAGCAATGTTGCAGCGATATACACAATGTGCAGGTTGTTAGTTTATCTCTATGTTGCCAAATAGGTGCTGGTTAATAACTCTCAATCTAAATGCTGGTGTTGGCCTTGTGACTAAAATTAAATCTAATCTCTAACTACTTTTGTTATTTGATAAATTTACTTATATTTTATTAAAATTTTTTATTTAATTGCTTTGCCTAGAATCGCTTGCGCGGAGCTGAAGGATTGACTCGGGCGGAGAGCATTCAGCGCTTGGATTACCTGAAGCAGCATTTGCTGGACCTGGAGAGGCAGTATGAGAAGAGCAAGCCGCTGGTCAACCTGGTGGATAATATGGTTAAGTTGGGCTCCTTGTATCGCAACGATGCCAATGGACGCACACAGCCCTCGTTGGACCGCATGGAGTTCAATCAGCGCATGCAGGAGCGCCAAATGATGCAGGAGGAGCAGCAGCAATGGGATCGTCTCAGTCCCAATCAGGCTGAGTTACAGGTAACATAGACTCCACTTCCTCATTCCGTATCGCACTCTAATCACAACCCCATCTGACCACAGGCCAAGGTGCGAGAGCTCTATCAGCTGGATCAGCTGCTGCAGGAGGAGTCCGGGATCCTGCAGAGCTTGCAGCGGGACAAGGAGGATCTGGAACGTGCGCTGGGTGGTCTGCGTGCCCGCATTCACGATAGCAATGCCACGCCCATGGCCCTGGAGGCGGCCAAGAAACAACAACATATACTGGAGCGGGAGCTATCTCGTGTCCACCAGCTGCTGGCCGAGAACTCAAAGGTATCCCAGGTGCCTAGTAGAAGTTTTTTGCATATTTCTTAGCCATACTCTGTCTCTGTATGTGTGTGTGCTTGAGCTTCGCATGTCGCTTGTCCTTGTAACTAATGAGAATATCAACATCAACTAACTACATATAGATAGATATATCATATATAATTCTGTGCTCCACTTCGATCCGATCTCGAGCATAATCAGTATGCAAAAGGCTTCTACGTGCCCCCTACTACTTGCAACTGATGCAAGTGCCGCAAGTGCTGCATGTGTCAAACTTGCTTGGGGGGAACAATCGACTAACCCAAAGATTCATTCCATTCCTTTCAGAAACTAGAGCAAACTGTGGCGGGCAATGCCAGGTTGGAGCAGGAACTGCTCACATTGCGTCAGAAGGTGCAGGCATCGCGTGGCAATGAGGCTGGCAACGATGCCTCCCAGGTGAACGGTAATCAGTCGGCGGTTGTGCTACAATCGGAGCTGGAGCGAGTTCAATCTCTGGTGGGAGACATGCAGAGGCAGCGACACGAGTTGAGCTCGGCTGTGAGGCAATTGACGGAGAACTCGACACGTCTGTATCAGGAGATTGGTAACAAGGAATTGAATGGAGGCGGCACCTCGAACGGCAGTCTGAAGAAACGCAGCAACTCCACCAGCTGGACAGAGACCGATCTGGACACTAACATGATCAGCAGTGGCAGTCAGCAGCACCTCAGCGACTCTACCTTGAATCTCTCCACGCCACTCTACGTGGACACGAACAGCTCGGCCAAGTTGAGCGACTTCAATCGCTACAATGGCAGCAGCGATGCCTTGGAGATGAGCGGCGTAGACAGTGATGGCTTTCTCGAGAGCAATCCCTTTGCCAATCTCAGCAATCTGGAGAAGCAGGAGATTAAAACGGTGCGCATTGTGAAGCGTGAATCGGAACGTCGTCATCGGGATCGCAGCGAACGAGGCCTCAGCAACTCCACACAGAATCTAGACCAAGTCATGGAGGAAGAGCAGTACGCCCAGCAGCAGCACTACGCCCACAACATGGAGGAGCAGCTGACCAATGGACACCACACTCGATCCAAGTCGCTACCACGTAGCTACAACGAACCGCCCAAGCCCAGGCACAGCCGCCACATGAATGGCAAGCACAATGGACACCACTTCAATGGAGGCAACGACTACGATCGGAATAGCAACTATGAGCCCGAGGCACCACCACCGCCCGCTCCACAAAGCAATGGCCATCATCATCAGCAGCAGCAGCATCAGCACCACCACCAACAACAGAAGGAGCATCTGAATCCCTTGGCGAATGCCTACTTTGCCAAGCAGCTGCAGCAGCAGGCACATCCCTCCAGGGACAGCGCTCGCGTTGCTCTGCGCACCAAGACCGAGTCCATGCAGAGTCTCAACAAGAGTCTGACGGACATCAGTCCAGAGCCCGTATTCCAGAGTGTGGCTGCTCGTCAGATCATCAATGAAATGTCGGCTGGTTCGGCATCCGAGGATACGGAGAAGATTGTGGAGCGGGTGCCACCACCACACAAGCATCGCAGAGCGGTGCCACGTGAGAAGAGGCGCCACTACACGGCACCCAACAATGTCAACCAGAAGGCCATGGAGAAAGTGCAGGCGGAGAACGATATGAATCGCAATGTAAATACTGCATAAATATTATTTAACAACAAATTTTTGTAATTAATGCTGTTTCAATGCAGAACACCAACTGGCGAGCACGTGATGATCTGGACATGGAGGTGGCGCTACGACCACGCATAAATGCGCCCGATGTGGTGCGATCAGCTTTGGGGCAGGGTGAGAAGATCTCAGAGAACACCATCGACAATTTGCTATTGGCACCCAACAAAATAGTCATACCCGAGCGTTATATACCAGAGACAGTAAGTTTGGAAATCATTATTAAAATCAATTTTTTTTTTTTTAATTTATATACTTTATTTTATTTTATTTTATTATTCAATTGAAACAGACGCCCGAACTATCGCCTGAGGAGAAGAAACGCCGCCAGGAGAAGGTTGAATCGATTAAGAAAATGCTGGCAGAGGCGCCCATAAGTAGCAATGTTCGTATCTCTGACATATAAATTGAAAATCAAAAATTTATAAATATTTTTTAAATATATTCATCGATTTATAGGAGACTGAAACGGTTCCGGCTAGCAAATTGAATGCGGAGAAGAAGCAGCGGGAGCATCTGCTGCAACTCAACCAGATCCTGGCCCAGCAAGTGATGCAAGTCAGCAAGATTGTGGCTGGTAAGTGACTACTAGATTCCAACTAGATACCATTTGTGTGTTTCAAGTTAAGTTCCAATCGATGTCCAAAAGTATTTAACTCGTATTGAGAAGTATTTCTTATGCAATGGCTTGCAAGTTGAATTTATGCTCCCAATGTTCTTTTGTTCTTACTAATGAATATGCTCTCCAAAACTAAAGAATTTTATGTTTTTATGTATTACCATCCTATAAACATATGAAAAATATAATGTATGTATAATGTCATGTGAGCGTGTCCTTAGCAGACTGTTGACCCACATTCCACATCAAATTCGATACTGTCTCTATGCTCTATATTCTAATCTCTAATATCTTCTCTCAAATTTTTCTAATTTTCTAGACGATTAATGAATACATATCATATGCGCCCCCTCATTCAATAATCTCCCGTTCACAATCATCCATCTCTCTCTATATCAGTCTGTTCATCAATGGCGTTCCAATACCACGTACTCCACTCACATTCACACACACACAGTCAACCCCACACACACACACACACATACATACATTAATTATGTACTTAAAACCCATCATAGCCCCATCATGCATTCAACATACATACAAACATTATTCTGTGTATAAAAATTATGTCTGCATATTTCATAATAAGGTTGGAATGAAATAATGCAAAAATATTGCGCATACGCCGCGTATTACCTATTATGGTTAATTGTATTGTGGAGTTTTAAAAACAATTAGCTGTATAAATAATTTCCACTAGTTTTTGTATCAATTTAAGATATTTTCTTATGATTTACAATTTCATTTTTTGTTTGAAATATTTGTTAACATGTTTTATTTTATGTTTTTTCTTTGAATACTTTTAGGCAATCCCACTAGTCAAAACTAACTCAATTATTAGATTGTCGTGTTTATTGTGTTTTTGTTCACACTCTTGTGTTATTTGATTTGCATTGCATTTTGTTTTGATTGTTCACATTTTGAGTTGCGCTGCATTGAGTTCGAGTTGAATTGATATCATATAATGGGTCCATGACCGATGTTCAAATTATGTGTCATGTAAGCAGTTTACATGCATATGCCACACCTAACTACACACTGAGTGCAACTGCCACAACCACTACAACAACAACAACAACAACAACAGCAACAAGTACATACATACAACAACTAAAACAACAACTAGCACAGCAAAATAAACATGAACTCACTCGACGTTGAGATTACCGCATGCTAAACTCACATAAACAAAACAAACAACAATTCAGCTCAATGCAATCACAAAAATATACTAAACAACAAAAAAAAAAATAAGACAACAAAAACATCAACGCAATTGCAACTACAACAACTACTACTACTACAACAACAACAACAAGCACAGTTATACAAATGCGTAAGTCAAGGTTTGTACACATTTCATTTAAATAAATCAAATACAATATCTATATTCCTACTATAACTATGCATATTAAAATATATATAAAAGAAATAAATTAATTGTAGTTTTTTGAAGTGATCATTGGCTTAACAATCAAGCACGCACGCGCTTTAAATCAAATTTTTAATAAAAATATTTAACTAACATAACAACAAATACATACACACAAGCACACACACTCACACACACACTCAGCGTAAAAAATAGCGGCACTTCAAGCAACAATTCAAAAGCACCAATAATAGTGCAACTTAATTGGCAACAAGCAAAGATCGAAAAAATTCACAAAAAAAATAAAATTAATTAAATTCATGCAAAGTATTTCCATGCCACAGATCTTAACAAAATTAAAGCACATTTTTAAAAATACATAAAAAAAATTGTGTAATTAAATAAACTACCCGCAATTGAAAAGTCCAAACTACGCATAATCGCTCTATAGACGAGTAAGTATAAGCTCCGATTGCCGAGAGTGTTGGCCCAACAAACTACTACTACTACTACTACTATATACTAACACATATACAAAACAAGCTATAAATATGATATTTATTTATAATTAAATTACTATATCCTATCGTGGTTTTTTCCTAAAACAATTTACAGCACGCTTGGGATGGTTTTGGCCTGCATTTCAAATGCCCACATGCCTTACTAATTGAAACAATTTCACTTTGTGTTTTGTGTCCTCCCACAGAGAAAGCCATGTCCAAGAAGGCTAACGGCACATCGAATTCAGGCAGCGATGACGAACGACGCTCGGAGTCGCCAACCGATGCACTGCCCCTATACCAACAACGCGATAATTTTTATAGTTAAGAGCCAAGTTAAGAGACGACTGCGAATACGAATACCAAGAAGAAGAAGAAGAAGAAACCACTCCGACAATGCGAAATTGAAGCACAATAACAGCTGCATTTATCTTCAAAATCAAACTGTAGACACTTTGCTAAAAACAATAATTCAAATTACAAAAAGAAACGAAAACGAGATTTTTAAATTCGACTTGAAACCGAAAATCGTATCAATTGTTAATTGACTGAAATGTTTTATCAACAATAATGAATCAAATGAATACGAATTTCTTTAGTTTTGGTGCGAACACGAATTACACTAAAAAACAAAAAAAAACCAAAATTGTTAAAATGCTTACTAAATATAATCGTTTAAACTATATACTATACATATATGATACATATGTATGAGAAGAACTCGAAAGATGCAACATATCAATAAGCGTGTTAATAATCAATTCAAACAATGATAATTACATCAAATGTTAATGAAATGTTCTCTTAAAAAAAGGTAGAAAATCAAATGTTTGAAAAAAATTTAAAAAAAATATAAGCAGTTTATTGACTGTCGTCAAGCATAGTATGGTCGGACCGATCTATATATACGTATACTATATGCTATATACTATAGTGTGTATAACTCTTAACTCGAACATCAATTGTTGTTGTATAGTTCCTGTGCAGGCTCTCGATATAAAGGATGTAGGTCTTGACAACTAATAACAATAACCTTAAAGACTTTTACAACAGACTTCTGAGAAATAGCGCATTTTTGACCCTGCCCCGCCCTACTCCCAAAAACACAAAACAAAAAAAATAAACAATAGCAACAACTTGAAAAATTTTGAAGCCAATTATTATTGCATTTGATAGAGAACAATTTTTGGGATCATTTACATGGGCCCACAATAAAAGCAAGAAAATAATCTAATCGAGAATCAAAAGCAGCAGCATCAAGAAAATATACAATACTATAACGGGGCACCAAATGATAGTTAGGAACTAACTTATAAATCAAGAGGAACTCCCAAGTTTAGTGGGAGACTTGAGCTCAAAAGCATTTCCATTCCATGTAGCGCACTCGAATGTCATTGAAATTCACAAATCGAGAAATGAATCTAATTCAATTGGATAACCCAGAGAAAAGGGAGTCATGCATATATTAATTTGAAATCGGAGGCGATCAATAAGTATATAGAATTATTAAAATGTAGGTCAATTAGCCAGGCAATTAATTGGAATAATTGGAGGAATGCAACTATCAATAGTAACAATTATGAAACATGTTCATTGAGTGTTTTTAAACCAAGTCAAAGATAATCTTAGCTCGGATTATATACATATATTTGCAATTCACAAGTCACAGTTGATATATCTGATTAACTTTTAAAGTCAATCGCTAAATAAATCACTCACACATACAGCCTGTAATGAATTAATATCGTATGCATATAGTAAACACGAGAAACAACGATCAATTGTTGAACATATTATAAATATAGACATATACAAATATAAATATGAAATCGCATAAATATAAATCATAAAAATATATATATATACATATAATGCAAGCAAATTGTACAAAACATATTTTAAGTTGATAGGCTTTAGTTGTTACAAGTTTTAAGTTTATTATTTATTGCTAAGTTGAATTATATAATTATTCATATAAACTTATAATTGTTCAATGTATATCACACGATTGTAGTTTTATTTGTATATTTCGCGGGTGCTATATATAAAATGATAAATGTTGCTTAAAGAGATACTTTTAATTAATTATAAACTAATTATAGTTTGCCCTTAGTTCAGTCAAGTCAAGTCAATCAGGCTACATATATAATCAGAGTATGAATTGCACTGAATTAAACCCCAATATGACACAAATATTTATTGCGTATATTCCATACATACATATACATATACACTATACATATTGTATTACATAATCTATATATATATTGTATATATATATATATATATATAGACTACATACCACATAAAAAGCAAGACATGTTTGAATGAAAATTATTAAAAATATATGAGCGAAAATTGCGAAAAGACAACAGAGATAAATGTTATCAATAAAGAATATAGTTGAACATTCAAATTCAAAAATTAAATATTTAACAATTTTCTGTCAATTTATCAATTTACTCAACAGCTTTGCGCCATAGTAACTAAATAAATGGACTTTCAAACCATAACTATGAATCATTCATCTCGAAAACTGCAAGGATGATCCTTAGGCGAGATGATAGTCTTTTATTGACATGCATATTTTGACATCATGTTCCAGGATACTCATAGATCTAACCGAGCTATGGGCATTCTTTTATCCCTCATCTCAATTCATACATCATTATGTATGTTAGAAGCCACCCCATCAATAAAAAAATACTAGATGTAGGTCAAAAACTGAATAACTTTTCTTTAATATACCATAATGTCGGTAAGCAAACCCTGTCCCTTTTCTAAACATCAACACAGGTTTAAAAATTGTAATTTTGCCGTTTCTAAAGCAACCCTGGTATAAAAATTTCAATATTCCCCCTTATTGATCAATTGAGGTTTGCCAACCGTGCTTACGGAACAGGAAGAGGCCGGCAAGACAGTCAAAGTCAACCTGGACATCGGCTATATGAATTGTACGTCAATTATCGGCGCTAAATTGTTGAGAAGCAAAACTGCGAAAAGGGGAAATTCAAGATCAATGCTGAGTCTATTAAAAATAGAGGCGGCCCCGCATGAATCACAATGAATACATGAAACCTCTGGCGTGTGTGAATACGTGCGCCATTCAGCCAGTCCAGTATACAGCAGCAGAAACGACAAAAACCACAATTTAGTGACAAATCCATAAAGCAAAAAGCACAAAAAAAAATTTAAAAAAAAAATCATTTCAAAAACACACACGCTACACACATCAAAACACACGAGTTGTGAGCGTAGGTTGCGTGGGGCGCATTTGAGGTCTTGAGGTAGCATCGGTCTGATGGGCTGTGAGGGGGTGTCCAAATGTAGATCATTCCATAACTTTCTAAAGCGACGTTATCAAATTGTGATATCATATTAGCATAATCGTGACCATGGAGCACATATAGAAATATACCGTAAAGATAGAGAGAGAGAATGAAATTCAATTAAGAAAGCGAAAATAAATTAAATTATTAAGTATTCGCAAGAATTTGCGTAATTAGCAGTTGAGAACTGTTGAGAACCTGAACGAGAGTGAACGCTGCTCCCGCCCTTAACGTTCTGTGTGTGATACACTTAATGATGTCCAAGATCTTGTATACAACTTATATACATACTGTTCGAAAACCTGAAAGTCTCTCAGTATATTTTTTTTTAAACCTGATTGGCTTATCGACATGTTTGTTGTTGCTTTTTTCGCTGATGCGCATAAAACAACTCAAAACTCTGAGTGATCATGGATTCAGATAGAAAAAAAAACCCAATAACGTGCACTGTCAACTCATTTAATTCAAGAGATCAAGTGAGTCTCGGACTCCGCGTAGTTTTAGTTGGCTTCATCAGCTCAACGCGTTAACTACAATTTCCAAGATTATCAGCGGACTCATTACAAAACCTCGTCCGGTCTCAAGTATGTCTATCTCAAGTGCCTTAACTGCGGTAAGTCATGAATATTAAATTCATTTACATGATCGATTTGCCCTTAAAAAGTAAACATTCCATATAAGTTGATCTTATAATCTTCACAGCTGTCGCTGCTCTCAGTTTTCCATCTGATGGTGGCAGCTCCGTCCATAGAGCATGCGTAAGTACTCCTGAGGTACCCCAAATCCTAGACGCATGAACTCCCTTTTTAATACTTGCAGCAGTTTTACGAATGGGGATTTAGTGGCTGAGGAAACAGCGCCGGATCAAGTGGTGGAAGTAGCGCCCTTGAAGCGTCAGCGGCGCTACGACGATGAATGGGGCGTATGGAGACCTTTCGGCTATGGGCGTGGCGGCTTGTACGGCCTGGTAGCGGACTCTTGGGATAGACCGGGTTCAAGGCATGGCTATGGTCATGGATATGGACACGGACACGGACATGGACATGGACACGCACGTGGACATGGACATAGGCATGGATACGGACCGGGTCCAGGTCCCGGTCCCTGGCATAGACCTGGCTTTGGCTATGAGCCTGGCAATTGGCATGGACGCGGCTATGAGCCTGCTCCTTGGGCTCAGCAGCCAGACGATGGTAATACGCTTGATATAGAAAACGAAATCTATAAATTATTGGCTTGCCTCTACATAGACTGCGATGAGGAATCTGGGGAGACCAAAGCGGTACCCGCAAGCAGCCCCGCACCGCCATCCAGTAAGGGCACCAGAAAGTCAAAAACAACAACGACCACAGCAGTGCCTACCACAACCAGCAGAGTGACCAGCACCACATCTCCACCCACACCACCAACACCAACAACCACAGAGGATACTGTCTTTGCCATTGATATACGCAGCGGCGGTGACTAGTGACTATGTTATGTGGTGACTAGACTAGACCTAAACTTAACTTAAGGTTTATAAAGTGTATTAAAAAATTTTATATTAACCGCATTTGTCTTGGGCAAGTCCAAGTTATCTGTCCATTACTCCACTAAGTGGGGCCAACGAACCCTTCCCTGGCCACTCTACGCACTTCCATGGCAGGATGAGCAGCGGAAACTCGAAACGGGTTTGGAACTCAGACTGGAAGTATGAATGGTTGCCCGATGGGCCTAGAATGTAAACAAAGTCTCCTTTGTGGGCTCGTTTAGCATTTGGAGCTGGAACATAAAACGCGAAACGGCGCATGCAAAACAAAGACCCAAAAAGAAAAAAAATATAATATTTAAAAAAAAATAAATCTCGTAAATAAAGCAAAAGAGAGTGCGAGAGATAAAGAATAAAGAAAAAAAACTGTAGCGAAAGAAAGTCGAGAGATCTGGAATTGAGAACAGCAACAAGAGACACATATATTGTGTGTGTGTGTGGGGGGGGGGAGGAGGATGAGAAGATGAGGTGACAAGAGATAAAAGAGAGAAAGAAGGCATCGCTTGCTTCACTTCGCGCGTCTCACGCACTTTGGACAGGAACAAAGGCGCGCTCCAAGAACCGGACTCCCAGAGAATGCCAAAGCCAGAGACGCTGCCTCCCACTTGTATAAAAGCCATGCTGGTCGCGACTTGGACTGTCATTTGACGCCAAACGTGCGTCGGGCAAACATCAACGTCAACAACGTCGTCGTCGTCGTCGTCATCATCGTCATCCAGTCGTAGTCCAGCTCCAAGCGGAGCTGCTAAGCATTAAGAAATGGGTAAGCCTGGCCGTGCATATTAAATCAAGACTCTCGATCTAAGCAAAAACAAAAGCCAAAACAAAACAATAATAAAAATAAAAATACAAATAAAATACAAATACAAATCGGTGAATGAACTCGAATTGGAAACGAATGAAGCCTCAACTCTCGATTATGGACACACAACCTTAGCACACCCAAAATATATATAAACAGAGGGGCATCCATATGTCCACTGGCAGGTTTCGTCATGAAACCACCTCACTTAGTATGCAAGCTGCAGCTCGAACTCGACTGGTATCTTCCAGAGAATCTGAGAATCGGAGTATCTTATTATTGCCCATTGCTTTAACTCTGTCCACACTTTGTTCTCATCCCAGTGCATCATATAGTGTCGTTACTGCTGTCGCTGCTGCTGGGCGTGCTCTGGCTGTGCCCCAGCCCAATCTTGGCCAGCGATCAACCTGCCCGCATTGTCTGCTACTTCAGCAACTGGGCTGTCTATCGGCCTGGCATTGGACGCTATGGCCTGGAGGATGTGCCCGCCAATCTCTGCACGCATCTCATCTACTCCTTCATTGGCGTCGATGACAAGAGCTGGGACGTGCTGGTCATTGACCCCGATCTGGATGAGGATCAGGACGGATTCCGCAAATTCACCCAACTTCGCCAAACACATCCCAATCTCAAGCTGCAAATTGCTGTGGGTGGCTGGGCAGAAGGTGGCTCCAAGTACTCTCAGATGTCGGCAGTGCGGGAGCGTCGTCAGAGTTTCATACGCAGTGTGGTAAACTTCATGAAGAAGTATGACTTTGATGGCTTCGATCTCGACTGGGAGTATCCTGGGGCCACAGATCGCGGTGGCACCTATGGCGACAAGGATAAGTTCCTCTACTTTGTGCAGGAGCTGAGACGTGCCTTTGATCGCGAGGGGCGTGGCTGGGAGATTACAATGGCGGTGCCAGTGGCCAAGTTCCGTCTGCAGGAGGGTTACCATGTTCCCGAGCTATGCGAGTAAGTGCATCTAGAACTCATTTGGGATTGATTTATGACTTGTAATTTATACAGACTCTTGGATGCCATCCATGCCATGACCTATGACCTGCGCGGCAACTGGGCGGGCTTTGCAGATGTCCATAGTCCACTCTATAAGCGGAAGCATGATCAATATGCCTATGAGCGTCTCAATGTGGTAAGTGCAAAGGGATCTAATGAATCCTCTCATGCAGTGAGTTCACAACTCATTCCCTTTAGAACGATGGCCTCGCCTTGTGGGAGGAGATGGGCTGTCCCGCCAATAAGCTGGTGGTGGGCATACCCTTCTATGGACGCACCTACACCCTGAGCAGCTCCAACAAGAACTACAACATGGGCACGTACATCAACAAGGAGGCTGGAGGCGGTGCTCCTGGTCCGTATACAAATGCCAGTGGATTCCTGGCCTACTATGAGATATGCACAGAGGTGATGGACAAGTCCAAGGGCTGGACTGTGGAGTGGGATGAGGATGGCATGGTGCCTTACACCTACAAGGACACTCAGTGGGTGGGCTACGAGAACGAGGCGTCGGTACAGATCAAGATGGACTTCATCAAGGAAAAGGGCTATGCCGGCGCCATGACATGGGCCATTGACATGGACGACTTCCATGGACTGTGCGGACCCAAGAATGGCCTCATGCAGATACTCTACAACAACATGCGGGACTACCGAGTGCCGGAGCCAACGCGTGAAACAACGCCACGGGTAAGTGGGCGCTGTGCCAAGAGAGCAGCTGCTCTCTCTTGCTCACGAGGTGAATGCTAATGGGAATTCTCTGAAATTTGCAGCCCGACTGGGCAAAGCCGCCCGCAACACCTCCCAATCCGGATGAGGGCGACATCGTGCAGCAGCAGCCGATGTCAACGACGACACGGAAACCGAAACCGAAGCCAAAACCAACATCAACGTCAACGGCAAATAGACCAACGTCAGCACCAGTGCCAGGGGCAGCTGTGACCAGCACCACCAAGAGATCCACCAAGGTGGGACTGTTATTAATGCTGATCATAAACTTGAACATAACTTTGACAACTGTTTCTGTAGAAGCCCAAAAAGCCCAAGAAGACAACACCCAAGACCACAACAACGACGACGACACCTGCGCCCAAGGTCACCGAGGAGCCCGAGGAAGTGGTTGACCCGGAGGAACCAGACACGCCTGAAGGTGGCTTTGATGCCAGTGAGATTGACTGCACCAATCGTGACTTTGTGCCGCATCCCAACTGCAGAAAAGTATGTATAAATATTTATATTCTCATACATATCAATCTGTGTATATATCTGAAATACTACTATCTTTATATCGCAGTACTTCCGGTGTGTCCATGGCAAACCCGTGGAGTTCGAGTGCAAGGAGGGCACCGCCTTCCACACCGTGTTGAATGTCTGCGACTGGATTGAAAATAGTGATCGGTACTACTGCAGCCGCATGAAGAACAAGGGCACTGACAACGAGGCCCTTTAGAGGGAGGGATGGTTGAAATTATAAATTAATAATATTTTTTTGTTTTTTTCTTGAGAACAATAACTTTTTTAATTAATCTGACTAAAGTTATTATTCTCAAAAAAAATTTTATTATTAATTTATAATTTTAAAAATTTATATTTATAAACTATATATAGATGGTTAGTTAGTTAGTGTTAGCCTCGACTTGTGCGTAATTTTATTTATTCCGTAGCCAGGAACATAAACTAAACAAACTTAGTTGGCCAGACGAAAGCCATTAAAGTTTTTCATGAAATAAAATTCGAATTTGATGAGCCGAAACCGTTTGGAATATAATGACAAATCAAACCAAAAATTTTTTAGATTTTTGATGATTTTATCAAGATTTTCTAAATGTAAAATTGGTAAGATTCAAGATCTTCAAGTAGTATCTAAAACATGAACAGAAAATAGAATTTGATCAAAATCGATTGATTTTGGACAAAGTTATGACACTTCAAGTCAAAAAGTGTGCAATTCTTATAAATTACGAATTTTTTGTCATTTTTGGCCACATTGCGGGTAATACTCATTAGGGAGGCCTCAAATAGAGACCCAAATGCTAGTTTTAATACACTTCATCGATTGGCATCAAAAAATTCATGTTTAAAATTTTCAATTTTTGATAATTTTGTCAAGGGGTTAGTATGCAAAATTGGTTAGAAGTCAACAATATTTAAAGTGGCGAAATTTAATAAATTTTGAATGCAGTTTTAAAGTAGTATCCAAAACATGAACAGAAAATCAAATTTCACTAAAATCGGTTGATTTTTGGCAAAGTTATGACACTTCAAAGTAATAAAATATACAATTCTGCGAAACTGCGATTTTTGATGAATTTGTCAATGGGTTAGTAGTTGTATGTCTGACCAATCTTATGCGGACTGACCAAAATCAACCAAAACTTGCGACCTCTGTTCTATAGTATAGACTCTCACTCTTGGCTGCCTTGGGGGCAGGGCTCCCACAGCTGTTGTTGCAATCATCCATGCCTCATCATAATGAACGGTGATAAATGCAACATGAATATTTTATTTTCAACTTTTACAGTACCCTATATACATATAGAGAGAGATCAAATTAAATCATTTGTGACATGAAACAAATCGCACAACTTACAGTATGTGCCATAGTTTTTTGCTCAAAATAAAAACCTCTCGATTTATGTCTTGAGTACTATTTGGGTAGATGTGTGTGTAGGACTGTTTTCCCTGATTTGTGAGAATGAAATTTCCTACACTTATTTAAGGTATATTCACTTTAAGAAATATTTGGCTACCATTGAAAAATATAATACTATATAACTTTATATAATAAGATGTAGTACTTCTGCTTTGCTGATGAATACTTAGTCATGGTATATACACTTAAAGAAATCTTTGACTACTTTTTAAAAAATAAAATATTTAGTAAGGGTATTTTTCATTCGAGTTTGATCCACTTAGCTGCTCTGAATTGTTTATCTCATTGCAGAAAATGAGCTGAGAGTGTGGGCTGCAGTAGCCTGTGAGACCTTAGAGTGTTCTTAAAATTGAGCAAAAGTGATCTATATTTAAATATTTTTCCAAAATACAAGTACTTTGGAGACTCTTGGCGACACAAAGAGCAAAATATCGAATAAATACTAACTGAATATGTACATTTTTGAAAATTTAAAAGAAAAACGGCTTTACTTAATTTGTTATATCTAAACCAGACTTTAACCATAAGCTTATCTTCTTAAGATCCCACTCATATTGAACTGTCTGCATTCGATTTTGTGGCAGTCTTCGCGACTATTTCTTTGGTTTTTTTGAAAATGTTCAGAGATAGTTGGTAGCGCTCTCAGAGCGAGATAAATTTACTCAGGCGCAGTGCTTTTGACAAAATTTGCGCTACAAAAATATAAAAATGAAATAATTTTCGCGGTCACAAGGTAAATTCATGGTATATGCATGTTGAGTTACGAATTGGTTTTGGACCGGGAGAGATCGTCTCGTATACTCGTGTACGCAATATTCAATCTTGTATTTCAAATTTCTGTGTCTGCTACTGTTTTGTTCTGTTCTGCTTTTTACACAACATAACCAGCAGCAAATTCAAATTCAGAAAGCCCAACGCAAATCTTGAAAATAGATATACCTAAAATTCGTGCTGACTTTTCAAAAAACGAAACGCACACGGCGTGCACAGACGACGAGCCAAAAATAAGCAAATTATTTAGCTGACAATCGTCGAAAGGGACACTAAGGATTACCCAGCCGACGATTGTTGGTTAAAATTGCAACCAAAAAAAAATTTAAAAAAAATTAAATTAATTTAAATTACGAATAAATATCGAATCAAAAAGGATAAAACAATAAATATCAAAGATCTAAACGAATTGCAAAAGTGAAGAAAATATATAAACGAACAAGTGCAAAATTCAAATCCCACAAAAAGTGTGACAAATTTGTACGAGCCTAATTAATTATATTTTTATATATATATGTATATCTAAAATAAATAGACACGACAGTATATAGTATAATATATACTGCTGCATATATAACATAGTACATGAATTTTTTTAGTAGAGCAATAAAATAATTTATAGCATTGAATTCTTACCTTCTCACGCAGTGCATTTAAACGAGCCCATATATTTTGGATATATATGCGGAATACGAGCAAAGTGATTTAATAGTTTTTCCTAATTAATCATAATTACGGAAAAATTCGAGAAAAATAAAAGGAGAATTTATGACGTGGCTAACGTACTAACCACACTGGGAAACTCAAGGATACTTTGTTGATTTGATTATTATGGGGCGGCTAACAATTTGGTTCCTTTTGGGACTTACGTTACTCGCCGTTTCCAATCATGGTGAGTGCTCCTTCGCTGACTCCTGCGATCCTCAAGGATCCACATTACATAAGACGGTTACATGCCTCCATATCAAGCATTATTTACTTAGCCCTTAACCCAATCTCAGTACACTTTCCGCTGACATTCCCAGAATTATCGAGTATGTCAGGCATTATGCAATTTTTATAACAAAAAAAAAAAGAAAAATAGAAAAGAAAAGAAATTGAAAAAGAAAAAGAAAACTGAAAAAAAAATGAGAAATATATTCGGGTATATCTAAAGCATATATTTAAAAATATTTTGCTGAGCTGTGCGTGTGTGTTTGAGTGTGTGTGTGTGCGTGTGTGTGAGTGTGTGCAAACGTCAGCGACGACACTTTGAAAATACTATCTAAAATTCTGGCTGGCATCATATACGCGCCTTAGTACGTTTTGTTGGATAATACAGCTACAGCTACAGCTACAGATACAGATACAGTGGCAGCTACAGATACAGATACAGCTTTGTTGGTCAATTTGTTGTTGTTGTTGTTGTTGGTAGTGCTGTTGGCTTTCAAAATTTTGCTCGGCGAAATGCCGCAAACGATCGCCAGTTTGGTCGCTCTTCGTTGTCATCGTTTGTAATATTTTTAAATTTAGATTTTTTTTAAGTTATTTTATGTATTGAGCAAGTATCTGAGACTGTCCGCTGTATCTGTATGTGTAGTTGTATTCGTATTCGTATTCGTATGTGTGTGTGTGTGTTTGGCATCTGTATGTGTTTTTGCCTCAATACAATATTTGTTTGGCTTGCAGAAGATTGCAAAGAGAAATGGGAAAGATAAATGGCGCAAATGATCTATAATAGAATTGAGATGGTCTGTGGCTTACACCAAAAGCAACAACATATAAACACAATTGCAATCACAATCAGAATCAGAATCCGAATCAGAATCGCATTCACAATATGTTTGCATATCCGTTGTATATTTGTATAAATAATTCTGTTTATGCAAATACGAATTAAATTAGAAATATCTTAAATAGCTACAATCCGACAAACATACAGATACATATGTATATATATAAGTATATTTCCCAGCACCCTCGTAAATCAAGAGAATGACCCGTTGACAGGCAGATTGCATATCGCAAAAGATGCTCCCACAAATTGAGCACGATTCTCACAGTCCTAATGGGATACAGTTTCATTATGATATATGTATGCATGTGTCTCCCTTAATAAGGAACTGTCACAATTCCCTCAAAGTAATTAGCAAATGACCCTCAAGTCGCCTGTCACTCACTGGACCACGACCTTCCATTGTTGTTACTATATTATTTTTAAAATACGAATAATTTGGAAATACATATGGTAGATATATAGTTATGCACTCACGTCACTAAAAAACAGAACATAGATTTTTTTTGTGGGCGAGCGGCCAACACAAAATTAAAAAAAAAAAATTAAAAAAAATTAACATCCATTCACATTAGCACAAACACAAACTAAATGTGAAATGTGAAATGTGTGTGCTGAGTTCTCATCTTTTAAAAATAAAATTCATAAATTGCCGAATATATTTCATACACCGTGAATCTGTCCACGTCCATGTCCATGTCCAAGTCCATGCATCTGTGTGTGTGAGTGGGGGATATATTCAATAAATAATGTCAAGTTTGAAGATATAAAATGACCTCGGCGCCAACATTTGAAGTAAAGGAGGAGGGCGGAGAGGGATCTGGGGCATATTTCAACAGAGTTCAAGGGTCATGCTATGCTTTCCCTAGAGGATCCCCAATTCATTCCCCATTAATGTATATATATATATATATATATAATTGTCATGAACTGCAGTTGGGTTTGCCAATGCCGATGTCGGACCAAGCGAATCAGAATGTCGACCCTACATTGAAAAGGCTATAAATGAACTGAAAACAGGTAAGAGATGAGGAGGGCTTAAAGACCATTATGAAAATCACCAAATATATTTTTCGAAGATGGTGTCACGAGTAAAGATGGTTCTGGAGAATTGCAATCCGATCAGCCGAGTAGGGATGATGACGACGATGATGATGGTGGGCGTGATGAAAAAGAAACTGTTGAAATTACTGATGTGGATTCCACAGAAGATGCGAAAAGCGCCAACGACCTGGACGGGGATGGCATACCAGACGATGAGGACGACGACATAGATGGCGATGGCATACCCAATGAGGAGGACGACGACATTGATGGCGATGGCATACCCAATGAGAAGGATGACGATATCGATGGCGATGGTATTCCCAACGATGAGGATGACGACATCGATGGCGATGGTATTCCAAACGATGAGGATGACGACATCGATGGCGATGGTATTCCAAATGACAAGGATGATGACATCGATGGCGATGGCATCCCCAATGAGGATGATGACGACATCGATGGCGATGGCATACCCAATGATGAGGACGACGACATCGATGGCGATGGTGTTCCCAACGAAAAGGATACCGACATTGATGGCGATGGTATTCCCAACCAAGGTATGTCCACATCCCAATATAAATGGTGACCTACTTATCGCTTTTTGTTCCTCTTCGTATAGAGGACAACGACTTGGATGGCGATGGTTTGATTAACGAACATGACGAGGATTTGGATGGCGATGGCAAAGTAAATCATGGTGAGTCCTTCTAAATATATATTTAATTTCGCTATTCTATAAATCCTTGTACTTTGCCAGAGGATGATGATCTCGATGGCGATGGTAAACTGAATCATGGTAGGTTGGAAACTATAACTTGAGTAAGAATTTTAATGAGATAAACTTTAATCCTTACAGAGGACAACGACTTGGATGGAGATGGCCTGCCCAATGAGAAGGATGAAGATCTCGATGGAGATGGCAAGGCTAATCATGGTACATTCTCATCTATTTTTTATTATTCCAGAATATTAAATAAATTCTTATTTCACAGAGGATGAAGACATCGATGGAGACGGCACTCTGAATCATGGTATGTCCGCTGTAATTCCCAGAGAACAGATCTGCCATAATATAAACATTATTTTCCAGAGGATAGCGATATTGATGGCGATGGTGTCCATAACGATCAGGATCATGACGTCGATGGCGATGGTCTGACCAACTCTGAAGAGCCTCAGAGCATGGATATCGATGGCGATGGTGTGCCAAACAGCCTGGACGATGACATTGATGGAGACAATAAAGTGAATGAGAAGGATGATGACATGGATGGCGATGGCATCCTTAATGAGCATGACAACGACATGGACGGCGATGGCATTCCCAACATTCATGACGATAGCCGGGAGGACGATGACGATGATGAGGAGGAAGAAGTCAAGAAGCGCAGCAAGCGTGAAGTGGATGCTGCTCCAATTGTTGAGGTTGAGGAGCCCGCCAGTCCCGCCGATGAATTCCCCGCTGAAGAGGAGCCTGTGAAGGAGGAATCTGTTGAGGTTGAGCCTGAAGCTGAGGCTGAGCCAGAGGCTGAACCTGAACCTGAAGCAGCTGCAGTCAGTGAGGAAGCAGAGGAGGAAGTGAAGGACGAAGCCAAACAAGAAGAGAAAGAGGAACAGCCAGAGGCGCAACAGGAGGAGTCTGCGGAGGAGGCCGTAGAACAGCAGGCCGAAGCCGAGCCAGCAAAGGAAAGCGCAGAAGATGCTGCTGAACCCGAGCAAGCTGAGGATGAACCTCAAACCGAAGACAAGGCTGTTGCCGCTGAAGATGTCTCTGGCGAAGAGGAGGAGGACACCAAGCCAGAAGATGAGCTCCTCTGGGTAAGTCTCCACTATTACAGGTCCTTTAATATAGATATTATTAGCATATTATAAACCTATTCTTGCAGGAAGGACAAATCCCACAGAATCGTCGTAGCCGTCAGCACATCAGTGAGCTGCTCCAACTTGACGAGGAATTCAATGCCCGTGAGAAGGCCACGGATAACGTGGCAGAGATCATTCTGCGCGACATCAAGAAGATCTATGAAAATGCAGTGAAGCCCCTGGAGACTTTGTACAAGTATCGTGAATTGAGCAATCGCCACTTTAGCGATCCCGAGATCTTCTCGAAACCTCTGATTCTATTCATGGGTCCCTGGTCTGGCGGCAAATCCTCAATTCTCAATTATTTGACCGACAACGAGTACACGCCCAACTCGTTGAGAACCGGTAAGATTAGGTTCATAATATGGTGAAATAAATCTCAAATGATTGATTGGATAGGAGCGGAACCATCTCCGGCTTACTTCAACATACTGATGTGGGGCAATGAGACGGAGGTGCTGGACGGAACCCAGCTGGCTGCGGACTATACCTTCTCGGGTCTACAGAAGTTCGGCCAGGGACTGGAGGAGCGCCTGCGTGGCCTCAAGATGAAGAGCAAGCTGCTCGAAAAGGTGAGACCTTCATGATCTGTAAACAATACATACCATATATCAATATAGACAGACCAGACTGGGCTGTAAGTGCATTAACTTGTCTCCCAAATAGCTTTTGGCAAGGCAGCTCGTCGATTGGGAAACAGTTCTGATATTTAGGTATATGTAGGTATAGGTATCCGTCTAAAAATGCTGGCAAGTTGCCCGCCAGAACTTATAGTATTTGATTATTAACAAATGAATGTTGAAAATAGCGAAACAATGCCTAATTTACGATACCATACGATTCGATATTCATATGAGAGCATGAATTTTAAAATATCGTAACATTACGATATTCATATTATGATTTTCAGGTCAACATCGTTGAGATACCCGGCATACTCGAGGTACGCAAGCAAGTGTCTAGGGTCTTCCCCTTCAACGATGCCTGCCAGTGGTTTATCGATCGTGCCGACATCATCTTTCTGGTGTACGACCCAGCCAAGTTGGATGTTGGCCCCGAGACGGAGGCCATACTCGATCAGCTCAAGGGACGCGAGTATCAGACCCGCATCATCTTGAACAAGGCGGACACGGTGAAACCCGAGGAGCTGTTGCGTGTGCAGGGTGCTCTCATTTGGAACATCTCGCCGCTGATGTCGTCGGCGCAGCCGCCACTTATGTACACCACCTCGTTGTGGACTCATCCCTACCAGGATGGTGCACCGGCTCGCCTGCTCTTGGCCCAGGAGCGTGCCTTCCTGCGTGATCTGCGGACCGCCATCGATAAGCGCATCGAACACAAGATTGCCAGTGCCCGTCGCTTTGCCGTAAGTTGAATCTGAGAGATCTCTGGGATTGGGACAATTCAAATTTCTTCTTTTATTCAGGTACGTGTACGCAATCATGCCAAGATGGTGGACTGCTATCTGAATACGTACTACAACCACAAGACCTTGTTTGGCAACAAGAAGCGCATTGCGGATGACATCATTGATCATCCACAGAACTATCACATCTATGAGGGTCTCTCCACTCTGACCAATATCTCACGTTATGACTTGCCCGATCCCGATGTCTATCGCGACTTCTTCCGCCTGAACCCGCTGTACGAGTTCAAGAAGCTGGCCGAGACCTGCACCTACTTCCGCGGCTGTCCGATCACCAAGCTCGACCTGGCCATTGCCTACGAGTTGCCCGAGTTGGCCGGCAAATACAAGAAGATGTCGGAGTCCGCCTTGGCCAGCATCGAGGCGGAGGCACAGAAGGCGGCAAGCAGTGCCGAGGCTGAGAATGATCATGTGCAGTCGGAGGCGACGAGAAAGACGAGATGAGGTGTTAGCTCCGATTAGGAGAATACCTGCCATTTAGTTTGTTTTAATGAGAGATAGAGAGAATGTGACATTGGCAACGGCATCGGTAACCGTCTACAGACAATTAACTGCATCAATATGGAGATGGAGGAGGGAGACAAATTGAGAAGCCAAACACCTCGAGCCACAACTGAGAGCAATCAAATTGTTAACTGAATTGTTATTGACGAGAACAACAACAACAACAACAAACAACAAACAACAAACAACAGCGTAAGACACAACAACAACAACAATGAGAGAGCATGACAAAATTAGAGAGAAAGCGAGAGCATGAGAGAGAAATATTCTAATTTTATTATGTTTTTTTTTTTTTTGTTTCGTTAATTTGGAGAGTATCTTAAAATTATTAATATATTTGTCATTATCAAAACAAAAAAAAAGAAAAGAAGAGCTAGAGAGACAGAGAGAAAGAGAGCAACGGTTGCCAAAACCTAAAGTCAATGCTTGATATTTAGAAATCTTTTATTTTCATCTGAGTTGCAGATTTGATGATTATTTTTAATATTATTTTCGATTTCTTATTATATACTTATATAACCGAACTGAGAGCTTTATGAGAGAAAACTAATGAACAAATGAGAGCATACACACGCACACAAAGAAAATCGTTAGACAATTATATATATTTTTGAGTAGAGAGATAACATTTTGAGCCATTCATTATTAAAGAGTAAATCAAACACTTCTGTTCCACAACTAAGTGTAGAGCTAACTTCTTCGATCGAGCAGATAGAGAGAGAGACTAAATTCTATAGTAACGAAAACCATTGACGATAATATCTACCTAACAGAGACCCACTTTTCACATACATACCATCACATTGGCTGCATCCTTCCCATACAATTCCCAATATTATTTCTTTTGATTAGTTGTTACAACAGCGCACTAATTTTGAGAGTTCAGTTGGTAATGTTTTTTAGAGATATTTTTGAGCAAACACGCGTTAGATTTTTTTGAGGAATCCCCCACTTCGATGTCGTAGTTGATAAGGCAGTGAAGACGTTAAATCAATTATTAATCTAATTAATTATATAACAATGATATAAAGGCATGTGAGAGATATAAAATATGTTAATGAAATTGATTCACCTAAATAATATCTTTTACAAATGGAGAACAAATGTAAAATCATCTGTGAGAGCGGGTAAATACACAAATAAAAGAGAAAAACACCAAAATCTTTTTTCATTTTTACTGTCAAGCAATTTTTTCAGTAACAGTCATTTCAATTAGCAGTGAATGTTATTTTTAAAATTTAACAGTCTTACTGTTAATCTATACATTTGGTATTTTATCGATATACAACGAATCAGCTGGCCATGGTTGATTTATCGCCGGCAATCGATAACGACTATCATATGTTAAATCATTTGCGTAAGAGGAACGTACATAAGTAAATAAATATTGCAGAATTAGAATATATAAGAATTAGTTATTAAGTATTTGAAAATGCACACCGATTTGTCGGCACATTTGCATACACCAGCCTGCAATCAATTGATAGAAGAACTGAAAGCCTGCCACGAACAAGTCAGTAAACATCATTGGTTCCTCCTAAAGAACCAACTTAAATAAATGTTACTTTCTTTAGCACGCCTTCGCCAAATTTGTTGGTATTTGTAACTCAATTGACGACAAGGTCGTAAAGTGTCTCAAGTCGGAGCGCGTTGCTCGTTCAGCGGCAAATCGTGCGAAAGCTCGGGAAAGTCAGGCCAAGTATAAGGAGAAGTTGCTTCAGGGACAAGGCAATTAGCAGCATGTCGGCTACCGATACTCAGCCTACGTCCAACTCAGTGGAGGATCCCTTCGAGCCATTCTACTTTGAGCACGAAACTCAAAAGATCTGCGGCCAAAATGTGACGCCCATCACCGACAGCTACGATGAGAACTACCCCAGCGTGGTGGACCGCTTCTTTACTCGCTATTATTACATCAAAGCACAAGCTGCCTACCAGGTGCTCTATCACTCCAATCGCATTTGCCTGGTTTGTCTGGCGCCCACACATCCCGCCTACAGCGAGGGCATCCAATCTGTTAGTTTCGACGTGGGCAACGTGGATCGCAGCCAGAATGTGGTCAAAGGCAAGGCCAAGAAGGGAGGCATGATACTGCAGGCAGAGACCACACTGGCTCTACTAACAACAGAGTCTGGAAAAACCTACAAAGTGCCCAGCTGCATACGAGGAAAACTTGTGGAGGTCAACACGGCGCTTATAACGGATCCCAAGTTATTGGAGCGAGTGCCTGAGGGAGCTGGATATTTTGGCATATTGCTGCCCAAGATAGATAACTGTGATGGTATTAAGGCCAGTTTGTTAACGCAGGACCAGTATGAGGAACATGTGAAAAGGGAAAAATCGGCAGAAGAGACGCACACATAACTAAATTGTATTTGTGATTTCGTGTTCAGTTTAATGAATTTCAAATAAACATTGTGAACTGCTGCAAGTTCATATGAACTAGCTCATTTTTGATCTGTTTGGCAACGCGATGCAACACGTGTATTTATCGAACAGCTGTTAGCGGCGTAGCGTTGTTTGATTTCGTCCGTAGAATTTTTAATAATAAAGTAGAAATTTATTAGTAACATGTCTGCAAATAAACGCAAAAATTTAAATAATATGGAAGTGGACAAAAACAATGATTCCAGCTCAAGTGATGATGAAGACGATGACGGTGATCATCCCGATGCCTACAGAGGCAATGAGGTGGGCAAAACAATATCGTCTTAAGTCAACTTTCTTACATTTCTGCTTGCTTTTAGGAAGTGAATATTGACTTCGAAGGACGTGCGCCAGTTGATCCAGATGCACAGGGAATTTCACAGCTGCTACAGCGACTCTTTCTACGCGCCCACATCAACAGCAACCAAATGGCGGAGTTAATTATTGGTAAGAAAACTTTCTCAGTTTGAGTTCCCAACTAAATGAACACTTTTGTGGGTAGCCCAAAACTATGTGGGCAGCGTGATCTGTCAGTGCGACGATGAAGGAGCAGAAAGCGAAACCGAGGACGACATGGTTGAGGATGGCACTGTTTTTGGCATTACATCTGTACTGAACATCTCCTCGAAGAAGGATAAGCCCAGCATCAAGCAACTTCGTAGTTATTTACTAGAGCGTGCCCAGTCACATGCCAAGGAGGAAGTGCAGCAGCAGCTGCGTGACCTGTTGGACAATGAGCAGAAGGATGTTGGATTCTTAATCAACGAACGTTTTATCAACATCCCCGCACAAATCTCAGTGCCATTGTTGCAAAATCTGCATCAAGAAATTCTGGCTGCGAATGCCAAGAAAATGAAGTTTGATTTTGGAACGCTGTTGCTGTTGGTGAAATTCTATCGTAAGGAAGCTAAAAAAGGCAAACCAGCCGAGGACAATTATACGAATGCGGAGGACGAGCTGCTGTCGGAGCGCGCCAAATTCAGTTTTGAGTATTCTGTGGCCTCAGAGTGTGACTCGGGCATGTCGGGAGATTGGCTAGAGGGCGATGCTGTTATGACGCCCTACAGAAAACTTTTGGCACTGGATGCCAAGCAACTACCCAAACTAATAACTGACATTCAAACCTTTATAAATGGAGAGTAAATAAATCTAATTAAAATGACAATCACTTTATTTTAACAAACAAATTGTTGAATGTTAGATTGAGAAACACATGCATAACATACACCATTGCAGTAGTTGGCAACGCTGATACTCCAACAGCTGACCGGCATCGTTATGGCTGTCAGCTGTCGTCTCTTTTTTTTTTGCAATTGCCGCTGTCGACTCACTAACACAATCCAAGAACGTGACTGGCAAGAGAATAAACGCGTCGTTCATCCAATTGGCGAATGTTTGTGCTTTGCTCTGGGTTACAACGTGAGTAGAAGTCGACTTCAATATTTTTATTGTGGGCACTACACCCTAGCTACAATTTCAATTACAAAATACACACACACACACTCATAATAGACAGATTATTCATCGATTTGCGTGGTTTGCTGTAAACAATAACGAGACCGGGTTCGCTATAAAAAGCGAGTCAAGTGCGCGAAATATTAACATTTTATTTTGTTGTGTCGCCTGTACCACCAGCCTCACATTATTGTATTGTTGTGCTCTTATCAAAACAGCAAACAATAGCTTATCGCCGCATTGTGATATCAGTTACAGTATTCCCCACTTGGGTTTCCATTTCAGTTTCAGTTCTTCTCTGCTCTGATCAGTGATTCTCTGTTTGCCGTACCCTGCAGTTGAGTTGAGTTTATTCCGGATCCTCTGAGTGTCTATCAACATGAGTCGACTTGACAAGTAAGTACCAATTTGTTAAGGATCTGTTTGCCATGCAATCAGTTCATTCTTAGAATGATCTTCAGTATATGCAGAAATCCTATCTTTCGTCAGGCATTCCCTTGAATTCTACAAGTGCTTCAGATAGAGCTTAAAAGCTTTTCATAGCTGTAGATTTTCTGAAGCTTATCGCAATCTCTCGCGCTCTGATAATCGCCTTTATCGGCATATGCTTCACTTAGGGACGCGAACAGTGGAATTATTGACTGCATTGGGCGTTACGTGCCACACCCATTTCAGTAAATTTATTACGACAGTTTTAAACGGAGCGTGATTAAATTGCATTTCAATATTGGGCAACTGCTTTCAGTTAATGAATAAATATTTATTATTCGTATATTATTTGAAATTGTTCGCCAGATTGTTGCCATGTTCGGTGAAGCTGTCCAAAATGCTGGGCAAGACTGGCCACGATGTGCTCTGTGTCATTGATCGGGTGGTGCCCTCCGAGCTGGCTGATACCTTCGAGGAGCAGCGCAGCTTCGACAAGGCCTTCGACAGCGTCGTGTCCTGCTTCAAATCTCCGCGCCTCGATCTACCCATCATATATTCCCCCGTCGAGGAACTGAGTGACTATGATGATGTGCGCAGCTATCAGAAGGCAGCAGCCAAGTCCCTGCAGCGGGCCATCAAGGTAAATTCCAAATACTCTAAGCTAATATTCAGATAGCCTCTATAATTGTATTTCCTACAGTCTGGTTTCAAGAGTCCTTTGCTGGTGGTTCCCCAGAGCAAGCGCTTTGCCCAGGCGGAGTTGTGCACCATTTTGGGTGCATTGGAGGGTCTCTATGTGGTATGTCCTGCAAGCTTTGATCATCCAATGAGATGGTTAACCATACTCTTCGGTCTTCCCTTAGCCCATTCAATTGCGTGAGGATGTCCCGGAGAAGGGACAGCTGCTCTCATCTCTATCCCTATTGGTGAATAATCCAAACGCAGAGGATATTTTTAATGATGCTTTGGTGTTGGAGTCTGGCCGTCATATTGCTCGTGATATTGGCATCGGCGATCCTGAGCGGATGGCACCTCCACGCGTTGTGGACTACATCAAACCCCTATTCGATTCTCTGAAGGTCACGGTCATTGATGATCTTAAAGTGCTCAACAAGGAGTATCCCCTGTTCGCTGCTGTCAACCGGGCTGCTAATCATGTGGAGCGTCATCGTGGTCGCATCGTTTATCTGGAATACAAGCCACCAAATCCGGCACGTAAGACCCTTATGCTGGTCGGTAAGGGAGTCACCTATGACACTGGCGGTGCTG
This sequence comes from Drosophila quadrilineata, assembly GCA_018150725.1. Classification (NCBI taxonomy): domain Eukaryota; kingdom Metazoa; phylum Arthropoda; class Insecta; order Diptera; family Drosophilidae; genus Drosophila; species Drosophila quadrilineata. The sequence continues at coordinate 94,322 of JAECWN010000356.1, forward strand.
ACATCAAGGCCGGTGGTGTTATGGCTGGCATGTCGCGCGATAAGTGTGGAGCTGCCGCTGTTGCAGGATTCATGCAGGTGGTCAATGAGCTGAAGCCTAAGGACATTCACGTGATTGGTGCCCTATGCTTGGTTCGCAACTCTGTGGGCGAGGAATGCTATGTGTCGGACGAGGTCATCACTTCTCGTGCTGGAGTCCGAGTACGCATTGGCAACACCGATGCAGAGGGTCGCATGTGTATGTCGGATGTGCTCTGTCGCATGAAGGAATTGGCCATTGAGGGCCAACTGCCCAATCCGCATATTTTCAGCATTGCCACCTTGACTGGTCATGCATTCATATCCGCTGGCGAAGGACAATCCATTATCGTAGATAATAGCGTAGCCGCCAAAGCGGACCATGCACGTAAACTGCAGGCAGCTGGTCAAGTATTTGGCGAACCATTTGAAGTATCTGTGCTGCGTCAATGTGACTTCGATTTCAACGCAGCTAAGGTGATTGGCGAGGATGTGGTGCAGTCCAACAACTGTCCATCGGTGCGCACACCGCGTGGCCATCAAGTGCCCGCTGCATTTATGATCAAGGCCACAGGTCTGGACAAGCACGGTCTCAACTCTGAGAAGCCCATTAGGTATACCCATTTGGATATCGCTGGTAGCGCTGGCGAATTCCCAAAACTGCCCACAGGAGCTCCCATCGTTGCTCTGGTCAAAACTCATTTGATCGACTAATTGAATTAAAACTGAATTATCATATTGTGCGGGTCTGGCTCATTAAAACAGTACTTATTGAAATAAAAGCGATTGAAATGCATCACAATTGAAATAAACAAATTTTCTTTAAAAAAAAGTTAACTTTTTAATCATCTGGACTAATACTGAGAATATCGAATTTTAGAGTTTTTCATTAATTTTTGACCCATCATAACTATTATAGAACACAACCCATTTTAATGAAATTTTCAGTTTTATTAAAGGCAATTTTAAAAAAATATATTCGATTTTGAATAATCTTCATTACAGAACTTTTTGATGAGAATTGCTCCCACTAAGTTAAAAATGTCCTAATTTAACATATTTATAATATTCTTTCAATTTTGAATTGCCATAAGTTGGCCAAAATTTGACCGATTTTGATGAAATTTGCATTTCTATTAATGGTTTTGATGCCAAATCAATTCTGCATTCAAAGTTTGTTTATTTTCGGAGTTTTAAATTTTTCGTCTTCTTTAGACCATTTTTGCATACTTACCCCTTGACAAAATCATCAAAAATCAAAAAATTTTAAAAACCCAAATGTTTGACTTTAATCGATTCTGGGACTCAAAACTAACATAATGCTTTTTATTTGAGGTGTTTCTGATGAATATTCCACGAGATATGGAAAAAAATGTATCACAGAAGTCAAAAACTCGATTTTTTCGCATTTTAGCACTTTTCCATTATCTTTGAATCATCATAACTATTCTAAAACACAACCGATTTTAATGAAACTTTCAGTTTGATTAAAGTCACATTTAAAAAATATATTTGAATTTGAATAATCTTCATTGCAGCTCTTTTTTATGAGAATTGCTCCCACTAAGTTAAAAATATCCAAATTTAGCATATTTATAATATTCTTTCAATTTTGAATTGCCACAAATTGGCCAAAATTTGACCGATTTTGATGAAATTGGCATTTCTATTAATGGTTTTGATGCCAAAACAATTCTGCATTCAAAGTTTGTTTATTTTCGGAGTTTTAAATTTTTCGACTTTTTTAGACCATTTTTGCATACTTACTCCTTGACAAAATCATAAAAAATCAAAAAATTTTAAAAACCCAAATGTTTGACTTTAATCGATTCTGGGACTCAAAACTAACATAATGCTTTTTATTTGAGGTGGTTCTGATGAATATTCCACGAGATATGGACAAAAATGTGTCACAGAAGTCAAAAAACCGAATTTTTCGCATTTTAGCACTTTTCCATTATCTTTGAATCATCATAACTATTCTAAAACACAACCGATTTTAATGAAATTTTCAGTTTGATTAAAGTCACATATAAAAAATATATTCGAATTTGAATAATCTTCATTGCAGCTCTTTTTTATGAGAATTGCTCCCACTAAGTTAAAAGTATCCAAATTTAGCATATTTATAATATTCTTTCAATTTCGAATTGCCACAAATTGGGCAAAATTTGACCGATTTTGATGAAATTGGCATTTCTATTAATGGTTTTGATGCCAAAACAATTCTGCATTCAAAGTTTGTTTATTTTCGGAGTTTTAAATTTTTCGTCTTCTTTAGACCATTTTTGCATACTTACCCCTTGACAAAATCATCAAAAATCAAAAAATTTTAAAAACCCAAATGTTTGACTTTAATCGATTCTGGGACTCAAAACTAACATAATGCTTTTTATTTGAGGTGTTTCTGATGAATATTCCACGAGATATGGAAAAAAATGTATCACAGAAGTCAAAAACTCGATTTTTTCGCATTTTAGCACTTTTCCATTATCTTTGAATCATCATAACTATTCTAAAACACAACCGATTTTAATGAAACTTTCAGTTTGATTAAAGTCACATTTAAAAAATATATTCGATTTTTAGCAATTCTCATTAAAGTTATTTTTGATGATATTTGCTCATACTAAGTTAAAAATATTCAAATTTAGCATATTTATAATATTCTTTCAATTTTGAATTGCCATAAGTTGACCAAAAATTGACCGATTTTGATGAAATTGGCATTTCTATTAATGGTTTTGATGCCAAAACAATTCTGCATTCAAAGTTAGTTTATTTTCGGAGTTTTAAATTTTTCGACTTTTTTTAGACCATTTTTGCATACATACTCCTTGACAAAATCATAAAAAATCCAAAAATTTAAAAAACCCAAATGTTTGACTTTAATCGATTCTGGGACTCAAAACTAACATAATGCTTTTTATTTGAGGTGTTTCTGATGAATATTCCACGAGATATGGAAAAAAATGTATCACAGAAGTCAAAAAACCGAATTTTTCGCATTTTAGCACTTTTCCATTATCTTTGAATCATCATAACTATTCTAAAACACAACCGATTTTAATGAAATTTTCAGTTTGATTAAAGTCACATATAAAAAATATATTCGAATTTGAATAATCTTCATTGCAGCTCTTTTTTATGAGAATTGCTCCCACTAAGTTAAAAATATCCAAATTTAGCATATTTATAATATTCTTTCAATTTTGAATTGCCACAAATTGGCCAAAATTTGACCGATTTTGATGAAATTGGCATTTCTATTAATGGTTTTGATGCCAAAACAGTTCTGCATTCAAAGTTTGTTTATTTTCGGAGATTTAAAATTTTCGACTTTTTTAGACCATTTTTGCATACTTACTCCTTGACAAAATCATAAAAAATCAAAAAATTTTAAAAACCCAAATGTTTGACTTTAATCGATTCTGGGACTCAAAACTAACATAATGCTTTTTATTTGAGGTGTTTCTGATGAATATTCCACGAGATATGGAAAAAAATGTATCACAGAAGTCAAAAACTCGATTTTTTCGCATTTTAGCACTTTTCCATTATCTTTGAATCATCATAACTATTCTAAAACACAACCGATTTTAATGAAATTTTTAGTTTGATTAAAGTCACATATAAAAAATATATTCGAATTTGAATAATCTTCATTGCAGCTCTTTTTTATGAGAATTGCTCCCACTAAGTTAAAAATATCCAAATTTAGCATATTTATAATATTTCGTATTTTAGCACTTTTCCATTATCTTTGAATCATCATAACTATTCTAAAACACAACCGATTTTAATGAAATTTTCAGTTTGATTAAAGTCACATATAAAAAATATATTCGAATTTGAATAATCTTCATTGCAGCTCTTTTTTATGAGAATTGCTCCCACTAAGTTAAAAGTATCCAAATTTAGCATATTTATAATATTCTTTCAATTTCGAATTGCCACAAATTGGGCAAAATTTGACCGATTTTGATGAAATTGGCATTTCTATTAATGGTTTTGATGCCAAAACAATTCTGCATTCAAAGTTTGTTTATTTTCGGAGTTTTAAATTTTTCGTCTTCTTTAGACCATTTTTGCATACTTACCCCTTGACAAAATCATCAAAAATCAAAAAATTTTAAAAACCCAAATGTTTGACTTTAATCGATTCTGGGACTCAAAACTAACATAATGCTTTTTATTTGAGGTGTTTCTGATGAATATTCCACGAGATATGGAAAAAAATGTATCACAGAAGTCAAAAACTCGATTTTTTCGCATTTTAGCACTTTTCCATTATCTTTGAATCATCATAACTATTCTAAAACACAACCGATTTTAATGAAATTTTCAGTTTGATTAAAGTCACATATAAAAAATATATTCGAATTTGAATAATCTTCATTGCAGCTCTTTTTTATGAGAATTGCTCCCACTAAGTTAAAAATATCCAAATTTAGCATATTTATAATATTCTTTCAATTTTGAATTGCCACAAATTGGCCAAAATTTGACCGATTTTGATGAAATTTGCATTTCTATTAATGGTTTTGATGCCAAAACAATTCTGCATTCAAAGTTTGTTTATTTTCGGAGTTTTAAATTTTTCGTCTTCTTTAGACCATTTTTGCATACTTACCCCTTGACAAAATCATCAAAAATCAAAAAATTTTAAAAACCCAAATGTTTGACTTTAATCGATTCTGGGACTCAAAACTAACATAATGCTTTTTATTTGAGGTGTTTCTGATGAATATTCCACGAGATATGGAAAAAAATGTATCACAGAAGTCAAAAACTCGATTTTTTCGCATTTTAGCACTTTTCCATTATCTTTGAATCATCATAACTATTCTAAAACACAACCGATTTTAATGAAACTTTCAGTTTGATTAAAGTCACATTTAAAAAATATATTCGATTTTTAGCAATTCTCATTAAAGTTATTTTTGATGATATTTGCTCATACTAAGTTAAAAATATTCAAATTTAGCATATTTATAATATTCTTTCAATTTTGAATTGCCATAAGTTGACCAAAAATTGACCGATTTTGATGAAATTGGCATTTCTATTAATGGTTTTGATGCCAAAACAATTCTGCATTCAAAGTTAGTTTATTTTCGGAGTTTTAAATTTTTCGACTTTTTTTAGACCATTTTTGCATACTTACTCCTTGACAAAATCATAAAAAATCCAAAAATTTAAAAAACCCAAATGTTTGACTTTAATCGATTCTGGGACTCAAAACTAACATAATGCTTTTTATTTGAGGTGTTTCTGATGAATATTCCACGAGATATGGAAAAAAATGTATCACAGAAGTCAAAAACTCGATTTTTTCGCATTTTAGCACTTTTCCATTATCTTTGAATCATCATAACTATTCTAAAACACAACCGATTTTAATGAAATTTTCAGTTTGATTAAAGTCACATTTAAAAAATATATTCGATTTTTAGCAATTCTCATTAAAGTTATTTTTGATGATATTTGCTCATACTAAGTTAAAAATATTCAAATTTAGCATATTTATAATATTCTTTCAATTTTGAATTGCCATAAGTTGACCAAAAATTGACCGATTTTGATGAAATTTGCATTTCTATTAATGGTTTTGATGCCAAAACAATTCTGCATTCAAAGTTTGTTTATTTTCGGAGTTTTAAATTTTTCGTCTTCTTTAGACCATTTTTGCATACTTACCCCTTGACAAAATCATCAAAAATCAAAAAATTTTAAAAACCCAAATGTTTGACTTTAATCGATTCTGGGACTCAAAACTAACATAATGCTTTTTATTTGAGGTGTTTCTGATGAATATTCCACGAGATATGGAAAAAAATGTATCACAGAAGTCAAAAACTCGATTTTTTCGCATTTTAGCACTTTTCCATTATCTTTGAATCATCATAACTATTCTAAAACACAACCGATTTTAATGAAATTTTCAGTTTGATTAAAGTCACATATAAAAAATATATTCGAATTTGAATAATCTTCATTGCAGCTCTTTTTTATGAGAATTGCTCCCACTAAGTTAAAAATATCCAAATTTAGCATATTTATAATATTCTTTCAATTTTGAATTGCCACAAATTGGCCAAAATTTGACCGATTTTGATGAAATTGGCATTTCTATTAATGGTTTTGATGCCAAAACAATTCTGCATTCAAAGTTTGTTTATTTTCGGAGTTTTAAATTTTTCGACTTTTTTTAGACCATTTTTGCATACTTACTCCTTGAAAAAATCATCAAAAATCAAAAAATTTAAAAAAACCAAATTTTAGACTTTAATCGATTCTGGGACTAAAAATTAAGATAATGCTTTTTATTTGAGGTGTTTCTGATGAATATTCCACGAGATATGGACAAAAAATGTGTCACAGAAGTCAAAAAACCGAATTTTTCGCATTTTAGCACTTTTCCATTATCTTTGAATCATCATAACTATTCTAAAACACAACCGATTTTAATGAAATTATCAGTTTGATTAAAGTCACATTTAAAAAATTTTTTCGAATTTTAGCAATTCTCATTAACGCATTTATAAAATTCTTTCAATTTTGAATTGCCATAACTTGGCCAAAACTTCACCGATTTTGATGAAATTTGCATTTCTATTAATGGTTTTGATGCCAAAACAATTCTGCATTCAAAGTTTGTTTATTTTCGGAGTTTTAAATTTTTCGACTTTTTTTAGACCATTTTTGCATACTTACTCCTTGAAAAAATCATCAAAAATCAAAAAATTTAAAAAAACCAAATTTTAGACTTTAATCGATTCTGGGACTAAAAATTAAGATAATGCTTTTTATTTGAGGTGTTTCTGATGAATATTCCACGAGATATGGACAAAAATGTGTCACAGAAGTCAAAAAACCGTTTTTTTTCCGCATTTTAGAACTTTTCTATTATCTTTGAGTCATCATAACTAAAACACATCCGATTCAATTGAAATTTGCAGTTAAGTTATATTTTAATAATAAATTCAAATTTTTAAAATTTCCATTGAGGTTCTTGTGTTGCGAAATTCACGTGCCATGATTTTTGACATTTTGACCTCTTGTGTATAATCTTTGAGTACATTATCTATATCTAAAAATTGTCTGAGATTTGCTTAAGTTGTAAACTTTCTTATTCCTGTAATCTCAGTTGATTGATGCAATATCATGTAAATTATGATCACATGGAAGACTTACTTGTTACATCCTCTGAAATACCTTTAATATAAATATTTAAGCTGACGATGTTAAACAATATTGTCAACTTTACAACTGTCGCCTGACGATACCGAGGAATATAAAATGCATTAGGTCCTAAGTTCCGCTCTAAAAGTGTTTATCAAACAATACGGTATAGTGCGCTTTATATTTATATGTTCTTGATCATAAAATTAAACACATATAATTTAGTTGCTAATTTCATTAGGGTCTCATTTAAGTGTGGAGGCTTAGAGCTTTATCGTCTGTTTCCTCCTCGAGTGTTATTTTTATTATCGGTTTGCTGTTGGTTCTTTTTTTACTTTTTCATTTCGCTGCGGTTGCTGAAGATACTGAATAAGAAGAAGACGACGACGATGATGATGATGATGAAGAAGGAGAACTTTGAGAGAACCCGTTAGCAGTTGTCAGCTGTCGCTTACGTGGAGTTACCGTTATTGCCTGGCTTTGGAAACTCGGTCAAGAGTGTCTCATTCATGCCGTGATTGCATAATGTACCGTTGCGCGTTGCCAGTTGCAAGTTGCCTGTTTACCAGTTGCCAGTTTGTTTACTGTCCACTGTCCGTTGGCCATTCCCATTGCCAAGCGCATTGGCTGCGCTTTACGTGTTGTTGTCGTTGTTGTTGTTGCTGTTTTTGTTATGGTTGTTCTTGGCTTTGGACTTGGCTTGGTCTTGGTCGTGGTGTTGCTCTTGCTCTTGACAGCACTCTTGGGTGCGCTTCTAGGTAATTTATTGACGCATGCCTCCACATTTGACAATGACAACCAGTGTTGCATTTGGTCATGATGCCGCCTCGCCATGGCTCTGCTACCGAAGCTAACGGTATTCATTATTGATGAGCAGCAAAACAAAAAAAGTTCTTCCTCTTCAGCTTCTTTTATTTAGCCATTTGTGAAAATTTATTGGTAAGTTGGACCAGTCCAAAAACAGTTTCAATTTTTTCCCCACCACTTTTCACTCGCCTTAATTTTTCTTCCTCCTTATTTTTTTTTGGTTGTGATTTCAAGTTGCGACTCTTGGCTGGAACTGTTCTGGCCGTTAACTGGCCTGCAGCATGACCTGATTATGGACAGGACTGGTTTAGTTGAGCTGAACAGAACAGAACAGAATAGAGCGGAGTAGCGACAGCTCCAATGACTCCTCCAGCAGATGAGCAACGTTCTCTGTGCTCAAATGAGAGATGCTTATCGGGAAACAGGCAACTTTCATGCTGTCATACAAGCCGAGTCAAGTACAGTATGCACTCGGTAAGTGATACACAAGTTGGGAGAATGCTTTCGACAGATCTGCAACCCTCTCAGGCAACCCTTTCAGCTTGGAGCGAGTTGGCTGACACAGATGGGAGTTGGTAGCTGGGAACTGGTAGGTGATTGACTCCTGGCCTGGTGCGGTATGCATTGTTGATCCATAAATTTAGCAAAACTAGCGACGCGTTTCGCATGCGAGAAACAACAGCAAAGTGGGCGAGATGGAGGGGTAGTCAGAGCTGGGGTGGTGGTGGCTGCGGCGGCGGCGGCGGCGGCATTAATAATAGCAAAGGCAACATGCGGCAAGCAACACCAAATGAGGGGGGGATTGGCTGCAACAGCAGTGGCAGCAGCAACAACCACTTGGAGCACCAACGACAGAAATGATCTTAAATGAATGCGGAAGTTTTTCTTGGGGTTTCGTAACCAGCTACATGGCATCAAAAACAGCAACAGCAACAGCAACAACAACATCAGCAGCAACAGCAACAGCGGCGGTAGCAATGCTCCCAAAGAGGTCGCAATTCCAGTGGCAAGCCAAAGCAGCAGCAGCAATCGTAGCCAAGCTGGCAACCAAACGTTGCTACATTTATATACTTACGTATGTATAGCCCTCTCTTTCAGTTGTTATCTGCCTCTCTGTCTCTCACGCTTTGGGCCTGCCTGCACAAGTGTTTGTGGGCAAGTTTGAGCCAATTGCCTTGAGTCCATAATCATAGATGCAGCCTAGTCGAGTCAAGTCAAGTCGAGTCGAGACTCAAGCGGAGCTCAGATTGAGTCCGATGTGAACGCTTTATAGCCATGGACATATTAAAATTAATCCAATGATTGCAGCAGCCGCAAAAAAATTGTTAGCCAATTGGGCCAGACCGGGCCAAAATGGTATGGGATGCGCTGCAAGCAGCGTGTGAAACAGCAGCAACACAAGCAACAGCAGCAGCAGCAGCTGCCACTAAAAGTTATTTGATAGCCAAAAGCTTAGCCGAATTTCAACTTGGCCCAGAGGCTGTCCTTTTTCACATGTGTCCAATCAGCCGGAAGGTTTGTCAAGGCCTGACTCAATACATACACACACGTACAATATACGTATATATATGTCTACAGCTGCCCTCGAACTAGGTTCAAGGATGCAGTATTGAATGTCCCTGCAATTGACCAACAATCGCCTTCGCCTTCGCCTTCGCCACCGCCATCGTCACTTCATTCATAACGTGTGAAAGTCTTTCTTTCCCATTCTGTGTATGTGTGTGTGTGTGTGTGTGTGTGTGGGCCCTCATTGGGTATGTTGGCCAAGGAGACAATTTTCTGCATAAACTCATAAATATCAAAGTGATCTAAACGCAGCGCAAGGCGCCGCAAACACCTTGAACTTGACAATGCGAACCGATCACGTCGCCAACGCCTTGACAACTCATAAATTCACTGTGAATTATGAACTACAAAGCCAGATAACTGATTGCTAGCTACATGGGTGTGTGTGTATGCCACAGCAATAATTCCTTGCAACATGCAACACAGACACACACACTCACACAGAGTCATAATCCATAATATTGTGTCATGTTCATGATCAGCGGCATTGAGAGTTGGCAATGTTGCCTGTGGCACAGACAGCCTGCCCCTGCCTCTTGTTGTTGCCGCCTGTTGAAAATGTTTGTGTGGCAAAATTATTTGGAAAAGCAAACGAAAGTAAAAAGTAAAAGAAATGCATACATACACAAAATATATATACACCAATACATACAGATGCAGGTCCCAAGACCCGCTCAATCGCAGCCTCAACCTCAACCTCTACCTCTACCTCAGCCTTCAGCCTTAGCCTCTAATGAAGTGGTAAGAGAGGTGGCTGCAGCATGCCGCTGTGCGCCGTTTGCCTCAACAATTTTATGTTGGCCTCTTTGTGAAAAATGTGGTAAAAACAGCAACGGCAACGACGAAAATTATGAATTTTTACTTTCACCGCATGTGGCATTTCATGGTTTCAGGTTTTTCGCCTGAATTTGAACTTGAGGCGGCAATTTGCGACTGTCAAGGCTGCTTGCCGCTGCCAAAGGTGAGAGTCCAAGGTGTGGTCCGGTCCATGCCACCAAGCAGATCCAGCCAGGAAAAGAGATAACATTTTATGGGCCAGCTGAGCTAAGTTCACTAAAGATAAAGATGCCTATCTCCCTAGATATTATTAGCCAAATATAAACTGTCTCTCACAACACGCATACATACCAACAAACATAGGTAGGTAAGTTGCGTGTGCCTCAACGTTGAAAATGTGTAACGTGCAACATTTCCGCATCGCAGGCAACTCTTAAGCTTGCCAAGTTGCGCTCTTAGGCCACAACAGCTTTTTGGTTCGCTTCGAAGTTCGAACCGCAGCGAGCCGAGCCTCAAATGGTTCGAAGGCAGGTTCGCTTCGGTCGGTCGGTCGGTCTCGGCCAACATCGTCTAAGCTTCGGCAAAGCGAGTGACGCTGCTGCTGCCGCTGCTACTGGCATCGCTGCCGTCGTCGTCGTTGTCGTCGCTTCGTTTTCGATCATGGAAGTAATACGTCACTAGGGTGAACGTACCTCGCAGATGTTAGTGGGTCACTATTTGTACGGTCAACGAACCTTTCGCCCGTTTGTAAATATATAACGAGGGACTGACAGAGAGAGAGAGGGAAAGAAAAAAGCGCACAGCGACGAGGCGAAATGGAGGATGCTGCTGTTGCTGCCTACCTCTGGCTCTGCTTCAGCTGCTGCTGCTGCTTCTTCTACTTCTTGTGCTTCAACATTGCTGCGGCTTGCTTTCTTTCTTCACACACACACACACACATACACACACATATGTGTAGTTGGTGTGTGTAACTTGTTGTTGTCTTGACTAACTTGACTGGTTGACTTGCAGTCGTAATTTACTTGGGCTATGGGTTGATCGTCAGCCACTGACTGAGCGGCTCGTCTCGTTTATGCATCCTGCTGGACACCTATCCCACAACCCACCGCTCCCGCCCATTCCCTAGCCCACTTTTGCTTTTGTTGTTGTTGTTGGTGCTGCTGGCACCCACTTTGGCCATGCCCCCCCCCTACATATGCCGCTGCAGTGCAGCAACAGCATCTGCATCGCACTGCAGCAGCGTGTTCTTATTATGTGGTGCCTCCAAACAGGTCTGCTCCGCTCCGCTCCAAATCTCTCTCTTTCTCTCTCTGTTTCTCTCTTTCTCTAGCTCGCTCTTTCTCTGTCTCTGCCGGGTTGCGCTCTGCGATCCGCTCGACATGGCTTGGTTTGGTTTGGTTTTCACGTGATTATCATGATCATCATTACCTCTGCAGCCACATTAATATCGTCATCTTCGGGCCAATACACACACACACACACACAAATACATACACACACAGTCAGTTCACATGCAAGTTTTGCCGGCTGAAGCTGCCAGCATGACTTGTGGTGTGTGGTGTTTGACTGGTGTAGATGTACAGCGTGTATGGCTATGAATACGAGTATGAGTATGAGTATAGGTATGAGTATGGGTATGAGTATAAGTATGAGTATGAGTACGAGTGTGAGTACGAGAGTAAGACCATAGAAATGCATTTCCGCATATTTTACACCACTAAAAAGTCAAAAAATGTTTGTTTACTCTTTTGTGTTGTGGGCCGTCCGTGCGTCCGTTCGTCTGTTTGTGCGTCCCTCCGTGCGTCCATCCGTCTGTACGTTTGAACGTTGGATCGATTCATTCGTTTGATCATTTGTTCCTTGTCTCGTTTGTTTACTTGTACTCGAACCAGAGAACATATGTACTCAGGCCCCCTATCTCTCTCCCATACTCTTTGTTGGGGCACCCAGTGCATCAGTGGAACCTACTGTCCGTCCGGTTCCGTGGGTCCGTCTGGCAGCAAGTAATTGAAACCATTATCATTAACTCACTTGTACTCTGCCTTGCCACTCATCTCTCTTTCTTTCTCTCTCTCTCTCTCTCTCTCTCTCTCTCTCTCTCTCTCTCTCTCGCAATGGCAGTCAGTTCTTGCCGACATTATAATGAAGTAATTATGCTCTGGATTACGAGTATTGTCAAGAATTCTACGTTGATTTCTTCAGTCAACAACAATGCCATCGAAGATCCATGGAATACTAAAGTCTCTGCATACTCCACTCACGTCCTATCGCTCTGTTGATAAGATGTCAGTGAACTCTCCATGTTGATCATTTAGTTCTTGAAATATCAACACATTCATTCATTATTGATGCTAATTTCTATGAGAGTCTTCAGAATGTGAAAATTATTTAAATGATGAGCAATATGGCGTATAAATGTTTGAAAGAAGAATTTCAGATTCATAATAAGTTGAATTTGTATAATTTGATAAAGAAATCAGATGAATTTTTGAAATATGGTTTGATAACAATAAAAATAAATTAGGGAAGGATATGCTATATATATATATTCCAAATTCCAATTCTGAGTTAAGATCTTATGTGAGCAGTTTCTTGAGTACATATTCCAATTAAGAGCTGCTCACGTGTATTACGAGTATGATAAAAAGTTGGGCCATCTTGATTAAAAAGAGAGAGCAAGCCAATGAGAGAGAGAGAGAGGGATCCCGCTAGGTACTTGCGAGTCTTGGTCATGACTCTTTCTACCAAGTTTCTTTCAATTTTGTTATCAAGAAAAGTGCACGATCATGCCAATAAAAGCATAGCCGAAATAGTATACCGATTCGGCTTCGGTTTCGGGAATCAGAATTGAAATGGGAATGGGTATGGGTATGGGAATAGAACGGGTATGGGTATGAGTATGGGAGTGGGTATAGGAATGTTTGACATGGTAACAAACTTATTGCATTTCGCGTTAAAGTGTCAATGATCTCGTTAACAAAAGCTTAAACATTTCACGCATCGCGAGGTTCATTCAACTCGGGCACACATATGGTGCGTCCAAGATATGGCCAACTGATCACACTATGATACAGATAGTGCTTGCGCTTCAGCTGGAGTTGGAGTTGGAGTCGGATTCGGAGTTGGAGCTGAGGTTGGAAGTGGTCAAATCATGCACGAAATTTTGCACACAAAGAAGATAAATTAATATGGTCAGCATGTCATGAATTAGGTTTCTCAATATCTGCTCAGCTGGCTATAAGTATGTCCGTTGGTCTGTTGGTCTGTCTGTCTGTCGGTCTGTGGCCCGGACAAAGCAACAAACAAAGCAGACAGAAAATCATATGAAACTTACAAAACTTTCACGCAAAACGTACATTCAACTTGAAGAAAGAGAGGCAGCCAAGGCCCAGAAGCAAAATCCAGAGTCCAGAATACAGAATACCAAAGACAGAAGACGGAAGACCGGGAGTGGTAATAGAGACATAGAGATAGAGAGTCATGGACACGTATGAATTCCCATAAATCAGCTGTGAGCCAAAGGGTCAAATACCTCTAGGCAAGCCAAAGCTAAAAATTACACGCGAACTGGGAATGGAGAACATGTGTTGAAAGGAGAAATTAAAACAAAATTAGTTTTACTTTACACGCTTGCTCTGTATTTGTATCTGTATCTTTATTAGTATCTGTATCTGAATCTGTGACTATATAAGTATCTGCATCTTTATTAGTATCTGTGTTAGTATATGCATCTGTATCTATATTTATTTGTGTATCTGCATCTATATTATTAACTGTATCTGTATAAGTATCTGCATCTGCATTTGAATTTGTATCTATATATATTTCTATATCTGTATTTGTATATACATCTGTTTGTGTATTCCTATATGTACATATGTATCAGTATCTGTATAATAACTGCATCTGTATCTATATTAGTATCTGTAATAGTATTTGCATCTGTATTAGTATCTGTATCTGTATCGGTATCTGCATCTTCATCCATAAATCTGTATATCTGTATCTTCATCTGTACTTGTAACTGAGTCTACAGTAGGTATCTTTTCGTGAACAATATACAACTTATTAAGTTTCGATATATTCTAATTTAGGAAATCTTCTCCCTGCTTCGGAATTGCAGATCAATTGGAGTTACAACGATGCATTCACTTGGTTGCCACATTTCAGTATTCCACTCACACTTCCACACAGAGAGAAAGAGAGAGTGTGAGTGAGAGAGACAATAACTTTGCAGAGGATCAGTGGGAATCAGAGTGTGGGAAGCAAAGAAACCCTAAAACAGCAATCCGACTTTTGTGTGGTCATAAAAACGCGTGAGTTACGTCTCCGTCTCCAGCTCTCAGTCAAGACACTCACTCATTCAGTCAGTCCCTCTGTAAGTCCGTCCGTCCGTCAATCCGTCAGTCGCTGAGCGTCATCATCATAATGCCATGGCAAGAGCTCTGCTGGAGTTTGGCCAAACAAATGCAAAGTAAATTAAACATTGGCCCAGCCCCGCGGCGCCCCCGTCCCTGTCCGCCTCCCTGCCCACCCGCTCCCACTGCCTTTTGGGCAGTCCGCTTGCCAAAATGCCTCTGTGTTTTTCGGCCATGCCATGATGACGACGCTGCCTCACTTGGCCATCTTGGCCAACTTGGCCGGCTGGCTTCTTGGGCTTTTGGCTTTGGCCGCCGCGGCTGCTACGTTTAATGCGCCACGGTGTTACCAAAGTGGCAACGACAGTTGCGGCCATTCACCTCCCAAAAAACCATATGAGTAGCTTCTCTCACTGTATGGGTATATACATACATATGATATGTATGAATGTATGTATGTATGTATGTATGTGTGTGCAACGTGTAACAGAGGCACAAGACCATCTTGCTGTAACAAAGCTGTGGTTGGACGCTAGTTGGAGTCTCACACATACAATGACCATCACTTTAATGCGTTTCGATTCTATGTATGTATATGTACATATGTATGTATGGATAATTGTATGTGTGTGAGTACTTTTTTTGGCTGGCTTTCTTCTTCGTATTTCTTTGGGTTTCATTGTCAGTGTAACCATGCAGCAAAGAATGCTGGAGGGGCAGTAAAGTAGTAAAGCTCACTCATAAGCTAACACACACATACACACACACGTATAGACACATGCATATGTGGAGTGTGGAGCTTGTTGTAATGAGTTTGGAAACACGTTCCTGCTGCTTTTGGCCTGCTTCTTTGTAAGCCAAGTTGTGCTCTGTTGCTCTGTGATTGACATTGGGCAGGGTCGACATTGCAGTCGCTGTTGCTGTCGCTAGCGACGTCGACGTCAACTGACATGCTAATGTGTAAAGAGCTTCAGTTTTGATTTTAAACTTTTTTGTTTTCTTTTATTTTTTGGAGAGCTCCAAAACAAACAATTGAAATTCATACGTGTGGCGGCACATTGAGAGCACGAACGTTAACGAATGTAAGCGAATGACGACGAAGACGCACGAAGCGTCAGACGAAATGATACGCGAGCGTAAGTGAGTTCGCCCAGCACCCGGCAAAAGTCCAAGCAAAACAAAATCAGCTGACTGCGAGAGCGACGTACACACAAGCACACACAAAGAGCGAGAGAGAGAGGGAGAGCCATCAACAGAAAGCCACAGAGAGCGTAAGCTTGAGAGAGCGCGGCAGAGCAAGAACAAGAGCGAACAACAAATGCAGGCTGCAGTAATGCGGAAGTATGGCGATGATGTCGAATGCTGTCGTGTTGTCGACGTTGACGTTACCGTCGGCGTTGACGTTGACGTTGAAGTTGACGTCGACGCTCATGTAATGCATTGAAAGCCAGCGCCATGTGACTTTGTGGGAGCGCGCAACTGAGCGCCAGCGTCGCGAACTGGTTTTCAACTAGTGGAAGTGCGTGTGATGTTCTTGTAAATGTGTTTGTGTGTGAGTGTGTATGTGTGTGTGTGTGGGTATGGGAGAGTGTTTGTCACTGTTTAGGCAAACATTGTTTATAACTTGTTTATATAAATATTGTTAATTTCGTGTGAGTGCTGCCCCTTCCACCCCACCCCCCACTCGACGAACATGCCGCATCCATTTCTTTCTCTCTCTCTCTCTCTCTTTCCGTGTGTCGCTCTTGCCTTGTGTCATGAATACACGGCAACTTAATGCCTGTGAGCGTATGTATGTGTGTGTGTGCGTGTGCGTGGAGGCTTTACAACTTCCAGCGTGTGTGAGTGAGCGAGCATGTGTGGTGGACAGTAGACAGAGAGAGGGAGAGAGATTGATAAAATGTAAGAGAGAGTAAGAGATAGGAGATCGTTAAAAGCGCAATTAACTGCTCAGTGCCAATATCAAATCAGAATCAAAATCGTTTTAATGAATTGCAGAAAATTGCTCAGATTGACGCGCATTTAAGATGCGAACATTATTAGATTCAATTGACATTTGAACGCTTCGTTGACTCTTTATGTTGCAAAGTGGCAACTACTGAGAGGAATCTATTCATTGCCATTAATACATATGGATGGGGACGGGGATGTTGATATTGATGTAGATGTTGATGGGGATTTCTGGTGTAATGCGAATGGCAATTTTAATTTATAGATGATTCACGCTACTTGGATTGCGTTCTGAGAGGGGGAAATTTGTATCTAATTGGAACTATGTCGTAATATGGTTTATGCATATGGGATAGTAATATACACATCTTATTTATAGCCATCAATTTGCATTTATGCATTGGCCAATTAGGCCTCTGGCTGCTTATAAACGTGCCCAATGTGCCACCCCCTGTCCCGATTAACCATTACCACTAGTAATCCCAATCCCAATCCCAATTCCATTCCCATTCCCAGTTCCATTTCTATTTGTATTTGTATTTCCATAGCCAGTTCAGTGCCAACTGCAACATTCACACGTGCAATATCCCCAGGTATCAAGCGACTCTGAAGCATGCATTAGATGCGCTCATATTAGACTGGGGGGGGAAGAGAGTAGAAGACGGAGTGTGGAGCTATACAAAGTTACACTTGGGTGTTGTACTCGTCGTATATGCATGAAAAGAATCCAAACTGGTAATGAAAATAAAGTGCACGTCGCATGCGGTAATAATAACAATAAAATAAAATAACAAATTACACGCAACACTGCCGCCATAGCCTGGCCTCTCTCAGTCTCTCCATAGCTTTGTGACTCTGTTGCTGTCACCGTCGTCGTCGTCGTCGTCGTCGTCGCTGTTGCTGGCTGAGAGGGCATGCATGGGCATGCACGCCGTCCAATAATTACACAGACACGCCAACAAAAACAATTGAACAAACGCCGACGACGACGTTGCTGCTGCTTTTTGCTGGGAGTGGGAATGGACAATCGTGTGGCCCCATTTCGCAGAAAGCAGAGAGCGCAAAAGAGTGAGAGAGAGAGAGAATTGCTGATGTCCAAATATCAAAGGGTTACAGCCAAGGGCAAAGACTGCAAGCTGAGCTTACACCATACAACCAACTTCCACTCTTAAGCTGCTCCCTTAGCTGCGCTCTCTTTGCGGCTCGTTCGCCAGTCTCTTTGTTCTAAAGAGGCAGCACAACTTGAAAGCACACATATACATACATATGTATAGGTATGTATACTTATACACACACAGTTGGGAACATACGGAAAGGTGCTATGAGCCGAAGCTTAGCTGTGCAGCTCAGACAATCTGGGTCACATTTTGCCATTGAACCGGTGACGTCACAGCAGGGCAACGACCGCAAAGCACGACAGCAAGAGCAGCAGCAGCAGCAGCAGCAACAGCAGCAGAAGCAGTGGCAGTGGTAGTGGCTGTAACCATTGGAAAGCGTGCAAGCAAACATTTTTACAGCGACAACACGAAGCTAAAGCCTCTGCCTCTGCCTCTGCCACAGCCTCTGTCTCTGTCTTTGCCTCTGTC
Organism: Drosophila quadrilineata; assembly: GCA_018150725.1. Taxonomy (NCBI): domain Eukaryota; kingdom Metazoa; phylum Arthropoda; class Insecta; order Diptera; family Drosophilidae; genus Drosophila; species Drosophila quadrilineata. The sequence continues at coordinate 112,568 of JAECWN010000356.1, forward strand.
TCAGCTTCAGCTACATTTCTGGTTTGGTCGCTGGCTGATTTGTTGCCCAGCAAAGCTAAGCGCGACACACACACACACACACACACACACATACACAAATAGACAGCCGGGTCTCATACTCCCCCATCTCTTTGCCTCTTGTTAGTCGCACACCTTCCCCGCCCCCAACAGTTCATTAGATGCCATGTGCTATCATGGCGGAACAAACATGATTTGGCAGCACACTGAGCCTGACACTGAGAGACTCACACTGAGACCAAGACCAAGTCCAAGTTGGAGCTGGAGTTGGATCTGGGTGCTTCTAACCAAACAGATAGGAAACTCAAGTTCTAGGCACACATATTTACTATATATGTATGTATGTATGTATTTGTATGATCGTGTCTTGTCTGTCTGTTTGTTTGTTTGCTTCTGCATGGGAAATGCTTTTCAATCGCTTCGCCATTTGGTGGCCTGCCTTAAAAAAATTCTATTTTTAATATATTTATTTATTTATTGCTGGCGTGTGCGTGTGTTAGAGACTGTGATTAGATAAGCTTTTGAGAATATCTGCTCCCAACTGGGGGCAGCCCCCTATGTGAATATGTATGCCTAGTCCAAATATAGATTAACTATGTTCACAGCGCCGAAATAGCTCAGTTGGGAGAGCGTTAGACTGAAGATCTAAAGGTCCCCGGTTCAATCCCGGGTTTCGGCAAATCTTTTTTTACTTTTTTCAATGTTTCATTAATTTTAAAATTCGGAATTACTTGGTATATATAATTTTAAATATTTTTTCATAAAATCCTTTTTTTTTAAATTCTTTTATTACTAACTTATTTAAATTTCTGTATTTTTTTTTAGAAAAAAAAAACTTTACAGGTAAAATTTATAATTTATTAATTATTATATTTTTTTTTAATAGACTTCTATTTTCTTACTACTTTTTTAATTTTTCTTCTTTTCCATCACTTTTCTAAATATAAAATTAATATAGAATTCGATAATTAAATTCAAATGTTAAAAAAATTTAAGATTCACAAAATTAAGCAGATACTCTGTCAAAATTAGAAAAAGAGAGAGAGACAAGTGATATGAAATAGAGAAAGGAGACAGAGACAAGGGAAGGTGAAGATTAAACTGAATAAAGGACACAGCTCAATCAAACAGCAGGCTATGGGGCAAGGACACAAGGACAACGGGCAGGAGACAACGGAGACAAGGCCAAGCGAAAGGAAAAGGAAAAACGAAAAGGGAAATGGGAAATGCAAATCGCATTATTAACGCTGCCAAGGCTCGGACAGGACATTGTCCTGGCCAAAGTATTGGCCATTGTCCATTGTCCAGCCAGGGGCAAAAGTGTGACGAATGCGTTGACAACAATTACCATTTGAATTGAATTGTTTTCGTCGATGGAAAAGGTGTGTGTGGCACGCAGGTATGCCACATGCTGCATGATGATGGACAGCGAGGGACATTCAAATTGTGATCCGGGATATATTCAAGTGGACAACTGATTGAGTTCGGCACCACCAGAAACGCGTGCGTGTCGGGAGGGGGGGTAGGATGGGGAGGGGGGCACGTACCAATATGCTGTTTATGCCTAAATCCATCCGGACAGCTGCATCACTATATACATGCTAGATTCTGTATGCAAAAGGGCCAGAAGTCTATCTGGCCAACAGCTGCCATTGGCAGCGGCTGCTCCTACTGCTCCTGCGACTCCTGCTGCTGTTTTGGAGGAGAGACGCGTGCTAGGCGACCACAAAAGCCATTCACTTGATGATGTGTGGAATGGAGAGATTGCCTCTGTGCCTGCCTAGCCACGCCCAATCATATCGCATATCCGCTTGGCATAAAAAACGTCGCTTCTGCCACGCACCACATGGCGCCCTCAGATGACGACGCTCTCGTCCTCGTCCTCATCCTCATCGTCCTGTCTTTTGCATATACAAAACAAAACAAAGTACAAAAAAACACTCAGAGGCTCACGTTCTTTTTTAGGCCTCTCTCTATTAGATTTTTTTCTACAATTTCATTGTGTTTTTGTATTTTTTGTGGGTCTCGTTTTTTGTTCCTTTGGCTTTGTTATGGGCCTCATTGAAAGTGAAAGAGGACCGAGGCACCCTCAAATTGCAGCCTGGCCACAAGATGCCAGGAAGTGTGCCAGCCGCGAATAAAAAACCCACAAGAATGACGACCGAAGACGCATAAAAAAGTGAAAAGATCCTAAGATCTTTTCGGATCTGTGGTCGGGGTGCCGATTGTCTGCAGGCTCAAGGTGATTGTTGTTGATGTTATCGAGGAAATGATTTTCATTCCTTTCAATCATGTTGATATCTATTGGTTGTAGTAGGGCATGTACTTCAGAGGCATGTGAAATTAGAGAAATGTTCGAAATTTTTATTAATATATTAGAAATTTGTTTTTAGACTATATTTTATTAAGTTCTAATTATTTTTATAATTTTTCAAAGGATTTTAAATTTTATATTTATTTTATAGTTTGTGTAATTCCCTAATAAAAAAATTAAAACTAAGATATATTGGAGATTTTATAAAAGTTAGAAATATTCATAATTAAATTTTTTTTTCTAATAATATAATAATATTATTTAAAAATATTAATTTTCTGATAATAAATACAAAAATTATATTTCAATTTTCCACTTTATTTTAATAATAATTTAAAAATTTTAAACTAATAAAAGTTTTTTTCAAAATATTTCAAATTTTTTAATATTACAAATTATTTTCAACCCCTTCTTGTATAGCAGGGTATTTTGCAGTCTATCACTGCTGAAGTCCGCCACATGTCCTTAACTCATATGCTAAAGCCTTGTAAGTGGTTGAGGGTGTGTCTGCAACGTCTTTCACTCTCAGTTTTTGTATTTGTTGGGAATTCGCTGGAGGGTCGCTTCTCTTCTCAACAGATGCGCTTAGAATTTAGAAATATGCAAACTTATACTAGGGCCCCAGCGTGGCAAGCAACAGCAGCCAGCCACGTGCCACATGCCACATGTACTTACCGCCAAACAACACAATCTCACATACTATGTGTTCATTCTCTTCATACATGTTTCATGCACATTCATACATATACATATGTATATTAGTTTAGAACATATTTGGGAGCTGTAAGGGTTGCCGCATATGGGGCGACATGTAAATTTGAGTGTGTTCGTAGTACAAATTGCTGTAAAAGGTAATAGGCTTGCAGGGTATATGTGTTGGCAACAATGTTGCAAGATTACAGCCAACCGTTTACATTGTTGAGGCTCTCAGCCCGAGGGTCGTCGTTACTGTCAGCACAACTACAGTGGTGGCAAGTGCCACAGAGAAATGGGTGGATATTCATAATGAGAATATAATTTATAATAAAAACAAAAATAAATCTTTAGTAATATTATACATATATTATATAAAATAATTTTATTTTAATTTTATTTAATTTTTAAATAATTTATCTTTTTTTGATATTCTTTATAGATACTGTTTAATTTTATTTTTTTACAGCTGAGCTTTAACTATTGCTATATACTGCACCCTTAACCACTCTCTCTCTATCACTTTCTCTCTCTCTCTCTCTCTCTCTCTCTCTCTCTCTCTCTCTCTCTCTCTCTCTCTCTCTCTCTCTCTCTCTCTCTCTCTCTGAGTCTGCGCTGTGTGGCACTTGTGGCTGCCACTTGCCACCATCTGCTGTTCGCCTGTTAAGAGAATCTACAATATTTCTTTTTCTCCGTTGTCGAGCTACGCCCACGCAATGAAATATTTTTGGCGGCAAAATGTCCTTCTCAAGTTCGCCATGATAATGCATACATATACAATATATACCTATGTGTGTGTGTGTGTTGGACACGTGAGCGAGCATAAACATTTCTTATCATTATCGTAAGGGTAATAGGCACCCAAAGTTGGGCAGTAAGTTGGGTCCGATGCAGGACCCACTGAAAACGCTCTCTCATTATTTTCCAAAGGAGTCACGGATGGTCGTGGGTGGTTTTGTTTGGATAATATTGTTGGGGGCGTGGCCAGCGTGAGAGTGACAACCCTAGTCGATTCTCTCATTTGTCACTGCGCCTGCGCCATATCCTGGGAGTGCAGTTGTATCCTTTGGCGAGTGCTGTTCGCCTGCTGCAATTCGACGTCGCTAAGTTGACTGTTTTCGCATTAAAATGTGAAATTTATGGCCGACAACCGACATTTCTAAACGCATTCTAAGCAATGTTCGAATGCCGCATTTTCTAGTTCTAACATTTCAGTGCAAATATCTGTGGCACAGGCGCCGAGCATGCCACAGCCGGAGATTGGAATGTGTCCTTGACGCCATCTATCTGCATTCACAGCTCTAAACGGGCACCCACCATCATCCGGTTCTTTCCTGCCCTGATAGCCTGACACCGTGTGACGAAAATGGAAATTTTCTAATGCCTGTTTAGGTCACATTCCTGCTTCACCAACTCCAACCTTGGGGGTCACATGTTACCCCCAAATATTGGAGCAAAACACACACCATACATATATACGTGTACTTGCATACATCTTATAAGTCGAGTTGAGTTGAGTTAAGTTCTGTTGAGTTGAGTTGGAGGCTAAGTAGGAACAGTTTTGGACGAGGTACTAACGGTCGAGCCTGCGATCCTGTTCGAATGTGTAAGAAGATTGATGACTTGACGTTTTAATGATGTGCCAAATGTGGCCATAAAAGTCACTGGCAATTGCCACATACGCATCAACTTGCCATATTTTCTTTTGCTCTGATATGTGATTTTTTATTGCCAACATTTTCATTTTTTATTCCCATTTTTTCTCACATTTTTTTAAAAAATTTTTTTTTTCTTTTTTTTTATTAAGTCAGAAGCAGCTGGCAACTGGAGCTGTTGGCCTGCTCTGTGCAACTCGAAAGTATTTTTTTAAAAACCTTCCACGTATGTGACACTGTATGCAACTTCTCACTCCACTCTGTGCATTTTTATGCTCCCATTTTATTTTTTATTCTTATTTTATTCATGCTCGGAATAAATGAGTTCAACAACACATACATATGTATGTAGAAAGTGGGGTTGCTTCTACATACTGCTGTTTACCTAATCGGTTAAAGCCACAAGTTGGCACTTTAAGAAGCGGCGCCATTTTGAATTTGGGGCTATCAACTCCGGGTTTAAGATGCCAACGGCAGCAGAGATTGCGGCGGTTGCAGGGTTTGCTGGCAGCCGCTTCTTGTGCATGCAGCGGATCAATAGCTGACGGGCCACGCCCGTTAACTCCGTTCGATGGCAATCGGTTCAAGTTGCCACACATGCGGAACTGCTGCATTTTCACTTACCAGGCACGCAGGCCCAGCGACAGCCTCCCAACCGGAAGTAAATTCCATAGCCCACTTCCGGACTTGATTCAACCCCGAATATAGACCGACCGACCGGTCGAGAGGTAACTAACTACTGCTGCCAGCTGTTGGCCCATGACAAGCGCGTTCTAAACTTTCGCCCTGGCCAGTGTTGCCATGGAGCCTGGATATATGTACATGTATTTATTTATTTATATTTGCCATCGGGTAGCTCTATCAACTGTTGCTCGACATTTTTTGGGACAAACGTCATCAGATCGGAATGTGACGCCTGCCTGTCTCTGGCTGCTGGCCTAATGACGGTATTTTTCACTTGGCTCCAAAAATTCTTCAGCCATTTCAGCCATGCTGCAATATAGTTGAATATTTCTGTCGCTGCCTATTGCTGAGTTCTCTGCGCCCGACTCTCTGACACGCCGAGGGTTACTTTCACTTACACTGCCCCATATGTGAGTGGATGTTTTTTGCGTTTGCTTGGGGGTTAGTTTCAGTGCGCACAGTTGTATGCTATGAAAAAGTGTTTGGGGGTGATTCGTTGTTACTATGCGGCATCTTCAACCCCAATTGTGGTTTGGGGCTGGGGCAGCTTCTTGGCATTTCTTAGATGCCTCACATGTGTAGTTTTTGTATGCCAAGCGCGCAGGACACTTTCCTTTTCACACATGGGCATATGTGAAGAGAACGTAGAGAACTATTCCGCTGGCCAGTTGAGATAGTTTGTCGTGCTGTGTATTCTCGCTGGGCACCTGTTAGACTGATATGTTAATACTGTTAGTTTTGAAACACAATAGTTTCATAGTTTTAGTTATAACAGCCAACACACATGTGTGTGCGGCAGTGTGTGGCAACAGGGGTAGCTGCGGGCAACTCTAACTAAGGGGCGGATAATACCAAATAAAATATCTTATATTACACGTAACTTAGATATGTACATGTCTGTGTGTGTGTGGGGGTATCACTATGTTGTGTGTTTGGAACAACAACAGAATGCTGTGCGCCTTGTTGTAATATATGAAAGCTTCGTTATTATGAGCGCCAAGTTGAGCAGATTCTCTCAAAGTATGTCTGTCTCTCCCTTATTGCCTGTAGTTGTCTTTATCTCTCTCCCGCTCTCTGTGACTAACTCGCTGTCTCTGTTTCGCGTACACTAATCACTATCTATTTTTTTTATCTGGCGTATCTCACCTGTCGCTGCTGCTGGCAATGCCGTGTCACACAGACAAGGATTGCATAATTTACCTGCGTTCAACCGGCACTCAGCAAAAAACGTAGCATACTTGGCGGCGCAAATTCCCGCAGGTAACTCTACCGCCACAGTATGCAAATGGAAAGTGAACATTAAAGGTGTGTTACACCTAATGCCTTTACACACACCCCACACACACACGCACACACTCACATTCGCACATATAACAACAATTACAAGACATGTTAGAAATTTCTAAACATTTGCGCGTGCCGAGAATTCGAAAATTAGAAGGAAACAGGCGCACAGAACTGCACAGTTGGCTCTGGTATGCATTAGCACAGTTGCCACATGCTTAGTCAGCTATGCGCATGACACCCTCAACACACACACACACACACACATACATATGGTATAGAGAGAGTCTAACACCCATTTGCTTGGGGGGTGACATGTGTTGGCCAATGGCAGGTTCCGTGACCCGAACAAACGGTAAATGGAAAGCAAACAGACCAAAACAAAACTAATTCAGGGTAAAAATAAATTGTATAAAAAAAAAAACAAGGAATTCATAAATAAATCAACCTCTGGCCAGGATAACATTGCCAACAGGACATGCTGCTGTTTGACGCTGCTATCCTGGTACAAATGAATTTCTGGAGCTTTGAAGATTATAAACTCACTTAAGTAACGCTTTGATGTCGAGTTGTGAAGTACGCTCAAGTCGTATCTCGGCTGTCATGTAATTAGCTTAAGAGGATCAAAGGCGCCTGCAGCCGCATGTCCTTGCCGGCCAATGCCGCACAAGTTGTATTTAAAGGATACGCCAACAGGCGAGCAGCAGTTGCAGCAGCAGCAACAGAAGGACACACGACACAACCTCACCAATGACACCGGCTAAACAGCTCAACAAAATAAACAAATATATAAACAACAACAACAAAATATGTGTAAAAAAATATAAGGGGAACAAAGCCATGAAAACGTGGGGTGGTGAGTGGTGGGAAATTCCATAAATAAATGGCGAGCTGGTCAAACGAGCAGGCAACACTGGAGAGTCCTTGCTGAGTCCTCTCTGGGTAAATAAATACATATTACAAATGCAGCTATGTGTGCCACACTCTGTATATCATATATGTGTATGTGTGTGTGTATATGTGTGCTACATACTGGCAGTTACACTTACATATGTTGGGGCATGTATCTGTGGCATGTATTTAATGAACTGGCAACATGTGTAGCATATTATTTACACAATTTAATGTATTTAAATGTAATTCTTTTTGCCTACTCACACACACACACACACACACACACAGCAACTCACAGACGGACACACTGTTGTTGCAACATATGGGGGCAGCAGCTTACGAACACCAGCGCAATGATGTAAGTATATGAAATGCGAATAGGTTCACAGGATATGGGCACAAGTAGCGCAGCTTTTATATGTCGTATTATCAACATCATCATCAACAACAACAGCAGCAGTGGCAGCAGAGGGCGGTTTGGCAACGGGGATTAGCTGGGGTATCAACCCCCTTGCAACACAGTCTGCCCCATTCACGTTGTTGTATAACATTGTTCTACGTGCCAAAACGAGCCTGCTGTCTCTCTCTCTGTCTGTTGCTGTATCAGTATCTCTCTGTACGTATGTATGTATGTATGTGTTTGTGGCATGTGCCCCGGCATGTGTCTAGCTAACTCAGCTTAGCCGCATGCCACACGTTGCACGCTCCTTGCCTATGTTTTTGCTTGTTATATTTCTTTTTTTTACTTTTTGCTTTTGCGGACAGTGCTGCCCCAACTCCCCTCCCCTCATGGACACACTCCCAGAGGTATACATTGATATGTGCTCTGTCTCTATCTATATCACTCTCCATCCCTCTCTCTCTCTCTCTCTCTCTCTCTCGCAGTCTCAGTCTGTGTACTTGTAATACATATGTTTAGATTTAACATTCGGAGGCATGTGAAGTGCAGAGAGTGGAGTATCTGCATGCCACCAACTGAGGATGACATTATGTGAACGATACACATGGCATCATCAGAGTACATAACTTTTGAGTGGATAATACGGGGGAATATATAGCATCAAATATTATTACATAAACAACAGACATATGTATGAGTATGAGGCTGTCAGCGAAGGCCACTCAAGTAGTAGCCAACTGCAAAATGTTGATTTGGTCAAGGCACATAGAGCTCCGAGTTTCGAGCTCCGAGTTGCAAGTTCTGGGGAGCACAAAAGGAACATAAAGTTGGCTTCGATTGCCCCTTGGTCTTTGTGAGGCAAGTTCACCTGCTGCCAATATTGTGACTGTGACTCCGATTGTGGCACGTGCTGCAAGCTAAACCGAGTGTGGCATGTTTTCACTTTCAGCGGCGCTCGCATTGCCATCAATAATACAGCCATTTGGTTGCTAAACGCTGCGCTAAATAGTTGGCCATAAAACCGCCACTGGCGTTATAAAACCTTGCCACAAACACACATACATACATACATATATAATTAAAATCAAAGTCTAAGCTGCGGCAGACAGTTGCAGTTGCAGCCACTGTTGCAGTCGCGGTCGCTGTTGGAGACGCGGCGATCAAGAGACCCTAAGCCGAGTCTCGGCACAAGTTCAAAAACCCCCGACGACGTTGACTGCTCTTCATTATTGTAGTAGTATTTGTGCGGCGTTGCCAACTGAGTTTATTGTACTCTAATTGTAAAGCTCTCTATGTGTATGTGTGTGTGTGTGTGTCTTGCATCAGTGGTGTTTTCTGAGCAAAAAAGCTAGATTTAATAAAAAAAAAGCAAGCTAGAAATCGTGGCATATCAGAGGATAAAAGCCAAGCTAAATCTTATATTCAAACAGCAATTTTGATAATTTTGCATTTTTACAATTTTTCAAAAGCAATGCAATTTTATAAAAAAAAAAGATTGCGATTTTTTTTTAATTTAATTAACAGGCTATAAAACCATATTAAAACAATAATACAATTGTAAAAAAGCGTTCAAGTTCAAGCAAATTCTATTAGTTTCTTAAAAAAATGCTAGAATTTACTCTACCCGCTGTTATCTATTTTCTTTCGTCAGCACTTTTTACAAAAACAAAAACACATCTAACGTGAAAAAGCTAAAATGTCACCACTGGCTTTATAGAGAGAGAGAGAGAGAGAGAGAGAGAGGCAAAGAGAAGCTTTGGGCTATGCTGATGACGCGGTTGGCATGTCTATGAAAATGCATTCATCACTAACAATGTCCACAGCAGCTCTACAATAATTGTTTGTAGTGCAGCTCAGTTTTTATATATATATCTATATATATATATATATCTCTCTTTCTTTCTCTATCTATCTCACTCACTCGCCTTAGTTATAATTTCGCTGAGACTTGAGTTAAATTTGAAAACAGATTCACAGCGTTTCTACGTCGTCTTCGTCGCCGTCTGTTAATGAGGAAGGAAATCGCTCTAATTGGATGTCAACAAACATATTAAATCCGTCCAAGCCACCAAGCGTGCTCTCCCCCCTCTCCCCTTACATCTGCTCACCCCTCCCGCAAGCTCTCACAATCTTCCTTTAATGCAATATGAGAGATGCTCTTTTCTTAGTGACGTTTGTGTGGGCAGTCAGTTTCCGGAAATGTTTTTTTTTCCTCGATTTTTATTTTGCGATAAGTTAATTGTTTGTCCTCTGCGTGGCAGTTGCAGTGGCAGTTGCAGCAGCGGCAATTTCGCGCAAAATGTTTAATTGAGAGAAACGACAGCGACTCGCAGATTGAATTAGTAGTAAAGGGCACTTCATTGATATATCCGGGAGCAGCCCACGGGCATAGGCTGCAACAAGTTGCAAACACATGTTGCACGCCAAAAAAAAAAAACCTCTAACATTTCCCTATTTTTTTTTTTAGCATTGCATTTACCCCCTCGCCTTCCACGTCATATCGCCATGGAGTTCATTCAACCTCGCCCCAGTGAACTTAGCTGAGGTTATTTTTACTTGTGAGCAAGAAATGTGCACCTCCTCTCCCCCCCCTTCCCCCCTTCGCTCTGAACAGCCTCCCCTCTGGCCATGCTAGTCGTAGTTGTAGCAGTCGCTCTGGCAGAGCAACTGGTCTGGCCCGGTCTGGTCTGGGCCAGCAGCCATGTCCAAAGAGACAGAGAGAGAGACAGAGAGAGCCACAATATTGCTCTGTCTTTGAGACCGAGTCTGTTTCGGTTTCTTTTTCTGTGTTTCCCGCTTTTGTCTCTGTGTGAGTGCTAGACTTGAATCTCTTCTTGCCACCATTTGGGAGTCTCTTCTTTTCTCTTGCAGATTTATAGGGCCTGTTGTGGATCTGGCTACAGCTTTGGCCTCTGTCGGCGTCTCTGCCGCAGTCTCAGCTGAGCTGTTGCTGCTCAGTGGTAGTTGTAGTTTTTCTCAGTTTATCTCGGTTTCTGGTTGTTGTTGTTGGTTGTTGGTTGTTGCATTGCTTCCTTATTGGGTGGAAATCGCGGCAGGCACTGGGAAGTCATTTTTGATTGCCAACAGATTGATTTGTCATTTGTTAGCAATTTGCCATGAACAAGTTGCAAGTTGCAAGTTGCAAATCGCCGGACTTTATGCAAACTGCGGCGTCTTTGTTATGCAGCAGATATTGTACATATTATATATGTATATATATATATAGTCGATGCATAGATTTATCGTCCATTGACTGGCAAATTATGAAATCAATAACAAAGCTGTAATAGATCACGCCGACAAGGTTCATAGTTTGCAATGCAACAAGTCTCTCCTCCATACGCACTTCTAGTGGTTGCACCTTAATAATTAGGGGTGGTCAGTGAAGGGGGAGGAAGGGGGTGAGTGGTTGCAAATATGCAAATGCTGACGGAATTTTCACAGAACTGGCTGGCAACCATCAACTCGCAACTCACAACTCCATTTCCATTTTCATTCGCATTTTGCCATTTCCATGCCCATTTCCATTTCCATTCCCATTCCCATTTCCATTGGCAGTGCCTCCGCTCGGCGAATTGATAGCGAGTTGAAGAATCAAAGTCGTTGCTGTTGTCGCTGCTGTTTTCATAAATAATTTTGCGTAAGCTGCGCCAACACATGCTTCCAGATACTATGCCGAGGCTGCCTGCCTGCCTGCCACTGCTTACGTGCCACTCAGCGAGCAGCGGCATCAGCAGCAGCAGCAGCAGCAGCATCATTCGCAACATCTACAAATAACGATACAGATACAGATACAGATACACTTACATGAAGATACAAGATACGAGACGCTCGATGCGCAAGCAGAAGCAGGCCAATGACCGTTTGACCGCTGTGTAATGATCTCTCTGTGTGCTTGACGGGAGGGGGGGGGGCAGGTGGTGGCGGTGTCGGGGGGATACTGTGGATTCGCAATCATTGAGAGTTGTTGGAATGGAGCGTACTCTGTCCATATGCAGATTCTTATGCGCATTGGCCGCCGTTCATATTGATGCCACTAACGGAACTCGCGGTGCGTGGCCAGCGTAGGTGGAGAAAGGAGACAACAGTGGGAGGACAGGGGGAGTTGATACAAGCTGCAATCCATAGAAGTTGCGGCTTATCTAATTTCCTTTCATTGAGTTTCGGCAATTGCCACTACAAGTCGTGGCAGATACAGATACTCCTATATACATACATATCGTACATACATACATACATACATACATACACATATATAGAGTAGTATCTTGAAATTTTTGTGGCATTTGCATTTTGCGTCAACCGCGTTAAGAGCCTGTTACGAGGGGAGATTGGAGATTTTTCAGTTTAGCATATTCAATTGTCCATTCGTTGAACATTTAACATATGTATCTGGCTGTCATTAGACGACTTCGTGATATGCCCAATGTCTGAATCCCCAACCCAAAATCCCAGACTGATAGCTGCCGATAGTCGATAGTCGCATGCCGATAGCAGGCGTGAATTTCGTATTTTTTTTTGTTTGTTTTTTTGCCATGTGTGTGGAAATCGAGGAAAAGTTCTATCACGTTTTATTTGATTTAAATCTGTAACTCACCAAATCTAGAGTAAAAGTTCACAATGTAATTTATACTGACGCCACAACAGCGACGAGCACGTGGATCACAATGGGAAATGAGTACCTGTAGCCTCAACAGTTGCCCTCTCCCTACTCCCTACTTTCCTCGTAAGACTTTAGGTACCAACTCCAGTCAAAAGTTCCAGAGAATCTCGTTCATTAGTCAGCCAACTTACTCATACAGAGTTACAGATATTGTTCATCACATCTTTTTTAAATGAGGTCTTTGTTGGGGTTTCGGGGAAATTAACAAAAGGTTTGAGGAAACTTCTCAACAATTTGATAATCCCACAAAAGTTATACACGAATATCTGAAATATAACTAAATTAAAGTTAATCTATTACAAATATGAATCACTTCTAGAAAGTTTTGCTATTCACTGTAGAAAGGGGAGAAATTTTATAATTACCAAAATGCTTAATTTTGCAAAAATATGTTAACTACCAAAAAAAAAAGTAACAAATTGCACTATTCGCATGGCCAAGTCCAAGATCAACAAAATCTAGCAAAAAAAAGAAGATATTATTAAAGAAATGAAGCAAGCAGTAAAAAAAATACTGTTATTTATGCAGAAAACGAAATAAATAAACTTGAAGACCGGAACATTGACCCACATTTCCAAATGTCGCTCAAACCCCAACCGAAAAACTGAAAACCGAAAACCAAACTCAAGATCATCTCTCATTCCGTATCGTTTCGATTTTCATGCATTTTCCCATTTTAGCTGTATTTTAATGTTTGCTGGAAATGTGCAAACATTGCATAAGATGCCGCCGTTAAAAGTGAATCTGACCAAGAAGAGCCCCCCAAAAAACAGACTCAAAAAAAAAAAAAAAACAAATGAAATGAAATGAAAATGAAAACTCGATCAAATTACAAGACAAATGCGTGAGGGGAAAGTCCTGACAGCAGTTGTGCCAACAAATGTTGGATGCGTTTTCAGTTTTCAGTTTCTCGATTTTTTACCTTTGCTTGGCACGTGGCTGAAACAAAAGGTGCAAAGTAGTGGGAAACCCAAATGATGCATAACGAATTTGATAGCTAAAGAGATAGATTGAAAAGGAAAACCATTTGAAAAGTGAAAATGTGAAAAACGGAAGCGCCAAAATGCAACGCGGCTGCTGTGTTTCCGGCGCATACTGAGCAGAACGTCCAATTTGGGGGGGATACACTTCAAGGTACAAGAAACTGGACAAATAACATAACGGACAGAGAGCGAGAAAGAGAGAGAGAGATAACAGGAGAAAGAGATGGGGAGTCTGATCTTAGTCAAGGACAATTCCTACAGCCGAGTTTACAGCAGTTGTTGGGGAAACGCCTTCGGACCCCCCCCCCCAACTCCCTTGGAGAGAGTTGTTGGTACGTGCCAAAGGGTTGATTGGCAGCTCGTGCCTGGCGGCAGACGCTTCTCCAATCGAGGCAGCTCCGATGTCGCCGGAAGTCCCTTTATGATCTCGGCAGACACACGGTGACAACGAATGCGGAGTTTCTGGTTCTTGTAATAAAACGAAAGGATTTATATTTCCCATTGTGCCGTAAATTGCATATCTTGTAATCTTGTGCGCCAGCTGACTCCTATCCTTTCGGTCCTTCTAGGCATGGTGTTTTTTTTTTGTCAAAATTGTCAGAGATAAAATTCTGCAATTTGTTCATATTTTTTGTCATTCTTTTATATTTTTTGCCGACTCGTTTTCGGATTCTTGGTGTCGCATTTCGCGGAAACATCCGTCGCCTGCTGCTGCTGCTGACTCATGCCGAGTATTTATCCTTTTTATGAGATGCCTGTTTGCGGCCAGCTTAAGTCTTCCGCTGTCCTCCTCTGTCAGCGGATTAGGCCACTGCAAATGTCACGCAAAGTGGGCAGTGACCATCGTCGTCGTCGTCGCCATCGTCGTCGCATCTTTTGCCGACCTGCAGCTAAGAGATCATTAATTTGGGTCTTATGGCACATAAGGATATTAGCAGAATGCTAACATTGGCAGGATCTCTCTATTTGTGCATTGGCGACAAACAGTTAACATGTGTATTTACTTGGCTACTTGTTGTTAGCCCGGCTAAGCGCATTTTAGCCAAGTCATTCAAGTCCAGATAGACATCAATTAGCTTCGCTCGAAAATGAGGTAGGTGGAGCCTCGCCGCAGGATCACGCATATGATGAACCAATAGGCGAACAGTCTACCTGGTTAGCCCTAAAAGACACACATACGCGGACAACAAAAGATCGTCGCATACACACAAACACTCTAACACACACACAGGCAAACGGCAGAACGAGGGCACTCGATCGTGTCTCGCTGTTTGACAAAAACAGCTGTTTCTTGAATGAAACCCAGGTGGAGGCGGACACATGAATATATGCTGTATCTGTATCTGTGAGCGTATGTGTGTGTGTGTGTGTGTGGCCTCATACCTTTAGTTGGCTGTAAAGAGCGGCATAGAGTCAGCGTGAGCGAGAGAGAGCGCAACAGAGAGACAGGGAGAGAGAGAGCCACATGAATGAAAATACCGAAGCTCTCGCTCTCTCACGCACGCTCTCACACTGCCCGATTTTCAAGAGCAAGCATATCAACTAAGAGCATCACACCTGCCGTCTATCTTTCTCTTTTGCGCCCGTCTTTGTGTCTCTGATTGTGTTGTGTCTGTGTTTGTATTGGTGTGTGCTCTTCTCGGCGAACATCGTCGGCATATCAGCGTCGACGAGCTTCCGAGCTGAGTACGAGGTTCGTTCGCTGCACTCTTCGGCCGCTCTCGCTCTCTGCGTCGGCTCCGCACGCTCAGATTCATATAAATAACGCTGTATGGGCAACGTCTTGAATCATAAGATCGACAACGCTCGACCAGTACAGATCAAAAATCAAGTCACACATTTAAGAAGAAGAAAACAATAATTACAACAATTCAGCGAACTCTCAGCACTAAATAAAATTGATTGTAAAGACTTCAAGTTTTAGTTATTTGTATTATTAACGTGACCGCGACAAAAACTGAAATCTTTTACTCGGTTTCAAAAACAGCAAACATATTGCAGAACAATAGAGAGGCGAAAGAGCCGCTTAATATTTATAAACAATAAAGTTGGTTCAACAACAAAAAGTATTTAATGGATTTTAAGTGTCAGTGACTCGATCTATCGATATATTTTACCACAATAACTATCAACATCAGTCCAACCACAGAAAAAAAAGAAGAAGTTAAATATAAACATTCTCACATACACGCGCCCTGCTGTATAATCAGTCAATAACAACTGGTGATAATAAAAGAACTTACAACAACAATAACAATAACAACAACAAATAACAAACATCGACGTATCCAAGCAATCAACTGACATCAGAACCAGTATAAAGTTCAACATATTATATATAATATATACACGTTGATTTAAATTAAACAAAGGAGCAGCCATCGAATCGTGCTGAAATCATTCAAGTATTTTTGGCTAATTACTCCGCACACAAATACGACAATGGCAGCCTACCTGGACCCCACTGGCCAATACTGAGCACCCCAAGAGAACACAGATTATCTTAACATCTTCATTCTTCACTTGAATATCCCCAACTATACACAATGGCAGCTTATCTGGATCCCACTGGCCAATATTAGGAAGTAAGAAGTATCCCAAGGACTTCCATTTCAACTTGATTCAAAATTAAAGGTTTACAAAAAGGCTCAATATGTCGCTTGCTTTGGACCCCACTGGCACCTACTAAGTTACAGTAACTCAGCCACTTATTTAACAAAAAAATTATCAAGTTATCACTTGAATTCATTAATTGCCAAATTACAAGAAAACACAAACAAAATGCTCGATCTCGATCCTACGGGCACCTATCGCCGTCCAAGGGAGACGCGGGACACGCGCCACAAGCAGCGGGCGGAACTGGACCCCACCGGGCAGTACTAAGAGTAGCAGAGTAACACACCCCCTTTTAACACACCACACCGCCTTTGCCTTATCCAAATTTATCTGGAGATGATTGGGGGCGCGCGTTGGTTGCGCCTTCGTGGCCGAGAGGAGACTTCCAGTTGCCGGCGTAGGAGAAAGTAGCCCAAAAAAAAGCACACATTTGAGGTTCAGCGAAGTCTGAAATATTTTGTATTTAGTTTTTTTTAACTATTACACCTAAATTATTATTTATTATTATTATTAAAATGATTATCCACATAAATTAATTAATTTAATTCAACAATTGTTCATTGCTGTTCACAAAAAAAAACACACACAATTTGTTTAAAGCGATTATTATCGTCATGTCCTATCATATGCACATCCATGCTAAACTATATATCAACTATATACTATATTACATACTATTTATCAGTTTTGTTTCTGTATACATACATGCATACATACATACATATACTATATAAAAACGATAACTATTCAAAAGTATTAAATTTAGTGTCATATTTATGCGCCAATAATTATTGTCAAAAGCAAACAAATTTCCAATTTTGTTGAGAACGTTTTATTTGTTTACAAACGAAAAATTTATAATTATTATTTTTATTTTAGTTTCATTTGATTTTTACTGAGCACTGAAATTCGTTTCGTTTTTTAATTTTGTAATTTTTTTGTGAGAATGACTACGAATAATTATTACAGAAACAATTTGTAGCTTTTAAGTACATTTACTACGCTATTTATATGCCGTCAAATGACAAAATTCAAACACACACACATATAGTATATTCATATATATTTTAAAAAATATTATTAAAAGAAATCGTATTTAAAAAACATACATAATACCGAAGATGTTTTACTCTGTCGCCCCGAAGCTGCATTAAATTGTCGCATTTAATTACACAATTTTCCAGACACACCAGAACACACACAGACACACACTCATACACTGAGAGACATTGAGATGAGGTTGTCCTAGGGCCCGCCGCCATCGCAGACAAATTGCCGCTGGGGATATAAAATATGATTTTCCAAACGGGCAGCGCATATTTGATGAATCTGTGTGCATTAATTAATGTCACTGGGCGGTCGCTGCCGGCGAAAATGGCAAAATGATCAATAGAATATGACCACCACCAACAACAAACACAACAACAACAACAATGACAATCGATAACAACAACAACAACAATGCAAACAAGATGAGAGTGCATTAAATTGCATGCGGAAGTAAAAGTTCAATGTTCGTTTCTGCTCCACAAGTGATTAGGTCAATAACAACAAAAACAACAACAACAACAACAACAGCAGCAACAACTGAGAACTGCATTCTGAGAGTTTAGCTTTCAGAGAGCCAGACCTAGGAGAGAGAGATCGTACAACTAACAACAGTTCAAAAGCTCACTCAGTCGCTCACTTGCATACAGTGCAATCGCACTTGTACTCTCGAACTTACGCTCTTGCTCTCTCAGCAAAGCTGCAGCAACAGGAAGTTCACACACACACACACACTAACACTTAGAGGCAAACATAAGCAGCAAAGCGAACGACGACGCGGATGCAGCTATCGCTAAAAATAGACGTGTTAGCTTTTGTGTATGAAGTTCAGGGAAATCTACTAAGAGAGCGCACGAGAGAGAGAGAGAGAGACAGACAGAGATAGATAGAGAGAGAGAGAGTGCAAAAGCAGCTGTTTGCCAAGGTTGGGTGCGAGTGCGATGCCGCACGCCTAACGGAAAGCTCTCGCGTTTTACATTGAATATGTGCAATTAATACGAGCACATGAAGTGCATGCAATTGGCAATTGATTGATTGACAAACGAACAGATTGAACGCTTGATCGCATGATTGATGCTGATGCCGCTGCTGCTTATCTGCTTGTTGAAAATCTAACTGGGTAGATCGATTCCCAGCTGCGACATATTGACCCAGTTAACAGCCAAACTCGTCATTTACACTATGTGTGTATATGGCACCCTCAAAGTAAATTGAAACCAAAGAAAAAAAATATATAATATAAAAAAAACATATCAACATAAACAACAACGGGCATAACCGCAAGCAGAACTTTCTAAGTGAAAGTTGGCTGAGCCTGAGATGAAGCGACTAGAAAAGTCTTCGCGCTGCAGCTGACTAACTGACGGAATGACGGACTGACTACTTGACTGGCTGGCTGGCTGGCTAACGGACTGACTCTCTGGAGCTCTCTCAGACAACAACTTCCAACTTCCCACACACTCTCACACGCACACAGATACCCGCTATATAACTTGACCTACATTTTTGCAAGACAATAACAACGAATACGAAAAACAACAAAATACAAATTTCATGTGTGTGTGTGTGTGTGTGTGTGTGTATAGTATGTATATTTTGAGAAAAGAAAAAGCAAGAAATTTCCAACGGTACCGGACTGGGGCCTGGCGCTGATTCAATGTTTATGAAGCGGCAGGGCTTCACGGCTTCACGTTGTATTTGTTACTCTTCTCGCTCTTGTTGTTGTTCTTGTTGTTGTTGTTGGGCTTTCAAAAAATTATTATCGTAAAATTGATTTCATTGAAGTTGTCGACTCTGCGTCTGCGTTTGCGTCGCAGCGACGTCGCAGTCGACGCTGCCTTCGCACGCGTCGTCGTCTTGTAGCTCAAATGGCTGACAGTCTCCACTTTTTATATGCATACATACATATATTTTATTTCCTTTTATTTTTATTGTGAATTTCTTGGTACGTTTCGTTTATGTATTTTGATAATTAGGCGAAAGGTGAACAAACTCCTCGACGATTAACTGGAAGTTTTCGAAGTTATTGTTTTTTGGTGGTGGTTGTGGCTGCAGCCCAATTTTGGCACGAGTTGGTGGCAAGTTTAATAATATATTTTAAAAGTATATTTCATAAAAGAAATCGAGTTCACATTCATAACTGAACCACTACTAATTGCCAGACGAATTCACTTTATTTAATTATTTACTAATAAAGCGACAAAAATTTATTTTAATTAAAATCTAAAATTAGGTTAAATTTAAAAAAAAATGAAGATTTATGAATTAAAATATTAAAAAAAATCAATTAAAATTATAAAATAAATCTGATATCAGAATGTGTCAGTATACCCTCTTAATAAAGTTGATTCAATAATATTTAGAAGAAAATAAATTTAGATTGAATATTATAAATTATAAATCTGATATTATCAGAGTTCGTCTTGAAACCCTTTTCGTAGCACACATAGCTATGCAGTTCTAAAAATATCTCTCGAAGAAGTTCAAATTTAATTGATATTTGGATAAAATCAATGTAAAAATTTTATGTGCTCGTTTTTATGATTGCTTTCAAGTTTTCACTTGCAGTCGAGAAAAATCCATTAGCTATGCAAGCGACATCACAATCGCTTTTCTAGTTAGCTTTTCCCTAACAAACACACACATACAAACTTTGTAGATACGTATCCGACAGATACAAAAATAAAGAGCTAGAGAAGCACTCTCACTGCTCTGGGGCAGCTAAAGGTCAATGACATGGTCCAATTTCTCGACTGATGTTGTTTTCATAGTAAATAAGCAGTGAAGATGACTGCGAGAGACTTCGACTCCAACTCCAACTTCGGCTCAAGAGCAATGAAACAAACAACAATAACAACAACATTTGAAACAACAACAATAACAACAAGAGGTTCAAATGAAAACAAATTCAATTCACTTTCTATTCCAATGAAAAATCGCTCAAAGCTTTTGGCGTCCACACAATATCAACAGCAGTAACAACGAAAGTGGTCGACAACAACAACAACATCAATCACAACAACAACAACAATCACAACAACAGCAGTTTGACTTTTTGGTAGCAACTCAGTCTCATGTTGGCTTGTCTTGACTTGGCCAACAAAATCCAAACCAATAGCCGCATTGATCTTCGCTTTCGAGTGTGGGGGGAGGGATGGTGGTAGAGAGGGGTGTAGGGTGGAGGGGGGTAGAAAAAAAACAACGGCGCACGCCTCATTAATAAAGGTGGAGGGAGGAGCTGTAGGAGCAGCAACAATAGCAACAACAACTTGTACAATTTGAAAGCGATTTGAAAACTAACATTTACTGTTGTTGTTATTTGTGAGTTTAACGGTTTCCGTTTTTTTGTGTATCGATTGTTGACTGTTGGCAGTTGGCAGTTGACTGTTTTGTTTGCTCAGTCATCAGTTTGTGCTTTTGTTGCCGTTCATTTGAATATAACTGCTGAAAATTTCACCCAGACAAGTGCCTTTTGTCGCATATTTGTCGTATATATCCCCAATTTCAGTTTCAGTTTCAATTTCAATTTCAGAGTCAGTTTCAGTTTCAGTTTCATCTTTCATAGTTGGAGAATATTCAACGCAGCGATTTGAAGTTTGCAGAGTTTCTCCTAATTTGCAAATATTGCTGATGGCAACAACAACAACAACAGCAACAGCAAACAAGTTAACAGTTGTTTTTGTTGAGTCTGCATAGTTTTGGGCCAACTCACGTGACGAATGTTACACTTCAACTGAACTCGGCATTAGTCATAATGCCCATGATGCTGACATTTTGCATTTGTATTGAATCACAACGGGGCGTATGCGCAATATTCGATATATGCGATATACATATATGTATGCATATATGCGATATGCAATAGGTTAAATGGGTCGCTATCGCAGAGTGCTTGGGTTATTCCCAAGTTGTGATTTGGCTGACTGCCAACTGCATAGAACCTTTCGAGCCACAATTGACTTAATAGGCCAACAGGCCAAAATGCACTTAGCCATTGGTTGTATTCAGTAGTAATGTTGGAAAAGCGCAAAATGAAAAGTGAAAAGTTGCCAGCAAACGCATCGCTTTCCACCGTCGCCACCCACCTGTCCCCCGTCTCTGGTAGTGTCTAGTGGACATTTGTGGTGCTCACTTGGCTTGTCTTGGCCAATTGCAAATTACGTGCCATAAACACCAAGTGAGTGACGTGCATGTGGGTCTCCTCAACTTGGAACGGACCCCAAAGACTTGCACCTCCGCTCATATCCCTAATCCCTCGTTTATAGTGTAGTTTGGGGTATACCTCGCCCACGCATCCCCCCTCCCGCTGTCGCGAGTGTAACTCGCACTTTCACGTCTAATGCCAAAACACGTTGCAATTTTCATGACTTGGCACTGACTTTAGTTTTAAGTTGCAGCTCAACTTGGCCAAGTCCAAGACAAGTCCAAGAAGAAACAACAAACCAAAGTACCTGCCTTGTATATTTTAAACACCTTCTGCACCTTCAGTGACGTCACCAGCTCCACAAATGGGTGCTGGGATCGCGTTGCGTAAGCGGAGCAGCCTCAATTCCCAATTCATGATCATAAACTGAGAGATATCGAGTGTTATTGTTATTGTGCAATATCCATCAATTATATGTACACACGCCCACCCTATGGTTATTTTTTTTTTTTATATTTTTTTTGCAAACAATTCAATTAAAAAACTATTACTACATATTTATTATAATTAAAATACGCTATCTAAGGGCATATGGCCATTGTAAGCGCAGTGGGGCCATAATCGATTATTGGGGATTGGGGAAGGGTGTGCGGATGTCGGTGATGGCTTCCGCTTTTTGGCCATGTAATTTACCAAAATGCTTGGCCAAAAATGAGCGTCAACGTTTGGAGACCCACAGACAACCCATGAAACGTGAGACGGCACACACATACAGATAGAGATAGCAAGAGAGACAGAGAAAAGAGAGAGAGAGAGATAGAGAGAGAGGCAGCTTAATGTGTGTTTGTACACCTGTCAGGTGAGACTCTGGTCTGGAGCTGAAACCAATCCATCTAGCGCCTCTATCAGCATAACAATTAAGCCTAAATGCCTTTGGCTTATGGGTCCCCAAATTGGCATTATTCACACTCGATTGGAGCCATGTGAAAAAGAGTCCAGAGCCAGTCCCGGTCCGGGTCTCAGCTGGATTGCAAGTGCTATCAAAATTCATTCAAAAAGTAGCTACCGGCCAACAGACATTGGCTACGTGACTAAACCCGAATCCCACAAAACAGATGAAGATATTTCAGATAAAAAGAAAACATTAAAAACAAAAAAAATAGTGGAAATTGATTTAAAGTCATAGATACAGATACACAGCGAAATGATAATTGATGCTACAACGTATCTTGAGCTAAATTTGGATAAACTATTTATACAATTTACATACACTGCTGGCAAATATAATAGGTATATGCTATTTTCAAGAATTTAATCTTTATTCAATTGCAGTTAGTAAAGTTATATATTGCAATTCTATAATGTGCAACAATTTCTAAAACGAAATGTTTAAAAAAAATGCATATAAAGGCATTGAGAATTCTTAAATTGAACTATTGCAGGCGAACTTATTATTTTGGCCAGCAGTGTACATACTCATACTCTCAGACGAAGTTGAAGCTTTCATTGCATTCGAAAACTAATAGAGACCCTAGCCAAGTATTCCCCACATACACAAATCTATTCAAATAATATACTATACGAAAATAAACATAAATAGAAACACGAAGAGCGATGGGCAGACATAGTTAGATATAGATATAGATGGAGATATAGATGGAGATAGAGAGAGAGAATGAGTGTTATATAGTATGGTATATGTGTGCAGGGAGACTCGGAGAGTATTAGAGAAACGCAGAGAGGGTTAGAGAGAGAAAGAGTAATAGTTAGACGGGCAGAGAGCGAGAGAGCAAACAGCATAGCAACATACAAAAGACAAAAACAGTTCATTGAACTATTTGTGAGCTTTTTATTTTTATTTATTTTTTTTTTTTTTTTTTTTTGGTTTTTTGGTTTTTTTTTTTTGGTTTTTTTCTGTGTGTTTGCCGTGGTTTCTTTAGTTTTATTCGTGGATTATGGTATCATAGCTCAGGCATAGCATATATAGCATATATAACATATGATATACAACACACACACACACACACATAGTCACCTGCATACACACACACATACACATACACACACATTTATTTAGCTTCTTCAAAGGTTTTGAGGTGTCATGTGTTTTCGTTGGTTTTGGGTTTCTGCTTTCCGACGTCGACGTTTGCTGTGTAATGGTAAACTTTTATCATGAAATTAAAATTGATAGGGTCCAATGCGACTATTTATGCCTACACACGTTTATATGTATACAAATTCATATATATACATATACCTATACATATATCGATGTGGAATATCGTAAGCCGCATTTAAGGGCACCAAACGAGAAAGAGGCAAAAAAGAAAATTGAGGATGTCATTTGAAAGTTCTTGATCGAAAGATATATGCAAGTCATTTGGGAGTATTTTTATATATTTTTAGAAAAATATATATTTAGTCGTTTATATTATTTAAATATTTGCACGTGTACTAAGAGCACCTAAATCTGCTGCTTAAACCTGTCTAGACTCTGTCAATTCAATTACACTGAGACAAGCTCAAAGGCGACCTTGAGATTAGCAAGTGATAAATCCATAAGCACAATCAAGTTGTGCACACACACACATACAAATATATGTATATTTAAAATTCAATTAAAAATTTGGCATATGATACGATTTTATTATTGAAATCATCTCCAGCCCAAACCTGCCTCGTCTTCAAACAAATTTCTGTATTTACGCGACAATCAAAAATAATATAAAAAAAAACAGTCTGCTTGTCGCTAAACAAAAACAGAAACAGAAATGCATTTAATTAATTTCAATTTAATTCTTATTTTATGTTTTCGCCTTTGTCATTACCCAACTCTTTGCCCCTCATCAAAATCTGTTGCTCCACTGTGGCATTCTTGAGTTGCATGGTTTACGAGTAGAACAAATGAATTTCATTATCTTATTTGAAGACAAACAAGTATTTTATTTATATATTTTCGGGCTCTGGATGCTGATGCTTGAGACAATTGCAACATTGACAAATATTTCTTGAAAAACACAATAAATATGTAAATAAAGAAATTTCGAAACAAAATAGATAATTGACGTCGATGGATAAAGACTTTTTTTGTTTTTGAGAAATACTCTTATATATATGGCAATTGAAAGACAACATATCTGAATCAAAATTGCATACAAATTGCTGAAAACTCGTTTAATGCACAAAACGAGCCCGTGTTGAAGCAACAACACCTACAACTGCCCGCTGTTGTTGACAACATAACATAAAAAAACAAAACAAAAAATAAATAAATACATTTTCAATTAGAATACGAGTACATAATATGTATTAACAAATGGGCTTAAACCAGAGTGAGAACCCCGTCGTGCTGCCAAAGCCAAAGTCAAAGTCAAACCTCAGATACAAAACTGCGACATACACAGAACCAGAAGTGGACACTGTGCAATGGAGAGTCCCAAGACCAAGACCGAGACCGAGACCCAGACCTAGACAGATACCCAGAGCCAAGTTCAATATCATATGACACGGGCTAAGAGCGACTTGGCTGAAAGAGATCAATCTGGAATCGGGGCTTGCCTCAGTTTAGCACAAGTTCACACACAGATACTTACCAATACAGATACAGATACAGACACAACAGGAAGTACAATGAAGATTGAAATGGCATATGCAATAAATCAAATTTACTTATAACTTTGGCAGTCTGGTTGGCAACACGCCCTTTTTGGCCAACTCGATTCAAGCCAAAACCAAAATCAGAAACTATATCAAGCCAAACTCCTGTCCAGAGTATCCAGAGCTCCCCTCTTACTCAATGCAGGTCGCAATCAATGCCGTAATAACAACCGTTTACTGCAACAAACAACAGTTAATGGCAATAACAACTTCCGTATGCTGTAGTAACTGTAACTCAAGAGTCTGTAATTTACCCACAACAACAACAACATGCAAATATATATACATATATAGTAAAATGTGAAATCAAATCAACTTGATTCCATACGATTCGATTCGCTCTGATTTGATATTGTCAATGGAGCTGCCAGATTATTAAAAACTCATTTGATATGAGTGCAAAATTCATACAGTTTAGTTTAATTGTTTAACATTTCTTAAATGAACTATTTTCAATATATCATAGAGTTGAAAATAAATTAAAATTTTATTTATTATTTTTTTGAAGCATTTTTGTTCAATATTTCTGAAAACTTCATATAATTCTCAAATTGAAAACCCATTTAACGTCGTTATGTCTACGACAGGCATGTCTGGCGTGTGTTTACATTTAAATTGACATAATTTGCCTATAAATGTTTAATGAAAACACCAAGAGTCTTGAAACAAAATTAAAAGACAAACAGAGCCGACAATTCAGACATGATTTTCCATATGCCATGAATCCATTCTGGGATTACGTGCTTGGCATATAAATATGAAATTGTTGTAATTTTTTGGGAAAATTAAAAAGAAATATTATGTGAGAGGAAATGTATTGGACTGCAGTATTAAATACAAGTACTTGGTATTCTCAAGCACATCAGACCCTCCCACTTTGTTTCCCTGCTTAGATTGAAGCAATTGTGCGAATAATGAAGAGTCGGGTTCAAACCGCAAAAGCCAAATGCTAATTTAGACATCAAAGTCGAAGAAGAATACGAATATATATAGTATATATATATAGTAGTCAAGGGAGTGTGACATTCTCTCGATAACTGAACAATCGATTTGGCGATTCGACAACCATTTATTTGGCAGTAAATTGAATTATTTTATACCTCATTCAATTGATGGTAATTAATTCAAAATTAATATAATTTATAGACTGATTATAACAAGAACATAACATTTATTTACATGTCTGACTTGTTGTTGTTGTTGTTGTCGTTAAGAGGGCCGTATAATGTATCTTTTTTGGGAGAAGAGATCTCAACTCAAACTGGAATAATCGCGAATTGTGCAAGTAAATAACAAAAGCGTATTAACTAAGCATTTATTTAAATTAATGAATTGATTGCATAACACACAACTGCGTACAAGCGCAAAAAATATATAAATATACATATATATATTTATATATTTATAAAGTAATAATTAACATGTTCATTTTTCGCCTTCTCTTTTTCCACATCTCATATAAAAAGGATGCAGAAAAAGATCATCATGATAATAGAAAAAAGATTCACGAGCTGAAAAAGCTATAAAGATTTCTTTCTTTTCTTTTTATTTTTATTTTGGATTCTTCTTTTTTCTCTCAACTATAAATAACGATCTGTATTTTTAATTGAATAATATGCTGATGCTGGTTTCATTTCATTTCGATGCAGTTTAATGTGTTTTTTTTTTGCCAAATTAGTTCTCTCTTTCTCTTACGTATATACGGCACACTTTTTAATTTTGGAGCCAGTGCGACCTGTTCTGCCAATCCCACAATCCCCCAATCCCCCAGTGACGCAGATGATGCTCCTCCAGCCAAGTGGATGCACTTACGTAAATGTGTGGCAAATATATATATCATAATTCTGATGACGAACATTGCCGCTAATGGAAATAGGAATTCAATTGGAAATGCAAAAGAAAATGTCAAACAGTGCGTATACGTAATTTTTTTTGCTTTTATTTTATTTTCTGACATCGGAAGCTGTCCAGGCAACAATGTTGAGAACTCGATGGCGATGTGGATTCATATGTCGATGTTGAATGTTGATCAATGTCGGATCTGGATGTGGCTGTGGTGTGGTGTGGTGTGTTCTGTGGCGTGTCCGAGTAATTTATGTAGCAAGCAGCGGGCCACACAAAATAGCAAGAACCTATTACACTTATTATTACTAGTAACATATTAACATTTGTAACATTCTTACATACTTAATACATTATTATAGTAATTTAATAACATGTTCTCATGGTCAACCTGCTGCTGCTCCAGCCACAGCTTCATAGAGATTGCCAATCAATTTCAATTTGAAACGAATTGAATTGAATTGAAGCGAATGTATTCATGGCCCGATCATACTATAGTCAAACAGCATATAGTATGACACTATATGTGATCTCTGCATATTTTATAAAGAGTCGCCACCGATTACATTGTGTGGCCATAATGATCTACACTTTATGGCCACTGTTAAGACCAAAGCACATGATGCTATGCTATACTATCTACCAATATAACCATCAAATATCACGATTTTCAACTGTCAACAGTTATTATAGGCGGATGTTGTCACATTCGCATTCGAAACGAATATGAATATGAATATGAATACGAATATGATTATGTAACTGTGCAAATCAGTTTGAAGTGAATAAGGGAGTATAATCGGCTGAAAATGCAAGTGAAAATACAAAATAAACAAAATAAAGTTCTAATTATAAATATCTGATATCATTGTAATCGCATGACTTATGAGTGTGTAGATGTGTGTGTGTGTTGCACAAAGATCCGGCAACAATTGTCGGCTGCAGCTGATTGCGTCCAGTGGCAGCCCCGCCCGAGTGCTCAAGTTCAATGCGATATGGCAAATGTGAGACGCCAGACAAGGCAAACCCTTGGAAATGGAAATGGATGATGCACTGCAGCAGCTCCAATTGTCAGCTGGCGGCCAGCACATGATATGCTTATCGCAGACACAGATTGTATATATACATATACATATGTCTGTGTGGACACCCAAAACCACACGGCGACAACCTCGTCAAAGACACTTGTGCTCAGATATGGATATGGATATGGATATGGAAATGGAAATGCAGCACCATCAATCTGACTGATGAAGCGACATGTGCAAAATAATTCAATTCCAACTGAATTTATTTTGTTCAAAATTTTCATATATTTCTTTTGCAAATTTGAATAGGCAATTCAGCTAAATTGGGTCTAGTTTATGCGGTTCTATAATGAATCTGACCTTAGTCATGATCGTGATTATGATGATAATGATGACGATTTGGTCTAGTTAGGGGGTACTCAACAATGGGGACAGTCTGTGCCAGTTGCATATATCATAGTGAGTTGCATTTGGGGGGAATTACCGTACTGAGTTTCCAGATTCGACAAATACAAGAAGAAGAGGTTCATATAATCATAGTTAAGCAGGGGAATCAATCATTTAGATATATCATTATATATTATGTTAGCATATGGTACTTAATACTGTATTCGATACTAGCTATAGAGTCATCTATAAATTTATGGGTGCCGTTGTGCACACCAACACCAAACAAGCTCTAAATCAAGTTCAAAGTCAAACAAATTAACAACAATTTAGCTAATCAATGCTGGCAGCCTAAGCTCAACTTCCCCGCAGACCTGCCACCACTTCTCCCCGCTCCTTACTCTTTTGCCTCTTGCAGAAGTTATCTATGCGCAGATTCTGTGTAATTAATAAATTATTTGTACGATAGTTAGCCGCAAATAAATAAATAATTAGAAACAAATACAAATACGAATACGAATACATAGTAGAAGTATTCATAGCATTCTCAGATCTCCAGTTGAGAGTCTCGAGTCTCGCATTTAATACAATATTTTTTTTTTTTGGCAGCGAACTTGTTTAATTTGCATAATGACCCCCCGTCACCCTCACAGTTGCCAAACCACCCAAAAAAGATGCAGATCGAATCGAATCCAACGTCAGCAGCAGCAGCAGCAGCAGCAGCAGCAGAGGCATCAGCAGAGGCATCAGCTGACGTGGATGCTGGGATAACAGCAGTTGAGGAGCAGTGACAGTAGCACCAACAGCTCCATCAGCTGGCTTCAACTCGACATCATATATGTATGTACATATGTATATACATACATAGATTGGTTGGTATGGGTATGTGGCGAGTCTCTGCTCTAAGTATATAAATATACTTATTTATTTTTATATGCACTTTATATTTTCGACATCGGGATTCTGTGTGGAAACTAGTTCGTCGCTCGCTCGTCGATTTCGTCGCGATATTTAGTGCAGTAAATAAAAAAGAATTAAATATGCACGTTTATGGTGAGATATAGGTGTACACACACACACACATACACTCACCTATACATATGGGTGTACATACATATGTACTTGCCTGGTAAAGATACATTTGTATCTGTGCATTTAGCGTGTTCTATTGAAAGGACAATAAACTTTAAACAATACATCAAGGTCAACCACTCGCATTAGATGAGTCGAGTTCAAAAATTTAAAATAAAACCAACAAATTTAAATAAAACAAACCATATATACATATAAATATATATGTATAACAATTCAGCTGCCAACAAATCGCTCTCAATTTTTGTGGGCCAATTTCAACGATTATTTAATTCTTAATCTCGGTTATAAATTGTTTATTAATTTGTATTACGCAAATGCAAATTTCAAATCAATGCGATTTCAACTTTACACTGATCTCCCAAAACTCAGACACATTTCTCAGCCAAAGTGTTGAATATTGCACTTCAAACGGTTTGCAAATTTTCAAATGTATTTTTATTACACTTTCATAATTTATATAAATAATTCGGTTATTTTTGGCAGCTATTTTCACGTATTTAAAAAAAAAAAACAAAGCCAAACATACAGATATAGCTTTGCCAAAACTGAACCGATTTTCTTTTGGTGGGTATTTTTTCATATTTTCTGTCTGAGAAAAATAATTTGTAAATTTTTCAATTGTCATACATTAATATTAATATTCCAAATTTTATAAATATTTTAAAATTTTTATATTTCGTATATAACAAAAATATATCAGTTTTCTGAATAATAAATGTTGAATAGATTTTTACTTGCAGTATTATTTTAATAAATCTTTTGATGATTTCTAAACAATCACAAAACAAATCTGAATTGAAATAAAATTTAAAAAAAAATTCTTCACTGAAAACTAATTCGGAATACTCTATAGAATCTTTAATGGAGTATTGTTCTATAATTATATATGTATTTTCAATTTAATTGAATATTTTTTATATTATGTTGAAATTATTTTATATTTTTAAGTGTAATATTGTTCTATAAAATAATTATACTAATTATTTAAATTACTTAAATATTTTTTTTAATTATATTAAATTATTTAAATTTTTTTTTTTTAATATTTTGAGCAGTTGGCAACTATATCTGAAATGCATTGCTCATGTAATATATACATACACATCTATAAGTATTGTTAAGTCTGCATATGTAAGTTTGTAAGTAGGTTTATGTTTGTGGAATTTACATTTCTGTTTTGTTGTCGTCTCTTCATGTGTTCAATGCACTCCTCTCAGTTGTTGTTGTTGTTTTTGTTTGTTGTTGTTATTGCGATTAAGTCGGATGCAGTTTTGTTTACTTTTGATTTTGTCGTATTTTTTGATTAAGTGCAATGGGCCCATAGCCGGTATATAAGTATATATATATATATCGCTTGCATACGCACATATGTATGTATATAAGTATATATTTATATATATATATGTATATATGCAGACAGATGCGATTTTCATTATCTGGCAACTGTTGTTGCCCTTTTGCCTGTTGTGCCGTTTCGAGATTGTCGCCGAAGTTCAAGAGAATCGGCGGCAAGAATGTCACATTGAAAGAGGTCAACCAACCATCAGCGCCTTGTCGTGTCATTTATGTAATTGAAAACAATTTATTTTATTTGCTAACGATATTACGATTTAATTTAATTAAAGCATTTAAAGCAGGAAGCCAACGCCAATTGCCGCCGCCAGCAGCCATAGAGAAACAGTTACAAAAACACATATAGATATATCCACATAACATATCATATATTTATGATATAGTTATTGTATCTCTGCATGAGTGAACGGAGAGGAGAGCATTGGGGCTGAAAAGTATGGGTTGCAAATAAAAAGCGCATAATAAGCGTTTAAATGCAATTTTCTGCCAAAACGAAACATTCAAGCAAACAAAATATCAAATGGAATTATATGTTTTGCTGCTGCACGTTGATTAGAATGAAATATGTGGATGTATCAAGATCGAGATCGAGATCGAATTCGGAATGGGAATGGCAATGGGAGACGCAGGCAGCTCCACATCAACCACAATCAAGGGGAAAAAAAGAATATGAAAATAAAACTCAAAACTGATGAAAAAGTCCTTTTTCTAACAGAAATATTTAGGTAGCATTTAAGGAGACAGACAACTTCAAATCGGACTGTGTATCAGTTTATTTTTTTGTTTTTTAATATTATATTTCTTTTATTTTTATATCATTTTTTAGGTCTTTCATTTCTTTGGCGTGGATGGAACGCTGCTCAATAATTTTGTGAGGGTGCCGCCAAAAAGGGGCATCTTGCTCTTTGTTTGAAATAGATTATTGCCAATATCATGATATATACATATACCTATATATATACCACTCTATATATCGTTATGTATCTGTTATGTTTAAAATATTTAGTTTGTCTGGTCCTGCCGATGTGCGAAGCCATCAAAAGTTCAAGGATTCTGGGCTGGGGGTTCATTGAACCAGAGCGCAAATGCTTTTCGGCCGCCGGAAATATCAAATTCGCTTTAATTACGTTCGAACAAATTAATAAGTTTGATGAAAAGTGAAACACAATGGTCCGCTCCGCACAGATGTTGATGTTGATGTTGATGTTGTGTCTCCTGTCAACCATCAACATGGAAAATCGACAATCAACAAAATCGATTCGAATCGAATCGAATCGAATTGGGGCGAATTGACAAATTGCTGACACATTTCAAAATCAATATCCGCCTTGGCTAAAAGTGTGCCCATTAATGACTTGTGGGCGTGTCAAGTTGTATGTGTGTGCGTGTGTGTGTGAGCTAAAAAACAACAGGAGAAATGTTAAGAAACAAAATTGAAACGGGTTAAAAGGGGTAACTCCCTAGGTAATCCGAGTCGAGCGCAGGAAAGTGAAGAAAGCCAAAGAAACCTAGGCACGTGCCCAGCTGTCGAGGATTCAAATGAAAGTGAACTACGAGGACGCGCTACCACGACATGAGTCGCCCCTAAACTAGAGCGAAAGACGCACAAACAGAGAGAGAGAGAGAGAGAGAGACTGTGAATGAGAGGTAGAAATGAGATGAGAGCCACATGCCGCTGATGGGCACAGTGATTGATCTTGCGACCGAAGATTGGTCTGTGCCAAAGGAATTCCAGAGAATATCAAGGGCACAAAAAACCACGCATATCACGCAGCAAAAAAAAAAATAATAAAATTTAAAAAAAAAGAGGATCGAATACAATATGTATAATATAATAACAAGGCAGTGGCTGCCTGGAATCACTCGTATTATTTAATTTGGCACTGTGACCCAGCGGCTGCTCCTGAGATGATGTTGGTTGGTTTTTTTTTCTGGGCTCGTAGCATGCGCCGAGTGTCTCAATGAATCCAAATGAAATGATTCGAAAACGAATCCGAATCGGAATTCGAATGGGAATGGGATGTTTCGATCGCGTGCGTTAAGCATTTCCACGGATTCCCTTTTTTGTTCTTCATCTTCTTGAATTGGAATAATCTTTTCCTTTTCTTTTATTTCTTTTGAGAATATTGTGGGTTGTGCCCTATATAAAATGCGTTTAACCCTTAGGGTAGTGCTATAATTTGTATTTGATTCGGATATGCCATTAAAATCCTATTTGAATATTTTCAAAATATTTCGATTCATATTTTTTTCAATCAACCAAATAGGTTGATTCGCATTGCTGTGGAATTAATTTTGAAATTTTGACTGATTTTCCCATAACCAGTTGATTTGATAAACTTAACCCAATTTTTTGATTCACCTCAGATTTATCATTTTTAATGTTAATATATATTCTTTTAAATACTACAATTTCACATCACTATGTGTAATCGTCATACATATAATTGACATTTAGTTTCCTTTACACAATCTAATCCTGTGATTTTAAGTTACTTTAAGCTGTACAAATTCTATACTTATTAAATTTATTAAAAAAATAAACTAAAATTTAAGTAATTTAGGTTAGTTTTATTTTTTGTCCTATGGCTTTTTCGTTGTATGAAATGTCCCATCTATATGTTATATGGTCAGTTGTTTAACCCTTTACTTTGTGTTTGATTCAGACATGTTATTAAAGTCTTATTTGAATATTTTCAAAATATTTGGATATATATTTTTTCAATCAACCGAATAGGTGGATTCGCATAGCATTCATTTTGGACTACATAGTAGTCTTTCTCATTGATTTTCCCATATCCAGTTGATGACTAATACGCATGCAAGTTCCAAGAAAATTACCGACATACCACGAATAGTTTTCGGCGCAAGCAGCGAGCGCCATCAGCTTCTTTCTTGGCTCGCATGCCAAATTGCAACTTAATTATAAATTGCAAAAAATAAAAAAAAAAAT
The DNA here is from genome assembly GCA_018150725.1 of Drosophila quadrilineata. Taxonomy (NCBI): domain Eukaryota; kingdom Metazoa; phylum Arthropoda; class Insecta; order Diptera; family Drosophilidae; genus Drosophila; species Drosophila quadrilineata. The sequence goes on from JAECWN010000356.1 coordinate 146,278, forward strand.
AAAAAAAAAATATACAGAAAAATCACAATCATAGCTTAGTTTCAGCTAGTCGAAATATATAATACCCTAACTTCACAAATTCACTTTTCAGAATGAAATTTTTATTTATTTCTTTTAGCCTAATATTGTATAAAACTCTAGGTAATGCATGGATCAAAGACAGATGCGATATCAGAAAAATCGAAAAAATTAAAAAAAAAAGTAGTTGCAGTGAAATAAAATGAATCGTCAGAGCTGCCAAGTAACGGATAAAACAAAAACTGCTAATTTAGCCGTTAGTTTCACATGCAACACACACATACACTCACATAACGACATATCTATATAGAGACACACATGTAAAAGCCAATGAAAATGCCATGAAAATGCACTCAGCACTGGAAAATCCATGAAATGTGCGAGTGCAAGTATTAAAGCAAGAAAATCTTCCGCGTTTGTGTAATGCAGGAAGATTTTTGCATGATGTTTGCTTACATATACTCATACTATATATACATATATACAGTTGCTGAAGTCTGATTATATGTTAACATGAGCAGCCAAATTTGGTGGATGCCCTATTAACCAAGGCAGAGCAGAGCGGCTTCATCTACATACCACTCTGACAACCATATGGAGGAGCTGAGGGAAGTTTCTCCCATGAAAAACTGAAGCGAAGCAAAAGCAAAAAAAAAAAAAGGAAATGTTCGCAGCAGATCCGGTGAGAGAGTCACTAAAAGATCATTTCATACGTCACATGCATTTGAAAGAAAGCTTGTGAGAGCAAACTTGACGCTGGCCCAGACCCCAGACCCCAGTCCCCAACAGCGCCTGCCGCCACCCCTCTGCACACGCCCCGCCCCACACACTCTCACACATACACAGTAGCGCCAGCGACGATCGACGTCAGCGACAGACAGCGTGCGAAAGTGAAATCGAACCTTTGCTGCCGGCGTTTGTGCTTTCAACAACAACAACAACAACAACAACGATCACAACAGCAGCAGCAACATGAGCAGCAGCAGCAGCAGCATGAGCAGCCGGTTTGCAAGATTTGCGAAGGGGCGCGACTGCGACTGGGGGGCGGCTTTTCGCTTTAGCTGTGACTGTAGCTGTATCTGTATTTGTATCTGTATCTGTGGCTGACAAGTGCGAGCACGACCGACACCCCCTCGCCGCAAATTAATAATGAAAACAGCAGCAGCAGCAACAACAACAACACAAACAAACTGAACTTTTGTAAAAGTTTCGCATTTTATTTTTAAAGAGGCAGCGGCAGCAACTGAATGAAAATTTCATTTCATTTCATTTTAGTATCGACTTGGCTTTGGTTTTGGTGTTGCTTTTGGCGTTCCACGACAGCTTTCGGCATCCGGTCACTGAACTTTGTCCGAGTGGACTTTCGTCATGAAAATTTGCATACGATGCGATGCGTTTTGCCTGATGACGTGACGCGTCGAGTCCCTCAAACCACCACATTATGGGTGTCTTTGGGTGCCTTTTTGGGATACAGTTTTGTTTTTACTTTTTCAATTTAATTTCATTTGAGAATGTTTTTTTTTTTTGGTGGGATGACGAGCCAAAAGTGCGCCTGACGCCAGTCATTAGGGCACCTGCCGTTGATTCATTAATTAATGGGCATCGACTTACGTTCGGTGGGTCTGTTGGTAAGTAACTTAACTCCGATTATGGCTAATTGTGGCAGGCAGCATATGAAATCAATTTTTGCATCTTGGAAAATATGCAGTTTTAATTAGTTCATAACAAAGTCGCCCCGGCAGCAGCTGACATTGTCGCGCCGCTTGCTGCCAACTGCCAGTTGCCATTTGGCACAGCTGCCAATCGAAGCTGAGGATTCCTTAGATAAACCCAACCCGTGGTTCCATACCTGCAACTAGATCCATATCCATACATCTCGCATACCGCACAAATGGGTGTCGGGCACAATTAGCGCCATATATCAATTACAGCACATAAATATCAACTAAACATGTAGCCACATTACGTATACGTACTGTGTACATACATATGTATGCATGCATGTATGTAGGTATGTAGGTATGTAAGGGGCAAGCAGAGACGGGGGTCTAAAATGTTTACATTATAAATCATTTATTCAAATTACATACTGAGATTGAGCTCTGCTCCAATTGCAAACGGTTGTATTGGTGCACTGGTCAGTTATACTCGTATGTCCAGTGAGTGGACACTGTCGAGCTGGCGGGCCACATTGTCGCCGTAGTATCGACGGCGTCGCGGCAATCAAATCAGCTGATGATCACCCTGATCACCGTCCGGCGTCTGCAGCAGTGATGGCATTTCAGCTTTTTCGCCGTCACATCTGGCTTTTTTTTAAAGTATGCTGACGGCAAAATTTGGAAAGCAGCGAGCAGCGGTAATTCTAGCTTTTTTGGGAAGCGAATTTGCTTTTTTTAAGTTGAACTATTTGTCCAGTTTGATTACTGATTAATACGGTTTAATAGAGTTGGAAGGATATGGATGGCTCCACCTAAATGCATTTCTTTTTTTTAATTTTTGAAAGTATGTCATTCTTAATGCAATATAATTAAAATGCATTCCTAGCATTTTTCTCTCATTTTCATCTTTTTGTAACTTGCTTTTTTTGGGTAAATTCAGCTTTTTTTGTTCAGAAAAGAAATGACAGCACTGATCAGGAGTTGGAATTTGAACTGACCAGGGGTTCGGGCAATGAAGGGACGGCAGCTATCACATTACTGGGAAACATGTTTATTAGATTGGCGCCGTCGTCAAAGAAGTTCGATTTTAGCATTTTATTCATATTTTTGTATTTATAGTGTTATTTATGAATTTATTATATACGGCAATCTCACATAACACATCAATGCATAATAATGACATATATTGTTGGCTTACAAACATGTGTAAACATTACATTACATTTTAATTTGTGTCGTGTAAATTTTCTATAAACATTTGCAAAATTTCAATTAATTGTTTTAATAAGTCATAAATGCTGTCTCGTTGGCCATTAGTTTACTTATTCTTTTTTTTATTTATAAATTTTTATTTCTTTGTATCAAATTTAAATAGTTCTGAAACTCTGCGTTGCGTAGTATTTATCATAATAATTATTGCTATATTATTAATATTCATTTAGTTGTGCATCGTTGGGTGGTAAATCAGCTATTTGAGTTCAAATTTTCAAGTCGTTCGTTATTCTAATATTAATATATCAACGATTTTTATGATTAAAAAAAAATAATATGAAAAATATATATTTATATAATAAGAAATCTCTTAAGAATTTGGACGTTCTTTTCTATTTTCGGGAATTCTAGAGTCCGATTAAGAAAGGTATTCAGGGTATTCTAAATTAATAGCCGAAAACTAAGAATTTTATGGAAACATTTTCATATAGCTAAAGTATATCTATATAGCTCTGAAAATTTCAAATATCTAATATAATTCCCCTTATGTGAATTAACCCAAATTGAACTGAAGTTGGGGAAATCCAAGTTTAGGGGGATATTCTCACACTCTGTACACATTTAATAAACAACAAATACCCACAACTAATTAATTATCGTATAAATCAATACAAGCACACGTACAAGGTTATAGGTCAAAAATTGTTATTGCAATAAGATTAACTAACTAAAGGTTCGTTTTGGATTCGACATGTCAATTGAGGTCCAATCGCTGGGATTCGTGTTCTGGAATGTCTTTATAAACTATTTTCTCATAATTAATATTGGTCGAGTTTACCTTTTATCGGTCGGGTCTCTCTCGTTCAGGGTTAATTGCAATATTTAGATATCCGTATTATTATATCTCTATTTGAGCTAATTCAATGGTGCATTTTGGGGTAAAGGTAGGTTGAGGTTTCAGAAAGCATCGTTGAGCTCTACGACTGACATTTTGAGGTCGAGGACGGTCGGTAGCTACTGAGCTCTCGCCAGGAGTTCTAACCCACCTTCCTCCTCCATTTTGGATAGGAACTTGATGGCCCGATAATGCGGTTCCGATTGGCGCACCATGTCAATGAGGGCCAATAGCTTCTTTATGCCAATCCAGACTCGCTTCCCCGCCATTTTCCTGGCAACATTTTGCAGTTCCTCGGGACTAAATAGATCAGAGTCATCAAGGACAGCAAGGACATGCTCGGGACTGGATAAATTAGATACATGCAAGACGGAAGTGAAGGCCGACAACATTTCCATCTCCTCGAGCACCTCTCGTCGGCTGGAGGTGCACAGTACAAGCAACTTGCGACCTTTTGGCGGTTGCTTCTTAAGCAGCACAAGCAGTGCCTGTAAGGTAAGGTTCGAGTAGCGAGGTCCAATTGGTCCATAATCCAGTAGTCGTTCCACATTGTCCACAACAATACAGCTCAATGTGGAACGGTAGGCATCGTCGAATATCTTGCGTATGTGTAGACATTTGGCGGACTCGGTGAACCCGACCATGTCCTCGGGGGAGCAAACCTTGACGAAGGGGAAGTCACTCATCTTGGCCAGATTGGCGGCCAGCGCCGACTTGCCTGAATTGGGTGCACCCTCAATGAGAACAGAAACGAGTCCAGAGCCTTCTGCTGCTTTCGCCTGCTGCACATACAACATGCCATCCTCAATAATGTTGGTCACTGGCTGACCCCAGTTGAGAATACCTCGAGCCAACATGTTCTCCAGCATTTCCTGCGCCGCACCGAATGCAGGCTTAATGTCGTTCTCCAGGGCATGCATGAAATCGGAGCGAGTCACCTTCAGCTTTTCCATAGCCTCGGGATCAACATGTACCTTGGCATCCGCCTTGATCAAGCGATTCATGGCCGTAGATTGGGCAGCGCGCACAAGACCCTCCAACTCCGCACCACTGAAATTCTTAGTATGAGCAGCGATCTCGGAATTGTCGACATCACTGGCGATCTTGTTGAATTCCCGCATCCTTTTAGTGTGAATGTTGAGGATCTGAACTCGGCCCTCCTCGTTCGGTAGGCTGATCTCCATTTGTACCTCCAAGCGACCAGGTCTAAGAAGAGCTTCATCAATCATATCCCTTCGATTCGTCATGCCGATGACCAATATATTGTTCAACTGTTCCACGCCATCAATCTTGGCCAGCAACTGATTGACCACGGTGTCATGGACTCCACTGTTACCCGCCACGGAACCACGCGCCTTGCAGATGGCATCAATCTCATCAAAGATAATAATGTGCAGACCACTATTGGGTCCCAGACGCTTCTCTTCCTCCTCAGCCTCGGCGAACAGTCGCCGTATATTAGCCTCGGATTCACCCACATATTTGTCAAGAATCTGCGGTCCATTCACGATCTTCGGCTCTCGTGCATTCAACATGGTACCAATCTGCCGAGCCATCAGGGTCTTACCTGTACCAGGGGGTCCGTAGAGCAGGATACCCTTTACGTGCTTTATACCCAGTTGCTCGACCAGCTCTGGTGGGAAGACGCGGGAGGCGAATGCTCGACGGAAGATGGCATTGAACTCCTTGTCCAGTCCACCGATTCCCATCTTGCCGAAGTCCCAGTCAGGATTTATGATGGATTGACGCACGATTTTGCCCTTGGATCTGCCTTGCAGATTCAGCACAGAGTTCTCAGCTTTCTCGAATTGCACCACGGTGTTGCCCAGGATGCGACCAAAGCGTACATTCCGGGTCTTGGGTTCCTTGCCATCGCCAACTGTGCGGGGATCCACAGCCTCCAAGGTCTTTACAGCCAGACCAAGTAACTTCTTGTCCTTGAAATGGAAAACCAGGGTCTGACCAACGGTTAAGGCCATTCCCGAGAATTGCATGATGAACTCCTTGGCCATCTCATCGGAATCGTAGGGCTCCTGGGTGATGGTCTTCTTCTGGAGAAAGTCTGTCTCGAAGGAGACCAGAGTAATGATATCGGAGCTGGCATCGAATCGATACGGACGCACATCGATCTCCTGGTTAATGGAGAGAGTGGCCCACTTGCGCTGCACCAGCGAGAATCCTACATGTCCACGTGGCAAATCCGGAATTTTCTCCAGCGCGAATATATAATGCTGTCCAGGTCCTGGCGAGATGTCCGCATACCTGCCAATATCACAACAGATTAATCACTTGCATCACCAAGGAACGCCCACGTAGCGTCCGACAACAACAAAGAAGGGAAGAACGAAAGCAAAATGATGAAAATGGAAACTGACTTGACTTCCTCCGTAAAATCGGCAATATTGACGATCGCCTTGTTGGTCAACGATAGCTCATCTGTGGGGCATTTCATGGCCTTCATTCTGTACGCCATTTCAGTTGCCATTTTCGTCTCGCGAATATATAAAATAAATTTTCAACCGCAATTTAATGTTTAGCAGGCGAAATAGTTTCTCAAATACTGACTCAGCCAACAGCTGTTCCCATGGCGTTGCAGCCCTGGCACGAAAAAGTGGATGGAGGAGAAAAACAAAATTCGGTGTATACACTGGAAGCGTATTTTGTGATGGAAACGAAAACAGCTGTGTGGGTCACGAAAGAGCGTTGGAAAGAGAATTTGAAAAGCACTTGTGATTTTTAAGAAGTTGAAATTTATGAATTAAATTAACTTATATTAGTATTGCACTTGGATTTGTCGAGTTGCGCCAGCAGAATGACATTCTCTAAAGTAACCTCACTTGGCACATAGAACTTCAAGGAGGCAGTATAGCCGTTCTCTCTCAGATATTCCAGTCTCCCATAGTCCAACACACGCTTGCACTGATATCCAATTTCCTCCCGTTGCTCTCGGCTTAATCTTTGAGCGGGTTCAGGTTGTGGTACTTTCTGCTGAGCCTCTGCCTCGGCGATGGCTTTGCGCCGCTCTCGACTCATGCCGGAGCCACAGACAGCCCAGCTGACCATCTTGGTGATGATGACGAATTCCCTTGGAGTTATGTCTGCCCTTTGCAACCAAGACTTGCCCACATAGGAGCGCCAGGAGCAGCGATGATGGCAGCAAAGCGCAATTAGTATGTAATCCGTGGAGCCGGTGTTGTCGCCCAAGATGCAGCGGAGCGTCAGATCTGTGGCGGCACCACATAGATGCTTTGACAGAGCCACGTTCCGCTGGGTGCCCTTCAGCTCAGGAAGTTCCGACATCTTTAGGTCGGCTATGTCCGCTCGTATGCGTTGCACCAGCTCCTTATTGGCCAACTTGTTGTCCTTCTTATGACGCAGCGACAGACGATCCACCAGCACCATTTGCGAGTTGTCCAGCTTCAGTGCATCAATTGCCGAGGCCAAATAAAATGCCAGCTGTCCTTTGCCGGCACCGAACTCAATGTAGCTGGTGCCGTTGGTTAGTTGATGATCCTGTTCCAGGATTCCCAGCAATGCGGAGGTCTGCACCAAATGCTTGCGGGTTTCTGGACCGTATTCATCGTGGCTAAGGGGCTCCTCGAGGGATTTATGTTGCCGATTCAATTGCTCAATCTTTCCAGAAATGTGTGAATCATAGAGTTTCTTAACTTTCTCAATCACACTATAGAATTCCTCATCCTCCAGCTCATGCAGTTTCATCTGCTCATAATCCTCAGTAATAATATCTTGTTCCCCACCGGCATTAATGTTCTTTACCAAGTAGGGCACAGTGCTGGTCTGTTCTCTGGCATTACATATGGTCAGGTGCTTCGCCAGCTTTTTCTTGAACACTGTGTGTTTGGGATCCAATGGGCAGGGGATGCGCTCGGCATCAGGGTTTTCAACGGAATCCTCTGTTGCCGGCTCATGTGCTCCACAGTACAAACTCCCTTTATTAATGGTCATTTTGCAGTAGCGCTTCTTTCGATACACCCAATGAGCACATAGGCCAGCTAGTTGTGGTTTCGCCGGGCTTGAATTCACGGTCATTTTGGGTCTCTTAGCTGGGCTGGAATCAGCCATTCCATGTAACCGAGGAAACTACTAACAGCAGACTATTTATCGGAACTCATATGTTGACTGCGCCCAACTTAACGCGAGTGAAATTTTGCGCTCTGCATATATCGATATGCGTAACGATGAATTAATCATTTTGTTAATAATTTGTGACTTAAAAAATTAGTTCGAATACTTTAAAGAAATTATTTAATAATTATATGTTAATAAAATACTATCTCAGCATTCCTAAAATTAACAATTATTAAGAAAACAACCAAGCAGTCGCGATGATTGTGAATTAGAGCCTCTTTCTACGATAGCGTTCAAATGAATCAGTTCTTTTTTTGCAATGCGTTGCAACTCTATACGGAAAAAAGCCGCGAGGAGCAAACGTTTTGCAAACAAATAAATAAATTTAGTTACGCTAGTTCATTAAGTACGAAATATTTTATATTTAAAACGACTCACACAATCTCTGCAACATGTAAGTTATATTTTTTACCACAAATATGATGACAGTATTGATAAATACTGCTATTGTGGCTCAGCTAAACAATTGTCTAATCTTGTTGTGTTTGCAGGGCTCTCGTGAAACCAAAGTCTGAGTTGTCGCCAGAGGAACTGGCCCGCCAGGAGGAAGAGGAGTTCAACACTGGACCACTGTCGGTGCTGACACAGTCAGTGAAGAACAACACACAGGTCCTGATCAACTGCCGCAACAACAAAAAGCTGCTAGGTCGTGTGAAAGCTTTCGACCGCCATTGCAATATGGTGCTCGAGAACGTGAAGGAGATGTGGACAGAGTTGCCACGCACAGGCAAAGGCAAGAAAAAGGTGAAGCCCGTCAACAAGGATCGCTTCATATCGAAAATGTTTCTGCGTGGCGATTCAGTCATTTTGGTCCTTCGTAATCCACTGGCAACTGCTGCGGGCAAATAAAGTCCTACCCAAAGCATCTATAACATCAACAATCCCACAAGAACTCATAAAAACAATAAAACCGAATGACATTTTTATAAGTGATGAGAAGTATTTATAATGTGATTCAGTTCTCCGAGAGCTGTTTGTGGAGTATGGGCACATAGTCATCGTACTGTGCCTGGTAAAAGGTGCCAGCTACAGGATTGCCCAGCGAATGGTGCTCAGCATATTTGGCAACATGGAACTTTGGACGATTCTTCCGGGAATTGTTGCCAACGCGTGCACCTTCGATCTCCTCCTTGCCCGACTGCTTGTACAGCAGGAAGACATAGCGATGGAGTCCTGTATCCTTGGGCGGTCCGGATCCAATGTAGGCAGCAAGCGTATCTCCCTTAGCCACATCATTTCCAGGTATGTTAGCGACAACCCAGTGCTTAAACTCCCGAAATTTGGGGTCAGTGCGACTGGGTGCATCTGGATCGGTCATAACCAGAGTATAATAGTCGGAAGGGTCAGCCTCCCACTCAACCAAAGGTTGCTCCTTCACCTGAGTCGGCGTGAGCTCCACACCATTGGCTGCTACAAGACCGTCTTTGTAGGTGACCTTTGAACGGAAAGTTTTGTTAAGTTTCATCTCAACAACATCACTGTGGTTGCCACACCTTCAACAACTGGTTGGGTGCTTGTGGTATAACGTCTGGAACAACCCCATGAGCTTTGAATACGTCCTCCAAGGACTCTGACTGCGCGGACAGCACGCCAGCAATCAATAGTAAGGACAACAGCATTTCCAATCGAGAATTAATTGAATATTAACAAATTTAGAGAAACTTGTAAGATGACGACGAGAGCAATGAGGTCCGCTTGCTGTCGAGATCGTCACACAACTGAAACAAGTTTACCATGACGATTCGCTTTTAAAGAGTCGCCGAAGGTTCGCCAGCTGTTGAACCGCTGGGAAAACAAGCTGGGGAAACGTATATTATAAACAATACAATATATCATGAGAATTACATTTATTATGAATCTCTGTTAGATTTATAATAATTGATTCTATTTGCCCGATAACTGCTTGTACAACTTGGGCACTTAGTCATCCCACTGCGCCTGAAAGAGGTTGCCGGCAATGCAGTTGCCCAGTTTATACTTGGCTACAAACTTGGCAGTGCTGAACTTGCCACGCTTGTCGCCACTCGTCTTGGGTATGCGAGGCTCGTTGCAGGATAACTTCTGGGGTTGCTTGAAGACCAGAAAGATGTAACGATGCAGACCGCTGCCCTGAGGCGGACCTGAACCCACGTAAGCGCTGAGTACTTCTCCCTGGGCAACCTGATTGCCAGGGACATTAACCACCAGCCAGTGATGCCACTCACGAAACTTTGGATCCTTACGACTAGGAGCATCCGGATCGGTTAGCAGCACAGTGTACAGTGCATTAGGCTCCGTAGGCCACTCCAGTTCTGGTTCCTTCTTAACCTGGGTGGGCGTTAGTTCGTTGCCGCCATTGACCTCAACTCCGCTCGCATAGGTGACCTAATGAGAACCCAGGTTAGTTAAGGTTGAGCAGGAGGCTGCCACTGCGAAATACCACCTTGAGTAGCTGCTGAGGTGCTAAATTTATAACATCTGGCACAACCTTGTGTTTGTTAAAGATTTCAGCCGGATCAGCCATGATTAAGACAAACAGATTCTAAAAAAAGCTCAACAGAGCTTCAAATTGCCAAAAAAAAAAATTCAAGGCTAAAGAGATTGAGATCGAGTTTGAGATTACGGAGTTGATATTTAATAATACGTGAGTTGACCTACGAAATTTTTTACAGTGTATCGTGTATCGTTTGCCAAGCGCTTTGCTTTCGCTTAATTTATGCCTTTCTTTGGCAATCCGAAAACCGGACGCAGCTTACGTGGACCGCTGACCCATTCCATTTCACTTTCAACTACTACGTCTCGCTGCGACCCTGAAGAATGCTCTTATGCAAGGCGGACGCATCTTTGCTCCAGACGCTGGTGAAGAAGTTTCCAGCCAATGGGACTCCTAGCTTGTACTTCTTCACAAACTTCTTTGTGTCGAACTTGATGCGACCCTTGTCGTTCTTCTCGTCCAGCTTGTCAAAGTCAAAGTTGAGCAATTTCGTTTGCTTGAACAGCAAGACCACATAGCGATGCAGTCCAGTCTCAGGCAGAGGCATCGCACCCACATAGGAGGCACGCACATCGCCCAGTTTCAACTGATTGCCGGGTATGTTGACCACCAGCCAATGGAGGTACTCCTTGAACTGAGGATCTTTTCTGCTGGGCACATCTGGATCCACCATCAGTAAAGTATAGTATGTATCCTTCTCAGCAATCCACTTGACATCCGGTTGCTCCCGCACCTGCATGGGCTGCAACTCTACACCGCGGTCCGCCTTTATGCTGCCCTTATATGCGACCTAAAATTAGAGCCGTGTTGAGTGGAAATTTCGGAAACTTTCTTTTTTTTTAGGCTTACATCAAGAAATTCTTCGGGGCCTACGTCTATGACGTCTGGAATAATATTCAAGTGTTTGAGGAACTTGGTAACATCCGATTCCGTGTTGCCATGACTGTTACCAGACTGGCACAGACTCAGCCAAAAACACAGCCAGAGAAGATTACGAGACCTGGACCGCATTGCGAGTTAAGACAACCGACTGACGAGAGTTGATCTCTGCCGTTGCCTTAAGTAGCTCAGCTCAGATTGTGGCTAACAGAAAGAGACAGTCTCACAGACAAACAGATGGAAAGAGAGAGGGGGAGATAAACCGGCTGTTTGGGTCTAGGTCTGGTGGCCAGTTTAGCAGTCGGCCGGTCTTTGTTGAAACAGCTGTTGGCCAAGAGAGATATGCCATCGATTAGAAGTCGTTGTTACCCTTTCATTGCATCACTTTTTATACCCCACTTTGATTATTTATATATGTATGTATTTTAATTTTCAATTAAACGAAAATTTAGTTGTTGCCGTGTTCTCCACGGATATTGCGTGACTATACGGCGTACTCTTAACAGTTCGTTAGCTCGTTTAGTAGAGGAAATTATCGCTAAATTACAAACATGCAAATTCAGGTACCTGATTTTAGCCAAATACTTGACATTCCGAGCGCCCTTTCAATTGAAGCCATAGTCGAAAACATTGAATACTAATTAAAGGCAACCACAAATATCCATGAATATAGTCATTATCATCCACAATAATAATTAGTGTTCCATCGAGCATAGGGTATTCGTATAGGGTACTCGAGCAGGTCGTATATAGAACCCTGATTTTATGTCAAGTGTAACTGCACTATTATTAAGTGGAACGTTCGGCACGAGAAACCACAAAAGACTCTGATTAATTCAATTTAATTTAAATTTGTTTGCAATTTTAATAAATTAAATAAATAAGTTCAATTAAATATCTTGAGCTTGGGTGTGTGTAGCTGCTGGGTCGATTTCTGTGGAGGGGAAAGTCTATATAGAGCAGGAATGGAACAGTCCATAGAAAGAGTCGAAAATAGAGAAGAGTACAGACAGAGCAATAGAGAAAGAGAGAAATAGAGAGAGAGAGAGAGAAAGTTAATAGGAATGGCTAAAACTCGCACTTCTCAACTTATGAGCTAACAATATTATAGTATATATATGGCCTAGGCATGTTCCGGTTCCATTTTGGTCTGCTTACATCGAGTGACCCTTCGCCCCGGGACACTATGCCGGGACAGGGTCACCCAGTTCCTTGGTATTGGTATGTACACATTAACAACGGCAGTTTTTGGGCGCTTCTCGCTTGATCTAAGAAGATGAGCTATAGCTGGATGAGCTGCCCGTTGAGGATGAGGTGGAGCCCGAGGAGTAGGAGGACGAGCTGCTTGGATGGTAAGAGCTGTAGGCCAGATTCTGTGAGTCCCAACGGGCATAGGGGCCACCGCTCATTGGCTCCCAGCTGCTGGGATCGTAGGAGGAGGCTGTGGTGCTGGGCACACCATATTCGGCAGCGGGCATGGGAGCTGGCATGGGCACCATGTTCATCTTCATGCCGCCCAACTTCTGGATCAGATTGTAGATGAGGAAACCGAGCACCAGCTTAATGGCAATCTTTGACAAGATCAAAGCCTTGGTGGCCTTCAGACTGACAAGGGCCAAGAGAATGGGCATGACAACCTTCAGCTTGAGCTTCATGAGCAGCAGCAGAGGCAGGAAGAGCTTGTCCTTGTTCTTCTTTTCAGCACGACCTGAAGTTAAATTAGGAATAGGGAAAGGGAATTGGGATTAGGCATATATGGCTTGAAGAAGATCTGCGGGGTTGAACACACCTTCCACTTTGGGCAACTCCAGATCGAAACCGCGATCAGAGCGATAAGTCATCACGGAGCTGGCAAAGAAGGTCTCGGGCAGCTGAACGCGAACCTCGTTGGTGCGCAGAATGCGGGCGAGACGATCGACGATGACCTTGTCGATGACATCATCATCGAAGGCACGACCACTGACCTCTTCCTCGACATTGGCAACCGTGTCCAGATAGGTCAGCACCTTCTCCTTCAGGCAATGCATGGCATTGGCATGGAAGCACTTATCCACAATTGTCGAGATGAGCTCGTCGGAGCTGTGGATGCGCGGCGTGACCGCATTATCGATGGCAGCTCCCTGAACAGATGACGCCGCCAGCAGCAGCAAACAACCGGACGCGATGAAGGACGTGAAACGGAATTCCATTTTCATACAGTAAATTTCTCGAAATATTCGATATTAATAATTGACCGATATCTATATATATATATCTAATCCACTTGATATACTCTGCAGACACTACCGGAGAGCGCGTAGTGTGTTCACTGCGATGCCGATGCGACGACAATGTTGAACAATTGTTCGAGTGCCCATGATTATATACTGCCGCTCCTCGGACTCCACAACCCACAAGTCACAAGCCGCAAGCCAATGCAGTCCAACTTTTGGAGCGCACCGAGTTTTTGGACAGCACAACGAATTGAGTGACGAAAGCCGTAACCGTAGGTAGCCGAGCCGAAGCCGACACTTCGTAGTCCCCAAGACCCCAGACCCAATATCGAAAATACAAACACCAAGTTTTTCACCAAATTGAAACTCTTTCGATATCTGGGTTGCCAGTTACACACACACACACACATACACACACATTGATATTGTCAGCCTGCCCGTGTCCCTTAGGTCTACTCTAAGGTAGTGAAGCTTTCTCGCTTTCCATATCGGCAGCACCTCTCCCCATCCGTGTTGACCAATGAAAGTTGCATTATCGACGTCCGATGAAAATAACGTTTATTTTTCGCTTTTTTTTTGGTTTCTTTGTTATCAATTAGTATGCATGCCCTTAACTCTTATGCGAACACAAGAAAGCCAAGTCCCAAGTCTGCAGTCTCAGGCACTGACCATGCCAGGTGCCATGTGCCATGTGACAGGCCCATAGGTCCACACGGCACGTACATTTTTCAACGTATTGTGTCAAATTTCGATACAAGAAATCAGTACGGAACTCGTCTCGTCTACGCATTGGTATTGGCCATTTGATTGTTTAGGCCATTTCATTTTATTGTTGTTTTCAGTTTGTTTCTATGCGTTTTTTCGGATTATGCGGAACTTGTTGCTTCAATTCCTCGACGGACCTTTACTTATTAGTATTTTGAACCCGGTTCCGTAGGGTTACGAAACAGATGTTTGTGTCTGTGACATATTTCCGCTGACACATTTTTTTTTTTTTTTACTAAAATTTGACTTAGCAATCAATCCAACTAGGTCATTTAACTTCTTATATCATCGTCAGCAATATCCCAAAAACTGAGCGGAATATTGACAGGACAGTGGCAGGTTTGCCTCGCTGTTTGGAAGGACTCGCACTGCTGTCAAAGATGATAGATTGACTTTCAACAAAAAATAATAAACACAACATATCAGGTATCCTTACGAATTCAGCGAAGGTCACCCAAAGTTGGAGTTATTGCAACTTTTTGGTAAAAATGATTGAGGTTATGATTGTTTGATGTAAAGGGGTGATTGTTTTCAGTCTGAGCTACATTTAAAAATTTTCAAAATTTTAAAATTCTTCCAACTATATTTAAAGTGCATTAAAAATGTCGATTCGGTGAATAAAATATTTTAAAACCTCTAAGTATATTTAAGGTTTGATAATGGTAAAACCAAATTAAATTTTAATTTTTATGTAGATAAAACTTTAATAAATTGAATATTCCAATAAAAATACCTTAAATGGATTTAGTTTAATTCAGATGTTTTTGCTACTTTTGAAAATAAATTAAATAATCTATTATAATATGCTTTTTCCATTTCCCAGTCAAATAATTTTACACCGTTTCACGGAATCGCATAAGTTCAATTTCCATAGATATCGGTGCCAAAATCTGTAACTCTTTGTTGACAATCCATGTGGAGTAGTAGATTACCTAACTGATAGAGATGACTGTGAATAATGCAACAGGTGTCGTTGTGGTGTTGCCGTCACACGATCTGTTATCACCCAATAAAAGAAATTTTCAACGTCTTCATGTGTATTTCACAAGCGTATTTCACGCCGCCTTCAATCGTGCCAAAATAAAATAATCCAAAATAAATCGGAGAGCTGAAGAAAAGAAAAATAAAATAAATATAAGTAAGTATAAAGAAACCGACAACACATGTACGTACAATAAATTTTCATATGCTCGTGTTGCTCGCTGTGCATCGTCCTCCTGAATGCCAAGTTGTTATGAAAGCGATTCACTCAACCGAGAGCAACATCCACTCCCTCCTAGAGCCACATCTGGTTGGTATAAAGAAATGTCATGGGGGACAACACTATGTAGGCTGGGTGACCTCTGGTCGTGGCTGGCAGCGGCAAAGGTCCTTTAATGTGGACATTTTATTGGCCAATGGAATGCGTTTGCAAGAAATATGTATGTAAGTATTTACTTGCGGAGTCCTCCGCTCGTGGTTAGGTCGGGAGGCACAGTTTGATTGCCTTTTAAAAATGAAATTCAGATGCGGTCAAATGCGTCGCAGAATTTAAGGCATTCGAGCAAAATTTTAAGCTGATATTGGAAGGAATTCGAATGGAAATGGAAGCGGACCTAGGATGGTGTAGAAGTAGAGAAGAATTCAGGGTCGAGGGTCGATGAGCGTTCAACGAGGGATTCGGCAGACTCTCTGTCTCTCTGTGTGTGGAAGATTGAGGCTAGAAATCGTTTCAGGTTCAGTGCCTGTCGTTTTCATGTCTCCAGCAATATAATCTCCTCGATTCGAGCCCATGATAAGAATGCTTAAAGACTTTCACTCTCGGGGCGTGAGTATCATCAACTTTCGCGCAAGTGAAAACCAGAAGCTTCAAAATTCAAATTATACTCAGTTCATCATTTTAATCGACTGTCCCTTCAAGCCAAATCGCATTTGACTGGAATATTTAATTCGACTTGCAGCTGAATACTTCGAGACGCTTAAATATGGCTAATTAGGACACCCAAGCGATGGCTTATACATAATTTAGGCCCAATGGAAATACTCTGCTCCCACATTGGTAAGCCGAGCCCATTGGCATCCGATTGCCGAGCGGCCTTCAGACGTCTCGCCTCGTCTCGCCGCCATATTGGCCAAGTTAATTACCATTGCCTTCTTCTCGTATTCGAAATTGTTGTGAGCAGATTGAAGTGAATTCAGGTGAATCACTTTAATTAATTGTATTAATTAGTATTTAAGTGACATTTCTTATGCAAAATTCATTTGCCTTCCGTGCGGAACATTTAATTTTAGATTTGGCTTCAATTTTCATATATATTTGTTTTATGTTTTTGCTCATTTGTGATTTGTTTAATAAATAATAAATAAATAGTTACATATATTATAAAATAGGGTCTAAACATTGCAGGACAGTGTAGGTCATTGTCCTCCTTTTGACATTTGGGAAGCTTCACACAAAATCGCGAACACCGAGGCACAAAAAACTTTTAACAATTAACAAATCCTTTTGTGCCTTTTGGGGCTCCATCTTCGCTGCTCCGTTAATGCGGTGATTTTGTTGTTTTTGGCTTGCTGAGGATTAGGGTTTAGGCATAGGCCTGATAAGCTAGGTTCTGGGCCATCTGCTGGGGCTGCTCCACAACGGGAACGGGCACGGCACCGAAGCTGCGACCATCCCAGGGACCATGGGCGGTGATGTGGGCGGTGTGATGATGATCATGGGCAATCTAAGTACCCGGTGGGGGGCAGAAGTGGAAAAAATAAATTTGAAGAGGATTAAAAATTTGACCGATTTGGCGTTAGGTTATATAAACAATTTGACAGCTCATTTGGAGGCGGTGTTGTGGTGCGGATAGGGAGGAGAGTTTGTTGTTGGGGATGTTGTGATATTTGGGCGAGGGGTTTTTCGAGTGGACTTACCCAGCGGACGCTCTCTGGGATTGTATACATACATACATACGTGAATGTGAGGTGAATGTGCAATTAAAGGAAATTGTTACTACTACCCGTCGCCCTCTCAACTCTCAATTACCAACTCACTACGCCTCCGCCCTCCGCTCTCTAATTACCACATCCCGCGAATGCCTAAAAGACAATAGAGATGCGTTTTAATATCTGGCTGGGCTTACCTTTTTGCACAATTGGAAAATGGCCAAACCAACCGAGACAAGGAATGAGAAGAAGCCCAGGGCGAGGGCGTTGAATGCCTTGATCTTCAGAATGCCAATGGCCATGGGAATGACGGTGATGGCCTTCAGCAGGATGAGCACCATGATGGGCATGACCAGTTTACGCAGATGCTTCTTCTTGCCTGTTTTCAATATGTTTATGGAGTCAAAGATGAGTTCTGTGCTCACAATGTACTGTGGATTGCTGTAACCCACCCTTCCTGAAGATGTTGCCCTTCTTACCCCTGGCTTCGATTTCGGTATCATCATCATCACCATCAGCAGCATCGTTGTTGGTCAGTTGCAGGTTCAAGCTCATCTCGTCGTTGGCCAGATTGCGTGCCGAGACGGTGATCTTGGCATCGGCACCGGGCAAGTTCATGCTCACATCGTGTCCCTTGATGTAGTTCTCCATGGTCTCCAGGAAGCCATCGGCGGTGTTGGCGCGAGCCTCACTCACTGGAGTCACCGCTTGACCATTTGAGTGCACCTCAAAGTTGGACAACTGGGTTGCCATGCGGAATGATTTCATTAGAGACACATAGTGATGAGGATGAATCGGCTTACCTGGAAGCTGTCTTTGCTCATCACAGTGTCGACAAAACGCATGGCACGCTCTTTAATGCATGCCATGGAGTCTTGGCCAGAGGCGCACTTGCTCTGTTCCTCGGCGATCAGTCGCTGCAGCTGCTGCTGCTGCTGCTGTGGTCTTGTGGAGGCGCCATGTGCCACAGCCAGAGCTGCAACGCCCACGATCAGAAGGAGCAATTTGGCCATTTTAAATATATATATGTATAGGTATATGTATATATGTTGACGCTGCGCTGCACACACAACTCGCCTCAATGCTGGCACAATTGACTTTAATAATCGTTTTTCTATTGTTCACGATTTTTATACTTCCCCATGTTTTAAGTTTAAAGCCATCGTGTGAGCGACTGTCGTTCGTTCGGCAGCCACTCCGCTGGCGCTCGGCTGCCTTCGCTTGACGAACCAAACATACGAATCGGAGAAAAGAAATGGGGAACGAAAAAAATGGCGGAAGAAGACATAAATGAAGCGGACTGCGAAAGAGGCAGCCCCAAACGTTTGCTGCATTGACTTTGAGTTGCTGCTGTTGTTGTTGTTGTTGGCATACGGCGCTTAGCGGCTTTGGACGTAGCTCGTGTGCGTGCCGAGATACCACGTGTCGTATACTTAATGCGCTTTTATTTCAAACGCGTGCCGGCTACGTTTGTCTGTTGGTCTGTCTGTCTGTTAGTCTGTCTGTCTGGGCATCGTATTATTATTTAGCTTGATTTCAACTGCAGTTCTACTCTAGAATTTCTAAGCCCAAATACCTTTGTCTGCCCAAAATTTACTTCAAATTGGTTTTCCATATTGATAATGATTTGGAACAGGAAAAAACCAAAATAAGAAGCAGAGAGGAAGCTTCACTTAAGCACATTCAATTTTAAGCTCATATTTGTATGTCCCTAATTAGCCTACGTTGTCGATATTGGCAACATTCTGTGACATAGGCCTAACAATGTTGGTCGTAAACTAACCATTAAATTAATGCAACACATAATTTTATACAATGGACGTGCGGCAAATTGAGCAAGTCAAGCAATTAACAGATTGCAATTCATAATTAATAATTTAATTGAGATTTTGTGGCTGCCAAATTGAGCAATACGCATGACAACTGCTGACCCATGTCAATTATATGTATAGAAAGTGATTTTCCTAGATGGTCGAAAGCGAAAGTGATACCTTGATACCCCTTATCCCGCCGCTTCGTCGAATCATGCCACAACATATGCCAAAATCATGAGGTGAATTCAGATATGTGTATATTCGGCATGCCACATGTAAATTATGAATTTCGTATATTGATTACGCTGTGGCTCGCTTCGAAAATTCAATTGATATCAGAGTCCAATTTTTTTGTTGTAATTTTTTCAACACTTTTTTTACAGGGCCAAAGTTTCTCCACGCGAGTGGGGCTTCATTTGGGATTCCGGGCGCATTTGTATGGGGTTTGAAAGACCGACATTTGCCACAGGTTTGCCAATGAAATTGGAAAACTTTTTTCTTTTCGTTCTCTTCGTTTCATTTTTGGATTTCTTGTTTGTTTTATTTTTAAACATATCACATTGTTGCGTAGAAAAGATTCGCCACGATACGAGGCGAGGTGCGCCAAGTGCATGCCGTAAAATACATATCAATGAAGTGGAGTGGCCATCGATGTAGCCATCGTTGTCATGTTGCTGCCATGTTGCTGAATTGCAGTTATTGGCGCCGTCGCCATTTTGCATTGTTGCACGTGGCAGTTGTCACTGCGATAACTTTCCCAAAAGACCGTGTGTCCGAGCAGCCCAATATGAGGTATGTGTGTGCGTGTGTGTGTGGTTGATTGTTAAAACGTTAAAAATAGCAACTGAAATTGAAAATTGAAACATTTTCAGTATGCAGGGTGCAATAAGCCAGCAAATAAATTGATTTCATGCCGCTGGCGGAGCACAGACAAATTGTGCGGTCTGTGAATTTCTCTGAGGAAGATTTAATTATGATTATTCCGAACTATTTACGTGCTATTTAAATAAATCAAATGAGATAAATTTTACTTTAATCGAACTGAGGAAAATAAATGAAGCAAAGTCTTTTGAAGTCGGGTTAAGGCTACTCTCAGCAAGGACCCTCCCAAGCTCAACTTTGGGATATCATTAGGTGGGAAGCTAATCAGTGCATTAGAAAGTTGGCAAAGTACCCTAATTAAGAGCTCGTTACATTTGCAAATGACTTGTCCAGTTTCCGGAGGACCCAAAACTTTTGCTCTCCATACCTTCAATTATCCAAATGACTTTATCATACTTTTATTGCATAAATATTTACAGAAACGACACGAAGCTCCTTCGTGTGTCCAATACATATTGGTTTCTCATTTCAAAATATATTCTGTTTGGTATATCTTCTGTTTGCTTTTTGTTTTGTACAATTCTCATCAATAAATAAATAAATAAATAATAAATAGTAAATAAAAACAACACGCACTCCTCGCGCACCAACTACTTAACATAGAACAAATAAATAAAGTCGCAGCATGTTCAGTTTGGATTGGAATCGGGGCTGGATGCGTGAAATTAGCGTCTCTTTTGGCCGGCGTAGGCCATGTCCTGTGCATCCTGTGGCTCTTGGGAGGAGCGTGCCCAGGCATGAGGATCCCAGGCTGGCGCTGGATGCTCCAAATGCTCGAGGTGTTCCACTGGCAGATCGACATGATGATCAATGTGATGATCCAGATGATGATCGATGTGATGTGGCACAATGTGTTCAATGTGATGGGGCACAACATGCTCGATATGATGGGGCACCACATGCTCAACATGATGAGGATAGTGCACCACCTCGTAGTTGACAATCTTGGGCTTGGCAATCTTGAAAATGACCAGAGCTCCGGACAGCACCAGCGACAGCAGGCCCAGGGTCATTGCCTTCCAGGTCTTGAGAGCAATCAGGCCAAGGGCCAGAGGCACCAGCACAGTTGTCTTCAGCTTCAGGCCCAGTAGGAAGGGCAGCACGGCCTTGCGGATCATACCACGACCTTAACGAGGATTACATAAGTCAAGACCGAGACAGATGATTATGATGTCTCATTACTCACCCTCATTGGCTGCTGCGAGAGGTACAAGACCGCCTTGGGTGAGAGGGTTCTCCATGAGAAAGTCCGGTACCAAAGAGCGCGCCTCGGAGCTGCGGAAGTATTCAGGTGCCTGAATCCTGAGGGCATGACTGCCCAAATAGCCATCGATGTCATTAAACATCTGCTGATCGGCATTCAGCGCACGGGACGATGTTGTCTCCGAGGTACGAACAATAGAAAGACGCTCGGTCAGCTTCACTTCCGGTTGCTGCAGCGCCATGTTGAACCACTGCAGGGCCTTGGGACGAATACATGAGATGCTCAGATCCTTGAGGCAGCCATGGTACATATCCAAGGCCAACTGGGTGGCAGATTGCGAAGTCTGCGCTTGACTTGGAGCCCCCTGGACGGCGGCCAGCGCCGTCAATACGACGATCAGCCCGAAATAGACCTGCATCCTTGAACTTTCACTTGATTCTCAGTCCTCTGTTGGGTATTCAAATGCAAGGTAACTCCTGCTCGGTCCGCACACTCTGGCGACTCAATGGGTTATGCAAATGTGGCCGGACCATCGCTTGGTTTTTATACTTCAGTACTTTGTTAATTGAATTGGGTATGCGGCGTAGTGTGTGCGTCTCATTGCCCGTTCCTCTTTGGCTCTCAGCTTTAGCGGCCATTGCGTTTTGCTGCCTCGTTCTGCTTTGTCAAAGTCATGGAAAGCGCAAGTATCGGAGTTTCACCTACAACCAAGTGCAGCAAGTGCTGCCCATTCTACGGATTCCTCACCGACTTGCGACTTATTGGCTCATCGTGTTTGACTTTATGGTCACAAACATGGGTCACTGTCTATCTGTCTCTTTATTGTCCGTTTGTCTCTGGCTTAATCATGAGCTTCTAAGCATAATACTTAACATATATCATGCTGCCACACACATAATTGAAAGTTATTTTATGGCTTCTACGCTTCGGCTTCAGAGTGTCGTAAAACCAACTGACAGAGCTTCCAATCAGAGTGCGTGCCTCGCATGGTAACTCAATTATAATACGATTTGGATTGGAATGGAGTGGAGTGAACAAAGCATTAACTCTCTGACACAATGCATTACCAGTTGACCACTTATAAAGCCAAGAAACTGCACTTAAGGGCGCGCCCAATAAACTCAATTTTAATGAGCCTCTAACTAAAGGTATAAATATTGACTTAATATAATGATAAACTACAATTCTGAGCAAGATATGATATTTCCTTCCTAATTCCCAGCAAAGTAATTTATTGACTTGCAATCCTAGTACTGCCACAAAACTTAAAAATCGGATGACTTTTGGACAAGATATGGCAGATCAAAGTTTGGAAACCCCTAAAACATCAAAATTCCTATAAAGTTTAGGGCTGGTGGAGGGGTCCTAAAATAAAAGTCTTAATTTTAATAATCTTTGAATGCAGTTTTATTTTAATTAACGAAAATTGGAAAACGAGGTGTCAAACTTGAAAATCGGATGATTTTTGGATAAGATACGGCAGATCAAAGTTTGGAAACCCTCAAACACCGAGATTCCTATACAGTTTTGGGCTTGTGGAGGGGTCGAAAAATGATGGTCTTGATTTTAACAATCTTTGAATGCAGTTTTGTTTTAATTATCCAAACTTAGAAAACGAGGTGTCAAACTTGAAAATCGGATGATTTTTGGATAAGATACGGCAGATCAAAGTTTGGAAAGCCTCAAACACCGAGATTCCTATACAGTTTTGGGCTTGTGGAGGGGTCGAAAAATGATGGTCTTGATTTTAACAATCTTTGAATGCAGTTTTGTTTTAATTATCCAAACTTGGAAAACGAGGTGTCAAACTTGAAAATCGGATGATTATTGGATAAGATACGGCAGATCAAAGTTTGGAAACCCCTAAAACACCGAGATTCCTATACAGTTTAGGGGTTATAGAGGGGTCCCAAAATGAAGGTCTTAATTTTAACAATCTGTGAATGCAGTTTTGTTTCAATTATCCAAACTTAGAAAACGAGGTGTCAAACTTGAAAATCGGATGATTTTTGGATAAGATACGGCAGATCAAAGTCTGGAAACCCTCAAACACCGAGATTCCTATACAGTTTTGGGCTTGTGGAGGGGTCGAATAATGATGGTCTTGATTTTAACAATCTTTGAATGCAGTTTTGTTTTAATTATCCAAACTTGGAAAACGAGGTGTCAAACTTGAAAATCGGATGATTTGTGGATAAGATACGGCAGATCAAAGTTTGGAAACCCTCAAACACCGAGATTCCTATACAGTTTTGGGCTTGTGGAGGGGTCGAGTAATGATGGTCTTGATTTTAACAATCTTTGAATGCAGTTTTGTTTTAATTATCCAAACTTAGAAAACGAGGTGTCAAACTTGAAAATCGGATGATTTTTGGATAAGATACGGCAGATCAAAGTTTGGAAACCCTCAAACACCGAGATTCCTATACAGTTTTGGGCTTGTGGAGGGGTCCAAAAATGATGGTCTTGATTTTAACAATCTTTGAATGCAGTTTTGTTTTAATTATCCAAACTTGGAAAACGAGGTGTCAAACTTGAAAATCGGATGATTTTTGGATAAGATACGGCAGATCAAAGTTTGGAAACCCCTAAAACACCGAGATTCCTATACAGTTTAGGGGTTATAGAGGGGTCCCAAAATGAAGGTCTTAATTTTAACAATCTGTGAATGCAGTTTTGTTTCAATTATCCAAACTTAGAAAACGAGGTGTCAAACTTGAAAATCGGATGATTTTTGGATAAGATACGGCAGATCAAAGTCTGGAAACCCTCAAACACCGAGATTCCTATACAGTTTTGGGCTTGTGGAGGGGTCGAATAATGATGGTCTTGATTTTAACAATCTTTGAATGCAATTTTGTTTTAATTATCCAAACTTGGAAAACGAGGTGTCAAACTTGAAAATCGGATGATTTTTGGATAAGATACGGCAGATCAAAGTTTGGAAACCCCTAAAACACCGAGATTCCTATACAGTTTAGGGGTTATAGAGGGGTCCCAAAATGAAGGTCTTAATTTTAACAATCTTTAAATGCAGTTTTGTTTTAATTATCCAAACTTGGAAAACGAGGTGTCAAACTTGAAAATCGGATGATTTTTGGATAAGATACGGCAGATCAAAGTTTGGAAACCCTCAAACACCGAGATTCCTATACAGTTTTGGGCTTGTGGAGGGGTCCAAAAATGATGGTCTTGATTTTAACAATCTTTGAAAGCAGTTTTGTTTTAACTATCGAAACTTGGAAAACGAGGTGTCAAACTTGAAAATCGGATGATTTTTGGATAAGATACGGCAGATCAAAGTTTCGAAACCCCTAAAATATCGAGATTCTTATCCAGTTTAGGGCTTGTG
This sequence comes from Drosophila quadrilineata, assembly GCA_018150725.1. Taxonomy (NCBI): domain Eukaryota; kingdom Metazoa; phylum Arthropoda; class Insecta; order Diptera; family Drosophilidae; genus Drosophila; species Drosophila quadrilineata. The sequence goes on from JAECWN010000356.1 coordinate 170,702, forward strand.
GAGGGGTCCAAAAATGAAGGTGTTAATTTGAACAATCTTTGAATGCAGTTTTGTTTTAATTATCCAAACTTGGAAAACGAGGTGTCAAATTTGAAAATCGGATGATTTTTGGATAAGATACGGCAGATCAAAGTTTGGAAACCCCTAAAACACCGAGATTCCTATACAGTTTAGGGGTTATAGAGGGGTCCCAAAATGAAGGTCTTAATTTTAACAATCTTTAAATGAAGTTTTGTTTTAATTATCCAAACTTGGAAAACGAGGTGTCAAACTTGAAAATCGGATGATTTGTGGATAAGATATGGCAGATCAAAGTTTCGAAACCCCTAATACACCGAGATTCCTATACAGTTTAGGGGTTATGGAGGGTTCCCAAAACGAAGGCCTAAATTTTAAGAATCTTTCAATGAAGTTTTGTTTTAATTATCGAAACTTTGAAAACAAGGTGTCAAACTTGAAAATCGGATGAGTTTTGGCAAAAATATATAGGTTTAAAGTTTGTAAACCCCTAAAACACCGAGATTTCTATACAGTTTAGGGCTTGTGGAGGGGTCCAAAAATGAAGGTGTTAATTTAAACAATCTTGGAAAACAGTTTTGTTTTAATTATCGAAACTTGGAAAACGAGGTGTCAAACTTGAAAATCGGATGATTTTTGGAAAAGATATGGCAGATTAAAGTTTCGAAACCCTTAAAACACAGAGATTTCTATACAGTTTAGGGCTTGTGGAGGGGTCCAAAAATGAAGGTGTTAATTTGAACAATCTTGGAATACAGTTTTGTTTTAATTATCGAAACTTGGAAAACGAGGTGTCAAACTTGAAAATCGGATGATTTTTGAAAAAGATATGGCAGAACAAAGTTTCGAAACCCCTTAAACACCGAGATTCCAATACAGTTCAGGGCTTGTGGAGGGGGCCAAAAATGAAGAACTTTATTTTAACAATCATTGAATGTAGTTTTGTTTAAATATCGAAACTTGGAGAACGAGGTGTCAAACTTGAAAATCGGATGATTTTTGGAAATGATATGGCATATCAAACTTTTGAAACCCCTAAAATACCGAGATTCTTATACAGTTTTGGGCTTGTGGAGGGGTCCAAAAATGAAGGTCTTAATTTGAACAATCTTTGAATGCAGTATTGTTTTAACTATCGAAACTTGGAAAACGAGGTGTCAAACTTGAAAATCGGATGATTTTTGGATAAGATACGGCAGATCAAAGTTTCGAAACCCCTAAAATACCGAGATTCCTATCCAGTTTAGGGGTTATAGAGGGGTCCCAAAATGAAGGTCTTAATTTTAACAATCTTTAAATGCAGTTTTGTTTTAATTATCCAAACTTGGAAAACGAGGTGTCAAACTTGAAAATCGGATGATTTTTGGATAAGATACGGCAGATCAAAGTTTGGAAACCCTCAAACACCGAGATTCCTATACAGTTTTGGGCTTGTGGAGGGTTCCCAAAACGAAGGCCTTAATTTTAAGAATCTTTCAATGAAGTTTTGTTTTAATTATCAAAACTTAGAAAACGAGGTGTCAAACTTGAAAATTGGATGATTTTTGGATAAGATACGGCAGATCAAAGTTTTGAAACCCCTAAAACACCAAGATTCCTTTACAGTTTTGGGCTTGTGGAGGGGTCCCGAAATGAAGGTCTTAATTTGAACAATCTTTAAATGCAGTTTTGTTTTAATTATCGAAACTTGGAAAACGAGGTGTCAAACTTGAAAATCGGATGATTTGTGGATAAGATATGGCAGATCAAAGTTTCGAAACCCCTAAAACACCGAGATTTCTATACAGTTTTGGGCTTGTGGTGGGGTCCAAAAATGAAGGTCTTAATTTGAACAATCTTTGAATGCAGTTTTGTTTTAATTATTGAAACTTGGAAAACGATGTGTCAAACTTGAAAATCGGATGGTTTTTGGATAAGATACGGCAGATCAAAGTTTCGAAACTCCTAAAATACCGAGATTCCTATCCAGTTTAGGGCTTGTGGAGGGTCCCGAAATGAAGGTCTTAATTTTAACAATCTTTGAATGCAGTTTTGTTTTAATTATCGAAACTTGGAAAACGAGGTGTCAAACTTGAAAATCGGATGATTTTTGGATAAGATATGGCAGATCAAAATTTGAAAACCCCTAAAACACCGAGATTTCTATACAGTTTTTGGCTTGTGGAGGGGTCCAAAAATGAAGGTCTTAATTTTAATAATCTTTAAATGCAGCTTTCTTTTGATTATCAAAACTTAGAAAACGAGGTGTCAAACTTGAAAATCGGATGATTTTTGGATAAGATACGGCAGATCAAAGTTTTGAAACCCCTAAAACACCAAGATTCCTTTACAGTTTTGGGCTTGTGGAGGGGTCCCGAAATGAAGGTCTTAATTTGAACAATCTTTGAATGCAGTTTTGTTTTAATTATCAAAACTTAGAAAACGATGTGTCAAACTTGAAAATCGGATGATTTTTGGATAAGATATGGCAGATCAAAGTTTTGATACCCCTAAAACACCTAGATTGCTATTCAGTTTAGGGCTTGTGGAAGGGACGAAAGATGAAGGTCTTAATTTTGAAAATCTTTGAATGCAGTTTTGTTTTAATTATCGAAACTTGGAAAACGATGTGTCAAACTTGAAAATCGGATGGTTTTTGGATAAGATACGGCAGATCAAAGTTTCGAAACTCCTAATACACCGAGATTCCTATACAGTTTAGGGGTTATGGAGGGTTCCCAAAACGAAGGCCTAAATTTTAAGAATCTTTCAATGAAGTTTTGTTTTAATTATCGAAACTTTGACAACAAGGTGTCAAACTTGAAAATCGGATGAGTTTTGGCAAAAATATATAGGTTTAAAGTTTGTAAACCCCTAAAACACCGAGATTTCTATACAGTTTAGGGCTTGTGGAGGGGTCCAAAAATGAAGGTGTTAATTTAAACAATCTTGAAAAACAGTTTTGTTTTAATTATCGAAACTTGGAAAACGAGGTGTCAAACTTGAAAATCGGATGATTTTTGGAAAAGATATGGCAGATTAAAGTTTCGAAACCCTTAAAACACAGAGATTTCTATACAGTTTAGGGCTTGTGGAGGGGTCCAAAAATGAAGGTGTTAATTTGAACAATCTTGGAATACAGTTTTGTTTTAATTATCGAAACTTGGAAAACGAGGTGTCAAACTTGAAAATCGGATGATTTTTGGAAAAGATATGGCAGATCAAAGTTTCGAAACCCCTAAAACACCGAGATTCCTATACAGTTTAGGGCTTGTGGAGGGTTCTAAAAATGAAGGTCCTGATTTGAACAATCTTTGAATGCAGTTTTGTTTTAATTATCGAAACTTGGAAAACGAGGTGTCAAACTTGAAAATCGGATGATTTTTGAAAAAGATATGGCAGAACAAAGTTTCGAAACCCCTTAAACACCGAGATTCCAATACAGTTCAGGGCTTGTGGAGGGGGCCAAAAATGAAGAACTTTATTTTAACAATCATTGAATGTAGTTTTGTTTAAATATCGAAACTTGGAGAACGAGGTGTCAAACTTGAAAATCGGATGATTTTTGGAAATGATATGGCATATCAAACTTTTGAAACCCCTAAAATACCGAGATTCTTATACAGTTTTGGGCTTGTGGAGGGGTCCAAAAATGAAGGTCTTAATTTGAACAATCTTTGAATGCAGTATTGTTTTAACTATCGAAACTTGGAAAACGAGGTGTCAAACTTGAAAATCGGATGATTTTTGGATAAGATACGGCAGATCAAAGTTTCGAAACCCCTAAAATACCGAGATTCCTATCCAGTTTAGGGCTTGTGAAGGGGTCCAAAAATGAAGGTCTTAATTTTAACAATCTTTGAATGCAGTTTTGTTTTAATTATCCAAACTTGGAAAACGAGGTGTCAAACTTGAAAATCGGATGATTTTTGGATAAGATACGGCAGATCAAAGTTTGGAAACCCTCAAACACCGAGATTCCTATACAGTTTTGGGCTTGTGGAGGGGTCGAAAAATGATGGTCTTGATTTTAACAATCTTTGAATGCAGTTTTGTTTTAATTATCCAAACTTGGAAAACGAGGTGTCAAACTTGAAAATCGGATGATTTGTGGATAAGATACGGCAGATCAAAGTTTGGAAACCCCTAAAACACCGAGAATCCTATACAGTTTAGGGGTTATAGAGGGGTCCCAAAATGAAGGTCTTAATTTTAACAATCTTTAAATGCAGTTTTGTTTTAATTATCCAAACTTGGAAAACGAGGTGTCAAACTTGAAAATCGGATGATTTTTGGATAAGATACGGCAGATCAAAGTTTGGAAACCCTCAAACACCGAGATTCCTATACAGTTTTGGGCTTGTGGAGGGTTCCCAAAACGAAGGCCTTAATTTTAAGAATCTTTCAATGAAGTTTTGTTTTAATTATCCAAACTTGGAAAACGAGGTGTCAAACTTGAAAATCGGATGATTTTTGGATAAGATATGGCAGATCAAAGTTTCGAAACCCCTAAAACACCAAGATTCCTTTACAGTTTTGGGCTTGTGGAGGGGTCCCGAAATGAAGGTCTTAATTTGAACAATCTTTAAATGCAGTTTTGTTTTAATTATCGAAACTTGGAAAACGAGGTGTCAAACTTGAAAATCGGATGATTTGTAGATAAGATATGGCAGATCAAAGTTTCGAAACCCCTAAAACACCGAGATTTCTATACAGTTTTGGGCTTGTGGTGGGGTCCAAAAATGAAGGTCTTAATTTGAACAATCTTTGAATGCAGTTTTGTTTTAATTATCGAAACTTGGAAAACGATGTGTCAAACTTGAAAATCGGATGGTTTTTGGATAAGATACGGCAGATCAAAGTTTCGAAACTCCTAAAATACCGAGATTCCTATCCAGTTTAGGGCTTGTGGAGGGGTCCCGAAATGAAGGTCTTAATTTTAACAATCTTTGAATGCAGTTTTGTTTTAATTATCGAAACTTGGAAAACGAGGTGTCAAACTTGAAAATCGGATGATTTTTGGATAAGATATGGCAGATCCAAATTTGAAAACCCCTAAAACACCGAGATTTCTATACAGTTTTTGGCTTGTGGAGGGGTCCAAAAATGAAGGTCTTAATTTTAATAATCTTTAAATGCAGCTTTCTTTTGATTATCAAAACTTAGAAAACGAGGTGTCAAACTTGAAAATCGGATGATTTTTGGATAAGATACGGCAGATCAAAGTTTTGAAACCCCTAAAACACCAAGATTCCTTTACAGTTTTGGGCTTGTGGAGGGGTCCCGAAATGAAGGTCTTAATTTGAACAATCTTTGAATGCAGTTTTGTTTTAATTATCAAAACTTAGAAAACGATGTGTCAAACTTGAAAATCGGATGATTTTTGGATAAGATATGGCAGATCAAAGTTTTGATACCCCTAAAACACCTAGATTGCTATTCAGTTTAGGGCTTGTGGAAGGGACGAAAGATGAAGGTCTTAATTTTGAAAATCTTTGAATGCAGTTTTGTTTTAATTATCGAAACTTGGAAAACGATGTGTCAAACTTGAAAATCGGATGGTTTTTGGATAAGATACGGCAGATCAAAGTTTCGAAACTCCTAATACACCGAGATTCCTATACAGTTTAGGGGTTATGGAGGGTTCCCAAAACGAAGGCCTAAATTTTAAGAATCTTTCAATGAAGTTTTGTTTTAATTATCGAAACTTTGACAACAAGGTGTCAAACTTGAAAATCGGATGAGTTTTGGCAAAAATATATAGGTTTAAAGTTTGTAAACCCCTAAAACACCGAGATTTCTATACAGTTTAGGGCTTGTGGAGGGGTCCAAAAATGAAGGTGTTAATTTAAACAATCTTGGAAAACAGTTTTGTTTTAATTATCGAAACTTGGAAAACGAGGTGTCAAACTTGAAAATCGGATGATTTTTGGAAAAGATATGGCAGATTAAAGTTTCGAAACCCTTAAAACACAGAGATTTCTATACAGTTTAGGGCTTGTGGAGGGGTCCAAAAATGAAGGTGTTAATTTGAACAATCTTGGAATACAGTTTTGTTTTAATTATCGAAACTTGGAAAACGAGGTGTCAAACTTGAAAATCGGATGATTTTTGGAAAAGATATGGCAGATCAAAGTTTCGAAACCCCTAAAACACCGAGATTCCTATACAGTTTAGGGCTTGTGGAGGGTTCTAAAAATGAAGGTCCTGATTTGAACAATCTTTGAATGCAGTTTTGTTTTAATTATCGAAACTTGGAAAACGAGGTGTCAAACTTGAAAATCGGATGATTTTTGAAAAAGATATGGCAGAACAAAGTTTCGAAACCCCTTAAACACCGAGATTCCAATACAGTTCAGGGCTTGTGGAGGGGGCCAAAAATGAAGAACTTTATTTTAACAATCATTGAATGTAGTTTTGTTTAAATATCGAAACTTGGAGAACGAGGTGTCAAACTTGAAAATCGGATGATTTTTGGATAAGATATGGCAGATCAAAGTTTCGAAACCCCTAAAACACCAAGATTCCTTTACAGTTTTGGGCTTGTGGAGGGGTCCAAAAATGAAGGTCTTAATTTGAACAATCTTTGAATGCAGTTTTGTTTTAATTATCGAAACTTGGAAAACGATGTGTCAAACTTGAAAATCGGATGATTTGTAGATAAGATATGGCAGATCAAAGTTTCGAAACCCCTAAAACACCGAGATTTCTATACAGTTTTGGGCTTGTGGTGGGGTCCAAAAATGAAGGTCTTAATTTGAACAATCTTTGAATGCAGTTTTGTTTTAATTATCGAAACTTGGAAAACGATGTGTCAAACTTGAAAATCGGATGGTTTTTGGATAAGATACGGCAGATCAAAGTTTCGAAACTCCTAAAATACCGAGATTCCTATCCAGTTTAGGGCTTGTGGAGGGGTCCCGAAATGAAGGTCTTAATTTTAACAATCTTTGAATGCAGTTTTGTTTTAATTATCGAAACTTGGAAAACGAGGTGTCAAACTTGAAAATCGGATGATTTTTGGATAAGATATGGCAGATCAAAATTTGAAAACCCCTAAAACACCGAGATTTCTATACAGTTTTTGGCTTGTGGAGGGGTCCAAAAATGAAGGTCTTAATTTTAATAATCTTTAAATGCAGCTTTCTTTTGATTATCAAAACTTAGAAAACGAGGTGTCAAACTTGAAAATCGGATGATTTTTGGATAAGATACGGCAGATCAAAGTTTTGAAACCCCTAAAACACCAAGATTCCTTTACAGTTTTGGGCTTGTGGAGGGGTCCCGAAATGAAGGTCTTAATTTGAACAATCTTTGAATGCAGTTTTGTTTTAATTATCAAAACTTAGAAAACGATGTGTCAAACTTGAAAATCGGATGATTTTTGGATAAGATATGGCAGATCAAAGTTTTGATACCCCTAAAACACCTAGATTGCTATTCAGTTTAGGGCTTGTGGAAGGGACGAAAGATGAAGGTCTTAATTTTGAAAATCTTTGAATGCAGTTTTGTTTTAATTATCGAAACTTGGAAAACGATGTGTCAAACTTGAAAATCGGATGGTTTTTGGATAAGATACGGCAGATCAAAGTTTCGAAACTCCTAATACACCGAGATTCCTATACAGTTTAGGGGTTATGGAGGGTTCCCAAAACGAAGGCCTAAATTTTAAGAATCTTTCAATAAAGTTTTGTTTTAATTATCGAAACTTTGACAACAAGGTGTCAAACTTGAAAATCGGATGAGTTTTGGCAAAAATATATAGGTTTAAAGTTTGTAAACCCCTAAAACACCGAGATTTCTATACAGTTTAGGGCTTGTGGAGGGGTCCAAAAATGAAGGTGTTAATTTAAACAATCTTGGAAAACAGTTTTGTTTTAATTATCGAAACTTGGAAAACGAGGTGTCAAACTTGAAAATCGGATGATTTTTGGAAAAGATATGGCAGATTAAAGTTTCGAAACCCTTAAAACACAGAGATTTCTATACAGTTTAGGGCTTGTGGAGGGGTCCAAAAATGAAGGTGTTAATTTGAACAATCTTGGAATACAGTTTTGTTTTAATTATCGAAACTTGGAAAACGAGGTGTCAAACTTGAAAATCGGATGATTTTTGGAAAAGATATGGCAGATCAAAGTTTCGAAACCCCTAAAACACCGAGATTCCTATACAGTTTAGGGCTTGTGGAGGGTTCTAAAAATGAAGGTCCTGATTTGAACAATCTTTGAATGCAGTTTTGTTTTAATTATCGAAACTTGGAAAACGAGGTGTCAAACTTGAAAATCGGATGATTTTTGAAAAGATATGGCAGAACAAAGTTTCGAAACCCCTTAAACACCGAGATTCCAATACAGTTCAGGGCTTGTGGAGGGGGCCAAAAATGAAGAACTTTATTTTAACAATCATTGAATGTAGTTTTGTTTAAATATCGAAACTTGGAGAACGAGGTGTCAAACTTGAAAATCGGATGATTTTTGGAAATGATATGGCATATCAAACTTTTGAAACCCCTAAAATACCGAGATTCTTATACAGTTTTGGGCTTGTGGAGGGGTCCAAAAATGAAGGTCTTAATTTGAACAATCTTTGAATGCAGTATTGTTTTAACTATCGAAACTTGGAAAACGAGGTGTCAAACTTGAAAATCGGATGATTTTTGGATAAGATACGGCAGATCAAAGTTTCGAAACCCCTAAAATACCGAGATTCCTATCCAGTTTAGGGCTTGTGAAGGGGTCCAAAAATGAAGGTCTTAATTTTAACAATCTTTGAATGCAGTTTTGTTTTAATTATCCAAACTTGGAAAACGAGGTGTCAAACTTGAAAATCGGATGATTTTTGGATAAGATACGGCAGATCAAAGTTTGGAAACCCTCAAACACCGAGATTCCTATACAGTTTTGGGCTTGTGGAGGGGTCGAAAAATTATGATCTTGATTTTAACAATCTTTGAATGCAGTTTTGTTTTAATTATCCAAACTTGGAAAACGAGGTGTCAAACTTGAAAATCGGATGATTTGTGGATAAGATACGGCAGATCAAAGTTTGGAAACCCCTAAAACACCGAGAATCCTATACAGTTTAGGGGTTATAGAGGGGTCCCAAAATGAAGGTCTTAATTTTAACAATCTTTAAATGCAGTTTTGTTTTAATTATCCAAACTTGGAAAACGAGGTGTCAAACTTGAAAATCGGATGATTTTTGGATAAGATACGGCAGATCAAAGTTTGGAAACCCTCAAACACCGAGATTCCTATACAGTTTTGGGCTTGTGGAGGGTTCCCAAAACGAAGGCCTTAATTTTAAGAATCTTTCAATGAAGTTTTGTTTTAATTATCCAAACTTGGAAAACGAGGTGTCAAACTTGAAAATCGGATGATTTTTGGATAAGATATGGCAGATCAAAGTTTCGAAACCCCTAAAACACCAAGATTCCTTTACAGTTTTGGGCTTGTGGAGGGGTCCCGAAATGAAGGTCTTAATTTGAACAATCTTTAAATGCAGTTTTGTTTTAATTATCGAAACTTGGAAAACGAGGTGTCAAACTTGAAAATCGGATGATTTGTGGATAAGATATGGCAGATCAAAGTTTCGAAACCCCTAAAACACCGAGATTTCTATACAGTTTTGGGCTTGTGGTGGGGTCCAAAAATGAAGGTCTTAATTTGAACAATCTTTGAATGCAGTTTTGTTTTAATTATCGAAACTTGGAAAACGATGTGTCAAACTTGAAAATCGGATGGTTTTTGGATAAGATACGGCAGATCAAAGTTTCGAAACTCCTAAAATACCGAGATTCCTATCCAGTTTAGGGCTTGTGGAGGGGTCCCGAAATGAAGGTCTTAATTTTAACAATCTTTGAATGCAGTTTTGTTTTAATTATCGAAACTTGGAAAACGAGGTGTCAAACTTGAAAATCGGATGATTTTTGGATAAGATATGGCAGATCAAAATTTGAAAACCCCTAAAACACCGAGATTTCTATACAGTTTTGGGCTTGTGGAGGGGTCCAAAAATGAAGGTCTTAATTTTAACAATCTTTGAATGCAGTTTTGTTTTAATTATCCAAACTTGGAAAACGAGGTGTCAAACTTGAAAATCGGATGATTTTTGGATAAGATACGGCAGATCAAAGTTTGGAAACCCTCAAACACCGAGATTCCTATACAGTTTTGGGCTTGTGGAGGGGTCGAAAAATGATGGTCTTGATATTAACAATCTTTGAATGCAGTTTTGTTTTAATTATCCAAACTTGGAAAACGAGGTGTCAAACTTGAAAATCGGATGATTTGTGGATAAGATACGGCAGATCAAAGTTTGGAAACCCCTAAAACACCGAGAATCCTATACAGTTTAGGGGTTATAGAGGGGTCCCAAAATGAAGGTCTTAATTTTAACAATCTTTAAATGCAGTTTTGTTTTAATTATCCAAACTTGGAAAACGAGGTGTCAAACTTGAAAATCGGATGATTTTTGGATAAGATACGGCAGATCAAAGTTTGGAAACCCTCAAACACCGAGATTCCTATACAGTTTTGGGCTTGTGGAGGGTTCCCAAAACGAAGGCCTTAATTTTAAGAATCTTTCAATGAAGTTTTGTTTTAACTATCAAAACTTAGAAAACGAGGTGTCAAACTTGAAAATCGGATGATTTTTGGATAAGATACGGCAGATCAAAGTTTTGAAACCCCTAAAACACCAAGATTCCTTTACAGTTTTGGGGTTGTGGAGGGGTCCCGAAATGAAGGTCTTAATTTGAACAATCTTTAAATGCAGTTTTGTTTTAATTATCGAAACTTGGAAAACGAGGTGTCAAACTTGAAAATCGGATGATTTGTGGATAAGATATGGCAGATCAAAGTTTCGAAACCCCTAAAACACCGAGATTTCTATACAGTTTTGGGCTTGTGGTGGGGTCCAAAAATGAAGGTCTTAATTTGAACAATCTTTGAATGCAGTTTTGTTTTAATTATCGAAACTTGGAAAACGATGTGTCAAACTTGAAAATCGGATGGTTTTTGGATAAGATACGGCAGATCAAAGTTTCGAAACTCCTAAAATACCGAGATTCCTATCCAGTTTAGGGCTTGTGGAGGGGTCCCGAAATGAAGGTCTTAATTTTAACAATCTTTGAATGCAGTTTTGTTTTAATTATCGAAACTTGGAAAACGAGGTGTCAAACTTGAAAATCGGATGATTTTTGGATAAGATATGGCAGATCAAAATTTGAAAACCCCTAAAACACCGAGATTTCTATACAGTTTTGGGCTTGTGGAGGGGTCCAAAAATGAAGGTCTTAATTTTAATAATCTTTAAATGCAGCTTTCTTTTGATTATCAAAACTTAGAAAACGAGGTGTCAAACTTGAAAATCGGATGATTTTTGGATAAGATACGGCAGATCAAAGTTTTGAAACCCCTAAAACACCAAGATTCCTTTACAGTTTTGGGCTTGTGGAGGGGTCCCGAAATGAAGGTCTTAATTTGAACAATCTTTGAATGCAGTTTTGTTTTAATTATCGAAACTTGGAAAACGATGTGTCAAACTTGAAAATCGGATGGTTTTTGGATAAGATACGGCAGATCAAAGTTTCGAAACCCCTAAAACACCGAGATTCCTATCCAGTTTAGGGCTTGTGGAGGGGTCCCGAAATGAAGGTCTTAATTTTAACAATCTTTGAATGCAGTTTTGTTTTAATTATCGAAACTTGGAAAACGAAGTGTCAAACTTGAAAATCGGATGATTTTTGGATAAGATATGGCAGATCAAAATTTGAAAACCCCTAAAACACCGAGATTTCTATACAGTTTTGGGCTTGTGGAGGGGTCCAAAAAAGAAGGTCTTAATTTGAATAATCTTTAAATGCAGCTTTCTTTTGATTATTAAAACTTAGAAAACTAGGTGTCAAACTTGAAAATCGGATGATTTTTGGATAAGATACGGCAGATCAAAGTTTTGTAACCCCTAAAACACCAAGATTCCTTTACAGTTTTGGGCATGTGGAGGGGTCCCGAAATGAAGGTCTTAATTTGAACAATCTTTGAATGCAGTTTTGTTTTAATTATCAAAACTTAGAAAACGAGGTGTCAAACTTGAAAATCGGATGATTTTTATATAAGATACGGCAGATCAAAGTTTCGAAACCCCTAAAACACCAAGATTCCTTTACAGTTTTGGGCTTGTTGAGGGGTCCCGAAATGAAGGTCTTAATTTGAATAATCTTTAAATGCAGCTTTCTTTTGATTATTAAAACTTAGAAAACTAGGTGTCAAACTTGAAAACCGGATGATTTTTGGATAAGATATGGCAGATCAAAGTTTTGAAACCCCTTAAACACCGAGATTGCTATACAGTTCAGGGCTTGTGGAGGGGTTCAAAAATCAAGGTCTTTAATTTAAAAATCTTTGAATGTAGTTTTGTTTAAATTATCGAAACTTAGAAAACGAGGTATCAAACTTGAAAATCGGATGATTTTTATATAAGATACGGCAGATCAAAGTTTCGAAACCCCTAAAACACCAAGATTCCTTTACAGTTTTGGGCTTGTGGAGGGGTCCCGAAATGAAGGTCTTAATTTGAACAATCTTTTAATGCAGTTTTGTTTTAATTATCGAAACTTGGAAAACGAGGTGTCAGACTTGAAAATCGGATGATTTGTGGATAAGATATGGCAGATCAAAGTTTCGAAACCCCTAATACACAGAGATTCCTATACAGTTCAGGGCTTGTGGAGGGGTTCAAAAATCAAGGTCTTTAATTTAAAAATCTTTGAATGTAGTTTTGTTTAAATTATCGAAACTTGGAAAACGAGGTGTCAAACTTGAAAATCGTATGAGTTTTGGCAAAGATATGTAAGTTCAAAGTTTGGAAACCCCTAAAACACCGACTTTCCTTAAAACAACCATACATCATTCGGAACTTGGACTTAGGGTAATTTAAAGTCGAACACTATGGTGTGTAGAGAAACAGTTGTTCAGTATTAAAATTTACTGAAATTTTCAACCTGCAAAATACTTCTTAAACATGGCTCATGTATATGAGTTTCAGTTGATTGTTAAGTATGTTAGAGTATTTTTTAAATTCCTAATTCGGGAGGCAAGCCAAGCCCCTCGAACTCAAAGAGGTGGGGATCTATATCGCTATAAATAAGCTTAAATGAATCCACATACTTCTATGTAGGTATCAATTTGGCAATTGGTGTTTTGATGTCATTGCAGTGTTGTCTAAAGTATATGTGTAATATTGATGTTGTTTTATTTTCTTCTTTCCGACCTTCTTTGTTGATTATTTCTTATTGCCATTCGACGTTCGGGTTTCCTGTCTTCTTTATGTTAGAATATTTTCATGTGCACTCTCAGCATTATGGGCAGAAGTGAAAGCTCTTCCATTTGCGTGTTAATTACGCTCTGAAAATATATACGCGTGTGTTTGCCCTCATTCCAATAAAGTGTTTTTAAGACATCAAAGCATGCACAAAGGAATGTCAATAGGTTTGCTAATAAATATATTTATGCAAATGAATTCCTGTTCATTGCGACAACAACTTACGACAATTGGCACCATGCTGGCAACATTCTTTTCTCCAGCAGTTTGCTGCCCTTGAAGTTTTGATTTATGCAAAGGCAGTTATTTTTATTACGAACACGCTGCGTATGAGCGATTTCACAGCAGGTTCAATTCCTAATAAAAATATGTAAAAGTAAAATCAACTCTCGAACAGAATTTCTCTCTTATAGCATATAAATTAAATAATCTTTATGGAGTAAGAGTTTAGTCCACTTCACTTTCCCCAGTTAACGGAATGAGGTGGAGATATTGATTTATGAAATTGAATAACAATTTGTTAAGTTTATGTAAATATTATCTCAGTGGTGGCTTTTCGAATGAAATACTAAAGTTTCTGTTGGCTGACATTTCATTTAATCTTTGTCATGCCTTCATTGTTATTCTCTATTATTTACATAGACCAGCAAAAAATGGCATCGAATCTATTATGAAAATGTGAGAAAATCTAAGTTAGTTGCCGGCAGCAATTAAATGATATAAATTGAAATGAATTTTAATTGAATTGCACTTAAATAAAATATTCATTATTGTATCGCATTATAATGCTTGATCAAGTAAAAATATCACTCTATTGAAATTTAAACTTTTATTGTAATTGTAATTTTTTTACTACAAAATTTAATCAACAATTTAACTATAGACTAATTTATAGATTAACTTTAAACAATAAGGCCACAACTGACAGTCTGCCATTTAATAAAAATTCTGATTTCATTTCCGTAAATTTCGTGGTGCATTGGTTGCAATTGCATATTCATTCGGTGTGTAAAAAAATTAATAATATAATAAATAAATGTGTGTTTCAGCATGAAAGGAACAAAATCAGAATAGCTATTAAGGGCATTATGATGTGGCTATCAGCTTAAATTACATTTAATTACATTTTGCATTAATAAGTAGAATAAATAAATAAATAAAGATTAACAATAAACTATGTTTAAGATATTCGCATATTCACAGTTCGATTTAACAAGGAAATGTTGACTCAATAATTAGCTCGTGCTTATTGCAGCTGCTACTGATGCTGTAAATCACTTTGTCTGCATTTTGCACTGTGGATAGAGGCTGACGCAATCCTTTTGATCCTGGCCATCGCGTGCCGCCTGGATGAGTCGATAAAAGCGACGCACTGCCTCATTGGCATGCGTCACGGGTTCCAGCTCGTTTGTATCTCTGCAACGAACAAATTCAAAATGGAATACATAAATGCGTTAATTCAATTATTTCGTGGAGCAGCTGACTTGAACAACATTGGAAGACTCTGACAGGAACTCTGTTAATTAACTTTGGCATTCCTTCTGCCACTCCAACATCCGCCAGTTCCCTCTCACTCCTCCGTTCAAACTTAACTTGTTTGGTGTTCGAATAGCCACGAAAGAATCCCCTTAACGAGAAGCGTGTTCTTTGTGTTCGTGGTCGAGAAACTTAACGAACTGACGGTAATTCTCCTAACTAGTAGTACTTTCACTGGTGGGAGTATTGGTTAGTTGGACACAAATGCTGGAGTTTATATCCAAGCAGTGGGCGGATATTAAACAAAAACCGCTAACAATTTCAAACATGGCTATAAAGGAGCTAAGGGATTTCGTGCAGTCAAAGGTCAGCTAACTTTTCTTTTATGATGGATTTGCTCGCTACAATTGAAATACTTGAGTTTTTCTATGAATTGAAAATGTCTGTCAAGTACCATTTTCCATATTGTTTTGTGTACAAAGACAAAGCGATAAGCATTTAATATTTTGCTTTTATATACCAACTTAATTAGATTATTTAATTTCATTAAAATACATTGACTTGTTTTGAAGTCAAGCTGAACAAAGTGAATCAATTGCACTCTGAAAACTTTCTTAACTCGATCTTTGCTAGGAGTGTGCTATTCAGTTGAAGCGCTTTGCATTTGTCTGCATTGAATAGATTTGATAAGTAATTGCTGTACTTCGGCTTGCTGTAAGCAATTATTAATCAACAGCTATGAATATTAATTAATTTTCAGCTAAGGAGATGCGCCTTTGTCTTTGACTGGTGTACTTATCTTCAGCCCAAAATACTGAAATTCCCCAAATGCTGAGGCTGCTTCTGTTGAAGTGCTGGCATATCTAGTAAACCTATTGAGCGCACTTTGGGGCATTTAATTAATGATGTGTCATTAACATAAACAGTGATAAATCACACAATGCGCATACGCCGCAATGTCAACTAAGGAGAGCGACCCTGAAAGTATGCAACAATGTTTTGTTGTCCCTGCTGTCAGTCATATTTTCGTATTTCGTATTTCGTATTCGTCCTGAAATGTCAACAAACCTATCAAAAATATTGTCCCAGAGTCTCGCAAATTTACAGCCATTGTCTGTGAGCGAACCATGTGCAGCCACAGGGAATAAGTTTTCCACACAGGATGACACGAAGATGTCAGGACAACAAAAATATGAATGTCACAGAGTCGAGGGCGGTCAACAGTACTGAACTAATCAAATACTTGTGTATGTATCATGATGTTTGTTTGGAGAGTAAATTGAATTTAACATCAAGAAATGTATTCGTCTGTTTCGGCAATAAATTTCACTTAAAAGTAACTTCTTGATGCCGGCAAATTCAATTAGTTTTTCAAATTCAATTCGGATTGCAAAGATTGGCAAATTATCGTAAGCAAATTATATATGCGTATAGTATATATATATATATAAATCGAATCTGTCTGGTGGGTATTACACTTGAGTGAACTGCAGTTAGTCGGCTGACCGGCGACAAGTATGAATTACTTCAAATCTCGTGGGCGGTGTCGGCACAACGCGACTTTCAACGCCACGGGCTCTTCATTCCACTTGGCTGCCCATGACTGCAGTCTGCAACAAGCAGTTCAATTAGAAGACAACATATATGTACATAGATGAATGAAGAAGAAGCAGCAGCAGATACAGACTTAGATGTGACAAATGTTGCACATGAACAATGTGTCCCATGTCTCATAGACTTTCAAACTTCACGCTCTTGCCCATTTATTGAAAAGTCTTGTCAAGTCAGATAATTCATTCAGTTTCTGTTTTCACCTGGTGAAAATGCATAGCACAGAATTTGACATGGCGTGACATCTCTGGCACTCTCTGCCAGCTCTCTGACATTACATTACATTTTGGAGTTGAGGTTACCGCTATTAGAGCATTAAATGACCCTAAAGAGTGCAGTGCATTTAGAACACTTTACGCTTAATTACTCAATGAATGACATCTGAATATATTGCTCACCGACTCAGCTCAGCAGATATGAAATTGCTGTGTGGACTATATGTGGAGGGATCCTTGTACATGTTGCAGACGATTCGCTCTTTGCAGAGATCGTTCTTCACGCCCAGTTGCTCGATGATCTTGTCGATTTTCAGTAAGATGGGACTGTAGAATGGATCGTAGTTGAGTGGATACAGTGGCTGCAAGACACATGTAAATAGTAAGAATGAAACCATTAGCAACCAGTTTGACAGCAATCCATCCTAGTCACCAACCTGTCCGTCCTGCACAAATGGCTGATTTTCCAGAATTTGCTGTTGTTGCTGGATGAGACGTTGTTCAGCCTGAATGCGTATGGCCTCCTTTAACTGGGCCGAGAGTTCGGGCTGTGGGAGGGAACGAATGAATTAATAGTGTTCAATTAATAATTGTTAAGTATACTCTACGCAAAACACATTTTCGATTCGATAGCTAAATTTTGTAGTTCAATTTAATATGTATAGCCTGAGTTTGAAGACGACTAACAGTTGGATTGGGACATAACTGAGCACAAATGAAAGACTCACTTAGTTGGCGGACAGGTGTCTAAAAGCCGTTGGCATACTTTCCCAACGCACTGTCGCCTTTATCTTCATAATGATAATGATCATGAAGTAAATGTAGATGAACAAGCCTTGCGGCATTTCGAAACATAAACTCATTTAATTAAGTCCAACAGCGGGTGATTTTGCAATTTTGCTGGGCTCCAACTTAGCCATGACAAAGTGCATTTTAATTATGGCTTAGTTAACACAGTAGGGCTGCCTGGTGTTAAATGCATATATTGCAGTTGCTGTTGTTACTCGTATAATTGCTGGTTCAGATACCCTCCCTAGGCAGTTGGGCACTTGAAAGTGAAAACTGACGGTGACCCAGAGTGTTGGGGGCCATGGTGCATGGTGCTGCAAAATATATGCACAACACTTTACGATAGCACGACATTGCAATTTGCCAGACGTTGTTAAAGAGACACTAAAGAGTTTGACAGTCCGACGAACAGATGAACAAACAGACACTTTGCAAGCACGAGGAGTAAGATGGAAGAAAAACTATTTACAATTTAGAAAAGTGTCAATAAAAGTGCCCATCAGTCGAGTCTAGACAATTATTTACGATGCAGAGAAAATGCAGCTGCTTTTCAAGCTTGATTGATTAGGTTGTCTCACAGGTGCTACTGTAAGTATTGTCCAACGTATGGAATGGGAGTGTACTCATAAGCTGCCAATAGACCGTCATACTTGTTAATTACTATACACTTAAGTCACTTGTTTACGACTCCTCTTCATTTGAGAGAGCTTCAGGATTCACAACCAACAGTTGCAAGTTCGTTAAGTCCGAATCTGTGCCAACACATACTTTACATATGTATGTATGTACATCATCTCATTTTGGTTGAATACAAACCGAGAGTTGTTGTTGATGCTGTTGTAGGTGTTGATGTTGTTGTTGCTGTTGATGCTGTTGCTGTGGCAGATTGTTGCGAGCCGGTTCATATTGTGCGGCAATCTGAGCAGCTGTCAGCTGTCCGGGCGGAGGATTCTGTCGGCCTGGTCCAGACACGTAGACAGGATTCTGTTGGGAGTACGCTGGCCTTGAGCTGTAAATGGTATGCGAATTGATAAATGTTGTTCTCGCATATGTTTTGTGGTATGCAAAGTTATTCGAAATTATTCAAGCACCGAACACAAGTTTATAATTGTGAGTTTCTTCGGCATTTCGGACGGCATTTCAATGAAATGCTAATTGGAAACATATATTTGCTTGCTTTTGATTGTTAGGCAGGACTCTGCATCTGGGGCAATTAAAGTGTTTATATACTTTTTGTGTGTTAGTGCATATTTAAGTATGTGTGTGAGTGTGTGTGTGTGTGCATGGATGAGACACAGTCTGTGTGTGTGTGTGTGCCAGGTGCGTGCTGGGCATTTGATACCTTTGTTTGTCCAGGCCTTGTAATTTATTTAAACTGTGACTAGAGGCATGCGGTTTTTGATAACCAAATTGCTGTTGCTGATGTTGTTGATGTTGTTGTTGATGTTGTTGTGGGTGTGTGGGTGGCCTTTGTTGTTGGGTGACAGGCCATGTTTGTTGCTGCTGCTGCTGCTGCTGCTGCTGTTGATATTGTTGCTTCGTATAAGTCTGTGTGGTGCCCAAACCCCAGCTATGTAACTCATTTTCATCGTTTGATGTGTGAGGTTTGAAAAAATGAGCATTATCCTCAACGTGTGCAGCGCGATTAATATCGCCTATATATCTATTGGTGTTGAATATAGTTCAGTTTAAACATGTGTGTGAATGATGAATGTGTGTGTATGTATGTATGTTTGTGTAGATAAGTGTGTTAGAAACAAACATTGATAGAGAAAACAAATACAAATAGAATATAATAGAATAGTATAGAATACATAAATCTGTAGGAACTACGGGTTGTCGGCACTCACTCTGAACCCAGTCCTGGCCCGCTGTTCTCCCACGCTCCCTCAAAGTGCTCATGTCCTGGCCCTGGACCGTAGCTCTCGTGCACTGGAGCACCGTGCAGGTATGCCGATGGATGTCCCTTGGGCGGATGCGTGTAGATGATTTCCGGTACTGAATGATGCTCACCGCTGTGCCATGGCGGCACCACCTACGAAACCGGAAGAAAAATAGACAAAAAAGAATGTGAGGAAGCTGTAGGATTTGATTGTTCTCTTAAATTGGACAAGTTGGGGCTTATTTAAGAGATGAAATGTGTGTGACATTAAATTTCTGCTGGGAATCTGCTTATTGGAGCTTTTTCTGTTACGAATCGAGTGCCCTTTGTACTTATAGCTATTTATAGCCCGCATTTGACGAGTGTTTGAGCTTGATTTCGACACAGTTCAATGACTGTTAAATAGTCGTAAATAATAAATACATATATTTGGTGGTTCACATATCTGCAGTACAAGTATGATAAAAAACGAACTCAAAGTAACGCCAGACAGAGAACAGTTGAATGTATTTTTTATTATAACGAACGCAAATTTGCTCCATATACCCAGTGTCCCTAAACTTGGAGTAGAGCATTGACTCTGAACATTCGAAGCCTGTCAAATGAATTATTTCGAAGTTCAAATCTTTGATTGGAATTCTAGACTTAACAACAAATTCACTGATATTAATGGGTATCTACTTTTCGTTTATCCTTGTTGCTTTGGCTTAAGTTATGCGCCATCCTCGTTGCCATAAACATAAATCATGGTCTAGGCCGGGGTAGATTTTCTTAGCTGCCTCGCGTGTGCGCTAAAGGACACAACTTGAAGAGCCTTGTGGAGTGGGATGCACGGAGTGCGAAAAGAATGGTGACAATTTTGGCACTTCACTAGCAGATGACATGCGCTTCAAATTTCGACAGACGAAACTGACTGAAATGATGAGATACGAGTTTGTCGTACAGTGCTTGACTGTAATATGCACATACGACATAATTTATAATATAATATGGCTGACAGGTTGGCTGATGAGAGGGCTTGGCTTAATGCTTAAAGCCAAAGGTTGGCCAAAGACATTTCACCGAGATGCCGGCGCTCCGTCTTTAATTTGAATATTAGGTTCGTTTTCTATTAGCTACTCCGTTAGCTATGAGAATTTTATTGTCTTAACTGTTTACATACTGGACCGACTGGTTTAAGCCGAACAAATGTTCGAAGACACTCCCATTTAAAGCCAGTTGTTGCGCTAATCAATATTTCAACTAGACTTGGCGACGTTTTAATATCTTCAGATGAAGACGAGTACATTTTACTGCATATAAATATGTAAAGCTGAAAAGCTAAAGTGAAATACCCGCCATGAGCTGCAAGTATCCTGGCCCGGGTTGTCATTGGCAGAACACAATCCCACACAGACAGACTCTCATACTCATACTCGTACATACACGTGGCTCATAAGTGAATATTTCATGAATATCACCGAGTTTCGAGAATGTAGACGTGTGTGTGTGCGTGTGTGGTATTCAGAGCTAGAGTGCCGTCTGTTTGTGAGTGAGTCTCTAATCTGTAATCCTTGCGAGCGACAGCATTTGTGCCGACCTATGAATGAGAGGATTTCATTTGATGGAATGTCAAGTTGTTTGGCTCTGTGGAATGTCGTCTACATACGTCTTTAAGTTGCCGGCGAATTATTCTCTGTTATTCTCTTAGCGTATATTTGTGGCAAAATTCAATTAGCCCCAAATTTGATTTATACGCATTACACATACGCCATGTACTTTTTTAATTACCTTTTATGAAATGAGTGGCCCTATGACAATGGGACGGGCCCAATGATGGGCGTGCATGGCATGATGATGAATAAGAAAAGAAACAAAGATTGACACAAACAGAGAGACAGATAGACAGAGATACAGGCCCAAAAAGAAATTCAGCCTCTTTGCTTTTTAATGAAATTCTTCACGCTGCTGGTTGACATTTCAAGAAAAAAAAAAAAAAACAGAAAAACAGAAAAACAAAACCAAAAATTAAAAAAAAAACTGAATTCCGAGCGTAGTAAATATAATAACCAGAGAAATAATAAAGCTCATCGCGATAAAAACAGAGAAGGAGAGAGAGTGAAAACTGACACCTCTTTCTCTTTCTCTCTCTCTCTCTGTCTCTCTCTCTATTTTGATGTAACTTACCGTATGATGATGGTTGATCAAGTGATGATGATGATGATACTTGGTGCCTTGATGGTGATAAGACTGTTGGTAGTAGGAGCACAGCTTGAAGAGATGCGACAATGCTGGGAAGAGGAAGAGCAGGAATTTGAGGAGGAGCTTCTTGGCGGCACCAACTCCAATGACTATTGGCAGCAGCCAGAATAACTTGATCTTGATGATCTTTATGATCAGGAGCAATGCGATGAACGACAGCAGCAACTTGTTGCGTAGAAATTTGTCTAAGGAAACGAAAGTTGCATGTAAATAAAATTGCGTTGAATTGGATTGCGTTTCGCATGTGAATCGCAGGCAGAAATTGAAAGCGGATTTTCAGCAACTTCTACACATTGTAAGTGGACTATCCGGTTGGCAATTGTCGATTAAATTATTGATCACTTACCAATCTTCTTCTTGATCATGCCAAGCAGGCGAGGTGCCACCGATTGCTTTGGTATCAGCTCCAGTTTGGCAATGACCCCATTGCCTTCGATGGACCGAGGCGAGATCCTAAATGTGGCGCCATTGAAAATGATCTCGGGCAGCTTCACCTCCACGTCGTGTGTCATTGCGAATTTGATTGTTTTGCCATAAAATGCATTTGACACTTCCTCGATGGGAGTTTCCGGCGATGCTGCACCACATCACAAAAAAAAATTTATATATAATTATAATTGAGATGACTTGCAAAAGTGAATATGCATATGCTAAAAAAAAGGCAAATGAATATCATAATGAACATGAATGGAAGAAACTGACAGTTCTGTGCTAATGAAAGTTGTCAGAGTATATTCAAGAAACAAAACTCTTTCATATATTCAACTCGACTTGCATAACTCTAACTCTTGGCCATTTCGTGTTGGTCTTTGGCTTTATTTGCGTTTCTGATTGTGTTGCATTGGGCAAAAGAAATGAGCTGAAGCTCCACTCCAGTTGCCCGTGACTCACATGAATGAGAGAGTCTTTCTTTCGGCTCCGAATACGTAAAAATCAAATCACAACTCGGCAAGTGAAAGTTTAAAGCGTGAACGTGCCAAGAAAAATGTAAACAAAACGAATGCAAAGAATCGAATGCCAACGCAAGATGTGAAAACTGATCACAAAAGCTCACAAAAAATAAAAAACACAAAACCAAAACTGAAACCCACTATGCATGTGGTGCTATGGGATCGAAATGAAAGCGAAATGAGCCAAGGGCTGCCCGCGTTTCTTACATAAGATCTGAGTCTATTCATTAAAATCTAGTATGTGATAATTTCATTAGCAATTACAGAACCACTTCACAGTCACAATTACTTAGGGTTCAACTTACCAGATCGTGCCTCATTCACTTTATTTTCCACCTCCGACTCCGCCTCCGCCTCTGCCTCCGCCTCCGGTTCGTATTGCACTTCATTCTTAAAGAACCTCAAACGCTGCGTCACATTGACATCCTGCATATTCAAAGCACCATCCAGATAGGAGTAGACATTCTTTTGAAAGCAGGACATATCGGGCCGATTATAGCAGTCACGTATGATGCCATCCCAGAGCTCATTGCCGCTGGAGAAACTGCGCGCGAAACGCAAAAATATCGAATCATTTCCGTTGACCCGTTTCCCGTTGGGTATCGCTCCTCCACTACTGCCATTCACAATCGGCTGCCAATCCTCCCGCGGCGAGGTAGTGGCACTCGCCACCAGTGCCGGTGCTGTGGTAAAATCTGGCGTCAAAGGTGTCGTCGAGTGATGCTTGGCGGCTGCTGCCGATTCATCCGCAATCACACAGTCCGCGTGCTGCATTAGGCAGAGGAGCATCGCCAGCAGCGCCAACCATAGCCAGTTAGTGGACTTATTTGCCATGATGAAACTGTGGCAGTGGCGATTTCTACTCTGCGGTGGTATTGAGGATGTGCGCTGGCTCTCACTTCTTGACCAACTAGGGAGTGTATAGTTTTTACTGTTAAACGAAAGGCTTCTCATTTTCAATTTCATGGAGTCCGTGGCAATTTACACCTTTTGGCCTCAAAATTAGCCAAATTATCGATGCCAATTTGCAGTCACCGCCGACTATATATATTTGGTTACGCTTGACTGGCCGGCAAATTAACTGGGCTATGTGGTGCCGCCAAACAATAACAAACTATTGTGGCTCTGCCTTCTTTTGACTTTTTGTGTCTGAGTTGAGGGCGAAATCGCGAATCGCGTCGTCTGGCGTTTTACGAATCAATTGAGCAAAAAACCAGATTAACACGCAAACACAATTCCAACGATTCGAGCTCGATTTGACACTCTTTTATTTGATTTGTATTATTTTATTTATATATTGTAAACTGTTAAGTGATTGTAATGTCGATTTTCACAAATTCTTTTGGCCATGCGTGCCACGCATAACTTTGCTTTCTTTTCAAACTCTTTGTCTGTTTGCAATTTCGCTACTGCATTTAGCACATTTTCTATTTGCTTTACCAAAAACACAAACAGTCGCTGTAAGTCTGTAAGTCCACAAGTCCAAAACTGGCCGGCCAACATATAGCAGTCACCTGCAATTACTTCATCTAAGCGTTAGACACACCTACGGCCTAACGGTTGCCGCGTATTTCGGTTCGTTCGTATCGTATCTTATGGTATCTTGTGGATACTCGAGTATCTCTTATATGTGAAGTTCAACAACGTGCGCATGCGTACGCGTCTGACCGACAACTGACTTCGTCGCTCGCTGTGCTGGCCAAGATCATGGCCCGGCCATGCCAAGCTAAGCCAAGCCAAACTGCCGGCTGATATCGCTCTCACTCTGTGCCTTCGTTAAGTTCAGTCTTCGTTCAGTTTTTGCCTTGCAGTCTGTTGTTTGTGCCTTCGTTCACACGTAGCTGCCGCTTCGGAATTACTGCTGAGTTAACTTCAAGCGAGATTCTTCCGCTGTTTCTGTGGCAGTGGCTGTGGCTGCGGCTGCTAACTGTAGTCGGCTCTTTGAGCTGTTGTTGCCTGTTTCGTTGATTGTTGCTGTCTTGGCTGAAAGTTGTTTAGCCGCCGTTGCTGTTGCTGCTGCTGCTGTCTTTTGTTTGTTTACATTTTCCAGTTAGTTGTGATTGTTTCAAGTGCAGTTTTGTTGTCTACCACCATCTGCGGTTGCCACAGATACTCCTTAAACGGGTTTTACTGTAATGCCAAAAAAAATTTAAATGGGTTATTTTATGAGCCACAATTTATGTAGGCCAATATGCCGAAAGTAATTCATAAACACATGCATTATATAAATATTATGAGGCTGGAAAAAAAGTAAAATAATGCCATCATTAGACTGACAAGTTCATTGCTTCCATATTCACAAATTCGACCTACGTCAATTTGGCCTAATTAGACATATTTAATTCCATTTGCCTCATTGGTACATACATATATGCTTCTCACACAACCGTCTATAATCTGCAAAGTCATTCCGCAAATACATATATTCGTATGTAGGATGTAGGACGCAGGACGAGTGTGGGATGAGGTGGACAGAGAGGGGAATGACGGAATGAGGGAATAACAAAATCAATTACATTAAATTACGCACACAGCTGCAGACAAAGCCGCACACGAAGTGCTTGAATTATGATTATTATTTTTAATGAGCTCGTTTGTTGGGGAGACCACACGTCGTATGAGTAACGCTATCAACGACATGTGTTTTAAGTTGTGAGCGACATTCGTTATGTGTGTGTGTATGTGTGTGTGTTTTTCATATTAAAAACGCATTCTTCTCATTTGCCGCCGCTGCTCCGCTATTGCTTATGGAATCAAACATGAAATGGCCATAAAGCACTTTAACAAAAATGTCATCAAAGTAATGTAATGGCCAAGAAACAAGTTTCGGCCAAGCAGAACTCACCAACATTTATGTACATTCACAAATGCCAAGCAGCATTGTTTGGTTACGTATTATGAATTACGAATTGTATGATTGTTAAGTAAGTACAAGTATAAGTCATGTTAAGTCTTGGCTTGAACATGGGTTCAGCTCTGGCTAACGGATGTTGCTTGGTCCAACTTGGTGGCCAGAGGTCATCTAAGATGACGGCACAGAAACTACCATAGAGACTAGAACATTGCATAAAAAGATACGCTCTTGATGATTAGCAAGCAGATATACTACGATACAGGTGTAATACTTGAAGTTAAAGTTGGTTTGTGGCTTTCACTTGGAGTACAGATATCGCTCTGCTATAATGATTTCATTAAATCTTCCATAATGGCACTTGAAATGGCCAAAATGCTGTCAGTGGCAATTGCAGGCGAGATTTAATTTTGTAACAAGCTTTCGCTTTGAGTTACCGCTGACAGCATTTTCAGTGAGATTTTTATTGCATTTTTATGTGACATTTTTTTTCCCCGAGCAGTCCGCCAACAAATCTCCTTTCATACGCATTCATACATATTTATATAGTACTTTATTATACAGAATCCGTTTGTTGGCCAGCAGCATATTCCTGTTTTTCTGGTTATTATGTAAAAACCTAATAACTTCAAAAATTAAAGTGTGGTCAGATTTTGCCAACTTTCAGTTTCAGCATTTATCGCATGTTTTCTGAATGAATCTATTAGATTACTAATTTCACTTTATGCGTGTATTCGACTATCTATTTGTTTGATTGTCTTTTGGTCTACCTTTCTGCCATATAGTATATAATTATGTATCTGTATCTGCATCTATTTTTCTCGGTTTTTTTTTTATATTGTTGCTGTTTGTGGCAATTTGTAAGTCGATCGCGTCTAGCGTGCAAATATTTATTTATAAATTATGTTTAAGTTGTGTGTTTGCTGCCTTTTTGATTTATTTGCAGACTACTTGGGCTTGGGCTGTGAAAATGGCTGCGAGCGTTGAGAGAAATCCAGCCAAAGACAGCAAAAGCAAATTCACTTTCGTTGCGGTTAACCAACCCGACTTACTAATGGCTTATTAAACCCAAATAGATTGCCTTAATTTTTACGAGCAGAGCAGAGCAGAGCGGAGCGGAGCACATTTATGTGCAGGCGAGTGCAACGTATTAAATATTATTACGGGTACGTGGTTATTCCTAACAAATAAACGTGTTGATAAAGCGACCATTAAATCCAAATATCAAATGTCACATATAATTTAATTTCATTTATGTTTTCTGATTAAAATGTAATGCTCATTGTCTAAACAGTAAGTACACGCAATTAAGTTTGTTTTATAATAATACAAATTATTTTTACTTTACACAATTAAATTTACAGCTAAAAGAAAAAGTGCGAATTTCTCTGATTTGTTATCAGTAAGAATATAAAAATTGAATAAAGGCGAGTTTAGTAATTTTCATTTATATTTTAGAAATTATTATTGCTCTAATTGTAGCCTTTATTGAGAATTTAAAACAATTTGTGATAATTACAAGGGCAAAGTATTCAGTGCTTTCATTTGCGGCAAACCAAAATTGTGTTAAACGTAACTCGCTCTAAACACGCCAAGTGAAATGAAATGATCGTGGCTTGTAGAACGTATGTAGACTGGTTTTTATGGATGTACACAAAGAATGTGAAAAATAGTGGATGATTACCGTGCAGGGTAGCTACTGTGAGGTCGAGGTATTGCTCGAATTAGATAAGAGCGGCAGGCTGTGGCAGTGGCAATGGCAGTGGCAAGTGGCAAGTGGCAGTGGCAAGTGGCAGTGGCAAGTGGTAGTGGCAGTGGCAGTGGCAGCAACAGCTGTTGGGTATCAGAGCGTATGGAGATAGTCATCTAGCATGCGCTAATAACTCATGCGGGCGTTGACGAGGCAGAAACTGAGATTCTTAAAGCACAGTAAGAACATTATTAAAGCATACCACAGACAAGACACAGAGCTACAGTAACATGCACAGATACAGGCATAGAGCAAAATCATACGACACGCTATAAAGGGGCAAACACAAATTTCACTTTTACATGCACATGCTCGTAATTTCTACAGGAGAAATGCAACAAGCGGAGACTACAGACTGCAAAACAGGTTTTATTTCTTCTCGTTTTTTGGCTAACATGCGGAAAGGCCGCATATACAACGGATGCTCTTGCAGTCAGTCCAGCAGGCAATGACAGTGCCGTGTGTAGCCTTGGCCCCCAATCGAGAGTCGGGGAGTCCGAGTCCGAGTCCGAGACCGAGACCGAGACCGAGTCCAAGGCACAGCTGTTGATTTGCTGGTCATGCAGTTACTTGGCTGACTGCATTTGAAAACTGGGTCAAATATATTTGCATATTTCTGGTGTTGCACTCGTCACAGACTTTTACTTACAACTGTGCTCAAATTTAGCCTAATGAAAATTGATTGACATTAAGGACACGCACTCACACTTGGTTATTGGATTGTATATTTATTTGTACCGATTAACAGATCATTCTATTGACAGTCAAACTGTCGGTGCGTGTTGTCCAATTAAAACAATTGTTTGTATAACTGCCACTATTGTTTGTTATTTGTTGCCATTTGTATAGTTACTTTCGCTTGTTTGCATTGCAGGCAGCAACAAATTTCACGGAAGCATATTAAGAATTAATCTTGTCAAGTTATGACCGGCCGCGGTATCTTTCACTTTTACAGTTGTCGGTTTTTCTTTGGCATGAGGTTTCTGTCTCTTGTTTGTTGCCTCCCTCTTCTTATTCTTGTTGTTGTTATTTTACACGCACAGCGCGACTCGTGGCAAACGTTAATCGGCAAGTGTTGAGCACCAACTGAGAAGAGAAGGCGCAAGTCGCAGCCAGATATTACCATCAATGGGTGCCTCATTGCCACAAGTCTCTCATTTGAACGGGCCGAAAAGAGAGCATTTCATAGTAGCCCCAAAAGTATGTGACTATTTTAATACTCTCTTTAATTTGAAATTAATAATTAGTGAAGACTGATCGGCTTTAAGATACCGAGTGATCAGGTTCCCAAAAATAGCTCAAATGGCTTATGTATTTGCCACGCTTATTGGATGGTTCTGACAATCTGTTAAAATTAATATGCCTTTTTGATATTGTTTTCTTAGTCATAAAATAAATTAAAAATAGAATTAAAGACCGCTGCACTATAGGTTTTTTTGCCAAAAAGCTGCTATAAACCCCATTTATAAAAGTTAAACTATCAAAATAATTTTGATCGCTCTGTATCAAAAAAAGAGTGACCATCAAAGTTGCATACCAAAAATTTTCATTGGTGGCGCCACTGTGGCGAAATCAGGTTTGAAACTCCATGGGCGCAATCAGTGCAGAAGTGCATTTTTTAGTCTAATTGTCAATATCAAATAACTATGAATAAAACTCTTGTCTGCTCAAATTTTCGTGATGCAATCGAATCAGTGGGGTTTGTACTGCATGTTTTTATATCTGAAGTGTTTGAAGACGTTGTGGTGTCTCCGTAGTTATATGTCAAAAAAAGTGTTCTAACAAGTACAAGTATGTTAATAAGTTTAATTTTTAGAAAGGTTTAAAAAGTGTGCCGTATTTGGAAATACGCTGTAACCTATTGTAAGTCGTAGAGTAATTAATTATTGTTTAATGGCATATAGTCAGAATTGCCAGGTTCAACCCGATTTTTTGGAATTTTAACTTTTGGGGCATAACCTCAAATTCAACAGCTCAGTGTTGGTTACCATTTGAAATGCAATAAATTCACATGTATTCTTCAATTTTACTAATTTTTTTTTGTTGAATTAATAATTATAAATATTATTACTTATAATTTTGCAGTTTTACATCCTTTTTGAATAATACCAATGTTTAAACACTCGTTATTCAAAATAACCCCACATAAAAAAAAATAAATAAAAATAATAAAAATGGGCGGTGCCACACCCAAATTTTTTTTTTGAAATTCTACTTTCTATTGGCTATATCTACCAGATAAAAAAAACTAAACCAAAATATCTTGTTTGATTCATGAGATATTAATATAAAACTCGAAAAGTCAAAAAAGGGCTATAGTGCGCTGTTATGTTTCTTCTGTTGGTTGTGTTGGAAACGTTGGCTTTGTTGGTGGTGTAAACATTGTGGGTTCCGTGGGTAAGGTAGGATCAGTAGGTTCTCCTGGTTCAGTCGGATTGGTTGGAATAGTAGGCTCTGTTTGACTCGTAGGTTCAGTTGGCTCCGTTGGATTTGTTGGTTCAGTAGGCTTTGTGGGATCTGTGGGCTTTGTTGGCTCCGTTGGTTCTGTTGGTTCCGTTGGTTCAGTAGGCTTTGTGGGTTTTGTTGGCTCTGTAGGCTCTGTGGGCTTCGTAGGTTCTGTTGGCTCCGTTGGCCTAGTTGGTTCAGTAGGCTTAGTGGGCTCTGTGGGCTTTGTTGGCTCAGTCGGCTCTGTTGGTTCAGTAGGCTTTGTGGGTTCTGTTGGCTCTGTAGGCTTCGTAGGTTCTGTTGGTTCCGTTGGTTCAGAAGGCTTTGTGGGTTCTGTTGGCTCTGTAGGCTTCGTAGGTTCTGTTGGTTCCGTTGGCTCCGTTGGTTCAGAAGGCTTTGTGGGTTCTGTTGGCTCTGTAGGCTTCGTAGGTTCTGTTGGTTCCGTTGGCTCCGTTGGTACAGAAGGCTTTGTGGGTTCTGTTGGCTCTGTGGGCTTCGTAGGTTCTGATGGCTCCGTTGGCATAGTTGGTTCAGTAGGCTTCGTGGGTTCTGTTGGTTCAGTTGGGATCGTTGGACCAGTGGGTTTCGTAGGTTCGGTCGGCTTTGTTGGCTCTGTCGGCTTCGTCGGCTCGGTTGGCTTCGTCGGCTCAGTTGGCTTTGTCGGTTCCGTTGGTTTTGTTGGAACAGTGGGCTTTGTGGGTTCTGTTGGCTTTGTCGGTTCTGTTGGCTTAGTTGGTTCAGTAGGTTTCGTTGGTTCAGTTGGTCTTGTTGGATCCGTCGGCTTTGTCGGTTCTGTTGGCTTCGTCGGCTCGGTTGGCTTCGTCGGCTCAGTTGGCTTTGTCGGTTCCGTTGGTTTTGTTGGAACAGTGGGCTTTGTGGGTTCTGTTGGCTTTGTCGGTTCTGTTGGTTTCGTTGATTCTGTTGGCTTCGTAGGATCAGTAGGCTTCGTTGGTTCAGTAGGTTTCGTCGGTTCTGTTGGTTTTGTTGGCTCCGTAGGCTTTGTAGGCTGTGTTGGCTCTGTTGGCTTCGTCGGATCAGTTGGCTTCGTTGGTTCAGTAGGTTTCGTTGGTTCAGTTGGTTTTGTTGGATCCGTCGGCTTTGTCGGTTCTGTTGGCTTCGTCGGTTCGGTTGGCTTCGTCGGCTCAGTTGGCTTTGTCGGTTCCGTTGGTTTTGTTGGAACAGTGGGCTTTGTGGGTTCTGTTGGCTTCGTCGGTTCTGTTGGTTTCGTTGGTTCTGTTGGCTTCGTAGGATCAGTAGGCTTCGTTGGTTCAGTAGGTTTCGTCGGCTCTGTTGGTTTCGTTGGCTCCGTAGGCTTTGTAGGCTGTGTTGGCTCTGTTGGCTTCGTCGGATCAGTTGGCTTCGTTGGTTCAGTAGGTTTTGTTGGTTCTGTTGGTTTTGTTGGATCCGTTGGCTTTGTCGGTTCTGGTGGTCTCGTAGGTTCTGTTGGTTTCGTAGGTTCTGTTGGTTTGGTTGGACCCGTTGGCTCTGCAGTTGGATCCTCACCACTTCCAAATTTCTCCAGCCACTTTCTTTTGAAAAAGTTCTTAATTGGTCGTCTTCTCTTGGGGGGTGCAAATCTAAGTGTTTCCTCTGTCGGTCCATTCAGATAATCATCTTGAAGAGCACTACTTAACTCCGGTTCTTCGGGTTCGCTTGTTGTATCTTCCCATTTGTCGGCCTTGCATAAGTATAGTGCTCCCAGCAGTAATATTATTGCTAATATAGGGAATTTATGATTCAACTACAATTCAAATTTATTTGAAAAATATAATTTACTTACCGCTGTTCAACTTCATGGTAGCTTTGAGAAGACTAGATGATGAGAGATGAATAGCTGCGCTATAAATACTTTTCGATTTTAGAAACAATTCAAATTTGCTAATTTTTAATAAAGTTTTTTAGGTCTTGCTAATAGTGTGAGTGAAATCTGCAAAATATTTTAAACACGACTATTTTTGAAGCTAAGGTCTATTATAAAGAAAGGTTGACTTACTTCATGTGAATATGTATCTAAATAAAATGTTATTGCTTTATTTTATATTACAATTAAAAATATAAATAAATACATAAATTTGTTATTTTGAATATATAAAATTATTAAGGAGAGGTTAGAGATTAAACAGTTGGTTGTGTGGGCATCGTGGTTGGGGTGGTTGCCTTTGTTGTCTTAGTTCCCTTTGTTGGCTTAGGTCCCCTTGTTGCTTTCCTGTCCAGTTTGTTCGCTATCCAGTTCCTAATAATGAATCTTTTCGTTGGCTTTGTGGTAACTGTGTCATTCTTTACGGGATCATTTTCCTTATCCGCCCACTTGTTATTCCAGTCCCAATTGGCTTTTCTTGTCAATTCTTCTGCAGTGACTTCCTCATCGGACTCAGTGGCTTCTGTGTCATCTGATTCCAAAAAACTTTCGGGGCTCCTATTTTCGGGTTGAACTTGGCTGGGATTGTTAAAAGCTGGGAAAAAGTACGGCGAATACATAGGCATGGGAATGTACATAGGAGGTGGATATGGGCAGGGAGCAGCGTATGGCATTTGTACGGATGTTGGGAAATATGACCAAGTCATTGTCGGCCTGTGATGATGGGAGGGCCTCTGTCCATGATTCAGAGGATGTTTGTTAGAATGCGGACGCTTTGGCCTCTTCGTAGGGACATATTCAGTGTCAATAGCATTGAAAGCTTCAGACTCTTGTGCAAGAGCCTGCTCCACTTCCTGTTGTGCAGTGGTGGAAATATCCTCTGTCTCCTGTCCAACTGACGTCGTTATCAATGGCGAAGCTGTCACAGCTTCAGTATCCGTTTCTGGGTCAGCAACTGCCGCCACCGGATCCGCTGAGGAACTCCAGCATACGCAGAGTAGAACAAAAATTACTGTATAATGAGATCAAAATTAGATTTTATAATATGTGAGAATACTGATTGTTCTTACCAGTCGAAGTCGTTTTCATTGTGAGGCTGTAGAACTTCTAATATTTTTAGGGCATCCAACTGCCTTTATATGACAAAAATCTATGAAAAATAAATTGGGTTAGAAGAGAAATTAAATATTTATAAATTTGCTAATTTATAATAGAGTGCAAAAGCTTCTACTAAGGCCTACTGGCCTCAATTAACTTGCTAATTACTTTCCAATATTTATTGATATATATAGTTGACAATATCAGTTTATTTTAGAAATTAGCAAAATTTTAATTATGGCTAGTATTCACTTAGAACTCCAATATCGCCTGCAGATTCTCTTAATTTAATTTACTGAGCTATCGGTTTTATGCATAATTGAATGCTCAGTGACATAACTGTTTCAGTATCGATTTGACAGGTATATTTGCTAGACTACTTTAAACTGATTTTCATTCGCATTAATCAATATAAAATGAATTAAGTTATTAAAAAGATGTGCTATCGGGCAATATTAAATTTACATTTAATTCATTTCAATCTTTGCCCAATGCGAACCTCATAATGGAAAACTTATTAACAGCTCATTTTATATTTACATTTCGTCCCAGAGGTTCGATATACATACATAAAACTGATTTTGAAGGAGTTGGAGAATAAATCGATATCATTAATTTCCCGCTTGAATTGTGATGAATATAAAGGAACACTCTTTAAAAGTAGTTTTTTGATATTGAGTAAAAATTTAAATTTCCATTATGAAATATAAAATGAAGAGATTTTTTTTAAGACATTTTTTTTGAATGAAAAAGAGGTACTAACAGAAACATAAATAAGATATTCCATATTTATAAAAAGTTCTCTGTTTCAATTTTAAGCAAATAAATATCATATATTTTTATAATATTAATTTAAATTAAATAAATAGTTATAGATAAATTAGCTTATAATAAATATTGTTCTGCGTATAGGTTTCTATAAAGCTTGCAGCTTGCCAGGATTCTGCAGATCAAGAGATCGTGAATAGCCTCCATAACCATAACCACTGCCACTGCCTCCAGCGCCGGCAGCAGCAAAGTGAGCGCTGTGGCCATGTCCATCCTCGTGGCTAACTGAATGCGAATGACTGGAAGTGTAGATGGGCTTGGCAACAATCTCATAGGTTGTGGACTTGCCACCACCGGCCAGACCCTTAAGGCCAAGCACACCAGACAGTGTCAAGGCCATCAACGCAGTCATTAGAGCTTTTCCGGCCATCATTGCGATGGCTCCCAGTCCCAAAGCCATGAGCATACCCTTCATCATAACTCCAGCTGCTACCAATGCCTCCAGTCCACCCTTTTTGCCAAACTTATGTTTACGTCCCTCGGTCATGCTGGACTCGTCCATAAGACGAAAGCGCAGGAAACGTGTCTTCAGAAGATTTTCCATCTTGGCTAAAATATAACCGTTAAGACGGGTATTGGGATCACTCGGATAACTTCGAGCGACCTCTGAAAAGTAATGCACATGTGATTAAAATGATTCCCTTTTCAAAAGGTCAAGTTGACTACCTGCCATAAGCTCCGATGTTTTCAGTTCCGTGGCATTCTCATCCTTCACCACGCTGATTCCGGGTATCACATTCAGCTCCCGCTGCTCGGCCAAGCGTTCCATAATCTTGACAAACTCTATTTTCAGGCACATCCAGCTGAATGATGACGTCTCACACTCGTTCACACTCATCGCTGGCGCTCTCTGTGGAGCTTGCAGGGTCTCCATCTCGACTGGCGCCGGCTCCGTTGGCTGAACGCTGGCAGCCTGTGCATATTTGCATAAGAAGCAGAACCACAGGAGATAAAACAGATATTCCAAGGTTTTTAGCAGCAGCATGGTGAATGAATGAACGAATATAAAGGCTGAGTTTATTGTTATGCTAATGCTAAGTACGTCTAATGATCTGGGGAATACTTGACCGACTGCAGTTACTCATTTTTATGGCTTTGGCTTTTATACCCATTTCCATTTTCATTTCCATTTCCCTTTCACTACGCACAGCAGTCAAAGTCAATGCCTCGTTTAGGTTTTTTCTATGTCTGCTTCGGTTGCTATTTCTGTTTCTCCTTCTGCTTCATCATTTTCTCAACGACTTTTTCTAATTACACCACGATTTGTGGTCGAAATTCTTCCCAGCTTCGCTCAGCTGCGTCCAACTGGTCCGCCATGGGCGGCACTTTCGATTTCCTCGCCACGGCTGCGGAGTGGACTGCTCAGTGTACCGCAACGTGGGGCTAATTTTGTCACCAAGGGTCTCCCCATTAATAACAGAAATTCACAGACAGTATGAATAATTACTAGGCACTCAGATACTCGTAAATGTCGCGTGCCAAGTACATAAATATTTGCCGAAAAACTAATTCGTAGCCAGAAGGAAAGACTGAGTCTGCTACTGAGACTGTGACTGGAACAGAGACTTGTTAAGCTAATTTGTACAATCTATTTGTTGTTAATGATTTTTTCATCTTAATTTCTTAATTTGGTGTCTGCTTTGTCCACATCGCTTTCTTTGAGATTCAGATTGTGTGTCGACTAATAGCTTTTACCCTACCTACGTATCTGAGTTAGAAAGGTAGGTAATATTAGAGGCGAAAATGAAGTCATTTGAGTAGAGATCTTAAGTATTTGCAGAGTATTCAAATTTGCCATCTTGTCGAGTGTATATTAAGTGAGCCATTAATTTTTCATTTCATGAATCATTTTTATTCAATTGCTATAAATTATCAAAATAAATACTTAGTAATTATACATTTTAGCAGACATAAGTATTATTTTTGTCTTTGTCGTTATATTTTTTTTTAGATTGTTTTTTTATGCTTTGTTTCTCTTTCTTTTTCATTGCTTTTTTTATGAACCTGAGCTACATGTCTGCTTAGAGAACATGATGGAATGTGCAATAAATATGGCGTAAGCATGATAAGTTTGAGTTTTCCGTGAGCATTGTCCTGAGTGGTGAGCCAAGTCGTTAATGGATTTCGGATACCGTCGTCTTTTATCAAGTTTCTTGTTTTCTTTTTTTTTGTTGTTTTTTTGTTTTTGGTATGTCGCAGCTAACTAACTAAGTACAACTAAATAATTATTGACTACAACACTACAACGAACTTAGCCATTATTCGTTCATGGAGTAAGGAAAGAGTAGAGTAAAGTTAAGTCTTTAGTGAGGAAATTGAAAGGGCATGGAAAGCGCAGAGTGCTGAAGGGGAAGAGATGGAAAGGTGATAGGAAACATAGGCAGATAGATGATGGGTGAGAGTGAGAGTGAAATAACTTCATGTGCCCTGCTTCAGCTTAGAAGGGCTGAGCCAGACCGTAATGGTTGTAGGCCAAATCGGCGGCGCTAGCCTGTCCATTGCGGCTCCAGTCGGAGTGGACGATCTCGGCGTTCAATGGGCTGCCGGTGATGTAGGCAGTGGTGATGTGGTCCTTCTTCTTGGCCAACAGATCCTTGAAGAAGGTGGCACCTGCCGGAGGATAACACATTTACACTTTTAATATGTCTGTCTCCCCAATTGTCTTGGCGGGTTAGACTTACCAGCCAGAATGAGGGCAAGGAAGGAGATAGCAAGAGCCTTCAGGGAGATGAACTTGATGATGGTGAACATAACCTTGACGACGACGGCCTTCTTCAGTTTCAAAGCCAACAGCAGTGGCAACAGCATCTTCTTCATGCGCTTGCTGCGCGACTCTGTGTGTACACAAAATGAAAATAAAAAGGGTTTAGCGAAAAGCCTAAGAGAATGCTATCTTATGCTGCCGAAGTGTCACTTTCAATTGCCGCCGGAAAGTATGCAACACGAGCCAAAGTGTGCGAAGAAGTATGCCTAAGTGTTCACTTGGCGTATGCGCAATTTCCGCCAGCATCCTTGGCACGACCACTTATTACGTTGAACACTCAACATTTTGCGGTAGAATGTTGCCAGTGGCATGCCTCAATCTCGATGCTTGCTATGGAAGGCATATCGCTGTGGCAACTCAAGTGAAAGTTGGCAGTTTTATGACAGTGAGACAGTGTCATCAATACTACTCACCTTCCATGGCACGTCCACTGTAAACATTCTCAGCACTGTCATCTTGCTCATCGCCGGAGTACGACAGATTCAGTTCATGGGTTTCCAGATAACGCTCGGCACGATCCTCAAACGATTCCACGCTCTTGGCAGAGCCGAAGCTGCGGCCCGTCTCTGACCGATCGATGCGAAGTCCACCGAAGAGTGACACTGACTCCTCGTTATCCAGTTTGTTGATCATATTCACTAAATCCTTCTCGCTGCTATCCTGCGAGGGCAGTGCAATAGCGCCGCACACAAAGCTGGCCACGAGCACAACACAAACGAATTTCGCGCACATTTTGTTGGGTATTTTTTTGTTTTTTTTTTGTATTGGGGGATGTTGGTTTGGTGGGGGTTTTAATTTTGGAATTTATAGTCCTTTTGTGTGGTATCCACAATGTTCAGCTGAGACACTGCTGTTGGCTTTGTGAATGGAAATTGCTTTGTGATTAATTGAATCCAATGGGCCACAGTTTTATACTCTTTTCGAACTGTACGCGTGCCTGTGGCAGTGGCAGTGGCAGTCGCAGTGGCAGCAACCCAGACGACGTTTGTCCAATTTTGTGACTAGAAATCGCGGGCTGGCCAAAAAAAAAAAAAAAAACGCACCACTGCAACAACAATAATGTCAACGAGGAATATCGAAGAAATGAACAATTTATGCAAATTGTATGCGTATGCTGCTCCAACAATTTCTTGACCATATTTCCACGCACGTCCCACGTTCCAAGTTCCACGTCCGAAGCCACAATCACAAACGAAAGGGAAGTCGTCGACCATCCATCGATACATTGTGTTTGTCGGGTGTCTTCAACGATTTGAATATTATTTTTGTATATTTTATATAAGCAAATGGCCCAATTTCCTTTGGCCAGTAGTTGGCTGTCCGTCGCACCGTTAGCCTGATCGTAATTGGCATGCAGCGGCCACGCCTCTGAATGCTTCTCTGCCCGCCCGGCGACGTGACTTCATTTGCTTATGAGTATTGCCTGTGCCAGATTCTTGGGCACTATTGTCTCTCTTATTAGCCAGATGGCTGTGGATTTCATTACACAGATTAATATACCTAAACACACACTTACAGATATACAGACAATTCTGCCCGCACATGGACATATTTGGTATGCCTCAACCGTGGTGACTTAATGCGCATTTTGGCCCAGTTAGCGACGCATATACGCATAGACATGGCCGCTTTCAACGCTTTCGATTTCATTCTCTTTTGGCCAAGTGTCGTTTTCTATTTCAATTGCTTCTAAATCTTATACAAATCTGTGCAAAAGAAAGCTAAATTGTAGCACATGTTGAGCTTACATACAGGCATACATATATCTTTTCGATCGCGTAAAGTGACATTTTTATGAGCATAAGTAGAAAGTTTCTGACTGCTGAACAATTAACATGCCAAGGCAAACAGCTCCGGCGTAGAAACCTCCCACCCAATTACGAGGCGTGGCATTTGTCAAACCGAAATCAATTCCAAATTCAAAACAAAGTAACATATCAATTATGTATGTGGCACCCTAGGGTGCCTCCATGCCACACATGCTGCACACAGCTCCTCCTCCATTTCCTCCTCCTCCTCTTCCTCCTCCTCGGCTGTACCGTAGAAACTGGTCAAAGTTTTAATTGCCAAAACAAAACTTGTTGCTTCACGTGTCTTGACGAGTTCAAGTGACGCAGCTCCACATATTTTGTTGACTGACCAGTTGACGAGCAGTTATGGGAAAGTCATGCCACAGTTAAACTGACAACTAAAATAACAAAAGTACAAATACAAGATATAGACGAGAAATACAAGATATAGACGAGAATGTTGAATTAATCGCTTTTATTTCGATGATAAACTTTCAACTTGACTACTACGCTGATCATGTGTGTTGGATAGTGTACAGTGTTGTGTAATACTCGATCAATAAATTAATTAAATAAACGCGTCAGCTTCACGTCTCGAATAAATTACTAAATACTAGGCTTGAAAAATTGAAGGCACAAGTTTAGCTCGATTGGCCAAGAGCACCAATGGCTACCACGTCGTCGAAGGACTTATTGCTGCTCCTGCTGCTGCTGGCCGGCATAGGCCAACTGCTGGGCATCGGTCTCGCTGATGCTGCGGGCATAGGGATAGGCAGATGAGGCACCAGAGCTCCAGCCAGCGCTAGCGGGTGCGGACCAGGCATTCGAGCTGTAGGCACCACCATAGGAGTTGCCACCGAACTTGTTGCCAAAGCCGCCCAACAGACGAGAGCCGCCAACGAGAATGGCCAGGAAGAAGGCGATCTTGGCCACAACCACTGCCTTGAAGGTCAACAGAGCGAGGAAACCGAGCACCAGAGGAATCACAGCGAACAACTTGGCACCAATGGCAAGAGCGACGGGTCCAAGAACTTTCTTGATCTTGGCACGACCTACGAAACGAGATTTAGGTTAATTAATGGAATTCTAGCTTAAAGGAGGTTAATGATAACTTACCCTCATCCAGAGCACGGGCAACCTGCTGGGTGGTCTCGGCGGGCATCTTGAATTCCAAGTTGTGGGTGGTCAGGAAGTCGGTGACGCTGGAGATGGCCAAGTCAACGAGACGGCCATTGCGCTCCTCGGCATTTTGTGGCAGCTCAGCAAGGATATCCTGTTCGCTGAGGGATTTGCCGCTACGCTGAACGGGACTGGCGGGATCTCTGCAATGAAATTGAACCGAATTTAGAACAATTTCATAATGTTGAGTCTCTCATAGAATTTCAGGTTAACTGCACTTTTCATAATTCAATTCACTTTTCAAACACTTTCACATCAACAAACAATCAAACAAACTTGCAAACACAGGGAACACACACCTCTGGAAGGTTACGCCATTGACCAGTTCGATGTTGTTGCTCCTGGCGGCACGATTCAGTGCTGTGATGCCCTTGACGGCCAGACAGGTGGCCATGTCATCGCTCTCGAAACAGGCGCCCAAGTAGCGGGCGGCCCGTCCCAATGTGTTATCACTCTCGACTCTGTTATCTTGCACGCTGGGAGCGGCCCAGGCACAGCTGGCCACCAAGAGGCTGACACAAGCAATTGCGAACACTTTCATTTTCGGTTATGCGATTTGTTTTTTTAGGATTGGAGAGTTGATCTCAATTTATGTTGGACGCGGCGCGTTTAATCCTTGGTTGGGTTGCTGCTGTAGCTACTGCTGCTTGGCTCTCGGAGTGCTGAGATGAATTTGATGTATGAGTCTCCAGACGTCTAGCCTTTTATATTGGGCGACTTTGTTCCAGCTGCGCAGCTGCCGCCGTCGTACGCGTCGCAGGCGTCGCAGCCGCAGTCGCAGTCCCCGCACGCATTACAAAACAATTTAAAAGTAAATTAAATAAAAGCCGCCAAGACGCAGTCTCAGGCGTCGACTGCGGAAGCTACCAAAAATGGTAAGAAAAAAAGAAAAACAAACCCTCACTATGCGCTGTGGTGGAGCACATGCCTAAATCTAGGCAACACAACAGCAACAACAAGAGCAGCAACAATGGCAGTAACCATGGCCCAAACGGGCCAAGCAACAACATCAAAAATAAAGTCAACTTGTTTGTTAAATGAATATGTTCATTTCTTTCTTCTTTCTTCCGCGCTGACTGCTTTTTTGGCAGCTCTCAGTCTCAGTCGGCGTCGCTGTCGACTCAGACGCTGACGCTGACGCTGACGTTGACGCAGCGTCAACTTGATCGTCATCCGTCAACTTCGTTGTCGTTGTTGCGTTGAGAGAGAGAAACTTGTACTTGGACTTGGCCAGTAGAGCGAGCTTGTGCCTCGCATAATGCAAACAATTGGCATCATTGGCTGTCCCATAGGCCCGGCTAATTATGGCAGCGATGCCATCCCATCTCGGAGCAGAGCAGAGCATCAGTTCGTGCCGATCCACGCCCTTATTGAAGATGATGTTTACCCACGGTATGAGCAGCGGCCACTTTCATTCGACTCTCGCAATACTCGAGGCAGACAACAAATTTGCTAATTTATTAATCCGGTTGCCGTTGCATACTTCGAGCCTGGCCATTAATGGGAGCCAGAAATGGGTCAACTTGGTTGGTATGTGGAAATATTATTTAGCACCTGTGAGAGATCATTACGAATGTGGTCCACAGTTGTGTAATTTGCGAACAGATCGAAGAAGAGAGTGTTAATCACATTCAATTGGAATCTGTTACAACTGATTAACGGTTTTAGATAACTACAATGATAGCATAGTTTTTTTTTGTTTTTTTCCAATTTGATATTGTGATGGACTCAAACACGTCGCGAATCGAGCCGAGTTGAGTCATAGATGCTTTCCCAGTCACGTTTTCGCGGTACAATTAATATGACATTTTTACATTTCTAGATTTCCCGCTCTCACTCTCTAAGGAAACATAAAACTTGAAGGTATGTAGGTAGGTATACAAAATGCCGACAATTCAATCAAAATAACTCAATTTGTGAGTGGTTGTGTTTTTTTATTATTGTTATTTCTTTCGTTTATTTTTCAGCTTATTAAAGCCAAGCCATTCAAAAATTCCCAAAAACCCTAAAAAAAAATACATAGTAATAATAAAAAACAGCCTCAATTCACTCACTTTCATTTATATTACAACGATATGCGACACTAAATGTTGTACGCATTGTGGTTGTTGTTCTCGTTATTGTTATTGTTGTTGCTGTTAATGTTGTCGCTGTGTAGATTTGGCTGAGCCCACGAGTATCGAACAACAGCAACACCGCAACAACAGCGTGCCACACGCTGCGTATGAGTGACGCGCCTTTATTTTCGGTTATTGTTTTAGCCGCCTAAAACGTTAAACAAGAGTTGGTAAGAAAAGAAAGTGCGCTAGGCATACCTGAATAAGTTGTCTGTCTCTCCTCCCTCCTCATCATCACCGGCCTTAAACTCTGTTCCCAATGTTCGCTAGTGATTCACTTGCCGCGCTCATTTGCATAGCCTGGCAATGTTGGCCTTATTGCAGCTCGAGGCATGCTAAATATTTCATCAGTTTCTACATGGGTCTACCCCCTCCCACTTATCTTCTCCTTAACCATCCCAATCCCAAGCATTCATTGATGATAACTCACCTGCTCACAACATACACACACACACCCGTATGCGGTCCAGTTTCATGGTTTTCATTCATTCATTGCCGTCACGATACGACACGACACGACTCGAGGTGACGCCTCGATGTATCGTTGTAACGTCATCATGGCGAGTGAAAGTTATGTAATTTCTTCAGTTAATTTCGCAATTTGCAATGGGCTCTAAAACCTGATTTCGCCCATTCCAGTCCGCCAGCATTCCCAGCAAAAGTATCGGTTAAGCCACAGACGGACCACGCACAACAAGTTAAATGTAACGCAGTTATCAATTGTTAAGCCAAGTGTCAAATCAAATGAAATTTCTAAATGCCAATCATAAATAATTTCTCTTTCTTTTTATCGAACACAGCTGTCAATGTTGCTAACTTCTCTGATTTATTTTCTTTTCAATTTTTCTGCTTCTCCTTTGCCGTTTTCCCAGCTCTTTCTCTCCTAATGCGTTTTTGACAGCCTCAACCCATGGTGCGGGCGTTCCTTGCCAAAAACGTACATAAAACTTTACTAGATGTTTTCATATGACAGACGAAGTCGAATTTCATACACAAGTGTGTATATTGTATATCGATATGAAATCAATAAGCTTCAATTCGTGTGTGCAATTTGTTGACTCGCGCCACACAATTAGCGGCAACAAGTGACCATAAACGTCGGCCCGCATACTTTCCTCGTCAGAGACTGCGAGCTGATTTTAGGTGTGGCCAGCGACAGCTGTTGCTAAGCAGGAGCATGATGAACGACAACATACCTCGGATTAGTTTCGAATAAGATATTCTTATTCTTCTATTTTGAGAAAACTAACATGTGAGTTTATTAAAAATACATAATACATAACAAATAATAATTCAAAACAAAAAAATATAATATTTTAATATTATATAATATTATTTATATATTCAAAATAATTATTTTTAAAATAATAATATTTTTTTTATCATCAATAAGAGTCTAAGTTTGTTAATTATTTGAATTTATATACATTATTTATAAATTAAGTTTTAGGGTATTTTCAAGTCGAGCATTTCAGCTAAAATTTGCACGGCCGAAAGCACGTTTACCTCTCAAATTAGCCAGGCTTATTTTCAAACCCAAGTTGGCAAATCGTTGCTCGTCTCTGGGTCAGTCAGTGTGCGTTCTATTAACCCATTTGCGTGTTGGCATAAATAAGTTGAAATTGTTGGCATACCCCGTCGATACAACAGAGAATAAAGTATGAAATATGATATATTATATACTATAATAAATTTAGGATTCGTGCTAAACAAACTGAAATCTACGCATTCCACGCTCTCCAAATGTTGCATACCTTTGAAGGTCTCAAAGTAATTTTTGAGGTTCGGCAAACCTAAGAGGAATATACATATTAAATGTAGCGAGTACCGCATTTCCTACGTTTTGGGGTTAAACGCGTAAATAGCGTCAGGTGAAATTGATTTTCTTTTCATTTGCGCAAATATGAATTGTCAATATTGTGCGTAGTCTCGTGGTGAGACGTTGTCTGAGAAAGTGCAGCAGACCTTACATATTTTTTTGCTGAAGGGTTTTCAAGTGTTGGCAAAATATTCATAGGCCATAGTTTGTGGGCCACAAGTCCCAGAGCAACTTCAACTCACTTGCCTTCAACATTGTGGCCAAATGCTGGCTAAACTCAACTCTGTTGAGTATATATATACTGATTTCCTGATGGATATAGAAGTCTACCTGCGGGAGAGAGAGAGAGCACTTTCTCGACAACCGAAGGGAAAGAGTGGGGCGAGTGGAGAGTGCCAAGTTACATGCGACAATGGTAACGCGTTGTTTAACCCATTTGGAGTAGACTTAAAGTCCCAAAGAAAGTGAAATTGATGACACAAATGTTCAAACCACAAACACATTGTTGTTTTTATTTTTCGTTTTTCGTTGTTGTTTTTTTTTATTTTTTTATTATGTTTGCTCTTATTGTTGCTGTTGTTGTGCCTATGCTAAATGGTCTGGTTAAGTAATCTCGTGAGAGCCGCAAACATTGCGCAGCCATCGAAGCGTCGAAACGCTGAGAATGTTGTCAACTAAAAGTGGCCGAGATGCGACACGATAAACCAAACAACGATGACAACACCCGCCTGCAGCTTCACTTTCATCCATTTCCATCTTACCCGGCTAACAATTTTACCCAGAAGAAAGAGGAAAGAAGAAGACATGGCCAAGACACAGAGCTACGCCTTGTTGATCAATTTGTTAGATACGCGGTTAGCATGCGACTTTTTTGTTCGCTTTTTAGTGTAGTTGTACTTTAAGTTGTTGCTGCTGTTGTTTATTGTTGTTGCTTTTACTTTGCTAAGCGGACTGCAATTGTATTTGTGTGTTTACCATAAACTGTGTGCGCCCTACAACTTTCACTTGACTGTGGCGCAAGCCAACTCCGGCTTCAATCCAAATTAGCCCTGCCCTGCCCCGCCCCAACCCGCCACATACTCAACACTCTTGACTGC
This sequence comes from Drosophila quadrilineata, assembly GCA_018150725.1. Taxonomy (NCBI): domain Eukaryota; kingdom Metazoa; phylum Arthropoda; class Insecta; order Diptera; family Drosophilidae; genus Drosophila; species Drosophila quadrilineata. The sequence goes on from JAECWN010000356.1 coordinate 214,782, forward strand.
AACTTACATTGTTTTGTATTTTTTCTTTTGAATTTTAAGTTCTTTGACTGCAGATGAAATTCTCGAGAATCGCTTGATCTTAATCAATACAGCTTACAAAATGTTCAATGCTTGACGACAACAATCTCAGTCAGGCCACCCAAGTGGTTGATGATTGCCCCATGTTGCAGCTGCTGCATGCTGATTGATTTGTGACGACCTGTTTATTGAATCGACGGTTTTACATAAGCCGTACTTATTGTTGTAGTTGTAGTTGCTGCTGTTGATGTTGGTGTTGGCCCTCATTTATTGCAACACGCACTTGCGGAAGTCGTCCGCCATCAGTCGTCAGTCGTCAGTCATCCGCCGTCCATCGTCGGTTGTCCGTCGGTGGTCGAATGTCGTCGCGCATGCGCAATAAAGTATTTTATGCATAACGGCTCTTCGTAGGCATTGTCAACTGTTGGGGGGGTCTGGGGGTCCACGTAACATCATTTGGCTAGACCGTTGACTTTTGGCTGGCACTGTTGATTGGTGGCAGTCAGATGTGCTAATTAACAGTTGATTCAATTAATTCCAGCCCATGTTATGCGACTTTATTCATTTACCTTATTGTCTAACACTACCACTATAACAACTACAACTATCGATTTACTTGAACTTCTCTAAAGGAAAGGCTTGTGGTCGGGCACCCTGAATGTGCCATCTTTGGACAAGCCCACTGGTATATAGGGCTGACTAATGGGTAACCAGCTGCTGCCACTGGATGTTAGATCTCCATGATAGCTCTTCAGAGCTGGCGCTGCGGCATGGATAATCTCCAGACGCTCCTTGCCATGATGACCACCGGAGAGAGTTGACTTCAAAGCCAGAATTCCAGCGGCAGCTAGTGCGATTTTACCCATGACGAACGATGAGGCCGAGAGCGCTGTTAACCACTTCAGGACCAAGGGCAGCAGTATCACCTTGGCCAGCACGGCAGCGGCCAGGAATGGATACAGCATCTTCAGCAGCTTTTTGTGTTTGTTATGTTTGCCTCGAGCTAGGGATGTGCATAACTATCATAATTAGAACCGGCAGCTAATTGCAGGAATAATGTTACGCATACCTTCGGCCGTCCAGTCATCCAGCATGTGGAGCACCTCCTCCGCACTCATATCGCTGTGAATGAGCTTACTTAGTTGTCCCTCGGCATGTTGCAACCACTTGCGTTCCAGCTGCTGCTCCGTTGCCATCAACTGGTGCTCGTTATCCTGCTCCACGGCAGCCACAACAGCTCCACCCAGCAGCGCAGGCGGGAGGCTAAAAACCTGGCCGAGGCACACGCCAAAGGATACACAGAGCAACAGAGTGAAGCCGATTAACATCTCGAACGTTCCACACTTGGGCGCACCGCTAATCAAACTGAGATGTTGCAACCACCAGACCCACTCTGACTAACAGCACTAACTAGACTAGACCAACTGTGTATGTGGAGCTCTTGGCCATGGTGCATCGTTCCACTCGAATGTATCTGTGCATTGTCTACCTGATTGCAGTTGGGGTTTTGTTCTATACATAAAAAATAGTACTTACTCCAAGATAGTTTTAATATAATTTTATATTTTTTTCCCTCTGCTTTCTTTGGTGTTCTGGTTTTCGATTCGGTTTTACTTGAGCGTGAAGACCCATTAAGTTTTCCCTACTTTAATAAACGTTTAAATTTAGCCTTATTGTTGTTGTTGGTGGTGTTATTGGTGTTGCTGTCACTGATGGCTCATGGTGGTTGATGGTTGACGGTGGCTCCGACATGTTACAAGTAACAACAAGTAAAACTCTTCATTATCGTCGGTAAGCAGTTTATGCATGGAGCTGCGGTTCACTTGCCACTTCAGTTGAATCTTATATAGTATATTACTATATATTTTTTTCTTTCATTTGAAACCCGTAGAGAAATGCCAGCAACAGGCCTTAGAGTTATAACTTATAAGTTGAGCTCGTGTGGTTGTGGTTGATTGTCCCGCAGGTCACAAAGTACCTCGTTTTTTATGCCAGAAACATGTTCCAAATGTCATCATTTGAACTTGGCAACCACTGTGCATTTTACCTCAGCTTTTGCCAAGCTGTTTAATTTTATTTTTATTTAATTTGCCATTATATGAAAATTGGCATAACAAGTTAATTTTTGGCAAATGAGTTTCAGCTGACAATTAATAATCGGATATAATTGCTGTTCATTTTTTTTAACTAGGAAAAAAAACAGCAAATAATTTCATAACAAAGTCAAAAGTTCCAAACTAATTAGTGCACAATAATTACACAGAGTAGTTGAATGTAATTTTATACAGATGACATTCTCAGCAATTGCCAAAACAATAATTAAACATCTGACAAATTGTTTGTCAGTTAAATGAAATTTTACTCTATTTATATGCTGGTTTAATTGCAAAACAATAAATATTTGTCAAACTGTGTGCAATTAAAATTATCGCTGCATTTCAATGTAATATACTAAATTTGTTTTTCAATCAATTGTCGAAACATAAGCGTGTGTAATTCGAATCGCAGCATGTAACACTTTTTAAGGGGTGTCCACGCATACTAAAAAAAATAAAAAAAAAAAATAATAAAATATAAATAAAAAACAATTGACGCGTTTGGCATCAACTCAATCCCATTTAACGTCATCGTCAACGCGTCGACTGTCGTTGGCTATCATGGCCAGGCTTTGGTAACTTAAAAGCCCTTAACGTCAGCTAAGTGTTAATGTGGTTGCTGGCATCCGGTTCGCATACACTATCCAACAAAAACAATTATTATAGCAATGAAAATAAAAAGAGTGCCAACATTATTTTATTTAAGCCAATTATCAACACTGAACCGATTAAATTAATCGTTTATTTATGTGATTAAACTTGGGGGTGTATAAATTAATGAAAAATATATATAAATAAATAAAATCTGTTAAATGCTGTTCAATTTGAACCAAGGGTATTGCATCTTCGGTGAGCTATTTAATTTTCCTCTCTTTCTCTCTTCGCTCTGTCTCTCTCTCTCTCTCTATCTGGCCATGTTACCTAATTTTGTTATGTGGAGCGATTGCTTATCAATTACCACTTGATGGTTTACTACACACTCAATGTTTGCTGTTCGTTATTCAAATTGGGCCAATCTGTCCAACAAACTTACAAAAATAAAAATGAAGAGAGCTCGAAGTAAATATCCGCATCTGCGTTATCAGATTTTCTTTAAGACAATCGATTTACTGCCATGAGCACCGGACGATGTCTTCAGGCTCATCACGGCCGTGAACAGGGCAAAGAAGAAACCCGCCAGGCCCGTGGTGCCCACAAGGAGAGTCAGGCCGCCAATTAGCACAGGTATCAGTGTCAGGAACTTCAGTTTGTACGCAATTAACAGGGGCAGGAGTAACTTTTGGATTTTCTTTTTGAGCTTTTTAAGTTTGCGGCCTTCATAGCTGGCTGCTAGACGACTGTGGCGTCCTTGAACTTCCTTTGATGTTGCTGCCCCTTCCCTGCCATCCAATTTACTGGATGATAAGCTGCCTCTGGATTGGGAGGCGGCTGTCACTGTAGCTGTTGCTGTAGCGGTATCTGTATCTGGAAGCGAAACTGAGGCAATCTTGCGGTTAATTAAATGTCCAGACCTTTGAGCTTTGATGCGCAAAAAAGAGCGTTAAACGGCGTCTATTAGAGCCAAGGCAACGCGGTCAGAAACTTGAACAATATTCTCAAGAATTACCTGTAAGTAGCTCCTCCTTTTCCTCCTCTCCGTCATCCTCATCGTCTACTTCCTCCGCCTCAGCTGCGCTCACAGAGTCGTCGTCATTATCCATACTGATGAGACTCTGTAAAGTGTCACAAAAGTTTCGCACCTTCAGCACAGCTTTCTCAAAGGGTGCCAAATAGTTGTCGATATCGAGGGCAGACGCCGTTGGCTTTTCACTGCCATCAGCAACATCATCAGCAACATCATCAGCAGTATTTGTTAATGCCGCAATGTCGTTGGCATCGTTCACTTCCGGCTTGACACGCACATCCACTTCCTGGACATCCCTTAAACCGAGCTGTAGTGGTGGAGGTGGCGATGGTTGACGCTGCTGCCTCCTTTCAGCCACATCGACATCGAGTCCGCCTCGACGCATCGTCTGGCTTATGGCCAGCACGTAACTGGGACTATCGTTGATATCGAGATTCGTTCGCACCTGTTTGTAATTTCCGCTGGCAGCGACATCGTTTGTGGATGTCGACCTTGGATTATAGCGATGATTGTAGGCGTAGTAATTGACAGGAAGTTGATGCTGTTGATGTTGCATTTGTTGTTCGTGTTGTATTGAAGTTGCTGCCGTTGCCTGCAGGATGAGCCAATTGTTGTGGCCCGTCAATGGCTGCCAGGCATTTAGATTAACATGGAGTTGCTGCTGCTCTACATTGTTGAGTTGTCTCTGCTCCTGCTTAAAGCGACTTTCGCTGCCGGCCATTGATTGCGACATTAGTACATAAATTGTGAACACAAACATTTGTCGTTTCGACATCTTCAAGGAAGTTCTATTCAATTTATTTTCACACACACACTCACAAATACACACTTACACACACACTGTGCGATGGCGTAGTACACGCAACTCGAACGCCGCTTAGAATTGAACTGAGCCAGAGTCTTGAGATTTTGATGAACCCAATTCTAGACAACTCTCGACATTTTATGGCTGATTCAGTTGAGCGATTTAATGGCCTTTCGACGAAAGTGGCCACTGCCCCCCTGTCGGATAAATGGTCGAATTTTGATCTTCACTTGGCTAGAAATATTTTCAAACTGCCACTTTTACCAAATGCCCTTCCTCTGCCCTCAGCTGCCACACTCTGTCAGGCGTAACTTAACTTGCCACTCGCCTTTCTATTATGTGCGATATTATGTGGTAAACATTTATAAGCCGATTGATTGAAACTCGAATTCTGGCATGTATACATAGTTTCTACTCTCAGTGTAGAAATCCACAGGAATTTTCCGAACATTTGCCATATTATTATTAATGGAAATTAAATTTATCCATTGGAGCGTGTTTATACATATATTAATTAATAATAAATCCCACTTGATTTCTTAACTAACTCAATGCATTGAAATAGTTTCACTTTCCTGCCACGTGCCACATGTTGCCGCGAACTCAACTGAAAAGCAACTGTAACTGGCACTTGACATTATGATTCTATATAAGTGGCCAAGTGCATTGAGGTAGGCCCAGAGAGACTGTGGAAAGTGTGCCTAATCCCCATGAACTTAACACTGGGACTGGACTGGGGACTTGTGTAAATTATTGAAGTACTTTGGGCGACGTGCGTGCTAATTGACCCTCTCAGCTTGTTGTTGGTATTGCTCTTGTTGTTGTTGCTAATTTGGGCCTGTCAAGATAGTGGCACAGCTCGCCACAGACTGCCAGTCTGTCATAAGTCAAGTGCACCATTATGTTGCACTTGCTGGCACCCATCGAGCAACAGGTTGAAGCATTCTTGAAGCACGCCCTTTCGATACTTGATTTCCACTCATCCTAAAAGCCTGCAACACGCCTCTGCAACAACATATTCTGCTAAGTGCCAGCTGCTACTATTTTGATGCATGCCACAAGTAAGCATAGTCAGCTTTTAGGCTGCTTCTAAATATGCCCCAGCACATGCTACGGCCCGCGTTGCCTACTTTCATGCGCTGCTAAACTGTTACTTGCTTCAATGGTAATTGAATTCAGACAGGGAATTAACAGCATGTGCTCAGCTGTTGAATAATTGGTAGACAAGCGGAAAATGGGGGCATGTGGCAAGCATACAAATTTGCAGAGGCATAATCCAGGTTAGCAGGTCTTGAGTGCTGCTGCTGTTAGGGCAGGAGAGAAGATATACTCCTTGGCAACTTATGCTCACAAAACGAAAGAAATATTTCTAGTACTTTCTTTAACTTTATGTACCTTGGATGGCTACACAGTTTTAAAGAGAGTTCTGGAAATGGCAGCCAGAGATGATTTCCAACACTTTGGAGTGCCATCAATGCAACAGTAGTGGCATGTAGAGAGTGGCAGGCAAATGGTTGCACATGCAAATATGAGAGTCCACAATGATGACTCGTCTGAAAATAAATAAACAAAATATATTTCAGATAACAGCATTTACATGCGCATATACATCATATGTATGTAATCGAAGCGGACATCATTTCATTGCCAAGTCTTCAATTAATATCTGATGCAGGCAACTCACCGCAAACCCAATGCCAATGACAATGTGGACTCCATTTAAAAACTTTTATGTGCTTTTTTAAATATTTTTATTAGCAATCGTACTATCGCTTTTGTTTGATGTGATTAAAGGTGGTCACACCCCCTGCCTGCTCAGACATAATTTCGTAGTTTTGGCAATTTGTTGGCCGAACAACTATTTTTATTTGTTGACAATAAATTAATGTGTTTATATCTGAATACGAAAACTAATCCAGAACAGCCACCAGCACAATAGTATTAACAACCACCATGGTATAACAAACACTAACGAGTCTATCAAAGTTGGTGTGAGATGTGAAGAACAGCTCGGTCATCATTGATTGAGGCACATCTGTGTGTACATATGTTACTTCTGTATATCAAATGACAATCATAGAATTCTAACACGATTATCCGCTTTTGAACTGAATTTTTAAATTACCATATTATTAAATTAATTTGGTAATTCGCTGTTAAAATATGCGGCCAGAACTAGTTTAAGTCCCACACTTCCTAAGCCGGCACTTATGCAAGTTATAAATTTACTTTCAACAAAAACCAAATAAAAATATAAAAAAAAAAAAATTAACAAAATAAACTGACCAACATACTCATACTCAGACTCGAATCATCAGCCTTGGTTTGGTGGTGCGGACCTTTCTAGTGGTACAGTGGCCACAACAAGTCTTTGCCTTCGCCAGTTCTGAGACACACAGATGTAGCTGGAGCAACGTATGCGTCACATTATTAACTTGATTGGCGTGGCTAAAAAATTAGTTATTCCCGAGATGTTGCTTCTGCCGCTATTGAGATGTGGTTATTGTTGTTGGCGGACGGACAGCTCTAATCAGATTCATATGCGAAGACGGCTCGGATCGTCAGATTTGAGCTCTTAAATTGAAAGCGTTTTGGCTAATTCCAATTAGTTGTACTTCTGCTTTGACGACGTTCGGTGCAATATGAAAGTGAGTTGGTGAAAAGGATTAGAGCATGTCCTTCAGGATGAACACCTTCTAAATTTTTAATTTCTCGTTCAGTTGTTTGTGTGTCTGCTGGCTTTGGCCGCTACTTTGGCATCAGCCAATGCAGGACTCTTGGGTCTGCTGAAGGGTGGCGGCGGTGGCGGTGGCGGCTACGGTGGCTACAGCGGTGGCTACGGAGGCGGCTACAGTGGCGGCTACGGTGGCGGTTACAGTGGCGGCTATGGAGGCGGCTATGGTGGCGGCTATGGTGGCGGTCATGGCGGCGGCGTCCAAGTGATTAAGATCATCGATGGTGGACACGGCTATGGCGGTGGTTATGGCGGTGGCTATGATGGCGGCTACAGCGGCGGCCATGGCGGCGGTTACAGCGGTGGTTATGGTGGCGGTTATGGCGGCGGCTATGGTGGCGGATACGGAGGCGGCCATGGCGGTCATGTCGATGTCTACAAGGTAATCACCACAACTCACCACACCGGTGGCGGTTATGGCGGCGGCTATGGCGGTGGTTATGGCGGCTACAGCGGCGGCTATGGTGGCAACTATGGCGGCGGCTACGGTGGCTCCTCTGGCTACGGCAAGTCTGGTTGGTGGAAGAAGTAAATCTCTGAATCTGCCGAATTTTAATGTGATAAATGAAATCATGCTCAAGGTTAATAAAAACAAAAATCCCAAACTATTAATTTGTTTACCATTCACGTCACAGATATTGGGGAAAATTTTCCAAGATTTAATTAGATTCGGTGCCCTTTGGCCATTAAAGGGCTTAACAAGGCAAAGTTTAATTAAAAATTATAATAGCTTCAAGAAAGATAAGCTAAGAGTATGTGTTCAGCGACTATGTTCCACTCCGAATTGAATATATTAAACTAAAGAATAACTTATTTTATTGGTATGGCATATTATGATCAGAATATTTGAAAGAAACATAGCGTGAGTGTGTGATATTTTACTTTCGGCTTAAGAAACCGGATTTTCCAAAAAATAAATAATAAAAAAAAACTGGCTTGACTTTAAAGGGGGTTTTCTGTTCTTTTGACAAATCACTTATAAGATTATTTAAAGTAGCACGATGTATGCTAAATAAGCTATAGTTTATGTGTTGACTTCGTGTCTTCTATAAATATATGTTATGTATCTGAAGAATCAGATGTTGTTGGCAGGCACAGGTACTGCAATAAACTCATGTCGGTTAAATAAGCTGTGCGAAAACATCAGGGGAGCCTCAATCTCTTACAATCAAAATAAACAAACTACATACGTATACGTAATACATACACGTATACTTATTACGTATACGTATGGTCTTCCCATTCAAGTAGCATGTACTGTCAAAGGGAAGCATGTCATGAAGTTTATGGCCCAGAAGAAAGAAGGTTGCGTAGGAGAGCAGACAACATATGGGCCTCCCAGGCATTTGGCTGTAAAGGTTGGCGAGGCAATAGACCTTGAACAGGAAGTGGAGCAGGAGCAGGAGTAGAAGGAGGAGCAGTAACAGGCACGTGAGTACACAGAGAAGTCACTTAGTGTTGACCTTTTTGGAGGAAACCCTCTTGCCTTCGACAGTTAAATAAAGTGAGACAATACATTTATAATGGTAAATGTTTTATTTGTGAATGTTTCTTTTATTTTCTGTGTGATTGTGTCTTCTTTTTTTTTGTAACTTTTGTGTTTCTTGAAAACTTTGCTGCTTACATGCGAAACGACCTTAAAACTAACAAATAAATAATGTCAATAAATTATTAGTCTAAATTACGGCTACGCGAACCTAACTTTTGAACTTGATCGAAATGTGAGAAGAGTGTGTGTGCATGAAAAATGAAAATCAAGTTGGAAATTAGTGCAGAGTCTGTTGTTTGCGAGACAACGAATGATGCATAATTGAAAACTAACAGGAACTGTGAGAGTACGAGTGCTGTTAGAAGTCGTTAAGAGATGAATGAGATGAACGAAGAAAGTATAGATAGAGTGAGGAAAAAAAAACTAGATGGCTATCAGTTCGCATCGAAGATGGAGAGACGATGGACGGATGCAGAGAGAGGCGGATTGGAAGCGGAACAGATTGCGTCACATACTCGTATTACAAGACAATATTATCGATTACATAATGCAAATGATAATGATTATTAACCGACCGACAGTGCGAGCGCACGTTACAGATACATTTGCCGCGATGTATCTATAGGTGCGCAGCAACTGTGCTCTCGTTTAACCGTTGGAAAACGCATCAAGTCTCTCCGGGTGCAAAAAGGTGGAAAGGTGGTTGAGTTACTTGGAAAATCTAATTACAATTCGCCTGCCTGTGCATGTCTCCTCCTCTCCCTCTTTCTCTGTCTTCATGTCCGTCTGTATCTCTGTCCCTGTTGCGTTCGCGTTCATGTTCTGATTGTCTTTGTCTTTGTCTGTATTTGTGTCTTTGTCTTTGTCTTATGTCTGCTTGTGATTTATCTACAAGATAAATGCAACTACGTAGCTAAAATTTATAAGTTGAATTTGTAAATGTGGCGCTTATGACTTGGCCTGCGACTGTTGCAGGGATGCGGCAAGTGGCTGCAGCTGTTGCGGCTGCTGATGCTGCTGCTGCTGGTGGTGAACTGCCTGCTGCTGTCTGCTGTGGGCACGATACGCCAACTCCTGGGCCTCGGTGAGGGAGCGTCTGTCCCAGCCACCGCCGCCACCACCACCACCGCCCGAGGACCAGCCTCCGCCGCCGCCGCCACCACCACCGCCCGAGGACCAGCCGGAACTGCCGCCGGATGACTTGCCAGCCATGAGCTTCTTAAGGCCAATGATGCCAGCCAAGAGCAGGGCAATCTTGGAGATAATTAACGCCTTGCCCGCCAGTATGTAGAGTGCTCCCATGGCAATCGGTAGCATGCCCATCAGTTTGGTTGCCATCATCATGGCCATCATCATGCCCATTTTCTTCATCTTGCCGCGACCTGCAAATAGAGTTCAAATCGGAATGATGAGGATGGTGAAATGTGTGTGGCCAATTCTCCAACACAAATGAGAAACTAACTGTACTTCGTCATGTGGAAAGAATAAGAAGCAGAAGCAAAAACTATTATAATTTTAATAACTGCAGCGCAAATAAATTTTAGTACATTTCATGGGATGTAGAAGTTTCTCTCTCTCTCTCTCTATATATATACGTATTTTTTTTTATTATTTTTATTATTTTTCACACGCTTTCATTGTGCTGGTGCCCTGTTCCCTGACTGAGTATTCGACGCAGTACGTGACGTCGATGGAGATGTGTTTTTCATAATTTTCCTGGTGCTGCTGCAACATGGTGAAAGTTGCCAACTCTAGTAACTCAAAGTTACAAAGCCTTTTGTGAGAATATTTTGGCAACAGTATGTGTGTGGGTATATATGTTTCTGTGTCTCTCTGTGTGTGTGTGAGTGTGTGGCTTTCATTTTGCCACAAACGACGTGGCATCAGGGATACTTTGGGCAATTTCACTTTGCGCGTGGATGGTGAAAACGATTCAAGTGGAATGGTCGACTGGAATGGAGTCTGAGGCCGCACCTGTGACTAATGTTATGGAGGCGACTTAGGCCAAGGCTGTCTTAATGTGGCCAAAAATAAATGCAATGGCCGTGGCAGAGACGTAACCAGTCAACAACAAGTTGCAACTAGCAGCTGGTTTCGCAATTAGATAAAAATGGCCAAGGCAATTGGGAAAGTGTTGGCCAACTCTTAAACTTGTACTCGCTATTCGAATACGTATTCATATCAATTGAAAATCTTGATCAATGATTTGAAAGTAAAAGAAAATACCACGATCCGTGAAAGTGCTCATGTTCACTTTTTATTACGAAAATTTGCTGCTACTACGTCTACTTGTCACCAATAAAAAGAGAAGCTTTAAGTGCTTGCGTCAAATTTGTAATTGATGCAGACCATTGACAGTTAACAGGCACGAGTTACGGCCAAGAGAAGAAGTCATTAACATGGCCCATCAGGCCAGGAGAAACGTGGCCCTCACTTTCATTACATTCGACACGGTCATGACATCTGAGAGCTCCCCCTCGTGTTTTGATTTCGTGCTTCTGTTGAGGGGTGAATACTTTTACACGTACTGTAACTGAGTTAGGGTCTCGCCTCTCCTACCTCTCTCTGTCTGTACATATGCTTATCCAAGTCATAACAAATAATATTATTTTTGCAGCATTTACATTGAATTCGATTGCAGACTGGAGAAAAGACAAATTTGCCAATTTTTTGATTTAAATTTCGTGCAATGACATTTTAAGGGTATTGAGTTTTCGGTGCTGAATTCATGTCAAAATTGTGACATGGCGACATGACAATTTTTCGTCATCATTTCGTGGTCTGTTTTTGTTGTATTTGTGTTTTAGAGATTTGTGGGTCATTGTTGACTTGACGAACGAGTTTCGAGTGTACGACAAGAACAATTGCACATTTTCCCAGCGCGTAGAATTTTCCACGCTACCCCTCACACATACACACAGAGGCAAACACAACACATACACACCCATAACTACAATGTATAGTTGTTAAGGCCAAGGAAATGGGCCAAGTTGCCTGCCTGCTGCCAGCCTGGCTGTAACATTCTTGGCAATGTCATTGCCAGCCACACAATTAAGCAGCCAACTTGTATATACATAGTATTATAGCTATGTTGAAGCTGGCTCTCATAATGGCCGGATAGTGCTCCAATTATGATGCGCCAACTGCGGCAAAATTATGTCACTGTCACGCGCAATGCCTGCGTTTAGCGGTGATTCCATGCAACTAACGTAACTGCAATTTGAGAGTTTCTGCTTCCTCAGCTTGCAACTGATTGGGTGTGGTGCAGTGGGTATAACATGCTTACCTTCCTCGAGGCCTCGTCCAATCTCCTCGGAAGTCAACTTGGGGAAGCTGATCTGCAGTGAGTGCCCGTTGAAGAAGTAACTTAGGCGCTCAATTAACATGTTCGTCAGTTTTGCATCGCGATCGTCGTCGGAGCGTGCCAGCGTCGACTCCAGTTCGTTTTCACTGTAGGCGGGTGGGCGTGGCGCAGACTCTAGACGCATCAGCTTGATGCCATCGGCGACGTTAATGGCCTCAATGGGTGCAATGCGATCAATGAAGGATATGGCCTTCTTCTTCAAACAGGGCACGAATCCACTCTCAGCACGATTGCACTCATCGTAGACGCGCAACAAGGTGCGTGTCCCGGCACTCTGGGAGTTGCCTCCTGGCAGATTATTCAGCTTCTCGGTGCCCGCCTCGCAGCGGCTGGCGAGACTCACGGCCAAAAGGAGCAGGCCAAGAGTCTGTGCTCGCATATGCTTTTGCTTGAATATCATTTTGTGTAGTAGTAGATTTTGTTGTTACACACACTCACACACACACAGGCAATTGACACGCAGATAGAGAAAGACGCGTCCACTTGCAACACACGCGACTGCTGCTCTTCACTAATCCTTGAGTCCTGTATTTGAATTTGTCTTTGGCTTGGAGCACGTCTTGCACTGCCTGCAAGTTGAAATCAAACTGATGATCAACCTTGGCGCGCTTTATTCTTTTATAGACCTTTCTTTCTTTCGCCCCGTCAACTTAATCGCCACTTGATTTGTTTCGTGATGTTGCCACCCGAAGTGCTCTTCGGCTTCGTTGGCTCTCGTATCTCGTTGCTTGCTTGTTACGCTAATGATCATTACAATGGCTTCAATGAGGTAAGCAAACAGCAGCGGCAGCAACAGCAACAGTAATGTTTGTGGCTTGTGGCATGTGGCAGTCATAGATGCTGCTGCTGGTGCTGCTGTTGCTGCTGGTGCTGCTGTTGTTGCAGGCGGCAACATGTTTTTTAGTTGCAGCTTTCGTTGTTTATTGCCAAACATATTAGCTGAATTTGTTACTTTTGGAGGTGTTTGCCTTTTGACCATTTTCAAACTGGCTGCCGTTTGCATAGCCATGGCCATTGCCATTGCCATGGCCATTGTGGACACTAAAATATCAATTTGGTGTTTGGCAATTTTCGCCTCACACTTCTTTGGCCTAGCAGGTTGGCCATAAAGAAAGTATTTACCAGGCACTAAACTGCAGCAATTTGCAGTTTAATTTTATTATGCAAATTTATTTGATCAGAGGGTGGCAACATCATTATCATCACTATCATCGTCATCAACTGGGCAGCATCAGCACATAGACGACCATGGGAGTATTCACATCAATTAGTGTCTATCGACACTCCACTATCAACCAACGACTGTCTGATGGCCAATGAAATCTAGGGCTCTCAAGTAGGCAACAACCATGATATGCAGATATGCAGATATGGAGAGATACAGATATGCATCTACTAGAGCCAGGCCAAGTGGCCAGTTCGTTGACTTGCCCCTTTCCACACTAATACCAGAGTCGGAGCCGTCCCAGGTTTCGTTGGCCCACTGGCAGTCAAGCCCATCGATGTTGCTGCTGCTGTTGCTGTTGATGTTGCCGTGTTTTATGCATGAGCCAGCATTTGTATCTGCCAGGCAAATGTATCTCGTAGAACGTGCCTGTGCATACGCCAAAAAATGAAAAAAAAAACCATACAGGCAGTCAAGTTTGCCGTCTGTCTAACTGTCTGTCTGGCTTTAAGGCAGCCAAAAGGAAAGCTGCCGCAAAGGCCGCATAATTGTGGCTTTAGTCGCTGGTTGTAAAAACTTTTCTCCCAAAAATACCAGCGGAAATAAATAAATTTTCTGGATTCTTGCCTAGAGCTTTCGCTCAGGCCACTTTATGAGGCAGGTGCCGGCTGCCTTGGCCATTACGTTGCAACCGCAAAAAAGGGATTTGTCTGTCGGACAGATTGACTAAATGACTGGCTGGCTGACTGACTAACTGACTGACTGTCTGACTGACAACTCAGGCTTAGCTCATTTTCAACTAATAAAGTCGCAAATTTAAGCCCCCAAGCGGCAAGAGATGGAGCTCCGACTAATGGCTGTGTTGACGGCTACTTCACACTCTCCCAAACTCTAGAGGAAATCATTTTGCTCGACTTTGTGGGCTACTAAATTTGATATAATCTGCTACATTTTTCACTTCACTTTCACTAAACACTACCAATATGTATCAATTTAAGAGCAGACTGCGATTTGCATCGATTGCCCACAATTTGGATTATTTGATTGCTTTATATATATACTTATGACAGACATATCATATCTCAGTCACTTTTCTGACTTACAATGCTCTCTTTTTGCGGCTCTCGCATATTTTATGGATTTCAATGAGTTGCATGTTTTGGGGTCTGAAAAGTCTGCTCTTTCAAGTTTCCCAAGTTTACTTTCTGCTTAGATAATGCATCCAGCTTCAGCTACGCCTGTCAAAATGTCCATCATACCCAACTTGGCCAACAATGGGAGAGTCTGGGACCCTATAGACGTGTTCGGTTTCTTTTGCGGTTGCAGCTGCTGTCCGTTCTGGCTGCTTAAATATATCCGCATCCGAGGGCAATACATCAACTTGCATTTGGGAATCTATGCATATGAGATACAAATATCTTGGGTGGCTTAAGTGCATGCGAATCACACTTCAAATGTCTCACACTACGGGGAGTATTTTCCATTTTTCTTCGAATGTACATTTTTTCCACGAGAGGCAAGGCAAGGCCATATGCCTGCCCCCAAGTCACAGCAACAATTTGTGTGGCACTGATGTCGACTCTCTTCTGCAACCGCAATCCAGCATAAAACTCCAGCAACTCTGCTGTTGACACGCCTTGCACTTTTCTTTCGAAGCCAAGAGATTTTTCAAAGTTTTTCAGTGCCATTTTCTGGCCGAGACCAAAACAAAATAAAGCAGCAAGAGCAGCACAGAAACGGCCATAAAAAACAATTTCATTGTGGCAACGTTAAAAATAAACCAGAATTGTGTTTTAATAAACAGCAAACAGCAAAGAGCGTGGCATAGGCAGTGGCAACAACAGTAACACCAACAATGCAAACAACTGAGAAAATAACACAAGTCGGTTGTGCTCAACCAACATATACCACTTACTCAACTTACTTTGTGTTTTATTGAATACACTAAATTTAATTAATATAATTAAAAATGTTTTACTTATTTCACAATCATTTTCTTTAGTTTAATTTTTCCATTTTTCCTTGAGACTCATCATACCCATTTTACTCCCCATCTCTGGCATAATTATAACAATAACAATAACAACATTAACAACAACCTTAGCATCCACTGGCGGGCACTTTAATGTGTGTGAAGTTTTTCCTTTTGCCCCAGAGAAAGTAAATAAGCTGTTCTAAATTCTGGCTAAATACATCAAGTCAACTTCTTTTCTGTGGCCACCAAGTGCAAGAACCTTGCTCGGGTTACAGATGGCCTAACTTTTGGTTTTAAGAACCTACCCGGTGCTAAGGTATGGGTGTAATTCGGAGTGTGTGTGTGTGTGTATTTGAGGTAACTTTCTATTTCATGCGGGAGTTCATTTAAGCGAACTGAGAGAGTGTGCAATAAAAATTGCAATTTTCATGAAACGAGTCTAAACAAAAGAAAGTGAAAATTTGTGTATGTGTCTGAGTCTGGGTCTGTTTATGATTGTTTTTGTTTATGTTTTTAATTTTATTTAATTTAAACGCTCTCAGGGGCTTAATAGCATTGACAGCAGACCTAAGCAGACCCTAAGCCTTAAAGCATATCCGGCCATCAAGATATCATTGTCTGCTATATTAAATCGTGTCAGATACAGATAGTTGAGATACTTGGAGTGGTTGAGATACATTCATATGTATGTAGTGGAGACTTTCGATACTGTGGCAATTTCATATGAGTTTCATTCAGTATTGAAGGCAATAAAAGTAGTACTCAAACACATTCGCAGATATCTGTGACTAATTAGCTTTTCTATGCCTCTGATAGTTGCAAGTTGCGAGTTGCAAGTGAAGCACACGATAAGCTGTCATCTTTCAGCTGCGACGGATGTGGCAGCCACTAAATGTGTCAACATGCTGGGGATGTTGATTAGCGACTCGGCACGAGACCATTTTTCACTTCATCAAAACACGATTCGTTTTTAAAATGTTTGCCAATTTGAAGTTTATTTTTCCCCACCCCAAAAAAAAAAAAGCAAAAGCAAATTCAGCAATTTTCTCAGATGGCCAGCAGTTTATTGTTGTTGTTGTGTGCAGTCAGTGTCAAAGTAAATTCATTTTTGTTATTGCATCAATTAATTATAATGCGCCGCTTTTGCTTTCTTTTGGTGAAAATCTGACCGTTAGTCGCTCCCCTCTCTCTCTCACTCTCTCTCACTCTCTCACTCTATCTATCTCTATTCGTATGTCTCTTTCTTGGGTCTCATCTAAAAGTCTTGCGCATCGATGTGCCTCGTAATTGGATTCTCAAGTGTCGTATTTGCAGCACGAAAGTGCGTAATGGTCGAGCAGCCTTTGGGTCACTCACAACGCTTGGATTGCCTCTCTAATTAAAGCGATTAAATTAAAATGCTGAAAGTAACAATTAAAATTCACGCACAGACCAAGCGGCCCAAGCACTTGACCTGGCCAACAGTCTAAAGCTGGGAAATCGCAAAGACAATCGGCATTTACCATCACTGTTAGAAGAGTAACATAAGTAGAGAAGACGTTGCCAATTCAACAACTATTGAGGATTACTTGTATACAGAAACTAGCTTGGGAGCATTGCCTGCCACAGAGACTCAACCAATCCGAAACCGAAAACCAAACCACAACTAGTAACTGCAAATGAAAATGAAAACAAAACTGCTGCCTGTGGCACTTGCAACTGTTGTCTTCTATTTTTTTTCTCTCTATTTCTTGTAGCCTTGTAGCAGCTTATTGACATGCGGCACACTGTGCAGTGAACTCTTCAGAAAGTCAAAGATTTTTGTGGCTCAGTCATTATCCATTATCCACATGCTGAAGCAATGTCGAGGCCAAGGCAATGACTGCAGTGCCTGCACATTGCCAAAAGGTTGAGGCTGCTCTTCCTTGGCGG
Organism: Drosophila quadrilineata; assembly: GCA_018150725.1. NCBI lineage: Eukaryota > Metazoa > Arthropoda > Insecta > Diptera > Drosophilidae > Drosophila > Drosophila quadrilineata. The sequence goes on from JAECWN010000356.1 coordinate 231,963, forward strand.
ACAATTTCACTCTTTCGCAGATGCTTTCACTTTTTTGGCCACTATCACGTTCGCCTCCGTTTCAATTTATCATCCACGGGTGGTTGCCGGTTGCCTGTTGCCTGTTCGACGACTGTGGTGGGTTCATTGAACCTCACGCTAGTAGTATTTGGCAACGTATGGAGAGGAATAAAAAAAGATACAGGCGCCATAGGTTAGCTTAGGGCCAACAATGGGTTAAAGCTCCATCATTTATCAAGGTGACCGAACAGCGACCGCAGCAACTCAAAGCCCCACTAAGTCCTCCCCGACACCGCCATAGAGAACCCAAAATCATATTTAAATTGTTACTTATTTGCGACAATACTTCAAGAGAGATTTGGGCCCGGACATGGCTGTTGTCACATGCCTGGGCAAACACAGCCATGTCTTTTGTCATCATCTGTTGCATCTGTTCTGCAGATAGAAAATGGGAAGCCCCATCCCCCAATCCTCTTCAGGGGACATTCAATTCATTTATAATGCAAAAAAGAAGAGACTTAATGCAATGCAACAATAATGTGTTTGGCTCATTTCACTTGCCATACCAGGCAAGTCAGATGGCCTACCTGATTGATGAGTAGGTTGGCGTCTTTCACATTTGGCCATTTTGATTGACATTTAACATTGAACTTTGCATGTTACCGCGAATCTCGTAGCTGACGGAGCTGATCAACTGATGTGACTGCTCGTTAGCCAATGAATTTCACCTCGAATACTTTTGGGGAAATTTAAACGCGAATAATCGAATAGTCGTTTGTACTCATAATGTAATCAGGCAGGAAAAATTGAATAATACTGCGAGTTTGATTCAAAAATTACTGAAATATGGTAGAACCGAGACGTGTTTGCGCTTCGCTGGGGCTGAGTCTGAGGCTGAGTCTGACAAAAATAGCAAAACGCCCCCAGCAGGATGCCGCAATTTATTTTGGGGGAAATTCAAAAGCTAAGCCTGTGCAGCTCCGACTTGGGGTAGTGAAATTCTGTTGGCAGTCTAGCATTTATAAAACAAAAAAAAATAAATAAATATAAGCAAAGAGGGAAAATATACAAACAGATTTATAATACGACGGCAAGATGTAAACCTAAGCATAATATTTACATTAAATTGAATTGAAAGAAAATTGTTTGTGAAAACAAACAAAGCAACAAATTTTGTTGACAGCGTGTGCCAAAAATACGAGAATGCAAATACGAGTATTAAATAAATTCATCACGGTGTAACTTCGGCAGCAAGTAACATCTTCAGCCCCATACTCGATTTAGTCACGGTCTGGTCTGTCTTTCCACGCCATGCAGATCATCGAGGGCCGGGGTCAAAGTAAATCGTAATTGCCCAACGGTGGTTAATTTGATTGAACATTGCAGACAAGTCGAAAACCAGCAAACTCGGCGGTCACCACCAAACTCAAGACACCGTGATCTCAACCTGTGTGCGATGAGGGAACCCACATTGAGTAGCTACTAAATTTCAGAGGCTTCACCTTAGATTTTCTTTTCGTTTTCATCGGATTTCGTCTGCGCTGCCTTTTTTGCGGGGAGCGACACTGATGTCAACACAAAGTGAAAGTGAAAAATTTGTTAGCGTATATTCGAAAAGTGAATACTGAAAATACGCCGAGAGATATAGAGAGAGAGAAAAAGAGGGGGGGAAACAACGAGTGTGGCTTTTCCTTTTATGCAATTGTCTTGGGCCAACTCTCAACGGCTCAATGCAGTTCCCAGACTGCAAGCCCACATTATCCACACAAATTGCAAATACTGGTATTCTCGCCTAGCATAGAAACCATGCCGAATCAAATCCCAAATCGCTGCCCAACGATGCCTTCCCCGGTAAAAGTTTCTTTGTCGAACTTGGCAAGTTCATGGTGTATGAGGTTGCTCTGTGCCTCTGAGTCTTTTCGCCGCAATTGGCATTGATCATCGGGCCAAGCTGTTAAGCGCATTGTTTGCTTTTGTGTTAACGCAAATGGCAATTACAGCAAATTGGCAATAGCTGCTGTTGCAGCCGCTGCTTTGCTGTCATTGCAACTGCTTCTTCGCCTTCGTCTTCTTCTTCGTCGTTTGCAGCAACATCAATTTGGCAGCGAAAGAGCTGTGGCTGCCACTGCGAAAGCTGCATCGCAATTGCGTGTGAGCTTAGTTTAAGTTAACATAAATTATCGCCTGCGGATTATGTGGCTAGCTTTCCCAGCAGAGATTCTCATTCTCATCTCGGCAAGTCCAAAATTTAGAACAACTGACCGACCTTCTCACATCACATCACATCACATCACATCACTTCCATCAACTTTCCCACAAGTCATACTGGACTACGATGCCAACTGAAAATTTCCTCTCATTAAAGTAAATATTTTTATGACCATACAAATTATACATTTAATAGTTGACTTAAAAGTTATCTTTATTGCGAAAAGTGCTTTTTATAGAAAAACATATATTTTTATGTGCTGTAGTAGCTGATAGTTGCTGCGTGCTATGGTACTTTACTTTGATCAGAGGTTTCAAGAGAAACGACTGAAAATTTAGCTGGATTTAATTTTGAATTTTTATGCTGTTTGATTGCTTATTCATTCTATACTCGTTACAATACATTGATATATATTAAAAGGGCAGAGATCCTTAAAAAAAGTGAACTGTCCAGGTAGAGTCTCTGCGCCCAAAAGGCGAACAAACTAAAGAAACTTATTTATAACTGCATACTTTTATCAGACTTTGAGAGCATACTTTCAGTTGCCAACTCAAAATTACCAAGCGTATCAAATAGTGAGAAAAAAATATATTGCATTCTTTCACTCAGGCTTAAAAGTTCTCAGAGTACTCTCTTAATAAAAGATATAAACTTTAATTCAATATCATCTAAGTCAATCCCTAAGGGCAAAGGCAGAGGCTTTTTCAGAGGGTTTTGAGGTCATTTATCTGTGACAATCATAACTGAATAAAAATGTATTTAAATTTTGATTGATGAGAGATTGAAAGGAATTGCATTGTACTTCAGAGATTTTCTGCTGCACTTTCATTAACTTTCTTCTATCATTTCGCCACTCTGTGAAATTCTTATTTTGTCAGCAATACTAGGAATTATCTGCAATTGCATTTTCCGCATTTCGTTTTCAATGCCCGTATCTGATATCTGTGCCAAAATCGTTGTTTGCGTGTCCAAATGAAATTTAAAACAATCAAAAAGGCTCTGGATACTGCAGTAGATCTCTCTGTTTTTGTTTATGCGATTGTTTCTTCTTTTGTAGGCGAATCTGTAGCTGTTGTTGGTTGCAGACCGCCGACGAAAGTGGGCGTCAGACCAGAGATATCATTAAGTGATCAGTGATCAAGGCAGCTGTAGATCAGAGCTGAATAGTAATAAAAATAAAACTATGGATTGAAGTAATTACTGAGACTCGCTAATTACGACAATGAGCAATGAAACTAACTTGCAGCTTGCTGCACGCTGCCTACAACTTGCGACTGGCAACTGCCAACTTGCAACTTGAATCTGGTGCTACGCAGTCGGAGCAATTGTACTAAATCTGCAGCGATGCTTTGCCTTGATTGTTGCAGAGATCCAGGTAAACATGCATATTACGCTCTGAATAGCCACTGGCAACCATCTCGATGCATCGCCGCCAAGAAAAGCAAAACCATGTGCAACGGCTGCCTGGCTAATTGTGGCAAGGTGAAGTGTATAAATTTGTGGCACAGGCGGGCGCACAAGATCAGTAGTTGGCCAAGTGGGTTTGCTGCAAGACCAACACGATTTCGCGTCCTCCTTTCGAAACAACAAATATTGATAGAATCTGGCCTAGAAGCATCTCAAGGATATGGATACGCGCCTGGGTTTGCTTATAGCTCTGCTGCTGGCAGCCATCTACGCTCAGCAGCCCAGCTGGGCACTGGAACTAAACAACAATTCCACTGGAAGTGGAGGGAGCACACTGATCCGAACCGTGCGTCACATCTACGGACAGTGCGCCGATAGCGAAGATATATTCTGGTGCTGCAAGCTGCAAGGAGCCAGACTCCTGGGACGCGCTTTGAAAGTACAACAGCTCAGCATTGTGGACGGTGTCAATCTGGTGAGGCGTGCGGGCAGTGAGGATCTTCGCACAGGACGTTCTAGTGTAGACGAGAACCAACTTAACAATCGCGATCTGGAGCACATGTCAAGCAAAAGTTTGGATGCCCTGTTAATGGAGCGATTCCTCAACTTCCTGCACAGTCATCAGATTCAGGTGAATTTGCCACGTCTGTTGCATTATGGAGAACGCAATAGCCAGGATTGGTTGCAATCCGTGATTGGGTATTTTATGCCCAGTGACTCGACTGGGGACAGTGAGGGACGCAAGAAGAAGGACAAGAAGTATCTGGGTCCATTTATTGCCGCCGTCGTTCTTAAGACAGCCATCCTCAAGATGGCTTATCACTCGATTGCTATTGTGGCTGGCAAGGCACTGATCGTGGGTAAGATTGCGCTCATAATTAGCGCCATCATTGGCCTGAAGAAACTGGTTAGTCACGATGGCGGCGAGAAGACAACCTATGAGATCGTGAAGCATCCTCAGGTGCAGCAGAGCCACACCTATTCCTCCAGCCATCAGGGTGAATACGACAGCGGTGGCCACGAAGGTGGCTCCTATCACCGTAGCATCGATGACGAGATGATGATGCAGGACAAGGCATACCACGCCTGGTTGCCCCACGCAGGCGCAGCTGCCTCTGTAGCTGCCACAGCCACCAAAGGGTCGCGATAAACTCCCGAGGCATTTGCAATTAAAACCAAAGACGGATACAGTTCGCTTAGTTTCAATTTGTCTACAGTTGTATTTACATTTGTTGACTACTAACTTATAGAATATATATTTAGTTACTTAAATTACGAGTATTTTTACCATTCTTAAATACATAAATACATACATACATAAACCTAGAGAAAACCACGCCTTGGTACAACTATGGCATCGGCTGCCTCATCCAAAATTGTTGCTCTGGTTCCCACTCCCACATGGCGGCGATTCAAGTCCTCCGTCTCATAGGCATAGTAGGCCTGCTCCTGACCATGTGTGGTTGGTTCCTCCAGCTGAGATGCAGTATAGCCATGGGTGGGCATGCTGCGGTGCCAGCCACCGCTCTCATGGCTATGACCCGAGTTGGTGACAATCACATGATCCGAGCTACCACTGTGACCAGTCGTACCCTTTTTTAGACTGCCCTGCAGAAAGATGCGTAGCGCCAATTCAAAAGTCATCGAGCGAGTGGTTGATGAAATGGGAATCTCAGCATAAGTGATTCCGATCTCAAGAGTTATTCTATGGACTCACCAGCAGTGAAATGAGCAGGGCTATTTTGGCCATTATGAAGGCTGAGCCAGCGATGAGGATGACCTTTCCGAGGAACATTTGGGCGAAGGTTGCCAGCATTATCATGCCGCCCATCATGGCCATGTGCTTATCTTTGTCCTTCTTCTTGCGACCTGTTTTATTAAAACAGTGTTTATTTTTCTTCTTCTTCTTCTTATCTTTACCCTTCTGTTTATGTTTTTTCTTCTTTTGCTTCTTCTTTTTATATTTATCTTTGTCCTTATCTTTATCTTTATCTTTGTCCTTATCTTTGTCTTTCTTCTTTTTCTTCTTCTTTTTTTGCTTATTCTTATCTTTTTTCTTTTTCTTCTTTTTCTTTTTAATCTTCTGCTTATCTTTATCTTTATCCTTATCCTTATCTTTATTTCCTGTCGCTGTCGCATGCACATCAAAACTAACAAAGCCCGCACTTAATTTATCGATTTTATCATCTATGAGTGCCACTGTACCTTGATCCACTCCCAGCTCATTGCCAATCTCATCGATGCCATTCGCTATGGTCAACTGCTTGGGCAGACGCAGACGCAGAGTCCTTCCCTGGGCCAGCTGCAACAGCTTCTCAGCCAATCCGGCACTTGATGAGGCTCTGCCTCTGCCTGTTCGAGAATTGTTCGACTGCTGGGAGGACTGCAGTTGCGGCTCCAAGGTTATGTACTCCCCCAGCTGCCAGGTACTGTTATCCAATGCAGCTGCCTCCACCAAGCGTTCTCCTTCGGCTCCCAGGCACTGCCATTTGTCAGCTCCACTCAGGCACTGCTGTAGAATGCGGCTGAGACCACGTGGACTCCACTCCACTGCTGCCACAGATTCACTTTTATCCACACTGTTGGCCAGAGTCAGACTGGTAAGACACAGTAGCTGCCACACAACCGAACGCCACATAGTTACGACTGTTACTGAGTACTTTTTAAAGTTCAAATAACCTGGATGGAGATGGAGCTGGACTATTTATATGGAGCACGGGTGGAGTGTAGAGTGTGTGACGTCAGAGGCTAACGATGTGCTTTACGGGCTAACAATTAGCTGGCTTGTCAAAGCGCAACGCAGTCCGATAGGAATCTAATAAGAAAAGTTGTTTGAAAAGTCTTTACACGGTCTCGAACCCCAGCGATGGCATCGACTTTGGGTACTTGACAGATGTTTACTGAACCTTGAATTGCTTTTTGGCATAAACAAGAAACTTTCGTTTTTGGAAAGTGCTTAAAACGTTTGCCAAACTTTTGTCTCTAATGTTTGTCTAATTATAAGTTAACTAATTGACCTAAGAACTATCTGACACAAATTTATTAACATACGCCTCCCTTAAAGCGACCTCACGTCCACAATCTGCCAGCCATTCATGCTGCTGGGCGAAGTGCCTTGGAAATTTCGGACCAGACTGTCGGCAGAGCTAATGGTTTCCTCCAGATTGTTGGTCTGCCGCCTTTGCTTCTCATAGTCGTAGAATCTATCCTCTGTGGGCTGCTTCTTGGTGCCCGCTGCTGATGAGTCCTCGCGTGGTTGGTCGAAGCGAATCTTGCGATCGTTGCGCTTATAGGGCTGCGGTTCATGCACGTTGTACTGATGATGCAGTTCATCGTTGATGCCATAGACTGACGTTTTGCCGGGAAAATGACCAACTGGTCGGTGGCCACCAAAACCTCCACCGTAACCGAAGTTGGCGCCTCCAAAGCCACCAAAACCACCACCAAGCCCGCCTCCCAAACCTCCGCTCAGAGACCCTAGAACGCCTCCTAGACCTAGGAAACTACTCACGTAGATGGCCAGTTTGGTGAGGAACAGGGACTTTTTGAGGAGCAAACAAATGCCAGCAAACAGCAGTGGCACCAGTGCCACCAAGTTGAACTTCAGTCCCAGTAGAAATGGCAACAGATACTGTTTGGCCAGCAAACGACCTTAAAAAATATCGAATAAATTAATGAGAAAAATAAATTTAGTTTGATAAATCCCTCACCTGTATTGCCATCATCATATGCTCCAAACTGTCGCTCATCATGTGCCCCACTGTCGAGCACAAACTCCGCCACACTGTTAGCATCTGCCGTAGGTCCAATTTTGAACATTAAACCCGGATAGAGGCCATCCATGTGCCACTCCAAGCTACGCTGTCCCATTACAGCACCGGCATTCTCCAGGATCCCTCGGAAATCGACGGGATCTGTATCTAGAACATTCACCAACGATCTACTGGCAGCTGTCTCGCTTTTCACAGCTACAAAGTCCTCAACGAAGGTGACATTTTCGCGCTCCTCAAATCTCTGTATGAAGTTGAGAGCAGAACGTCCCAGACACTCGCTCAACTTGGGTCGTTGTGATCCCTTGACACACTGCCTAAAATGCTGCAGTTCCTCCGAGCTGACATGAGACAAATCGCTACTGTAGATGGTTCTAATGTGGAGCAAGCCGATTATAAACAAAGTAACTTGGATTGTTCCCATCCTATGAGGTGTTCGATGCTGAGTGTACGATGAGAGACTAAGGCTGCTGCCCAGCTGACCTGAGGGTCTTATAAGTGTTGCCCAGCAGCTTGTTATTATACAATAATCAAATCTGCTCAAATTTTGATTCAGTTTTTGCACATGTAATGCCGCCGTGGCCCAATAACGGAAATTGTTGTACATCAACGCCAGCTCCAAATGACTTGCTCGTGTTGTTGTTGTTGTTGTTGCCCGCTGCTAGCTGCTAGCTGCCCCGTCTGCATCATGGTCATGGTCAGTGCACAAGCGCTGCCGTCCACCAAGACGACCCACTGTGTTGACTTGTGGGCAATATTTTTTCGCACATTTTGCCCATTACATAACGACCCATTGTTGTTCCAGAAAAGTTATGAAACAGGCGCCACAACTCAAAAATCTAAATAACGGCTCCTAATAGACAATCCTATTAAATAAACGATAGTTCATCAGAGACATTATGAGAGATTAGTTCATAAATAATTATCTAATTTCGAGCTTGTTGAATCTAATAATTTACCTTGTTTATAATTTGTTTCATTTTCAGTAGCAGCAGCAAAAAAAAAACCATTTTTTCGTGTTAAAAAGAAACCTTTGAAAACTATTGCATATTTTCAGGCTGCACATATTTAAACTAATCAAAAAGTTTGGCGTTGCCATCACATCGTTTAAAGCGTTGTAACGCGCTCCTTACACATAACAGTAAACGAAACAACAACAACAGCAAAAACAACAACATATATAACAGGGGTGTTAGTTTATGCTTTTAGGAATTCTCTCGTCTGGCGCCGCAACTGTGAAAGCAAAGAAACTTTTGAATATCTGTCTAATGAAACCCGACAGTTAAGGGGCAAGTGAACTTTTGCCATTGAAAAGCATCTCTTGCTCCAGCCTGTGTATTTTTAGGCCAATTTGCAGACGCCTTTTGTATGGCATTACATTTTGGGCTTAATTTGTGGTAGTTAACGAAGTTTTTCATCACTTGAAACGGTAGCAAAAGTTGTAAAAAAGTTTCTTATTTATGTACATATCTTTGCTGAAGGCACTGCATAGTGTCAATAAGAGAGACTCTAATGGAATTTATATATTGGGTTGGTGTTGACTCCCAACTGGCAACAATTTATAACCAAATAAGTGCAATTACCGACATTGATTTTCCAATTACAGAAGCCTGTGACAAACTAAATGATAGAAACCGTATTAATATATATATAAATATAATACTTTCACCGAGCAATATTTGGAATTCAACTGTTGTTATTGCTGCTGCTGGCGAAAATGCTTTTTCAATTTTAATTGTGTTTGTGTGGCCCATGAACAGTTTTTGGCCTGGTTGTAATTGCAATTCGGCCATAAATTGCAGCCAGAGTTGCAGAGGCGTGCCCCATCTTCATATCATTGATATGACACTCACACAAAAACTTATCCAAAATAACTTGTGTCCATGGAGGCGCATCAGGGTGTTCGCAGTACGTGTTGCAATTGCACTTGCAAAAAGCAGGTCGAAGCTGCAGACACAGCTCTGGGACTTTCATTTAATTTTGGAGCGACACCGGATACCATTGACTCTTCATTGGCACTCCAAGTTGGCGAAATAGAGACATAGTTACAGATAGATAGAGAGAGTGCGAAATGGAGGGAGAGTGTGAATCTAAGAATTTCAAAGCCAATAACAGGGCAGGAAGTCACTTAGCCACTCAGTCATCTCCAAATACAACTACAACTACTACTTCAACTACGACTTCGACTCCGACTCCGACTGCAAGTGTGAGTCTGAAGCTGAGACTGAGACTGAGACCGAGACCGAGTCTGACTACGCCTCAGTGCGCGCGTTGCAAGTGAAATTTTTTGCTGTGTGTCTGAGAGTGTGTGTGATTTTGTGTGTCGCACATGCAATTGATATCACTGGCCTCGTTTGCCCTAGTTGGTAATTCATTTTATTGGTGAAAGAGTGAAAGCATTTCGCTGTAAGCATTAAGTGAATGCGTCGCACGTTGCGTATGCGTAATATATCCCAACATTTGTCAATGACCAAGTACTCTGCCCTGCGACATCTAAACGAATTTCACAGTTACAAATAAATGCGGCTTTATTGAGTTTCATTTCATTGGATTTCAATGTCTGTATATGTAAGAGTGTTCAGTGTGTGTGTGTGAGTGAGTTGAGTTTGCAATTATGAATTAACTATTGATTATGGGGCATTATTGAGGGGGCGTTTTGTTGGTGAAGCCCCTTGATTGTGAGAGTTGTAAGTGAATGAAGTAGGCATAGTAAGTAAATAGTAAATAAATAGTAAAGCTCTGAGCAATAAATTATTACAATAATACAAAATGCATTCACTTGCATACAGTTCAGTTGTAGTTAAGCATAGTTTAGTTTTTAGTTAAGTTTAGTTCAGTTTTAAGTAAAATTGTGCCGCCCTCTTTCTCTGGCTGCAATTCGCAGTCAATATTTCAACTTATTCGCTATGGTGTGTGATGTGTGATTTCTGACAAATTTCTCTCATTAACAAAACTGATTTCATTTGATGTGATTTGATTTGATTTGTGTTGATGGCGCCTTTGCTTGAGTTATGCTATAAATAAATTAAATAAATAAAATAAATTAAACGAGCCGCTAAACATAAACATGAGTTCAGCGAGCACACTCTCTCCCTCTCTCTCTTTATCTCTCCTCTCCTCTTCTCTCTCTCTCTCTTTCATTCTCATTTTGTTTCTCTTTCATTCGATTTGTGTGTATTGCACTAAATTTGCTGATCCACTTTGGCAACTCGTGTGGCTTATTGCTTATACGCCGCGTAGGCCATGTTCTGGGCCTCGTTGGCAGCTGGCAGTGACCGTCCGTAGCTGTGCTCATGCTCGTAGTGTGGATGCGCAACAACCTCGTAGTTCTCCTTCTTGGACTCCAACAGTTTCTTCAGGCCAATGATGCCGGAGAGCAGCAGAGCAATCTTGCCAATCACCAGAGCCTTGAAGGAGATGAGCGCCAAGAAGCCAATGGCCAGAGGCAGCAGAGCGGCCATCTTCAGCTTGAAGAGCATCAGCAGGGGCATCAGATACTTCTTCTTCTCCTTCTTCTTGCCGCGAGCTAATCAGGGAAATCGAAAAAACAACCATCACCCATCAATACAGAGACTCGATATAATTGTTATTATAATGTATAATATGAGTTGGCATGCGAGACTTTCGCTTGCTCATGGCCATTCTTCTTGTTAGCTGCTCATTAGCAATTGGAGCACAAAATAATTAATAAATCAACAACAGCCACAACAACAACAACATTATTGGTTGTTACTTTAAACAGGATCGACCGCTTTCTTTCTGAGCACTCTTAGAAATCGGAAACTGCAACATGAGCACAAAAAGAAAGTAAGCCTAACAGACTAACTAAAATGCAATTAACTGTAGCCGCAACTAGTTTGGCCAACGCCTCGTGCGGCGTGTAACGTGCAACGTGCAACTTGAAACGCGCCTCGCGCCTTGTTGCAACTGTCAATGCACCGCTAGATAAGACGCCTGGGAACATGCGTCGCTCCAACGCCAACATAAACAACTGCGATTCTTTGAATTCTATTCTGTGAATCTTTTGATCTGTTCATCGATGCAACAGGATGAATACTTCTTAGTGACCCCAATGTTTGGCTAAGAAGATGCTGCTAACAGTGAAAACAGGATTTAAGCATTGACCACTTTGTTTGTGTTCGTGCCAGATGAAGATCAGCTTCGACTGCATCTGTTCAGATGCACCACTAACCCCAATTGGCGGCAAGCCACAGAACCAGAAACCAGAACAACAGCAGATCAATTCTTGGCTAGATTCAGACTCATGACTCCACATGTTGAATAGTTTCTCGATTTAGATACTTTACGATATCAATATTAGCATATGCTGTACTTACATTCCTCCAGAGCACGCTGCATGTCCTGAATCGAGTCCTTGGGCACTTTGAACTGCAGCGTGTGTGTGCCGAAGAAGCGAGCGACACGCTCAACCAGCAGAGAATCGACCTCGGATTCACGAGCCTCAGCCTCTTCAGGCAGGGCAAGATCATTCAGGGCACGTCCAACGGGTATATCATCGGTCTTCACCAGGGAAATGCCCTCGGTTAGCCGCACATCTCCATTCTCAGTGTCGAAGTAATGCAGAGCTCGTTCCTGTAGGAAATTCAGAATTGAATGAAAAGCAACTAAAGTTGTATTTCAATTTGAGTTACCTTCATGCACAACACCATGGAACGCTCGCCACAATCCTTGACCATTTTGAGGGCGCTGGTCAGCAAACTGTCAGCCTCGGAGGCAGCAGCTGCCGAGGTGGCGACCAACGCGAACAGGCACACGAACTTCAACATGATTTGTTTTATTTAAATGGGGTTGCTTTGATTGGAGCAGGGGATGAGAGACACACAACACTTGTCAACACTTGGCTTGATATGTTATCCTTTTTGTATTTTGGCACTGAATGCGCGTGCCTGGCTTGGGGGTTGATTACTCAGTTACTCAGATCAGTTTAGTTCAAGAGCGCTCGATTGGCTTGTTCGATCTGTCGGTCAGAAGGCAATCCGTAAACTGTGGCTAGAAGACGCACGCGGATCGAGTTTTATTCCCGGCTAGCAGCGCAGTCGCTGGCGACGACGCCGTTGACGACGCTCAAAACGACGCGAGTTGTCCGTTAGCCGCATACTCTCCACATACTCATCCCATCCTCTCTGCCTCTCCTCTGCCTTAACGCACACACGGTAGCCAAGCTTAGAATTTAAATAAACAACCTGACGAAGACGACGTCGACCGACGACGCTAGCGACAACAGCAGCAGCAGCAGCAGCGGCAGAAGCGACGAAGACCACAAAAACAACAACAACAACTGAAACGACGAAGCGCATCGTCTCGGTTGCTGTGGCTGTGGCTATTGCAACCTGGCATGGCCCGGCCCCACATGGCCTGACTTGGCTTGGCTTTTGCTTTGCTTTGCTTTGCCCGGCCAATCTATGTACGACATATGTATGCATGTGTGTATTTGTTTTTGTGCTTGTGTGCGCTGCTGCGTGCGCGTTAATTTCGCTGTTGACGCTGGCAGCGCTGCGACATTGGCTTTGACTTTGCCTTTGGTTTTGTTTTTGTTTTTGGGTTTGCCTGTGGCTTGTTTGCGGCGACTGCTGCTGCTGTTGCTGCTGCTATTGCTGCTGTTGATAGTTTGTTGTTGTTGTTGTTATTGTTGTTTGTCAACACACAAACACTTAAGCAGCACTTAACTATTTGCACATTAGGGAGTGAGTATCCACATACAACTTTACAAATAGTTATCCATATATGAATACATATATGAAAAGGTATTGTGTGGTCGTTAAATTGTATTATAGGCGTTGAATCGAAATTCGCTTATTAGAATATGCCTGCTGCAGGTGGCACAAATTGAAGGTGGGTGAGAATCACCACAACCACAGAAATCGCAGTTATAAATTGTAAACAGAAAGTGCTATTTGAGTTGAGACTGTCGTCTTATCGATCCATTAGAAATTGCAGACACGTGACTCGATGTGGTTGGTATTAATGCTGGCTAATCAAACAGCTATCGTCACTCACCCCCTCCCTCACCATCTCACACTCTCAACATGTGCATGCAGCAGAGCAGAGCTTATGATTGTGTTTGTAGATCGAAAGAAACGAGCAACAAGCATAGAGCTCAAATTGGAGTAAAATAGAAAATTAACTAGTTTGCAGGCGGCATGGATAAAAAAATTTCACTTTAATTTTGCTTTTTATTTATGTATTTGTTTTTCTCCATCTCACTTAAAGCCCCATAATGTGTCTTCTCTACACACCTGAGCTTCGCATGCCAATCGCTGCGAGACATTCGCGAGAGTTTCATACCATGAAACATCATGCAAAATCGTTGGCATTGTGTTTATTTAATTTTCTTTAATGTCAATTTTATTTCTACCACAAATGATAATAATACATCGTCTGTTGAATGTCTCCAAATGGCATTATAACGATTGCTATTGACCGCATCACAAATATACACAATATCCATTTGAGATACACATACAGTATCCAAGCGTCGACCACACCCGACCAGTGGAGTGAGTGTATTCATCTTGTTTGTGTAATTTACACATTAGTCAAGTACCTAAAAGAAAGTGATGAATGCCGAGATTTGCACGATACTAAAACTCGATTTAAGATGCAAAGCAAACCAAACCAAACCAAACCAAATTTTTGTTGCTGATTATCTATCTGCTTAGTCGGTATACTAGATAGTTGATGATCCGAAAGGTGTTGATGATGTTTCTTTCCATACCCGATGGCAATATGCAAATGCCTTTCGCGTGGACATAGATGGATGTTTGCACGTGACGTGACGTGACTTGACTTGACTTGGGTTTGGATTAGATGGGATTTGGAATGGGTTGCATTGAATTGAGTGGCGATGATTACAGTAAATGTGTTTAGTGTAGGGCATGTCTCAGTCGACTTGCCAGTTGACAAGCCACGACGAGCTACTTAACATCTTGGCAATTATTTTACCTGCATGCGTACGCAATGAAAGTGAAATAGTTTTATATGGTCGACGAAAAGTATTGGTATTCGTATTCATCTGGGTACTACATTTACTAAAATATTCAGGGTTATGCAACGGAAGTGTTTTGTTACAGATTGCTCTGAAGCCGTAGAGAAATTCAGTAATTGCGATAAGTTTTAATTGAGGCATAGGAAAGCTCCATTAAGCAAACAGTTTAACTATTAAAAATTTGTGTTGAGTTTTGCCTACAAATTGCCTTCATTATGGCAGGAATTTGCAATATTCTGAATTCCTTTGATACCTTCCCCCCTTCAAGTTTCACCATTTACCTTTCCACTCTAATGACATCACTTTGGCATGCCAAATATGTATATACTCTTAATAAGTTAAGTTCAAGTTGGGAACAGCTTTCATTTGGCGCCTACACAAGTCAAATAAGCTGAATGGGTCCTCAGCTGCCCAACCCTTTTTCAGTGGCATCTTCAAAATTGACACCTTTTTGAAAGTTTCACTTTCATTGCCAGCTCCACCCCCGATCCGTTGACGTCTTCGCTCAACGTTTTTGGTCTCCGTGACTGACGTTGTGAATTCCGGGTACCTTGTCTCAACTCTCCCTCCACTCAGAGGTGTTTTGTGTTATGTTGTGCTTGAGTAATTTTCAATTAATGAAAGTGTTGCCCAGACCCAGAAATGATGACGTCAACAGCTGAATGTAAAGGTAAAGTAAAGGGCACCCTCAACACTCAACCGATTAGGGCACAATTAGCGTGGGAATTACGGTTGTTTCCTTTCCCTGAAAATAAGTCAAAAATATTATACAGTAGGTTCAATGTTCTACTCCTGTCCGAAATTCCTACTCGAGTTCGAATTTAATTTGAAATTCAAGCGGGTTTTCGAGACTGTGGCCAGTGACAGCTCATTAATATTTCGTGCAGAGTGCAAAAGTGAAAATGTCGCATACCACAAAAACATAACAAC
The DNA here is from genome assembly GCA_018150725.1 of Drosophila quadrilineata. NCBI lineage: Eukaryota > Metazoa > Arthropoda > Insecta > Diptera > Drosophilidae > Drosophila > Drosophila quadrilineata. The sequence goes on from JAECWN010000356.1 coordinate 247,285, forward strand.
AGCAACAGCAACAACAACAACTGCATGACAACAATTGAAACAAATGAAGTGAAGAAGAAGTCAGTAAGTTGACTGAGGCATATTTGATCTATGAATATTGCATTGGACTGGGCCAGACTCGATGCTCTATGCACGGCTAAATAATAAATGTACTCATAGTCTTTTCGTTAGAAAGCGAAGATTGCCACTTTTTGTGAATTTGTCAGAGTTTGATTTTTACTCTTTTTTATATTTCATTTTGTGTGTATTTTCAGCACGCACGTACACAGTTTTTTCTTTGAAATTGTTATCATAAATTCAGGAGACGTGGTTGGGTTGCAGCAGTCAAATAGTCAATTCAATAGAGGGAGAAGTTTGGTTTTTTAGCAAACAAAAAGCTAGATTTAATTAACGCTTACTTAGGCCTAACACACACATTTAGTTATTTATACATAATCGTTATATCATTAAGCTAATCATTATTTATAATTCAGACAATTCATTGGGCAATCATTTCTTTGGTTTCTCTCCGACCCATCGTTCCTTGCAACACTGTGTTCACCTCAAGATACACATCCACTTCCAAATGCAAATGCAATCTCTCTCAATTTTCAAGCTTTTTTTTTTTGTTTTTTGGTCTACAGATTCTTGTGACTGCCTGTTAACTCCTTGGCTGGCTTCCAGCCGCTGTAGGCCATGTCAAAGTCTCGGCCCCAGCCAGAGTGGCCACCGGAGGAAACTACGACCTCATGGGATGATTCCTTGCCACCGCCACCACCGCTCAACAGTTTCTTGATGCCAATGATGGAAGCCAGCACCAGTGCGAGTTTTGACACAATTAAAGCCTTGCCGGCAAGCATGGCCAGTGCGCCATAGGCAATGGGCACCAGGGTGCCTCCCAGCAGCAGAGGAATCATGATGTAGGCACCGCTTCCCTTCTTATCCTTTTTCTTGCGTCCCTCCATTGAGTTGCCATCCGTGTCTCTCAGGTCAGGAAATTTGATCTGTTTTTTAGCATATATAATTTTCAGCTCACTTGAAGCTCATGCTTGGATTGATTCTTCTGATGAACATACCTGTAATGTGTGATCCTGAAGAAAACTACCCAAGCGCTTGAAGATCATGCTATTCAGAACCTGATCCTTTGCATCGATGCCACGTGGAAGTACTGCCTCAATGTCCTGCTCTGAAATGGGCGGCAGTTGGGAACGCTTGTGAATCTCTTCACCGCTGGCCACGAACTGAATGCCATCCAGCAGAGTTAACGATTTCGTAGTTCGAAAAGCCTTTTCCAAACCGGTCAGGAATTTGACCTTGAGACAGACGGACATATTCTCTCCCGCACACTGCTGATAGATGCGGTACACCAAAGTCAGATCCTTCCAGATACCCGATGAACTGGCAGCTGAATTAGTTGACTGCGTTGACGTTTGCTGAATCTTCTGCTGCTGCTCTGCTCCCAACCCGTTGATGTGATTGAAGCTGGTGCTGCGGGCAATGGCACTTGGCACCCAGCAAAAGACAATCATCAATGCTGCCACATGCCACACGTACTTGATCATGTCTGTGTTTTTATGTTTGTGTGTGTGAAAGTGTATCGAAATCCTTTGGGGTATCCTTTAAAGTGATGAATGGTGTGCGCTGTTCCTCTGGAATCAAGCTGTTGCTGGGCACTGCACTTAATATTATCAACTGAATGCTGGAAAGCGCATTGTATGCATTTTATACCGCCTGGCCGATTTCTTGTCGGCTAATTGCGCCTGGGTGCATGTCAGGCGGCTGCTGAAATTGAGAAAAACTCATTTTGTTTTAGTCTAAATATCACGCCAATTAGTTGGACTTGCTGGCTGGCTTACTGCATTTGGAGGCCTTGCAGCTCTGAAGCTGCGCTTTCGTGATTTCGCTACGAAAGCACCAAATATTTATTGTTCAGCCACAGCCTCATCCATACCCAGTGTAAATGTTGCAGATTCGCTTGTAATTATAACACAACTTACAAGCTCTGCTCGTTCTAAGCGATTGAGTTTTGATGCGCATGTAAAAAGCAGAGCGAGTTGATGAGTGCGTGGCCATAGTCGCTGCCTGTGCCTCTGTCTGTCTGTCTGCTCAGTGACGATGGCAATGGCATTGAATCCCTCAAAGTAATTCAGTATATACTATTTCGGTTAAACTGTTTTGTTCCCGCCTTAATTTGTTAAGTAGAGTGAAACACTTTATAAAATTGGACTTTTCCCAAAACTGTTTTCAACTCACTTTTTAAATCTAGACATAGTTTTTCATATCAATCACTTTCAGTAAACAAAATGTATATTATCAATATTAGAAATAAAATATGAACACGTGAGTGAGCACGTCGAATAATATTACTATAGTTATTAGTTAATATAGTACTCATATACATTATATTCATTTGTTTAATAATCTCGTTGCATAATTTTATGCGCCCATTTTTCATTACTTCCATTGCATACATTTTCGCGTAATAAAAATTCGAAAGAGTCAAGACACGAACTTGATTTAACTTAACGATTGAAGTAACTAAGAAAAGCTTTTCAAGTAAAAAACTTTTTAAAAATTTGTAAACACTGACAGTAAAATATTAAGTTTGGCCTAAAATTAAGCTTCTCAACTTTAAAACTTGCAACTTTGGCAAATATCCACCAATTATTTAATGTTTTGCATCTTTCTCGCCAAAACTCAACCGATTTTTGATGAAATTTACATTTTTGTTAATGGTTTTGAACATATTTTGAAGCTGCATCAAAAAATTGTTCATATTGACAGTTTTTAATTTTTGACTATTTTTGACCATTTTTGCATGCTAACCCTTTAAACAAAAAGTGAAAAATGGAAACTTTCGATTCGATTATTTTTTATTATTCTGGGACTCAAAACTAGCATTGTGCTTTTTATTTGAGGTGATTTCGATAAGTATTTTTCGAGATTTGGCTAAAAGTTTTTAAAAAATGTCTTGAAGCCCCAGAAATCCAGATATCAGCCTTTTACAAACTTTAAACTTCCATAACTTCGCCAATACTTAACCGATTTTGATGAAATTTGCATTTTTGTTAATGGTTTTCAACATATTTTGAAGCTGCATAAAAAAATTGTTCATGTTGACAGATTTTAATTTTTGACTATTTTGTACCATTTTTGCATACTAACCCCTTACAAAAAAAGTTAAAAATCGAAAACTTTCGATTCGAATTTTTTTGTTACCCCAATTAATTCTAGGACTCAAAACTAGTATTTTGCTTTTTATTTGAGGTGAATTCGATAAGTAATTTTCAAGATATGGCTAAAAATATTTAAAAATATTCTTCAAACCCCACAAATCCAAGTACCAGCAATTTACTAGCTTTGAATTTTCATAACTTCGGTTCCATACGATACAAAAATGAAAAACTAGAAAATTAGATGAAAAATACCCAAAAATAGATGCTTTGTCCCCAAATACTCATACTCTAGTTTACATCATTAAACTATTAAAAGCATTTATTGCATTTTTGAATAATACGCAGCGAATCATAACATTTAGCCATTGTTATGGAGAGTAAGACTGATGAACTGGAAACCGCATAATCAATTATTTGTATTTTTATTAAATAACTCTAAGCTAACTGCGTTATGTTAACAGCAAGAAATCATCCGTTAAATCATCGGGGAGGAGCTATGAACAGTTTGAGCGATTGGTATGCTGATCGCGTGTCTTATTAACTTTCAATTAATCATAAGTAATAATCGTAACTGCTCATGGAAGCGTTTAATAAATTCAACGCTTCCATGCACAGGCGGCATGGCCACAACAAGGGAAACGCAACTCACAATAAGAATAGCAACGATTGCAGAGCTCCACTCCATCAAATTACAACAATCATAATTAAGTGCGAGTTTTACGTGTGGGAAAGTTGCTCGAGTGGAAAACGATGATGACAAGAAAACGCTTAATACCCATAATATTCGTATCGTAGGGCAAACAGGTGATTTTTGTTTGTTGAGACTGCAAGGCCGGCGGATCAGGTTGTCTTCTGTGCCTATGCAACTCGTTATTGTTGCTGTTGCTTTCATTTCTCTGAGTCTATGTTCTGGTGACCTGCTTTCTGCCGTGAACTAAAGACGGAGACTGCCTGCGTCGGAGCCCAAGACAAACTCGTTTTCATTGCGCATGCAACAAACTTACGAGAAACGCCCTTGCAGGCAACAGCGGGAAGTTTGTTTAGCCCCAGGTCCGTTGACAGTGAAATTGCCGCAAAATTGGGAGCTGCACGCTGCACGTTGCAAGTTGCAAGTTGCAAGTTGCACGATTCTCTACTCTGGAGAATTTTTGTACCCGAATTATCTCTCTCAGTGGAGCGTGTGTGCGCATTTCGAATTTCGCGAATCGCAATTCGCTGCCGGCTTATGAATTATTGTAAATTTGGTGGCTTTTTATCTGGTTTTCAGAATGTGAAATTGGTAGCCAGAGTCTGCACCAGATTTTCTTTCAGCAGTTGCAGTCACAGCTACAACCACATTTCTCTAGCGGCACTCTTGAGCCGCCGCCGCCGCCACTGCCACACAACGGTAATTCGCTCCAAATCACTTGGCCAGGCTTTCATTTCGGCTACTCGATTTGCATAAGCCGGGAATAATGTATAAACTACAATAAGCCAAAGAAAGTTTACAAATAGTTCACACCCATAATTGAATTGAATATAATCCTATTAATATTTCTGGCATAGAAAATTCCAAGAAACTACTGAGAAAGTGACAAAACCCAACATTTAATTATACCAATTAAACGAAAATCGATTAAACAGGTGGAAACATCAATAATATGCCCCAAATACAGTTCAAGGTCAAACGAAGGCAGTCAAAATTTAATTAGACATGACAAGCCGAGCCGCAAGAATTACAGTATTCTGACAAATTGTCTGTGTGGGGAAACACATTACTAACCCATTATTTGAGGCCTACAACTAGCATTTCATTTCAACACTCCGTCTCCAACATTCTAATGATGCCCACTTGACACAATTAACTCATGTTTTTGCTGCTGCTGCTGTTGATGTTGATGTTGTTTTTGTGACTAGCATTTGGTGTCACATAGTTGCCCAGTTTTAATAGACTTTTTGTGCTGAATTCAGAAGACAGTTTCTTAAGAGACACTGTCCACTGGTCAATGGTCATAATTTAGTTTTTGTCTATGAGACTGAGAGAGTGAGTTGCCGGCAACACAGCGCGTTAACTTGGCCTTTGTTTTTGCCATGACCATGGCCATAAGCTGGCATTTCTACAGCTTTTCACTAAACATTTTCAATGCATTTAATGTTGTCGTTTTGTGGTTGTTTTGTTGATGTTTGCCGTTTCCTAACTGTTTACTTTCACTGTCTGTTGCCGACAGCTTTTGACAACAACGGTAGCCAGCAGCCGGTGGGGCACACTTTCGACCACATTTTTGTAAGTTGTTTGGGTTGGCAAAGCCAGACCCGAAGCCGAAGCCAGAGTCACAGACAGAGCCAAAGTCATAGCCAAGTTGCCTTGGCCAAGCTCATAATTATTTACACCTCTCTTAGCCGAGAGGTCTTTAAAAAATTCATCTGGGTCGCAAATCAATTTCACTTTAAATGAAAGCACTCGCCACGAATTCTTACCAAAGTCTTAAATTGCCGGACTACTGAAGTATCCACAACAAAATTTATATATATATATATAGAGAGAGAGAGAGAACTCGACCTGCTGTTTGTCGGCGAGATTATGCATATCCAACAACAATATTGAGGCAAATTGTATACTCTTTCACAGACTTCTCTGTTTTCTGTGAATGCTGCGATTTCACCTGTTAATCGTAAAAAAAAAATAATTGTATAGCCAGAATTGATTTTTCATTGATTTTTTATTTATTAATCATCCTTGCTTGTTTTATTTTCATGTGTCGTTTTTTTTTAATATTTTTTTCTTAATGTTTTTTGTACTTATTGTTTATCTTCAATCTTTAATGACATGCATTTATGACAGAGAAAATATATGCTGTAGTATAAAAGAGATTTACATTCTTTGTCTTTGTGTCTTTATGTTTTGTGAATTTGTGATATATGTGAGTTGTTTCATCTCTGAGTTGCCCATATCTTCGTCTGCAGCTTCTATGCTTCTCGCTGTAGTTCTTATTGTGAAAGTGTTGTACGATTTCTGCTTAAAATATATATTTAAATTAAAGTTGACATTCCGCTGATCAGGTGTCTTCAGGCCTCACTAAGCATTCGGCGAATTAAACAAATATTTTTAAATAAATTAAAAATATGTTTAAAGCATTATGCTGAGTTGCGGACACCAAGGTGACACACAGACACAGACCAAATTGTCAAATTTAATTGCGTATGAGTAATAAACAAAAAAATCCTACAGTGAACTATAGTTACAGAGAACGTACGGTGCGTTTGAGAAAGTAGAGAGCGTTAGAAAGTGACAGATGTATATATAGACAGATCAGCAGAGAAATAAGGTGAGAGCGTGAGATGGTGATATGAAGAGATAGTATGCAGTAGAGAAAGATAGAGTAAGATAGACAGTGATAGTGAGAAATATGAGAGATTGAGAGATGATGATGAAAGAGATTGAAATAGATGTGAGAAAGTTAAAGTTTTGAAGAGGAAACCATAGGGTGAAACAACAAAATTGTAATTGTAATTGTAATTGAGTTGAGTTCAGTTCAGTTTTTATGCTTTAGGCAGGAAAACTATGGCAAGTTATGGCGTGTATATGACCAAAACTATGACTCGAAAGATAGATTCATAGATGGATAGATAGATGGATAGGATAGACAGACAGAAAGACTGTGTGAAAGATACTGATAGAAGTTAGAGCTAGTTAAGTTAAAGCTAGTTAAGTTTGCTGTAGTTGTAGTTTGTATTGTTGTTGTTGCTGCTGTTGTTGTTGTTGTTGTTGTTCTTGTAATGTAAGACTAGAATTGCATGTAAATAGTATAGGATAGATATAGATATAGAGTATAGAGTACAGACTATAGATTAAAGAGTATTGTGGAGCATTACATTTTTGTACGAGTTCGTTGCAAACAGTTGCATGGCAACCAACAAAGTTTTGGTATAGTCTCTAGATTGACAGAGTGAGTATGGTGAGTATGGGAGAGGAAATGATAGCGATAGGCCGATTGATAGATTATGATCGATTGGTTGAGAATGTATGTAGTATGACTCTGAGCTGCTGATAAGCACTCTGATGTAGGTGTGTGCGATAGAAAGAGAGTGAGTGACAGAATTAGAGTAAGACAGCGACAGACATATAGATAGATAGATAGATAGATAGATAGACAGCTAGATAGATACAGTGTGTATGTGTTGAGGTCTGTGCCTGTACTGTTATGTGTCCATGTGCGAGCTTATTAGACCTAGGGCTAGAGGCTGCTCAAAGTCGCCGCCTGGGCTTATGAGTATTTGAAACATTTGCATACGGTACCGACATCAACTCTCGCTTTGCTTTGTGCTTTTCTTCCCTACAAACCTATCATTTTCTTATGTATGTGTTTTGTGTAAGAATGTAGTATGTATCTATGTATATATGTAAGCAACTAAATGCACGCACATTCTACACTGGCTATTGCAATCTTTGCATTCTGTTTCTGCTCTCTTCGCTACGATGTCATTCAGCTTAACAATTCATTTTCAATATTTTCATCTTCTTATTTTCTTCATCATTTTTTTTTTGTTTGATTTTTTTCGCTACGTTTCGTTGTTTTGAGCGCGTTACTTTGCGTTTGTCGTGTGGAAAATAAATAAAATAAATTATATTAATAAATAATTAAAACGAACGATAAATAATATGTGTTCCTCTTCAAGAGTCTGTGTGGCGAGCCATGTGGCTCAAGTCAGTGGTTGTGATTGTGGTTGTTGATGTTCGTGTATAGTAGTGGTTGTTGTGGTTAATGTGGTTCTTGACTGGATCATCGCCTTAAGCCTGGGGCTTCTGGGCACCGTAGGCCAGATCCTGGGCATCGATGGAGCGTCCCCAGCCACCATGACCACTGCTACCATATGAGGCAGATGAGGCACCGGCATCGGCGCTGTATCCGCTGCCATAGGAGTCGTGGCTTACCGAGTGGCTGCTGCTGTGGTGTGGATGGGCGACCACTTCATAGGTAACGTGCTTCTCCTGAGACAGCAGCTTCTTCAGGCCAATGACGGCCGACAGCACCAGAGCAATCTTACCAATGAGCAGAGCCTTGCCAGCAATCAAAGCAATGGCACCGAGCAGCAGGGGCAACAGGGCGGCGGCCTTCAGAGCAACCAGAGCCAGGATGGGGCCCAAGATTTTGGCGGCCTTCTTCTTCTTGCCACGGCTCTCCTCGGGGGCATTGGGATCGTTGCTGCCGAACAGGGACTCAGAGGCATCTTCCAGGGCGCGGCCAGTGGAGCTAACAGCCTGAACAATGTCGGCACCCTTCAGTTCCACCTTGATGGTGTGCGAGTTGAGGAAGCTGCTGATGCGATTCAGTGCCAATGACTCGAATGATTCGTCACCAGAGATGGAGCGGGCAGCCTCCTGCACGGGCGCATCCGAAGAGCGCACCACAGTCACTCCCTCGGTCAGCGAGAACTGATCGCGGGCACCCAGCACCTTGTCGACGAAGTTGAACAGCTTGTACTTGACACACGACACTGAATCCTTGCGCAGGCAGTCGCTGTAGATGCTATCCATAATATCATTCTCTGCACCGATGGCGTTGCGGGCATGTCCACGCGTCTCCTCCGCTGGGAGCGCAGCGCTCAATGTCACCAAACACAAGACACCGAAAATAACTTTATTGTTTGCCATTTTTGTTTGTTGTTTGTTGTTTGCACTTGTTGCTTAACAATTTCTTGTAGTATAGTCCTTTAAGGGCTGTGTGCACTGTTTTCAATTGTTTTGTTTGATTTTTTGGGTTTTGTTTCGCGCACAATTCGACAAAACGCACTTTCTCTTTTCAATTTGAATTTCGGAGTCTTTTGGTCTTGCACTTTGGCACACAACGCTGCTGGCTGCTGTGTTGCTGCTTTGACGGGTTAGGATGAAATGATACAATTTCCCAATGCCCACGACAATTTATATAGGCGGCGTGCTCATCTGCTGCCTGCTGCTAGCTGCTGCTGCTGGCGTCGCTGCCGCTGCTGCTGCTGTTGTTGCTGCTGCGAACGAAAGCATTTCTGTTTGCCCGAGAACTGGTCGTGCAAGTTTCTCGCTTAAGTCTTTCGTTTTGCCAGCCAACGGTAACACGCAGCTGGCCCGGCTTGACTTGCCTTGCCTTGCCTTGCCTTGGGTTGACTTGGCTTGGCTTGGAAAAGCATTGTTACTGTAATTTGTTAGCCATATGCTCACTCTCTATCCTCGTCACTCTCCACACTCCTCTCTCTCTCTCTGACTACACTATGCAGCGCTGCTTTCGCTTGAAGTTCATGTAACATTGTCAAAATCAGCTGAAGCTGAATCTGAAGCTATGCAGGGAATCGGAGAGTTGTGAATGGGGTTGGGACGGAGGTAGTGCACTGTGGGAATATTACAGCGATTTTCTTACTTTTACCAAAAGCGCACAAAAGTCTTATCTTAATTGCTTTTAAATTGAAATCCAAATCCTTTTTATTGCCCAGATGATGATTTGAGTAAAAGCATTTCCCTTTCGAGTTTCGCAATCATTAGACAGCAACATACAATCAATCGCAGAGCGTGCCATGCCACATTTCTTGGATATTTCCTCGGCAGCAGGTGCCACCGATGATTACGGTTTCCTGACACTGCGTCAATTGTCACGCTTTATTCGTCACGACTCCACTGAGTGCGAATCACGATCGTGTGTTCCCAATTAGAATTTGTGTTACATAAAATAGCAGTTCAGATAAAGACAAGATAGAAATGTGGGCTGGACCCAGATATGCATATTTATGTTTAGATTCAAATATCGAATCATCATAAGCTCGATGCGTGGCCATTCAAAAGGGAAAGTTGCGACACTTTGCTGTGGCATGCAGCTAACCGTTGTGCGCCCTTTTCTCATTTTTCTTTTCATTTTTTCTGGCTGTTTTTTTATTTTTTTTGGTTTTGTTTTGTTTGCCATTGGCTTCTGCTACTACTCACATTGCTGCATAAATTTATGTGCATATTTTATGCGTTGTCAAATACAAATGGCCAATACAAACAGCTGCCTAGTTGCTGCCCACTGAGTTATTGACTCACAGCTGCCGGCCAAAGTGTGCCGAAAGTCTTGTTGGCAAACAGATTGACCAGTAGTCAGAAGTGAGTAGCTTAGCCATGGCCAGCAGCATTTGGCTAGTAGCATGAAACATAAGCCAAGCTGCAACCAAGTAAAAGTTCGCAAATAGATGGGGGTAGGGAGGCAGACAGCAGGAGATACTTGGGTGTACTTGTAAATGAAAGTCATCAGGAACAAAAAAGAGAGTTTATAAGCTGCTGTCATTTCAACCACCAGCAAACAACAATAGCTAAAGAAAAAAAAAACACACGCACATTAGCCAGGATACACACTACATTCAGTGGGGGCCATAACTCTGAATTATGAGTGATGGTCGGCCGAGTGGCATGAAAGTGTTGAATGCGGTTAATTAAGGTATTATGAATGTGTGGAAATGCCGTGGAAAATGCTATAAAAATGCGCCCACCAACATCCACATACACGTCCACATCATGAACAGCAGTCAACAAAAGGCCGCCGAACGGTGTGAAAACGCTTTTCCAGATCAACCAACCCAGTCCACATGGTCAACACATGGTGGTGATGGAGGCTCAGTGAAAGCGAATTTCATATGCAAGTGGAAAGGGGAAATCCCATTGGCAATCGCGGCTTCATCCTCACGCATTGCGTGCACATGTCCGAGCAGCAGTTGAGATTGCATAGGGTTGTCGTGTGGAAGGGGTCCCGTGGAGCATGAATTGTGGAGAGTGGAGAATCGAATGTTGATGTTGAATTATTTGACATTTAATTAATTTCGGTATCTCATTTCAGTTTATTTCTTACTTTTTTTTTTTTGTTTTGTGATTGTGTTGCTCTTGTTGTTGCTTTTTTTTCATTATGCAGAAAAGATGAGAAACGACACTTTCACTGCATGGAGCAGCGGCCTCATATCCAGGCCTCTGTCTCAGCCTCTGCCTCTGCCTCTGCCACTGCCACTGCCTTTTCCACTGCCACTTCCCCTGTGACGAGTGCAACAATAAACGACATTGGGGCATGGGCATGTTGCTGTGGTAAATTGCTTCTTGTTCTATTGTTGACTGGCTTGGCCACAGCAACAGGTTTATTTATTTTTTTTTTCAAATATATATATATATTTTTATTTTTTGGTTTTCGCTTTGGAAACCAAAAGTAAAAATTCATAACAGTTCAACAAGTTTTTACTGTGAGACGATAAAAGCCAAATATGAATATACATATGTATGTCTGTATGTATACATATGTAGTATGAACATAGATATAAAGCCGCAACAATAACAACAAGAGTAAACGGAGTACATATTTTATTTATATTATTGTTGCTATTGTTGTTGTTGCTTTTGTTGTTGTTGTTGTTGTTGTTGTTGTTGCTGTTGCTGCAGCAAAAAAGAAAGTTCAACGTTAATTTTCCTTTTTCGTAGACAACATTCACCGCCTTGTGACCGAAGCAAGCGAAGCGCGTGCAACTTTGCAACTTCAAAATGTAAGCTAACAAACTGCATGAATGAATAACTGAATGAATGACTGAATGACTAACTGAGTGAGTGAGTGAGTGACTGAGTGAGTGAGTGAGTGCCGGCCACTTTCTGTGGGTGTTGAAGCTAACGACGATGACTATGACGAACACGATGAGGATAATGAAGATGAACATGACTTTGCCCCCCCTCTACCACCCGCTCACTCTATCTCTCTCTGCATGAGGCTGACCCTATCCTAATACCAACAAAAGCTACTGCAACTGCAATGGCAACGACAACGACAATGTCAATGTTGAAGTTGCAAGCAGCATGCATCCGAGGGAAAACGTAAAACAAACTGCAATTGGCAACAGCCTGCCACTTAATGGCTTAATTGTGAACTTATAACCGGCATTCAAGTGGGCGTCGCTGCCGACGTTAGCCGGGTTAAGAGTATACATATCAAATCAAAATTGTGCACAGCATTTTAATGAAGACTGCGTGCCCTTGAAACACACAGTGGAAGATGCAAGTGGAGGAGGTACTTTCCTGTGAACTGAACTGTTGCTTTTACTTGATAACCCATTGAAACATATGCTCATCAGTGCATCATGTGAGAAGGTGCATCCAAGTTCCAAATTTATGCGAATTTATGCAAATTATGTTGGAGTCTGGGAAAATGGAAAGCGTGATTCAAATGAGTGGCCATGCTTCTGACTCTAAACATGTGTAGTATAATTGGTTTTGGGTCACAAATGAGCTGTGGTTGGGGTCACATGAAGAAGCAGGCAATGGAATTCCATATCGAAATTGGTGGCAAGCTTTTGTAATACTTTGGTCACCAAACCCGCCATGGCAATTAGCATAAGTATTTCGACATTTTAGCAAAGCCAAGAGATGAAATACAAATTATAAATGCACGAATCCAAATCTCCCCTCCGTCTCAGTTTCTATCTCTGTCTTGGTCTATATCTCTGTCTCAGTCAGAGTCTCACTTTCACTTTTCATGATGCCTCAGCATTGACTCGCTAATATGCAACTTTAGCTGGAAGCAGATACAGATACAGATACAGTTATGGGTATATTGTAAACAAATATAGATGAGATAGATATAGATACACATTAAACTATTATCTAATACGACAACGGACATAATGGCCAAGTTTACAGTTGGGTCGAGACAAAAGTGTTAAATGGCGGAGGCAATTTTATTGCAGCAACCATTTAATAAGTTATTAGTGGATCTTTATGTAAGTAAGTTAGCAGCGCTGTTAGAGTAAATCTCTCTCTTTCCCTTTCTCTCCCCCTCTCTATCTCTCTCTGTCATGATATTGAATAATTGATGGCCAAGTGTAAGCAAATGATGGCGCAACATGTGCCGAGAAAAGCGAAACGGAGCTCTCAACCCGAATTATATAATTTAAGAAAAACAGTTTGTAACTCGACTGCAGTTACTTGCTGAATTTACTTCTCTCCTTTTGAGTGAGTGTTTTTTTTTTTTTTTTTTTTTTTTTTTTTTTTTTGGCAATTCAGTTGGTAAGTAGTTGGGAGAGGGAACCGAAACTGAAGCCCCCAACCACAAAGCGCTTTCTTTCGAAAGAGAAAGGGTTTCTCTGCGGCCTGAGAAACTTGCCAAAAATTGCAGTTTTATGGGCCGATCTTGCCTTCGCACGTGTGCCCAGCCCTTTCGCTTTTTCCCAACGTCGCTTCCCCCATTTCTGTTTTTGGCATACTGGAGGATAACTTCGAAACCCCAATCTTTGACAGCTTCCGCGACTTTCACGCAATTGCAGCAGCGGCAGCATCAAGGGCGTAGTTGCTGCCAATGTCTCCGATGTTGCCGATGTTGCCGATGCTGCTGCCCCTGCGCCCCACTTTGCATCATAAATAATGCAACGAATGCGGCCTCAGGGGGCAACGATTTGAGGACTGCTGAAATTGCTCAAAACCTGGCAGGGGACTGAAATTTAAGGTTGAGGTACAGATGCTGGGCCGGATGCTAAGCATTTGGTTTAGTGCATTCTTTAAAGTGAAATTTCAGACCAGTCTTCGTTTTCAAGTTTTTACCCTGTGCTCGCTTTGTTTTTGTTTTTTTTTTATTGAAACTTTAAACGACGCTGTTAATTAAATTAAGTGAGATAAAAAAGCAAACAAACCAAATCAAGTTAATAATGACGACTGGGCAAATTCTAGTCGCAGACGCAGTCACAGTCACAGTTTTAGTCTCAGGTTGCTGTGGGGCATTAAGAGCCACTGCCAGAGCATTGTTTAACTTTCTTCTTTTGCTTTCAATGGTATTTCGGTCAGAAACTTCACTTCGCATTCAAAAATCAAGGCAGCAACTCATGAAATACGGTTGATTAAATGAGGCCTCCACTTTGAACTGCTGCAAACTGTTTTTCCGGTTCGCCTAACGCCCAAATGTCCGTATCTCCCAGTGGGCTCATCAATTGGAGCATAAGCTTCAGATCATTGAGATCTACAATGTATTACTGCAATATGGCCAATTATGAATGGTAATGAAAAACTCAAATATGCTGGCCCATGTTAATAGTTTTGCACATTTTCCAGGAACATTATGTGCCACCGCAAATAAAAGTGAAGATATTTATTTGCCAAATGAAAGTGCAGTGTTTGCTCCGCAGCCAGTGTGGAGGGGAAGCCATATGCCCGTGACCATGTCCGGTCCGGTCCGCTTCGCTCTGTTCCGCTCCACTCCGCCACGCGTCTCTCCACAGCCGCTACCCCATTGACTGCTAAACAAGTGTCAATGTCCAGCCGGCACTCAAAGGTGGCACTTGTCGGCGTTGGATTTTCGTGACGATTGTGCGGCTTTTGGCTTACCAGTATATATCGTATGGCTGATGGCTTATGGCTTTGGCTATGACTTTGACTGTGGCCAACATCATGCTGATGACGTTACAGCTCATAATGAAGTGCGCATGAGCAGGCCTTTTGACAGGATCAGCGACAACTTCGCGACGTCCGCTTCAAATCAGCTTAAGTGAAAGTTTTCGTTGGGAAACCTCAGACCGCGAACCGCGGATCGAAGACCGCAGACTCGTGCGAAATACACGCTGAATGAAATGAGGCAAACTGTGGCCCAAGACTGACACACCTAGCAGCATCATCATCATCATCATCATCATCACCATCATCGTCATTATGAAGACGTCGAACCAGTATCTCCAAATCTGTGTATCTGTATTTCATATTGAACCTGCACTATTGCAGCACACGGCGTCTTCTCATTGCTCTTCAATTTGTCTGCTCGTGTTGTTGTCGTTGTTGTTGTTGATTGGATTTGTTGTCTGGGTATTGTTTGCACGTAATTGGTGTGGCAAGAGTTATTTGCGGGGCTATTAATGGATTATACATGTGTACAATTCGTAAGCCGCAAATTACGAATGTCTGACCCCAGCAGAGGTTTTGTGGAAAGGCGCCATAAATCAAATTTTGACAACAGTTGCAGCCTTTAACCCATGCTCACCTCTCAGTCACTCTCTACCAATCTCTCGCTCTCTCCTAGCTCTCTCAGGTTCTTTAGCTTCCACATCCCCCATCACCCTCTCCTTCTTGACACCTTGGGTTAATGCAGTTGGCACAACCATTGCTCAATGTCAAGTGAGCTGGCAATCGACACATTTCAATTGGCAGGACAGTTAATTTCTCAAATGCGGTCAACTTGCAACAACATGTGGCACACACGCATATCTGACCCATTTAATCAACTGGCATTAGTATTGGAAACTTGGTTTACGCTTTCTCGCATAATATTCTCTCTTTAATATTACAATTTTCTTCGCATTTACCCCCAGAATCTAGCTCGTTTAGTCTGATTGCATATCATATTTCATAATCAACTAGGCCAAGTCGTCCGCCGTATGTTGGCCTGGCCCTAAGTAAGACAACAATTTGGCAAAAATCCATTTGCTTTTATCACGCAACATTTCACTCGATTGCTTCCCATTGCCTTGGGTTTCCTTGGCTGTTGCCATCATACATATATTTCATATGTATATCCTGGAGCTGGAGGGACTGGCTCTGGGGTTGGGAAACAGCCGCCAATGATTCCATATTTATAAATAACTGTAAACCATTGAGAAAGTGAAATTTTTCTTATAATCTTGGCGATTTATTTCGTGCCTCACCTACGGCAGTCACTAAAAAACACAGATTCACACATATACTGAGATACACAGAGTTGTATTTTTTTTATGTGTTACGAGTCTCCATCTGTAACTGAATGAACTCAATAGCTAAGCATCTTGTGGCAACGAGGAACGCCTGTCTCAGTCTCTGTCTCTGCCCCTGTCTCTTGGTTTGTTTTCGTGTTTGTCGCTCGGTTGTGTTTGTTTGATTTATCAAATGGCATAAATCGAACCAAAAACGGATATAAACAGCTAAAGCAACGGCAGTCCAAAGTCGAGCACTGGCTCCAGCACTTTCTTCACCCGTTACTCTGCCAACAACAACTACATCGTTGGCAACTCGTTTGGCCGGGGCTGCATATCCACAGATACATACTACATACACACATTCACATATATGTACAAATATGTATGTATCTGTGGAAGAAATTCAAAATTGAGCGAGGGAAACAGAGACTCACAGCTTCACAGTTATGGCGAATGCAGCCAAAGCAGCAGCAACACCAACTCCAAGAAATAACACAATAAATTGCTATCGAAACCGAAACAGAAACTGAATCAGAAAAATTATAATAAATAAACAACAGACACAGTCATTGACTATGAATTTGACGGCGACGGAGATGGCGACTTCACCTTTGCCTTGGCCAGTTCATGGTTCGGGCCAGACTCTGATCTCGACTCCAACACTAAATCAGTGTCGGACACGGATTCAGAGTACAAGTCGCGTGCTGCCCGAGGCAGAGTCTTTAGGGCAATAGACAGAAATTGAAAACGAAAACAAATGAGAGAAAGAGAGAGAGAAAGGAAGAGAGGCGGAAATCAGTGAATTGAATCTTAATTAATTATCAGGTGGATAGAGTTAGATTCGAGATATTTGCTGAATGAATGCAGATATCGGTAGCTTCAACGAGTCCATCTGCAGACCCCGTGAATGCGATTTTCGATTGCAGAGAAAGGCGTCGTGACCCACATTAAATGATTTCTGTGGCCTTAAATTGCAGCTTCTAATTGAGATATTTAGTGTTGCTCCAAATCACACATTACGACTCTGTTCCGCAGCTGAGGGGCAAGAAAAGCTTCAACTTCAACTTTCATGAGATGATCAGGTCAGGCCAATCACTGACAAAAACTGAGCATAAAATTGACTTTTATGCCTTGTTTTCTTGCTGGGCTGTGAGTCTCTGCGAAAGTCTTATCATTATGGGATAGAAGATATAACAATAACAAAAAGAAAATACAACCGACAACAGAAACTTCAATGACGACGAAGACGAAGATGAAGTTGAAGTTGAAGTTGAAGACCGAAAGCTATGTAGAAGAAAAATAATCGTAAAAGTGAGAGTTTCCACTTCACAATCTTTTTGTGAGTTTCGGTTGGGGCTTTACTTTTTTTTTATACCCTGCTCTTTTCAAATTGCCTCAAATGGGGCTCATTATAGAAATGAATTTTTATTTCAAGAAACTGCATTTTTTATTTTCTTACAAAGCATATCTTCTAATAATAACTTCCTTTTCACTTATCATATCTAAGTAGTAATAAGAGTTATAATACAAGTTGGAGAGTATCTAAAATTCCTAAACTTTTACTTAACTTATATTCAAATTATTATTTGAAAAAACTGAGGGCCCTGCGCAGAAATGCAAATGCTTTGACGCCTTTTCTGCAGCCACGCCCACATTGTGTAATCCCAGATGGCTGCGAATATGAAGAAGCGAAAGTCAAAAGGCAGATAGGCGTGGTCGGTGTTCGCTTCTCACTGTCCGCTCTGGTTTTAATTGCACAGGTTTCACTTTCAAGGTATTTCATTACAGAAATTGTCATTATCGTTATGATCAACATACAATCGCAAACTCACACGCATATGATACACTCACCAAAATGGTATTTCACTTTCTGGCAGAGTTGTTAGCAGCGTTTGTTCTTTTGTTGGCCAAAAGCAGTCAGCGCAAGCGGCCTCTTTCATGGCACGCTTTGGCCGTGGCTTTAACCGTGGCTCCGTAATCATTAACCAGCTTGACAGATGCGAGCGTTATGGTCATTGTGCGTTCATCATCGTCATTGTCATTGTCATCATCATCATCATCATTATTATCATCATAACATGTATGTACATCTATACATATGTATATATGTTGGTTTACTGGCATTCGTTTCGACGTTAATTTGTTGACAATAAAAGTGGCAAACTGACAACTTTCACACATCTCGCCACGCACTGTTTTGGACAAATTGTGTGAAATGTCGCAGTCCATCTCGACTATCGACTATCAACTATCAACTAAACTCAAAGTACATATTTGTTTGCTGCCCATGCCCACAGATTCTTCACACATTAATTACCGCCAATCGCAATGACAATTAGTTGTGAGCGTACATATTTATATTTATATTTGTATACGAATTTGTATTGATATTATTCAATGTCAAACGGGAGCAAGTCGAACATTTTCAATTAGCTATTACTGGAGCTGGTTACATTTTGATTACACACGAGACGAGTATATTGAAGCACTTTCACACACTCTGCAGCTGTGGCGCTGTTGGTCGTCTGTGATGGCAGTGAAATGGACAGCCAAATCCGTAAACTGTGCATTGACCCATGCCCAACGAAGCCGGGAAAACAGCCAGTCGACCATTGCCAGCCAGTTAGGCAGCCAACGAGCAGAGATCGGGCAGTAACCGCAAACCGGAAAAGTGCATGGGACGCACCAAAAACCAACATTTAACTCCAACTGCAACTGCCACAGCCACAGCCACAGCAACACCCAAGCCACTTGCAACCTGTAGCCATATAACAACAACATAAACCACAAATGTAACTATATCAGTCTATAGTTGATACAGCTTTTTAAAGCGCTCTCCTCAGTTGTTAAGGCCATAAACGCCCATAATAAAGCCACACTTGCACCGCATTTTCAATGAGTTGGACCACACAATGTTCGCACAAAGCTCTATTTGGCAGCAGCTATGATCTAAACCACAATTCAATTAAAGCTTCCTCACCTAAGCCACAAATTGTTGCTGTGGATCGTGTTTTCTTATTTGACAGAAAAACATTGCCTACTTTTCAGCTTCGACTCAAAGTTCACTTCACCGGAAGTGAGAATAAAATAAAGCTCTGTTACAAAGTGAAAGACTCTAGCTTTCATTTCAAGCTTTCTCTTTTATTTAGAAAGCACTGACACTTTAAAGCATGCTTTTAGGAGCTTCAATCAAAATATGAGCCGCACCTTATGCTATTTGAAAAAAATTTATTTTAATTTTATTCTTACATAAGCAACTTTTTTTTTTAAATTAGTAGTTATCAACAATTTATTTTAATAAAGGTAGAGTAAAAAATTCTATTTTAATCAGATAATCATGTATCTTTTAGATTTCAGACTGGTATCCGAATATGTTTGTCAATTAGCAGTTATTCAGTAACTGTGTAATGAAAGAATTTACTTTAAGTTGAGGAAATATGTCTAGTTCATTTTAGCCACACTTTCTCTTGTTGACAGCAAACAGTTGCAACATGCTTCGAAGGAAACTGCACATGGCACTTCAGAATAGGTCTGGTGAATGAATGCCAGCAGTCATTGGGATCTGGTAATGACTCTGTTAGGTTCCACGCATTGTTTGTATCGACGGCAATAATCAATTTGAAGCATGACAACATCACAAGTTTCACTTAAAAAGCAACAGTGTCTTGACAAAGTCATGTACCCACTTACAAATAATGCCACAAATAAAAAAAGGAGAGGGAGAGAAAGAGAGAGAGAGAGAGAGAAGAGTCGCCACAAACACACAAAAAAATAAGTATAAAAAATAAAATAAGCGACAAAAACGAAACGCAAAATGTTAAATGCTAAGCAAATCTAACAGCTTACGATGAGATGGCCCAAATGAGCAGAGAAAGAAATATACTATATATACACTATGCTCAAAGACACAGTCTGAGCTGGCGACACATTAATTGCTCACATTTGTCTGAAGAAAGCCAAAGCTAAAGCTGAAGCTGATTCCAAAGCCAAGTTAATGTTAAGAGCCGACAGCCAGTCAACGGCACGTATAGCAGCCGTTGAGGGCAACGGCAAACGCACAGCATCATCCAAGTGCTCTGCCTGGTAACTGGGTCATATTCATAAGTAAAGCACCCAATGGCAGTGGCAGTGGCAGTGGTAGTGGTAATGGCAACGGCTGCAGTAGCGGCTGTCGGCCCTAAACTGGCAGTGCCGTTGTTAGCCCGGCCAGGTAGTGGCTGCAGTTACCTGGCCATGTTAAAGTTTAAGCTCAATTACTCGGCCAGATTTTCGGAGGCGTCTCGAACTTTCTTCAATTTGTTGTTTAGCACCTCACAACACAATAGGCAGCCGAATATAATAGACTTACTAGCAGGTGCAAAATACGCGGCCAGCATCGTTTATTGTTGTTAGCCGTTTTTCTCTTTTGCTTTTTTGTATTGTGGCCATTTTTAGGTATTGTTGCATCGAACCTGCCCCATGAGAAGCTCTGAATGAGTCCAAAATGCGCGTAGCGAAATGTTTGTTTTATTTTTTAGCAAATTGCTTTGTTGTATTCTGGGCTCGGAGAGCGATAGACAGACACAACCGAGGAAAGCGCAGTGAAAATGATGAAGATTAACCAAAATATAAGAAAATAAGTGGGTGAAATTTTTAGAAAACATTTGAGGCCTTGTTTGGTATGTTGCCATCGATTTTCGGCTGATAACAAAGAATTAAATGAAAGTTTGTTTGGCCATTCAAATGCAAATTGTTGGTGCAAACAATGGGGCGTATGAGTGATGTCTGTGGATGTCAGTGGATGCAAATTGAAAGCGAAATGAATAAGTGAGGAACTGAGGAAGTGACTCGGTGAATTGGTGAATTGGTGAACTGGTGAGCAAGTGAATAGGAAATAAGTGGAAAAGTAGAAAAGTGTGTGAAAAGTGTATGAAATGAAAGAGTTTTAGTTTTGTTTGATAGTATTTCGGAATTATTATTTGATTCTTTGTGTTGCAGCATTAGATAGAGTTTTCTTTTCGGTAAAAGTAGGAAAACGCAGTTTACCCAAGATATACAGAAAGTGATAGATAGATAGATAGATAGATAGACAGTTAGATAGATAGATAGTGAGAGAGATAGATATACAGATTTGATGAAAAATAGCAGATAGAGATAGATAGAGATACAGATAGATGGATATGTAGAGGCGACTCCATTTGATTTATGGGCGCGACTAGTTTCAAGCATTTTGTGCTCATAAATCAAATGTAGCCGTGAAACAACATTTAAGATATTTGAGTATTGAGTATAGAGTATAGAGTAGAGTAGAGTAGAGTAAAGTACAGAGTGAAATTTTTTAGGGTGGGAAGTGTGTAGATGTTGGGCGTTGCCTGGCGGCTGACTGTCGTTTTGTTGTTTTGTGTGTTTAGATGAAAAGTGAAGTTGGTTGTCGACTGTCTCTCGGCTCTGAGAGAGTGGAGATATTACTTATGGAAGAAGGCACTTAAGTGGTTGGGGTCTCCGCCCCGCTCTCGTTCACGTTTAGGTAAATAAATTAAAATAAATAATTTATAAATAAATATAAATATATAGACATTAATGAAATGGTCATCATTGTTTAGCAGCGATTGTTCTCTCTCCTCGTCACGCTTCGTCTTTTGTTTGTGGATTTCGTGGGGAAGTTGGAGCTCAGAGCTTACCGTCTGGCCTGCTTGTAACCCTGGTAGGCGATGGTCTGGGCAACTGGTGAGCTGTAGGCGCCATGCGTGTCCCAGCCGGAGCTGCCACCCGAGGACCAGCCACTGCTGGAAGCACCACCGCCCGAGGACCAGCCGCCAGAGCTGACAGCAGCGGTGCCAGAGCTCTTGCCACCGAAGAGTCCACCGAGACCGCCGAGGAGACCACCGCTGCCGCCGGAACCGCCCAGGCGGCTCAATCCGCTGGAAGCGCCAGCAGCCAGGGCCAGGAAGAAAGCGATGACGGAGACGATCAGAGCCTTCTTGGCCATGAACAACAGACCGAAGATGGCACCAACAGCAAGAACGGCAACCTTAGCACCAACGCCCAACAGTATGGGGAGGAACTTCTTGAGGAGCTTCTTCTTGCGGGTACGGGACTCAACAACCAGCTCACGGAGATCGGCCTTGATGTCATCGGGAATGGCACGAGCAACGCTGCGAGCGGCATTGGCAAAGTTGAAGTTCAGAGAGCGCTCAGCGAAGAAGCTCTTGGCGTTGTCCATGAAGTAGTTGCCCATCTCAGCGGTGCGGGCCTCAACAGTGGGAGCGGCCTCAACAGCCAAAGAGTTGTCCAATGACTTGCCCTGACGTCCTTCGTTGGCCTTGACCAACGAGACACCGCCGAAGAGTTCAATTTGTGGATTTTCGAAGATGGACTTGGCCTTGCGGAAGAGCTGCAGGGAGACACGTAGAGAATGGGAAGCACTAAATTAGCGAGGCTTGTTCAACATTCATTCACAGACTTATTGTATAACTAGAAGTGGAGTGGCATCATCATTGGGCATCTCATTGATGATAGTTATTAATTATTGTTCATATTGTCAGCGATACACTTTCACTTGGGCAAAGGTATCCTTTGCATTATTCATATTAACGGTTTCACTTTCAGAGAGAGAGAGAGAAAGACGGCTGTGATCTTGATTGTTTATCGATTGGCAATTATATAATAATATTCACTTTCACTTTGCCACATTTCTATTAAAATGTTCTTAGGTAAGATCGAATTTAATCCTTGATTAGTTAGTGGTTAATCCGTACCGTGAGCTGGAGACACGAGATGGAATCAGCTTCGAGGCATTTGGCAAATGCTCCGGACTGTTCCTCGGTAGCTGCCTTGACAGGATCGGCCGAGATGCCGGATGCCAAGAGCAGGACACAAGCGGTAGCAATGAAGAACTTCATGGTTATATTTTTGTTTTGAACTAAACTGATTTTCTTAAGCACCACCGAAATCACTGGTGTGTTCATTCGAATGGAACAAGCTGCGGTTTGATAATTTTTCGACGGTGTCAGGCTGTTTTTAAAGAGTTTTCAAGCTAACGGACGCCTCGCAGCGGCATAACGTAAAATTATGTAAAAAGTGCACACTCACACACATAAAGAAAGAGAATCAACAATGCCCAGACAACAACACCATCCAATGGCAGAAGCAACATCAACAGCCAAAGCAGCAGCCGCAGCAGAGCTACCAGCAGCAAAGCTCACCAACTACCCATATTACTATAGCGGCGGCAGCGACGCAAGCAGCGCATATAAAATATGAGAGGGCTGGCCGCTCCCTATAAGAAAGCTTCACACGTGCGAACGATTGCTGAGCGAGAGAGAGCGAGAGAAAGAGAAAGAGCGCAGCATCGACTCTTAGAAGACGCATTAGCAGAGCGTCAACAAGACCTTCGGCATCAGCATAAGCTGTGTCTTCGGCTCCGACGCCAACGCTAAATGCTCAAGCGCATTGTCTACATCTGCTTCCGCATTAAAGAAAGTCGGCGACGACGTTGGCCGCGACTGCGACTGCGCAAGGGCCCGAAGTCTCGTCACTGCGTCGGGTGAGCACGCGAGAAAGTTTCCAATGCAGCCGAAGAGAGTATGCGCAAACGTTCCAAGGTTGTCTGTTGTTGACTCGCGTTATCATTCACCTCTCCCTTTCTCTCTGCCGTTTCAATGCTCTCTCTCGCTCTCTCTCTCTCTCTCTCAGTAAGTGTATGCCAGGTAAGATCTATGCATGTGTTTGTATGTGTGCTTTAATTTGTAGCCTCTGCTCATCTCACTCTCTTTCACACACATATGCCAAGGCAACTATGTATGCGTGTACGTTTCTGTAGTTGGCTGTGCTGAGTTAATGTTATTGCTATTGTTATTGCTGTTCTTGTTGTTGGAGTTGAAGTTAAAGTTATACAGATTACAACACATGAGGTGATAAACAGGTGCTGCGCTGCGCAGCGCTTAATCCTCATCAGGCCCCCGTCAACTCCTCTCAGCAGCAGCAACCGCGTGTGCCATATTCTTCTGCTGCCTTTGTTAATTTCGAATGGTTTTGTTTTTGTATACGATATTTTTGTTTGCCGCAAGAAATGAAAGTTGTGTATATTATATTTTCATACTACTGTTATTCCGTGTCATCTGCAAGCATCTCTCTGGGCTTTGTGCTCTCCACAACGCTGACAGACGCAAACTCAGGTATGCTGTGTAAGGCGGTCCTGGGCGTGGCAATGGCAGGAGGTGCGAGGCAGGTGAGAGGTCGGTTTTGTTTATCGCATGTGAGCGCCTTGAAATTACTTTTCATTTTCGTGACTTCATAGTTGTGTGATTTTTTGTTTGTTGTTGCTTTTGTGGCAGATGCTGCTGCTGAGGGTTTTTTATTATGTAACATAAACTGTGATTTGTATCGCAAACCGAGGTAATTAAAGTTCTGTCTGCGGTTGGGATACTTTGGGATCACAAGATAACATATAGCATGAAAGCGTTCACATTAAATGCTTCTAGGGTCAGCTCATAATTACTCATAAAAAGTGAAACCGAATTGAATGATAAGCACGTCCTGTGAAAGGCTTGCCATACAACAGTGGCAGAGACAGCAAGTGGAAAGCTCCATCTAGGGTTTAATAAGATAAAATAAAAAAAAAATGATGCCTGACTTTGCAATTGTGACACATTAGTCAACAATTTGAGCTCAGCAAAAGTGCAAATAACCGCTCGCTTCAATTGCTCAAGTGAAATGAAAGAGAAATTACACGAAAAGCAAACAAAAACGGATATGAGCTCAGCTCAGGCAGTGTCTGGTCTGAAAGATGTGCGATAGATGATGAAGCTTGGGCTGAAGATGGATGGAATGCCATTTGAGATGGGTATGGTAAGGTTATACATAGTGTGGGTTGGGGCTGCCTGGGGATAGATGATAGTTTGGCGGGGTGTCAAAATCACATTCACGCTCAGCGACACCGTTTAGTGGACAAAAGTCAACAATTGTCGCCATTGGATTTTCAATGTTTCGCATTTCAAGGTGAATACGATACCATATACACCCTGAGCTCGACACCCCAACAAACTATCGAAACGGATCTACAGCTTAGGAAATCACTGAATCATCGTCATTATGCCTCTCACAAAAGCGTGCTTGGGGTGCTCGGAGTACTTGGGGTGTGTGTTTGTGGTGCATGAGTAATTTTTACAATTACAATTTAATCAGCTTTCTGCTGGCCGTGTCCACAAGAGTGACGTCAATGGCATCGTCGCGATGTAACGGTAAAAGTGTAAAACCAAAATTCAACATCACAAAGGAAAAAAATAAAACTCATCCCATTTCGTAACCAAGACGAAAAGCGAAAAGGGGCGCAGCAGCCGTTAAAGAGAAAAGCAAAGCAAAGCAAATCGGTTCATCTTTTTGTTAATTTTGTTGAAATTTCATTTTCGATTTTCACCGGACACTGATCGGCATACATTCAAATGTAAATGAGTTCAATGTGTGTGTTTGCGCCACACACAGAGTCGAGTCAGTTGCACATCCGTTTATTACAAATTTATGTTGGACCACGCGCCGAATGCCATCAATCTGCCAAGTGCCAATGGCCAACAGTCCAAAGCAGTCCACAATCCACCATCCACAGCTAACAGCCATAAGCCATAAGGCTTAAGCCATGGCCATTCATGCGAAAAGCAGTCAGCCAAGTGTCGAGCAGTTTTATGAATGAAGTTCGCCGTAGTTGGACAGTCGCCGTACGTAGTACGTTGTAAGTTGTACTTGCTGCCTGCTGCCTGCTGTGCGGTGCTGTGCTGTGCTGCCACCGCAATGATGGCACTGGCAATGGGAATCGCGTTGGCAATGCCAATGCCAATGCAGTGCAAACACAGCAAACAAATTGCCAAATGGCTAAGCGCTCAGCCAGAAATAACAATAAATTGTCTGTGCAGCAACATTACATCAGAAATTACACATACTTTCTTTCACACACACTAACACACACTTACACACAGATTAGGTCTTTGTATGGTCATAGACAAAAAGAAATTTATGTGCTCGGCAAGTGCACTTGACAGGACAGGTTAATAAATAAACTGGACACAAAAACTTGTCATAAGTTTGCTATGAGATAAGTTGACAATTTATAATATTAGTTTTTAAGAAAATAGTATTTAATTTAATTTTAAACGAATTTTTAATTGATTGCATATCAGATTTAATTTATTATTTATTATTTCAGCACAGGCATTAGGATGTTTGCCTGATGTGTATAAGTTTTAATTTATATAATATTTATCCTTTTAACTTAAGTGTAAATTTGAAGGTATTCCAGTTTTATTGAGAGTGTAAAAATAGTAAAATTTTAAATTTAATTCTTTTATTCTACAAAAATTAAAAGATATTTTAATTGATTTGAATAATTGAATATATGGTTTTAGCGCGAAAGAGAATTGATTTATTTAACATTCAATTCTATTAAGTTAAAAATTTTCATTTTTTACCTGAGTGATGTTATTTCTTAAATTGTTATAATTCTGCACTTATTAATTAAATTTTCACTTAATAGTATAAATTTAAAGTTTAATAAAACAAATTATTTATTAAGTAAAAGATAAATTTGAGTTAAGTGCCTTGGTTGACATATGAGTATCCGTAAGTATCCCCACTTTCGGCTAATACTGCGGACTAGATCTGAAAATAGTTATTTATGGATAGGGGAGCAGCATTGTCTCATAAATTACATCTGTGGTGTTCTCACTTTCATTTCGCTTAAACATTTTTATGAAAAAGTCATTTATCAGTCGAAAGAGTGACATGGTTCGGATTTACAGTTTTGTTTATCACAAGAAAGGCCGTTGCTGCTTCAACAAAAAATACATATTTGAATTAAATTAAAATTAAAATCTGTTGGTCGAGAAAGTTTTTGTTGCTGTTGCTGTTATTGTTGTTGTTGTTACTGTTGTTGGTCAATTTGCATAAAACAACAAAAGCGACATTAAGAAACTGGGGAAAAACTTTGCATCACTGAAATCTTCCGACTAATTAGAAAAGATTTTCGTTTCAGCTGGCGTTGATGTCTATCGAGACCTCTGCCGCTGCTGCTGCTGCTGCTGTTGCTGCCACCAAATGCAGGCAGAGACTGTGTGGAGTTAACGGTGCCGCTAATGTACCGTGTGGCCAAATGACAGTCAGTGACAGCAGTGTCAACCCGAGCAGATCCGATCTGAGGAAGAGGCAGGGGCAGAGACAGGGGCAGGGACATAGCAGCGGCACTCGAAAATAGTTTGAGGTGCGATTGAATCGGTAGCACAATTTCACATTGTGTTTGCTGACATCTTTCTTCTGTTCAGTTGGCGCGTATTTTGCCAATCAATTGCCACATTGTGGGTGTGTTGGCCATGTTTGTGTCCAGACAGAAGCAGAAATATTTCTTGTCTCTGCTTCTGCTTGTGCTTCTGCCGCTGCCTCTGTTGCTTGTTGATTTTGCATTAAATTTTTGTGGCCGATTGTTATTGAGGCCTCATGCAAAAAATATTTCGTGTTCGTTATGTAGGTGTGTTTGTATATAGCCAACAATCCACAATCAACAGCCAACCACCAACAACAACAGCAATAAGATCGCAGCCAACAACATCAATACAAATTCAGACAAATATGTATGTTTATATGTATATAAAAAATATAAGAAGGAAAAAACGTATATACAAAAATCAAAATAAACAACAAAACCAAAGCATAGCAAGAAGAGCGCTGTCAAGGAGGAACAACAATAGCAGAAGCAAAAATTTAATGAATAAATAACAACAATTTCACGGAGAAAGTCGTGGTAAGAAGTAAGTAAGCCATATACCGATACAGCAGCCATAGCAACCAACCAGACAACAGCAACACAGATATACAATTTGCATTAAGATGCTATGAACATAAATATATACATATATATACATATTTTTTTTAACTGAAGCTGATGGTTCCATTGCCGAATCGCCAACTTAATGGAAAGTGAAACAGCGATGATGCAACAAGGGACTCAACCGAATTCCGCACTATCCGACACAAAAAATTCATAGTAGATTTACTATAGACTATAAGTCAAAGGAATACAAGAATATATAAAAATGAGAATGCAGATAATTTATTTTATTTCTCTTTTTATTTTTGCTGACTGCAAATCAAGAATAGTTTCAGTTTCTCAAACTTAACCCATATAAAAACCCTAATTTGAAAAGCACCCACATTTGTCTAAAATTAATGTAACTAACAATAAAAAAAATTTCACAAGCCATAAAGATGCTAGCAAATGGCAATAATATTCCTCTTTTTATGGTCATTTGAATTGTAAGCGAATTTGCATAATAATCAAAAAGGTAATGAAATACAGAGGGGAAACATTTTAAGAAACCGAAACAGAAATACTATAAAAACCAAAAAAAAAAAAAAAAAAATTGAAACAACAACAGAAAAGTAAAGAAGACAGCTGTGAGCTGAGAGAGCAAAATGAGCATCGACGTACCTTATAAAGAATTTGCGGTATTTGGGTTAAAATTAATTTACATGTGAAACGGCAACACGCTGGACATTGGGAATTGGGGACTGAAGACGAGAGCTCAGCTGTTAGCGCTGTTGGAGCAGCATCTCAGCGGGGCAGATGCAGAGGCAGAGGCGGTGGCAGAAGTAGCAGCATCATTGAAAAGTGAAATTTGTGGAAGCAGTGACTAAAATGTAGGCTGCGTGACACTTTCAGTCAGCTTCAGTCTTCGTCTTAAAGACTTGGCTTGGCTTGACTTGTCTTGGTCATTTTCCAAGCTCATCGAACGACGATTAATCAGCTAATTTCTTTATGAACTTTCATTTATGCAGTGGACCGTTGCCAGCAGCAGTGGTAGCAGTGGCAGCAGCGGCAACATCAGCATTGAGACACGTATTGCCATCATCTGGCAACAAAGTTTTATTGTCAACCAGATGGAGCGATGCCACACGTTGGTTGATGGCAGCTTATGTGCAATAATAATGCAAACATTCATCAAATCATAGAAAATCAATTTTGTTGCTGGATGCTGTCCATTTCACTTTACTATGGTCTTATGTAAGGAGCAGTAATTACTTGGCCATCATATCATTTATATACACGAATTATAAAACAACAAATTCGCTTTTATGAATTTATTTTATAATTTAATTACTAACAGCAGACGCGAACCAACGACCATCAACCAACAACCATCAACCAACAAGCTGGTTAAAGTCGACCGAAGTCCAAATACAATTCGACTCGAAATGCGGACTCGTAAAAAGCCGTTTAAAAGGGAAAGTTACTAGTAACGTAGTCAACGTAAGCAGACGCTGCTCAGCTTTGGCTTCCACGCAGTATCTTCAGCCGATTCTCCAGTATCAGAGTCACAACTACTATCTGATGTAGTGCCTGGACTGGAGCTGGGGATGGTGCCGCTGCCGCTGCCGCTGCCGGTGCCGGTGCCGGTGCTGGTGGCAGTGGCCAGGTTCGAGTTAGTTATTGAGGTGTGAGGTGAAGCAAGTTGAAGCTCTGCTCTCTGGTATCCCTGCCAAGAGCTTAACGGGTTTTTCAAGTACCACAATTCGGACCGGCTTTAATTGATATTGTGTAACAGAACTCAGCGTGGCCAAAAAAAAAAAAAAAACAAAAACACAATGTAGGTCTGTCATGGTAGTAATTTGTTGTTGTCTTTTGTTTTTGTTTTTGCTTTTGTTTTGTTTTTTTTTTACTTGTAGTTTTGTGTTTCTGTTACCGTTGCTCTTGGTGCTGTTGTTGAGTTGGTTGCCCGGGGCACTTACGATAAAAGTTACTGCCACACAGCGTAGGCTCCGAAAAGAACCGTTGCCACCGCTGCCAAAATAAAGTGAAAGTTGGCCCAGACAACGCTCTATGCAAATTCAAAATTCAATAATTTCAAATTCAACAGAAAAATCTATAATCCAGTTGAAAATCTGAACTCAATCTTCACTCACCAAACTCGCCATGAGTATCTGTTGCAACAACAGCTGCAACTTATCCACACAAATCAGCTGGCAATTAATGGCCAACATGCTGACAAACTGGGCTAAGAATTCCATTATCACAGATACTCTCTCAACTGATAAGACCATGTTCTGATTCGGATACCCATAAACTGATGTGACTTCTCCAATTCTTGGAATATTGCCGACCGACAAGAGTATCCATTATTTCCAGAGCACTACGAGTGTAGGCCCAGTATATGGTGCTCTAGTGGCTGCTGTGAATTGATGCTGCTGGCAACACAATGCGAGCTGGACTGAAATAAACTTTCACCAATTTCAAAAAAAAAAATTTAAAAAAAAATTTAAAAAAAAAAAACAAAGAGCAGCCACAGCACATATCTAGTTGTAACCACAGCAACAGGCAAGGTATTTATGAATAATGAACAAAGGCAGCAGGAGCCTGGCACAGGAGAGACCCATGTCCTTTGTCACTGGTGACATGTCCCAAAATTGCAGATTGTCACTGCAAACGTATTCCGAACAATTAAACAAGCTACGTTTTCGTGCATCTCAAATAAATTACTTAAAGCTAAAGCCTACAAATACAAACAGATTCCCATGTTGTCTCCCTCTCCTAGTAATCCCAGCCTCTGTAGGGTAATGACTGGCGTTGCTGTGACCGTGGCGCTGATAAATCCTGTACTCGGGATAGCGACCGCCGGCGACGTTTGTGATGATGTCCCTCGCCAGTGACATACGAGATGCTGTGACTCGTCTCGTTCCCCTGTTGGGCAGCAGCCTTCAGGCCCAGCATTCCAGCCAGCATGAGGGCGACCATGGCCACTCCCAGCGCCTTCATTGCGAGTGCTCCGATTCCCCCGATGCCCAGCACAGCCATCATTTTGCCAAACATCACGGCCATGGCCAGTATCATACCCTGTCCTTTGTCCTTTTTGCGTGCCTCTGTGGATTGTGGACAGACATACAGCACTGAATTTATGGGACTGTGTTCATTTCCGGAAAAGCCTTTGCGGCAGCCTTTGCATCACATAACTCAGTGTAAGAGGAAATATCTATTTGCTAAGTGACTATCAATAGCCCATCTCTTTCTCTTTCTCTATCTCTCTCTCAATTTGTCTCTCTCATTCAATTTGTTTACCTCAATTAGGGGTACCTCAATTACGAACCTGATACTTGTACTCCAGCGCGTTCCTCCAGCAAGTCCGATAACCTCAAGTTGACCTCATGAGTGCGCAGATACATGGCCAGGCTATCAAGCAAGCTGGCATCCTCTCCAGCTTCTGTAGCTGCCGCCAACTCATTATGCATGGGCACAATCTCTAATCCTCGCATTACCACCAGTGGCTTTGTACTCTTGCTGAGATTCCGGAGCGCATTGCGGATGGCGCGTTCACCTCGACAAAACAAGGTTGTGGGCTCCTGACTGCAGTTATCCTGGATATCCTGGGCGCCAGTGAGGCACACGCACAAGCATAGCAAGGCGAGCAGTGAGAGAGGATGCCACATGGTCGGTAATACGTTTGTGTATCAACTAAAGGCCTTCACAATGGATTGGTCATATTTTATAGGCATTTATTCTGTATCACTTTCTCAGTGGCAAGGCCAGAGCCAGTGGAGCATTCCCAAAAGGAAAATGTCACATGGAACCGCGACAATGAAAATACTTTCGGTTCGCGTTTTTCGCGTCTGCATTGCAATTTTCTTCTTCACTGGCCGTTGCAATTTTCAATTTTCAACGGTCAGTTGGCCAGACAGCCGTGGGTCACGCATGGCTGGGCCCGTGGACTTGGTCCGCTCAACTTGGTAGCTCTCAAGAAATTATACAAATTAGACATACTCAAAGTGGCGTAGGTATGTTGGTACCACATATACACACCCAGTAGATTATGGAGAGGCATGTCCAGATGGTTCACACAATTGTATCTTAACGGAGAGAACCGAGTCTAAACGGCTCTATTAGTAAGAAACACTTTGCGTGATGAGCGTGTCCCCATCCCGTCCAGAAAAGCGAAAGTTACCCACAACAGTTTTGATTGCCTCAACTTAAGGTATAACGAAAATAAGTCTAACATTTATGTATTTACTTCAAGTTTCGTTTGCATTGCCCATAAAAATGTGAACCGCCTAAGCGGAACAAAAAGACACCGACTTTGACGTCAACGATGGGGTTAATGTGTCGAACCCTTTTGCAAAGTGTGTATATCCATAGGTTACAACTGAGAGTCAGAGTCAAGTGGCCTAAAACTCGTAATCGTCGCTATGCATTTCATAAGTTTGGCTAACACCTTTCGACTATTTGGTAATACTCTGCACACTGTATTAATCAAGTTGACGTGACTTCAGTTGAGATCAAAAATCAGTATAGACAGAGTGATAGAGAGAGGGGGCGGGGAGAGAGAGAGAGAGCAAGGGAATCCAGCGAACGTCGATCATCGATGCTCGATCGTTGTTCATCATGCCCATCATAACGATAATTATCATCATCACTTGCATCATTATGATGATCGTCGTTTGTTGCTGGTCGCAGAGCAATAACTTTCACTCTCGATGTATTAATTTTTATATTTAACATATTGTTGTTCACAACAGCACCAATATACTCTCAGCTCACACACACACATACATATTTATTTAGAGGCATGCAGACAAAGACTAAGGTAATATCGCTGGAAATTTGAGGCTCCTCATCACAAAAAATTGTATCTGTTGTATCCGCTACAACAACAAAAAAACAAGTCAAGTCGAAACATTATTGAACTGCGTTCAGAGTTCCAACATCGCGTCATGTGAAGTCAACCAAAATTGATCTGAACTCGTTACGGCGACGACGATAGAGACGACCATAAAAAGAAAGTATCTGCTCTTGGTATTGCCATTACAGGCAGAAGCAGATCATCAGCAGCAGCAGCATCTGAGGCAACTGTTAGCTGCCCCCCTCTATCACTGCCATGGAAAGCATTCGCTGCTCAAACTTCAATTCGATTTTCAATTCGTTTCATTTGAGTGGGACCATTGTGGTGGCTTCCCATTCAGTTCCGAGTCAGTTTAGATTGTTGTTGTTGCTGCCTAGATCTTTATCGGCAACTTGTTATAATTGATTGTTGTGCAGCATCATCAAGCTGCTCATTATGATTCAAACTCAAGTTTCAAGACAGCTTACAATGAGCTGCAATATGCATTGTTTGCCATTGATTGAGTTGAACTGCAACCGCAGTCGCGAGGGGGCAAGTGTCCGCGTTTAATGAGAAATCCATCACACTCTGCAACACCCTAATAGATAGCAAAGATCGTTTTAGATAATGACAGCATTTATAATTCAATTTATGGCAAAGCATGCGCTATGACTATATAGAAAATGTTATACGAAATGAATTTTCTCAATAAGAGTAACTAGAGGAGTATTTACATTCTCAACTTTATTACCTTTTGGGTTATATTTCCATGGTATTTCCTATTTTGAGCTAAGTCAGAAATTACTAAATTATTTATTTATCTTTTTTTTAATGTTTCCTTTAAATTTCACATATTATTTTTACTACG
This sequence comes from Drosophila quadrilineata, assembly GCA_018150725.1. Taxonomy (NCBI): domain Eukaryota; kingdom Metazoa; phylum Arthropoda; class Insecta; order Diptera; family Drosophilidae; genus Drosophila; species Drosophila quadrilineata. The sequence continues at coordinate 280,566 of JAECWN010000356.1, forward strand.
TTTTTTACTTCCCAACTACTTCTACTACTATTTTTCATAACTTTGTTGGTATTGCGACATTTCGAGTGACGCCTCAAAGGCTGCCAAGCACAGCAACCCTAAAAGTATGTCGCATTGTTTGCCCAAGCATTGACAACTTACACACATACGCATACACATACCAAAGTTACAGGTAGTCTACGTGTATGTGTTTGTGTGTGTATTTTAATTACATTCTTGTTCATTCAGACTTATGACGCTTCACATATGCTGAACGTTGAGCGTTGAGCACTGAGCACCGCTCTTGAGTTAACAGGGAATTAATTAGAGTGATTGTGGCAAGTGGCAAACGAAATTGAATTCGAAGGAAATACCGCAGCAGTCAAAGTTATTCAGTGGAGTGTGTTTGTAATACCAGAGAGCGAGCAGAGCGAACAGATTAACAGACTGACAAACTGGTGAAATCTAATCAAATTGCTCGAGACTTGTATTTTAATGAGAAAACAATTAGATTAAAATAAATTAAACGATTCGTTGGGCGCAGTCAATCGATTAGCCGCCGAAGAAACATAAACAAGAGGCAACACGAAGAGGCATGCCCCACAATAATTCAAGAAATATGTATGTATCCCCAGCTCCAACTACTAAGCGAAATTTGTGCCGGAGAAAATAAAATGAAAACTTCAGCTGGTGGACAACAAAAGAATAGTAAACTGCGGAATCAAAACAACTGATGATGGGTATGTGTATCTAACTGCGAACAATTAGAGAAAAATAAATAAAAATTATGGCCATAAGAAATATAAACAACTTGCGTTAATTAGCACCTGCATCCATCTATCTGGCAATCTATTGAAGTGTCTTTGATCATTACTTATTTTGGGAATAGCTGGCCAGTGAGAGCAATAGAGACCTCCTAACAAAATAACAAAATTAGACACCCGATATAATTAGAATTTTCAATTTAGGAAATATTTCTGCAATTGTAGTCCTAAGCAATTAGTCGAAAAAAATAGTATTTTAAATTGGCATATTGCCAGGCTCTTAATTATACTTCTTTTGAGTTGCCATTGTTCTAGAGGGCAGGCTGAGGAAGACTCGTCCTGCTCTAGTCCTGAGCTAAGGGCGGTTTTGGTCAATTTAAGTTTCTGTTAAGGAGAGTTTCCAAAGCAATCAGAAACATACTCCAACATCGATTAAAACAACAAAAGAGAACAGCACAGAATGCTTGCAAACTGTTTTCGGCAATTGCCCAAGGCAAAGAAACTTTTGCCGAATACAAATTATTTTTCATATAAATTATGAAACACAATTTCAATAAGTGCAATTGATATACTTAAAAATCACTTCAGATAAGTAAACACAGCTCTCAGCTCTGGGCATAGTCTGTTGGCTTAACTAACTGCCACAGATGCAGCAACCCCAGAGGAACACATGTCCCCAGATATGTTACCTATGATCTAGCTGAGACAACTTTTTGTTTAAAATGTATCTCTAAGAGGAGCCCATGTTTTGAGATATCTGGTTGTGTCCTGATTTAAGTGGATCCGGTTGCGGTTTGTGGCCCGAGTCAAGGATCATTAAACTCTGGAGGTGCACGCACTTGCCAACAAAACAAGAGCACGCACAGCTGACACATTGGATTGTCGCAACATTGAACTGGTATTGGATTACCACTTTCAGCAGTGGCAGTGGCAATGACTGTGCCACCAACAGAGGTAGTGGCAGTGGCAGTGGCAACGCCCGCGACACGCCATGCTGCTTTCCTTTCTATTACCAAAGATAACGTGCCGAGCACGGTCATGGTCATGGGCGAGTTGGCCAACAGCCTGGACATTGTTGCATTCAACAGATGATACAGCTGATACTGGGGCAGCTTCACTTTCTTGTTAACTGAAACCAAATCACTCCAGCCGTTTCACATTACCTTCGATTTTGTGGCCAAAGCCCCAAATTGAAGGGAGGCGTTGGCCGTGAAGAGGACAAAAGTGCGTCGAATTGGTGTTAAGTTGCCAGTTGGCAGTTCAATAACTAGCCATGTTGCAACTAACTAACTACTGCTTACCACGCCCAACTGCTGCTGTCTCTGACTGATGCTGATGTCTATAATTTAGTTATCCGATAGATAAATTTCAAAGCCAAGCTGCAGGTGCAAAATGGTGCCACAGAACAAACGGTTGAGGTCTGATTGCTATTGCCACTGCCACTGCCACTGCCACTGCATGCAGCATGAAACGTGCAACAAGCAGCATGCGCCAAACGGCAATCGCCAAAAGTTTGTGGCAATTATATCGGGCACTCAGCTGGACTGCGTGTCTGCCAAACTGAATTTGTTATTAGCCATCTGAAATGCAAGAGGAGCTCATAGATACTTATGTAGAGTGCATATCTTAGAGACAGCACTCTCCACCCCTGGCCCTGGTGGTGTGTGCAACAGAATGTAACTGAGACGCCGGCGGAGACGACGATGCTGCTGCGGCTATTTATGAAAAACGAGAGCTAATAGTTCGTTTCACTTTTCTTTTATTATTTATAGTATGTTGATGTGCTCACATTTAAATGCATGTGTGTGTGTGTGTGAGTGTGTGTGCAACACTTGTTGACTGCTGCCAGTCAGCCAATGGAAACGTTAAGGCGTGCCACAAGCTGGCGCCCCCTGCAACCCCATTGCCAGCTGCTAACGGATTTGCCACTGCTACTGCCACTGCAACAGTCTTAATTGCCGTTGTTGGCTTTTGTTTGCTTTTACTTTTGCCTGTAAAATTGTTTTGCGCACATTACTCGCAAATTAATGAGCACAAAATTAACCACATTAGAGCAATAACCACATTAGAGGGGAATCCCCCTCCTCCCCTCTCCCAGCAAATGGTGCTCTGATATTTCAATGTAACCATTGCTGCCTGCAATCGACCCTTTGGACTTGAACTTGTGGCATCTCAAAGTTGCCATGGACTGCACAGTCAATCAAAGAGTTTAAATCGGTCGCACAGTGGAGCAAACACAATTTTCTCTTTTCACATTTGAAAAATATAATGACTGACATTCAATGAGTAGTGCTAACTGGCAGCATAAATTATGTGCATATAACAAAATAAATTAAAATTAAATTATTTAATAAAAATATATAAAATAATAATAATTATCGTAGTAAATTAATAAATTTATAGGTTTAAAAAAAAAAATAAAAATATTTTCAGACTTGTTATGCTTCGTCTGCTATGCTTCAGCTGAAGTGCTGATGCTGTTGAGGCCCACAGTACATAATTTGATTGGCTGCTGGTTGTTGCAACTAGTTGGCGTTGCACGTTGAGCGATGGACGCCACTCGCTTTATTTATATTGAAATCAAAACTATATCAAATGGTGGCTGCGATGCTGACGTTGGCGTCATTCGTCTGCTGCTGCTGCAGCTGCAGCTGCTGCTGTTGCAATTGTTAACTCGGCGTAACAATAAAACTGAGTTGCATGCAACGTCAAGTAATTAGTCTTTATATCGGCGTGTTGCAATGCGCTGCAGCACCTGCAAACTGCAAACTCTGTGAAGAACTCTCCATATGAAGGATACGCCGCGAGCTCGTCCTTTTGCCGTGCTGTGCTGTGCTGTGCCGTGTTGTGTTGTGTTGTGTTCGCTAAAATAACACTGTGTTCCATCGGCAACTCGAGATAACCGATAAACTCCAACTATGTTGCAATACATCGCCACCAGCTGCGTCATATTGTCGCTCCTCTGCCTGCAACCCACATCCGCAGCCATACACAGAAGGAGCGGGGCCAAGGCGGTCAATGCACTTGGCAATGAGCCAGAGGCTCAGCCTGAAACGGTGGCAACATCTACGGAGGATACTAGTCCGGAAGACACAAGTGCCGAGAATACGGATCTGTTGGATAAACTTAGCTGGAAGTGTGCCAATAATGCCAGCTGCCTTCACAGCGTTGCCAATGGCATTGTGGCATCCTATCGACGGGGCGAGACCATCAAGCTGGGCCTCTTTGATTTGGTGAAGCTTCCGGCTCTGGGCGAATCACACAAGCATAAATGGGGCACCGGTCGAGGTCTGTCGACCTTCATGGACTTCGTCAGTGGCAACGCCATAAGAGTGCCAGTTGGTCCCATGGTGTTCAGTGTGCAGCGTGCTGAGGATGATAGCGATTACATTGAAGTGGCCCTGCTGAAGAAGGCCCTGAGTGGAACAGGTAAAAAGGCAAAGAGCACTTGTAGTGGATTAGATTGATCTGCCTCTAATTGGCAACTAGAAGCTTATAAAGTATACATCAGGATTCCTTTAGGACATCCCCTAGAAGTGCCAGTTGTGTTAGTTCCAGCCTGGCACTTGGTATGCCCTTCATATGCCACAGCCAGTTAACTTAATGCGATTGACATTCATCTAAAAAGGCCACTGGCAACATATGTACACGATATGTCGAGTTAGGTCATGGGCTCGAAGACGACGCAGTGCCTCCGGGGCATATAAATATGGCTGCCAGGCCGACTTCTACCATTATTTATATTCATTAGGTGTGACGCCCGTTGCCTAGACGATAACGTTCAAAACATCAATCATATCACATCACATCACACTCCAATTCAATCCGATTCAACCTAATCCGTCCCAATCATATCCAATCCAGTACGCCTACCCACGTCCTTGGCTTACTGCCACCATTAAAGACAAAAATCCCAAAACGTGTCTTGATTTACAATTCTTTGCAGGTCGCCTTCAGGGCAACGGAGGTGGCGGCGGGTTGCTGGGAGGCGGTGGTGGAGGTGGGGGCGGCTTACTTGGAGGCCGGCGACGTCATCAGCATCAGGATAAGAAACAGTTCCAAATGTACATTCCCATGTACCTAGCAGCCACAACATTTGGCTGGACAATGGTGGCCGCAAAGGCTGTGGGTCTGCTCACCCTCAAGGCTCTCATCCTCTCCAAAATAGCATTTGTGGTGGCGGCAATCGTGCTCATCAAGAAACTCATGGATAATGCAAATGAAAAGTGAGCAAAACCACAAAATCAATGTCGATTAACTAGAAGTTGCAATAATATTTTCTGAATTTGAAATTCAAAGAATGATGTACCAGTTTCCGGAGCACACGCCCTACATGATGCCGTATGGCATGGATTACCCGATGCATGCCGGCGATCTAGCGCCGGAAATGTATTCTGGTGCCTTGCATCAACTGGCCGTGGCCGGAGGTGGTCAAATGCCACAGGCCGGTATGCCCGGCATGGAGAGTCTGGCGGCAGAGACGCATCTACACTCCCAGGTGGCGAGTGACGGCAGCAACAACACGAATATCATCGCGGCTCTCGGCGGCATCGGCGGACTGGGCCAAAAAATCAAACGTGAGGACTCGTGGATTGCAAAGAGTAAGTGCATCATAAAACTGGTCTACCCTTGTTTCAGATAGTCAGGGCAAAGAAACCGTTGCGCTCTGGTAGATCTCCCGGCTATCGGTGGCCCAATCCAGGCTATGCTCTGAGCAATAAGTTGGCTCTGGCTGCTGCTCTTGCTGAGGCAAGCGTGGAGGCTATCTATGAGGACGATGAGGACTAAGTAGTGTTCCATATTATAGACTCTTGCACCTCCTTAGAGATATTCTGACAGAAATTCACTTGCAATTGCCAAAACATACTCGATATCAAAGTATATTTGCTTCATTTTTTTTGTTGCACTTTAATCTATTTACAACTTGCATCAAGCTTAAGGCAGCCATTTTGCAGCCACACAATTTCGCTCTCATTGTCTGCCTCTCTCGAGAGAGAGTGCTTGCATTTGATAAAAGTAGTGCGAAACTGCTGCATACTTTGCGGCTGCAAGTAAGGTAAGCCCAGAAGAGCGCTGTCAAAAGCAAAAGTTTTCATTTACTCAGATGACGGCCAAGAATTGGTGGCTTTTAATGAAGTATTCCATAAGCTGCACTTGCAAACTTTCCCTTTACTTAGAGCCACTGTGATATTGACAGGTTAATCCTTTTCAGCAACCCCGGCACGACGACCGTTTATTTATAATTATGTGCAGCCGCAGATGCAGATGCCTTTCTATCGATCCTAGGGATAATGTTGATGAGGAACATAGCCAATTAGTGCAGCTTTGGCTCCAACCACTACCAAAGAGCGTTGAGTATGAGGAAGAAGGTGAGGTTTTGCTGCCATAAGACCATCTGATGTGGAGTACGCGTCTGGCAACTAGACGAGCTTTAAGCTGCTTATAAAACTAACTTATTTATTTATTTTCTATTGTTAATTAAATTTATTAGTTGAGAAGGACCTAACACACACATTTAGCAAATAATAACTGAAATTAGCAATAAAGTGCTACAAAAATAACAAAAAAAAATATATATCAAAAAAAAAAAAAAAGAAAAAAATAAAGAAAATGGCAAAATTAGTCTCAAAATGATGGAAATGCTTTTGAATTTGATTTCTTTATTGCATATATAAAATTAAACATATCAATAAATAATAAATAAATAAATATATTAATATAAATTATTATAACATACAGAAGCAGATGTAGTTGTAGTAAATAGTGAAAAGCGTGTGAAAGACAGAAAATAAATTGTAGATGGCAAACGACTTAAAGTGACACGAGACACAGAAAACAAGATAAAGAAGAGTGAGTGTATGAGAGATAGAGAGAGAGATAGAGATAGAGAAAACATACAGTTGTGCAGAGAAAGAGAAAGTGGTGTCGTGTTTAGTATAAGGCAAGGGTCCTTAGTCCGTCCCATTCTTGTAAATGCAGCACTTGTAGTGCAGTGTAACTTTCTGATTTATTGTCGTTTTATTGAGCAACTTTGTTGGGATGCTGCGCATTGTACGCCAAGTCCTGTGCATCCTGCGCCAACAAGTGGGCGGGCACCTCGGCCAAACCCTCGACGAATCCATCCAAGGCACGCGACCAGCCAGCACTATAGCTGTCATGGTGCGATGGCACCTCCACAATTGTCTTCTTTTGTGACAGCAGCTTCTTCAGGGATATGATGACAGCCAGCAAAAGTGCAATCTTAGATACAATCAGTGCCTTGCCGGCCAAGAGAAAGAGACCCTTCAGCAGTATAGCTCCCACCATGCCCATTTTGGTGGCCATCACCATCATCAGTGGACCCATGTTCTTCATTTTGCCACGGCCCTCCTCCAGCACCTCAATGGGACGCACTGAGAATCCAATGTTAACGCTGCCTTTGGGTTCGCTGCTCATCACGAAGTCGGCATTGTCTGAGAACTTGTAGCGAAGTGTGCGCGAGCGAATGAATCTCCACAGTTTGTTGGCAATCAACAGGCCGTAAGATTCTTCATCTGAATTTATGGCACGAGCCAGCAGCAAATCCTCCTCGGGATCCTCTGGTATATCCGGTATATCCCTGTGAATAAATTGTCTTTCAGAGATTGCTCTCATTCTGAGTGCCAGGACTCACCTATTACGGGAAACTCGGATGTTCTCGCTCAGCTCAATGTCGGACTTCTTCATCAGGCGATCCATGAAAACAATTGTCTTCAGCAGAGTACAAGATTGATTATCATTCTGGATGCACTTCTCATTTAAGTGGATCATTATCTGCTCATCACTGCGATTAATTAAGTTTCCATTTATCTGAGAATTAAGCAGAAATGTAAAGACATAAATAGACTCAAACTTTTGTTTCTGCTACCAACAGATAAGAGCATTCATTTGCTTGGGACTTTAAGGATGTGACCTTTATTTCCTCGAACGTAAACAATGCGATGGCCTGTAGTCTGTGGAATATGATAAGGCTGTCCATTGATTGGGGACACGGTCAATACATGGATATCCTTTTCGCTTCAAGTCTTAAGCAATTTTTCACGCTTATCGTTGACATTTTCCATACAGTTTTTCTCTTATTTTCACAAGAAAACTTTGCTTGACCTTACCGAATTTTCACTGCCTCCAATCGTGGGTGTTGCTTGTGTCACGGCCATGACCAGAGACATCCCGACAAGCGTATAAATAGTAAGAGATTGCATTTTGTTGTTGTGGTTTCCTTGAATTTGCGGGCACTTATTAAATTTAGTGATTTGTACTTTTATTTTTCTCACTAGATGCTCGTAGATATTTTTGGCTTGCTTAGCTCACACTGTTGCACGAATGTCCTTTCTGGCCTATGGAATATACGCAGGACACACTCACACACTCATATATACTGGACACTGAAAACTGATGGAAAAACTCTCAACTCTCTCAACGGTCGCGTACGTCGCTTTTCCGTGTTCGCTTGGCGCAGATGTCACGTCGACTGTTCTGCAGCTGCTGTTGACATCGTCGTCTTATAAGAAAACCTAATGCGAATTTTCCGCCAGCAATTTCGATTTTATATGAAAAGCGGCCAAAAGCGCTACAATACACACACAATACAGGCCGCTGCGAACGTCGAAGTCGTCGTTAGCGTCGGCGTCTGCGTTGCTGCGCCGCTGCTACGCTGGCGCCGACTGAGGATTGGAGTAGCAGCCAATTTTCTACGTAGCTCAAACTGGAACCACTGTGTGTGTCGGTCACATCAGGCATTAGGCGTCGGGCATCGAGCATCGGGCATCAGGCTGCCTAAACACTTAGAAATCTTGTTTGGTGAGTTTAAGGAAATTCTTGGATCTGAGACTGGCCAAAACGCTTGTGGCCTTGTCTTTTTTGGAAGCCATCGCAGAGTCTCGGCCAATTGACTTTGTTTACGTTGACGACAAGTTCTGTTGAGTTTTTGCTGACTTTGTTTCTGTCGCTGCAAAAACAAAGCAGCTGAAAGTAAACATCAGACCCAATTCCCAACAACAATAACAAACAACAACAAGACAACAACAGCAACAATATCAAGCCAAATTTCCCACAGTTCCAAGTGAGAGCGGGTTGCTGCTGAAACTTGTGGGGGAAGGTTGGTTGCAAAGAGCGTTTGAGATAGGGGTATGGAGGGAGCACATCGATATTACGGGCAGCAACTCGCATGCAAACATGAAAACTTTTTAGTTGCTCCAATTAAGAGAAGCCTGTTCCAAGAAGACATGCACCCAGCAGTTGCACAGTGGCATGGAGTGGAGATCGAGAAATCTCTTCTCAATGCGAACAGTTTGAAAGCTGTGATAGAAAAGTAAAACTGAAGTATTAAACGGCATCCTGGGGCACCCCAAATGAGTTTGAATTCATTTACAACCACTTTATGATATTAATGCATTTGTGTATAAACAACTTCCATTTTGCACTTTTTTCAAGCACTTAATGTGCTTATGTTGGCACAATAAAAGATATGAATTATAAATTTGGTTTTCTCGCATTAGCATTTTCTCCGCCATTTTCACAAATCCAGTTTTCGACCACAATTTCGTTTTCATTTTCATTATCATTTCGTTACCCTGTAAATGCACTAGGGTGGAATTCATCGTCGTTTAGTTAGTGAGGCAGCTACTATATGTATAGTTGCTCTGATTTGAATTAAGAATGGAAATCACAAATGAATTATGGCACAGAGTGAGGAATGAGAATTGAGAAATTGGTCAGTTGGCAATGACCGCAAGTGTTGCTGTTGCCGCCAAGATAAGCATAAGTAGGCTGCATCATGAGTATATGCTGCAGCCACAAACGGGGCGCTTTAAATGTGGCACGCTACGAAAGTTGTAGCTGCAGTGGGCCGCACAAACCGCTACACGATCCGACCATAAACCGTTGCCTCTTCAGATATATGTATGTACTCAGAATGTGTATGTGTGCAGTCCGAAATCAAACCACACACACCAAAATCAAGCTGCGTCCGTTCGTCCCCAGCCTGTGCCACAGGCAGTGGCAGTAGCAGTGGAAGTATAGAGGCAGAGCCTGCAGCTAGTTGCAAGTTGCCAGTTGCTTGGCCATAGTCATAACAATTTCTCATGTTCATTTACGCTGCCGCTTTCTATAAGAAAATGTGGTCCAGTCGCCTAGTCTGGCGCTGTCGTCGAAGTCCAACTCGGAGATGGAGATGGAGATGAAGTTGGATTTGATGTTGTGCGAGTTGTCGCCAAGATATCAGGACTGGTTGCAATTGCCAATTTGGCATTGACTTTGAACTGACAGCAGCAAGTTTTCAAATGGATGCGAGGTGTTCTTCGTGGGTAACGAGCCTAATCTCTATGTTTCCATGTCTGCCATTTGAGTTTTATTTATATAAATATTTACAGCAAACAAATGAATATTAATGCACAATTTATGGTCAGTTGGAAACTGTTTGCAGCAACCCTCGTTCAACAAAAGCAACATTAAACACGCCCGGCCACTTTTCCTTTATGCCAATGCCAGACAATCGGAAAACTCGCCGTCAATTTCTCGCCTTAGCATTTCATTGCCTTAATTAAAACCTGCATTTTATTTGTAGCAACTTCAAAGACCAAAATAAAGCCAAAAGCAGCGAATTGCAGAAACATTCAGAAGTGAAATTTGAAATTCGTGCTGTTAATTAATAAGCCCCTTCGACCAGCCTTTGAACTTAATATTGGACTTTTATTTACATTTACATTTACATTTAACGAAATAAATATGCTTATAGGAATGCAATAACAAAGACCACGATGACATGACCCGTCTCCACATCATCCCCGCTTAACTCTTCTGCTGCTGAGCTGGTGTCTCGGCGGCAATGTCCTTGCCATTGCTACGTCCATAGTAACCATTGTAGGCAGCTTCCTGGGCATCGCCGAAGCTAATGGAGTTGCCTCCCACCTGCGGCTGCTGCTGATTGTTCTTGCTGTAGTAGTCACTGTAGGGCTTGGCGAAGCTTGGCTCCTGGCGATAGTATGGTCCAGGAGCACCGCCATGACCGCCCTCGTAGTGCTCATGATGATGATAGTAGGTGGCAGCTCCCACGCCTTGGGGCGTGTATTCTGGGAATGTGTTTTTTCCGCCGAACAGGCCTGACAGGCCACCGCCAAAGGCACCGCCCACACCGCCAGGTGGACGGCAGAGTTTGAAGTAGGCGAAGAGACCTGGCAGAATGATGGCAGCCAATCCAAGTATCTTCTTGAGGCCGGCGATGCCCAGGATGAAGGGCAGGAAGAGCAGCAGTTTCAGCTTGAAGATTTTCAGCACCAACAGCAGTGGAATAATCATCTTCTTCAACTTCTTGCGAGCTGCACAAAAGTGAAACTTTAAGTCCTGAGCATACAATTTTTAGAAATTATAAAACTTACAAAAGTGTCCGGCACGCTTGTTCTCAATGACATCCAGTTCATCATCAATGTCATTGCCTATGAAACGCGCCTCGTAGCGGCCCGCCTCCGTCAGTTCCTCGGGCCACTCCACTTCCAAGGCAGTTGATTTTATGAAGCTACAAGGGACAGAAGAAGGAAAACATTTAAAGTGTGTCACAATGAAAATGTTCATATTTTATGCAGGAGCCTTGTGAATTATTATAAACTGGAAGACTGCCCCACCGACTGACTTCTATCTCAATTAAAAGTGGTGCGACCCACATTAATTCAGTTGAGCCACGCGCCAGAAAATTCTAAATGAGGAAACTTGATGTCTCTACTTACCGCTCGGCACGACGAAGAGCGTATTTCACAAGCTGGTTCCAGTCATCGTCCTCGGCACGGGGCTCCTCGGAGTACTCAAAGGGTTCCTGGAGCAGAGAGCGCTGCTGAGTCTCTGGCAGACGCACAACTCGTGCAAAGTCCGACAGACTGTAGAAATAATAATCAATTAGATTTCCCGTTAAGTTAACTGCTGTTACTTTCACTTACCGATAATGATCCCGTTTGAATATCTCATCGAATGTGTCCAGAGCCTGTGTCTTGAAGCATTCGGATAGATCACCACCCAAGCAGTTGCTATTGGTACGCGCCAGATAGGGATCGTCATTTCCTAATCCGAATAGGCTCAGAATTGATGAACGTCCTCTTTCTTCACCCACTCCTTGTTGGTTGGGTTGCTGTTGCTGTTGCTGTTGGAACTGAAGTGTCTGTTGCTGTAGTTGCTGCGGCTGCGGCGCAAAGACTTGTTGAATGTTGCTGGACGATTGCTGGTCTGGGAGACGGAGTCCATCGCTGGCAACAAGGCCAAAGCCACAACTGGCGATGACGGTTAGTAAGGCAAGTGCTCTCATTGCCATGGCTGTAATACACACGAAATTTGGAGATATGTTCGTTAGCAGGCAGCCAAAGAGCTCAAGTGTTGTGATGCCAGATATAAATAAAAAAGCCATACAAAAAAAGTAAAAAAATAAACAATTTTCAGTTAATTGACGCTCAACTGGTATAACGGCGGCGTCAATCGATGTTTTCTCTCCGATCGGCGTGTCGGCTCTGAATAGGCCCCTTGATGCACGAGTCTCGACTCTCACAACACGAGTTAAGCGACTTTATGGGGAGATAACTTTATGAATATGTTGTGGATATGGGTGAGTGAGAGTGTAAACTGAGTGTAAATATGTATAGTCTATTTCGGCAAGTCTTTTGCTGTATCCATTGTTTGGCCATTATGCCAAGCTAAATGGCTTTCAGCAGTTTAGCAGTGTTATGGGCTTGGCTAATCGGCAGGTCGGTTCATCAGTTGATGGTTGACACACTTTTGGCCAGATGCAGCCAATCACCGAGATTATCACTGCCATTGCCAATGTCGAATGCTTCTGCCAGCGACTATTGCAAGTATTTATGAACACGTAATAACTCTCACTTTCTTACTGCTAATGTTCAATGTTTGCTCAAAATTTGGAGTTGAGCTTTCTGTAGCTTTTCTGCCGAATTTCAACGAAAAACAAACCTGGCTTGCTCGCTGGCTACCCAAAGTGAAATGCAATGGAACCGGTTTTGTGGCTACTTAACCCTTGGGCTTCAATGAGGCGTCAAATATATATAATATATATATATATATATATATATATATATATATATACATATATAAGTACGTTTACTTATGTACATGTAATTGAAATTGTGTTAAATGCATAAAACACGTACCTAATCTATTAAAAAAAGGGTTTCAGAGTCCTTATTGTACTTTTCGTAGACTAACCCAACAAAAAAGAGGTTCATCGACTGACATAGCAGCGTCTAATCCGATGGTGGTGCTCAGACTATTGTAAGGAAATTTAATAAGTTCAGTATATTATATGAATGGCCTTCATGCTGGACACACGGTCAACGAAACTATGCTTAAGCACTACACTTGTTTGTATTTAATATTGTTTGGGGCTTAGGGCAACCAACAAATTGTATTTTCAGTATCCAAAGCCTCAAATGGCAGCTTGTCTGCTATTGACTGTTGCTACTTGTCGCCTCTAGGTATATTACGAATACGCACTGTTGCAGTAAAAATATTTATAGTATACAAATTTATGCGCAGGAAAGTGGGCAACCAAATTGGAATATATAATGGAAATTAAATTTTTCCATGAATGCCGGAAAGTATGCTACAGCCTGCCAGTGTTGGAGTGTTGACCCTTGTTGACATAGGGCGAAAAATTGGATTTAAAGCATAAATTATGTAAATTATTGCAGCTGCGTTAAATGTAAATTAATTGCTTTGCACTGAATGGATTCTGATCAACATGCGAATTAAATAAGACCAATTACAAAATCCACTCATCACCACGGTTGATCACCATTTTATGTTGGTATTCGTTCATTATATTTTGCTTTCAAATTATCGCTTAGCTCTCTGAAGGTCAATGAAATGTGACTGAACCATCAGCATTTCCCAATCTACGCCGTGTCCAAAAGTATATGTAAATGAGTTAATTTGCCAAAAATGTGCCACGACAACAAAAGAGTCACATCCTCTACATCTGTACATATATGTACATGATTATGTGCAATAATAATAATATTGTTACATATTCGTATGTTTTGTCGCTTTTCTTATATCACTTTTCTCTTTGTCATGATGTTACACAACTCGTCGGTCGCACTTCATTTCACTTCACTTTTATTAAACTTTTCGCTCTTATTTGTTTACCTTTTGCTGTTTCCTATAATCGCTTGAGGTGGTTGTGTATATCCTTAACGTCTCACTTAAGACGACTTTGTCTTTCGGCTGGCTTACAAGCGACTGTGCCTCTGCTGTGGGCCGGCAAAGATTTTATATGAAATGCGAGAAGTGCCGAGAAAGAGTGCCATGCAAAAAAAATCAAAAACGTTGTTTTTGTGCCCCAAGCCAACGCACAAAACACAGCACAACAAAACAAAACAAAGCCAAACAAAACGAACAGACAATAGCCCAGACCAGACCAGATCAGAGCAAGCCCAGTCAAGCCACACTCCAGCTCAGGCCAAGCTACAGCCTACAATGATGATGAGAGGTGGCTGAGAGGCACTCGCCCGATCGACACGACGCTCATGATGACGAAGAGACATCAACATCAACACGCTTTAGCTTGCGGTAGGTTGGGGCTATCCAACCGAACTCTAGCTCAACCATGTATGTAGATGTATGTAGATGTAGGTCTGTGGGCTGAGACGTCAACGACATGAGTCCGGCTGTGCGACCTATGCGAGTGCCTTCAGAAAATCCCAAAATTATTGTGGCGCACGTCGAGGCCTTGGGTTAAATTTGAGTTTTGATTTAAAGAGCCAGCGCAGCTCGTGGATGAGTCACGGCTCTGATCACTGGGAATCGTACGTCACAAACACCATAAAATTATGTAACCAACGACCAGAGGGTAATAATCACTTTTACTGTTCAGCTCCTCAACTGTTCAACTGAACTGGTTGGCAAACACCCATACAATCGGAGCTCGGGTTTTGTTTAAGTCATGGCTGAAATGTTAACAAACTGATTCCTTCCTTCCCCTCAAAATTCACAAAATTCGCAAAACTGGAATCTGTATGTGTGTGTGTGTTTGGATATGTTTGTGCTGTGATCACAATGGTTTCACTGCATCCAATTTCCTATATTCTGTGTCTGTATATGATTATGTTGCTGGCCAAAGAAGAAAGAAAAACCCAGATACTGCCGAAATACAAAACCCAATCTTCATTTTGGAAATGCCCGCTTATAGCTGCTGTAGTTGCAGCTGTATGTTGCCGTTACATATGTTGCAAGTCGAAAACTGTGGGGTTTTTCTTTGCAGTTGCAATTGAGCAGTCTCCTATCTGTGGAGAATAACACAAAAACGTCAAGCTAACTTCAACAGTAATTACCATACGGTACCAGAAGTGAAACTCTAGTTCTCCCCCCGCGGCAGTCTGTTAACAGTATTAAAGCCAAAATGTTAGACTTTGACAATGATGATATTGTGGCAGCTACAATTCCAATCCAATTAGTTCATTCCCCCATGGAAAAACTAAAGGTAACAAGAAAACTACATTAGGTAAGGGAAACTATATCCAACGAGGCGTGTGAGCTGTGTCAGTTCGAAGCAAGAAAACCCTTTCAACGCTGTCATTCGATAAGCTAAACAATTGAAAAAGATACTTTTATTTAAAGAGCACAAACTCGACTTTGAAGAGAATAATTGAAATATAATTGCAGCCCGCAAATAATATAAATGAATTTTAAATTCTTAAAATTTCACGCAAATTTTGTCCATTTCTCATATGTTTGAAACTTAATAATTTCTTATTTTACATACAGTCTGTTACCTTAAGTGGCAACTTAATATAAGTTATATAAATAATTTTATTTGATTTGTAATAAAACACAATGAGATTTATTTTTAAATATATTTAAACAATTTATAATTACGTAGGACCTTAAACAGCATTTGAACCATTTTGCTGACTAACACAATAACAATAATAAATAAATAAATAAATAAATATTAAAATACACAGAAATAAATAATAAAACTGATAAATAAATAAATTAATAAATTATTAAATATGTTAAGTAACTCAACTAAATGGCTAATACAACAGCAATTGTTTCGTCTGCTCATTAAACTAATAAACACAATTTTCTATTTACAACACACTAATTAGAGAACCCCAAGCAATACTTCTGACAACTGTCAGATAACTGTGCTGCCATCTTGGGGTTGTCTGATGAACAGTTGTTAACTCATACACAGGCACATCTACATACCCAATACGTTTGTAGATGTAGATGTGCATGTGTATGTGCGTATGTGTATGTGTATGCATAATGTATGGCTATGCTATCTAAAGTTAAATTTGCATAATTACAGCCCCAGGCGCTGTTAACACCTGATGTGCGCTGACGTGACTTTAGCCAACTTTTGCTTTAGCTGTCTTGATGTCTTTCAGTTTTCAGTTGCCTACGCCAATTTACGGGCCTGCACCAATTTGTTGATGTCGTTGTAGGTGGAGAGCATAGCTGGATTTTCGAAATCCTTAAATTCTTTGCATTTAACAAAGGACTGCTCGCAGTCGACGCCATCCTGGCCATCCTTGGCAGCCCGCATGTACTTGAAGAAGCGCAAAATATCCGGATTATCAGATGTTGGCTTGCGCAGCTCATTCAGTTCGCTGAAATTGATGGCACATTCATGCAAAAATGAATCACAAAGTTTTATTGCCAAAAATTCACGCACTGCATACTTTTAGGCGGTGCGCACACTTACCGACTTAGCTGGGCGGACACAAGATTACTGTATGGCGCATACTTTGCGGGATTCGCATACATCAGACAGATGAGCTTCTCCCGGCAGCTTTCATTCTCCGAGTTGAGCTTCAGCTGTGCGAATACCGAATCGAGTCTCGATAGCAGCGGACTGTAGAAGGGATCATAGTTGGACAGGAGTAGCGTTGAGCTTGGCACTTTTTGGAAGCTCTGGAATGTGTTCATATTCGCCGGCGACGGCGGCTTCTTGGCCATGCCAGGAGCAGCCATACCATTGGTGGACGAGCCCGCGGACAGGCTCTGAGAGTTCTTAAAGGATGCTGCGCCAAGACTCTGTATTGCACTGAGATATGAGTCCTGCATCTGTTGCTGCCCCCCATAGCGTGACAACGTCTGCTGATTCACTGAGTTGGTGTTGTAGGTGGCAAACTGAGGTTGTTGCTGGGAGGCCTCTGCACATAATGATGCACACGTTACCAGCATTTAGTGATTATCATTTCTCTAAATAGTTAAGCTAATTAATTAACTTACCAGCATTATATTCGTATCCCGCATTCGTTTTTACATCATCCGCCATGCTGAACTTGTTGTCGTCATCAAAGTTGAGGCTATTGTCCCTAAAGTCCAATTCCTGCGGCGGATCCATGGGACGCACAAACAGCGGTATGGAACTGGCCGAGCCCGATGTGATACCTGTACATTTAAGAAGTTGCTTTAGCAAACAAGACAATAGATAACATCACAGAAATGAAAGTCCAACTTACCCTTGCCAATTAAACGGCTTACGCTACCAATGATTGTGGGCAGAAACAGGGCAAAGAGCAGACTCTTTAGAACCTGAAGTACCATGTAGACGGGCCACAGGAACTTCTTGAGTCCTGCAGGCAAATTAAGGCACATCAATTAAGTCCTCAGCCGATTGGGCATTGTAACTTACCAGAAAAGAACAAGAGTCTTGCACTTTGCAGGGCCCTGGGTATATTGACTTCCACATTGGTGTCCTCCAGCACACTTCGTTCATGTCGCTGTGACTTTTCGGGTAAAGGTTGTGAATGGTTCTTTTGCAGTGCCAGCACCAGGCCAGGCATGGGTTCATATTTGCCTTGGGTAAAAAACTGCTCCACATACTCCATCAGTAGGTCCTCCAAGCCTCTCAGCTCGCTGTGCAACGAAGTTGTTGTTTCATTTGTCTGGCTGGGGTTTGGTTTTACTGCTGGTATTTTGGCTGATCTCTGCACCGGTTTGGGAGTATTCGGTGCGGTGATTGTTGCTGTGTCTGACCTCTTTGTTGGCTTTGTGCTGATTTTTGTCGCCTCAATTGGTTCTGCCCTTTGTATGTAATCTTTGCGCTTCATTGCGACGGCGAGACGCAGGTCACTTTCACTGTCCAGAGGCTGGAAGACCCGATACTGACCCGATTTGGTGAACACATTCCGCGAAATGAACTCCGGACTGATGTCGATTGGTAAAATTGGTAAAAAGGTATTGTCATCGTTACGCGCTTGACCCGACATCGTTGTCAAAGGCTGACTAAAGGATGTTGCTCTAATCCTGGTTGAGTTTGCCGCTGTTGCTGTTGTCAGTGCGGCATGCCTCAGCTGGCAAAGCAACAACGATAGCAGGCTGCATAACAGTGGGCTGCATCTTCGTTTTCTGTGCGTGTTTGTTTTTAATTTGGGCTGACGCCTGCCATCGCCATCGCCATCACCATCACCTTCTCCTTCACGTTTGTTTACTTTACTTAACATTTTCATTAACGTGTTTGTTAGGTCTGTAGCTGTAGCTGTAGCTCTTGTTGTTTCTGCTTTGCTTTTTATATAGCTGCCACTGCAATTGCATGCCACAATTTCACTTGCCTCAATGGTTTTAATGTTGCTCGCCTCTGTAATGGAATTCAAAGGTGTGTAAATTATTTTGCTGCGTGTCTTATTCTAAATTTTTAAGGTATTGCTGGAAAGAGCAATACCCCGAAGAAGTAGAATTCTCTGTGGTTCAACCGCGAATGAATAAGTGTACAGGACGTGCGTGACAAGCTGCCAAAAACGACCTTCTCCACACGCATTCGCCCATCCACCCAGTGACAACTTGTGCCGGTAATCAGCAGACACAACTCATTTCCCATTCAGAAAATCTACGCTTATGTTCCCACTCCTAAGCAGCTTTTCTAACCAACAATCATTTCTGTTAACGCAAACTGAGCGGCTGTGAAGACTGCGTTTAGTTAGGCGCTAAACAAGCGATGCACGTAGCGCCGTCGACTTTTTATTTGTCTTTGCCAGCGACGTTTTTCTGACACAACGTGAAAAGACACATCCAGACCAACTACCTCTCTGTGCGAAAAAAAAGTGAAAATGTACACAGTTTTGTTTATATTTGCACGCCAAGCTTTTCAGCTGTGTTGGCGTTAGAGAAACAGAGAGTGAGACAGAGATAGATAAAGAGAGAGAGAGAGAAAGAGAGGGAGACTCTACTCATCCAGTCCATCACGATATTTTCATGTCGAGTTTTCACTTTCATTTTCATAAGATACATAATAATACAAAACTTCGAAGCAAGTCTTATAAGCTCAGAACTCTTTGAAAATTTATTAAAAAATTAAATCTTTAACTACTTCAAATCAATTACGTAATATCACATATCTCTGTTATAGCAGACATCCGTAAATGGATCATAAATTATGCGTAGACGTGATAATTGATACATGCACATTTATGACAGTTGTAAAATTTCGAAAAGAAATTTTATTGCATTTCAGTAAGTGCACATTAAAATTAAATGTGAATCATAAATTATAATCGACAATTTCATGTCAACACCTTTGCCAATTGCATTTGCGTATGAAAGCGAATTCCATTTCCATGTGGAAAGAACTTGTTGTGTACTAACTTTCTATTTCCGATGAGGCTTAAATCCAATTTACTTTTCAATTATCTAGCACTCACTTAAATATTTATACAAATGCAGTTACAGATGACTGTTTAATGAGCTGTGCAACATAAGCTACCGTTTCCATTTGTCCATTAGCTGCCATCATTCATCATTGAATTGAAATTTCTCACGCTGTATTTCTACTATTGCAGTTGAGGCTTTAACATGGGCCCGCAACATGTTTAAATATTTAGCCAAAAATAACAAAAAGATATAGAAAACACATCAGTCAGCTTTAAGCAGAGTTTCCCCTCCATCTCTACCCACTTTGAATTCTATTCTTATCTTTAATTATTCAAAGTCTGCACGCTTCGCTTCGACGTAATGTGGAGCATAGAGAACTGCGTGTACATGCAAATTAGTTGCCACCAATAAAACTTGAAATTACACGAAAAAGCAAATGTTGTTGTTTGAGGAAGAAGCTAATGGGAGACTATCACGCGGTACGTATTCTTGAGATGATAGTTATATATATATATATATATAGTATCTAGTCTCAGGGCTACGCTGAGAGATGACTGCAAGTTTTTAATTTGTGCTCCGACAGGCTTCATGCTCTGATATTCTGGCCTCATAAGACTGTCTGATCGTAGGTTTATGGCAAACTTAGTTGGAGTTTTGTTGCACTTATCTACTAGCAAACATCTTAATCAGTTTTGGTTTGAGAATCTACTTAAATTCTATACCTTAACTCATTCTTATACATATAGTATAGTAGTAGTATATCCATGGTAAGTTTCTCAATTAATTCATAAAAGTTTTTTGAAACTTTTGACAGGCTGTGCAGAGATACTCCGACCAGACGTTCGTTAAGATTCTGATTCCCTAATGCAAATTGATGGAATTGGAGCATAAGTCGTGTCATAGTCGTCGCATATGAATGTCATTAACTTTATGTTAGCGCAAAAGGGAGTCAAGGGCTAAGGGCCTCTGTGGGGTTTTGTGGGGTTAATAAGCTTGCTGTCAGCATCTGCGACACGCTCATGCACAGTTGATGCTAATGGCATTAAGTACGAAAGTTGTACAATGCCACAACAATAATAACACCAACAATTACCAGGAAATCAACAACAACACCAACACCAACAGTGGCAACAAGTTTGGATAACCAGTTGACAAACGAAGTCAACTTAGCGGTCAGCAATGGCCATAAACAAGCCTTTGGTTTGGTTGGTGGTCACAATTAGTACTACGCAACGCAACGCAACGTAGCTTAAGCTCTGCAAGACGATGACATAACTCTGCACAATGACTGCAAACTCAGCTTAGAACCAGTTACCATTAGTACCCATCCCGAATGAACATGTAACTATAACTAACTACCTGACCAATGACCAGGCTTAAGCTGAACAGTTGAATAAACGTTACTCTTTATACTGCCATACAATAAAAGCCAAGTCTGCAGAAAATGTGAACTACAGATTACCCTCCTTATAACTTATTATACGACTAAGCTGGATTAAAGAGAGACTCTTAGAATTTTAAGATACATTTTAAACAGCGCCATTCTGAAGACTCGATTATGTTAAACGGATGGCTCAATTATCTCAGTGCTATCAGTTTCCATGTCACGTCGACCTTTGTTCCCCAATAATGCAATTTCTCTGTGCGTCAAGTGAAATGTTGTTTTCGCCAATTAGTTACCAATTTGGCCTATAGATACATACAGCACGGGGCCATTAAGTAGTGATTGTTTTTTTTTTTTTTTTTTTTTTTTGGGCGCGTCGTCCCGTGCGGCTGCCAATCAAATGGAGTGATTTGTATGCGTGTTGGGGTCCAGTGCGGATTTGGATTTTGCAACAGCTGATGATATTTAGATACAAATGAAATATATTTTATATATGCTGTGTTGATGCTGTGTTTCACTGAGCATTATCGAGTTTTAGAAAGTTACATCAACAACGTGTGGGGTCATTAAATGGCGTCAATTTCGCACTGGAAACTCTAGCAAATTAAATTGTTTTTATGTTTTTCTTTGCTTTGCTTTCGTTGTTTGTTGTTTTCTGTCCCCGAATGAGCTGACAAATTATGCAATCGCTGTTTACATGATGAGAGATCACGATGTGCGAGAGGTAATTCAATCAAATTACATTGCCAGACAATTCAATTCCATGCTCACAAAAGAAATAGGCACTCGTAAAAATGGTTGCTCTGCATTAACATTCTTAAAGGGCATCATTTTTTGAGAGAGAATCTTGCCCAAATCTCATGCCTCTCCTATCTGTATTATTTTCTCTACCAATCTCTATTTCTCAGTTTAGGCGCCAACAATGTACAAATTTAAATGGAAGTATAAATGTTAACTGTACGAAAGTATGTATGCATATCTACATGGACTGCATCTGTCAGTTGAGATGACGAGGCTGGGGTAGCACTCGAAACTGGTGGCAGTGGCAGTAGCAGCTATGAAAGTTTGCTGCAACTGCTGCTCTCACGTCCATCCTCGAAGCGAGAGTGGAAAATCCGCACAAGCAGCAGCCAACGCCAGATATTTATGCGTTAATATGTGTAAAATGAAAGTACGAGCGCTCTTCGTGCCACTTGCAGTGCCATCTGCACAAGGTAGTTATCGTACTACGAGTGTATTTTTGTATCTTTAAGATATCATTTCACCAACCCGTACCTCAGTTACACGACTGACTAAACCGGCTCATTGCGACAGTAACAGTTACAGATACAGATACAGATACAGTCACGCCTAAAGAGACATTTATATAGCTTTGTAATCAATAGTCTGTGAAATATTCCCTATTAATGATGAGTGTAGGTGCAGCAGTCTGTAAAGCAATATTAAACTGTCATTACTTACAAAAACAATAACAATAATAGTAATAATAATAATAATAGCAAGTAAAACAATAAACTATTAAGACGAGTGCGACTGTTGGCGACTTTCTTGTGGGCGCATGACGCACACGTATATCAATGTTGATTCGTTGGAAAAGAAAGTGTCAAATGAATTTGATAGTGCGGTCGGTTCTCTCTGCGGAACTGTGAATTGAGGTAGGCCATCTGCTAGTTGCTTATATAACAGCGCATCTTCAACATCTCATTAACAGTTCCCCAATGTTGTCTTAATAAACAACCATGTTCCACTCGTGGCTCCACTATCAGACACAACCCCGACCCCTTCCGCTGGCGCGCTTTCATCTTTCATCAGCGAGGCAAAATAGCAGAGAGCAAAGTGAAAGAGAAAGAAATAAAGATAGAGAAAGGGAATGTAAAAGAGAGAGAGAGAGAGAGAGTGGTTGAGAGGGAGGAGCAGCATTGAAAGGGAGAGTAAACAAGACTTGAACGCGTAGACAGTGAAATGTTAACAATTGCAAATGCTGTGTTATTATACTATTATATATTATTATTAATATTATTAGTGTTGTTACAGTTGTGTGTAATATCTGTTAATGAGCGTAACATTTCATAAGTATCGCCGAATTATATCTTTGAGCTGCCTACGATGTTTCATCACAATGCTCTCAACTTGAACCTCGATTCTGTTTTCAATATACTTACGGGCACAAAAGTACTTAAGTATTATGCTCTTATATAATAGGCATTAGTTGCAATTTGCTGCGAATGAAAGCGTCGCCCTCATTTTATATATCTTAGTGAACTATTCAAAATTCCGCTTTCTGAATGAGAACTTTATCGATTTGATAGCGCGTGGTGTTGGGAACTTTCGTTTTATTTATTTGCTGCTAGTTGGTTTTACTCTTTAGAAATTGAAATTGCAATCGGTTTTTGGTGGCTTGGTGAAATGCTGCACTGGCCGACAAAACAACAAAACAACTGGCCTATTGACTCACTCACTGTATAACCGACAAAAAAACCCGTTCACTTCTCGCCAGTTTAATTAAATTCATCACTTGGAACGCACTGTCAATGCAATTGTTGTTTTGTGTTGTGTTGAGTTGCGTTTTGTTTTCACTTCAGATCACATACCACCTCACTCAGAGCCAGCTTGAATCCAACGAAGGCACATGGCAATGATTTGTATTTTTTGGCATTTATTCGTACAGGTATGATAAATATATATCGATATGCTGCGAGCGAATAACCTCAACAATTTCTTTGATTTTCTGTATTTTTTCAGCTTGTTGTGCTTTCGAATTTCAAATTTCATTCGCGGCGACGGCCAAGAAACAGCAACTGCCGCTACGACTGCGACTTCCACTCCGACTGCGACTACGACTGCGACTGCGACTGACGTGTAGCTCGACAAGATTTGGACTGTCGGGCGAAAGCCAGCGGCTCTGTCGTTGATGGCGGGTGCGATCAACCAGTTTGCAACGTTACCGTATTAACGTCTTCTCTGCTTTAACGTAAAGCCTTACGTTACACAGAAAATAAAACCATAAAAAATGAAAGAGTAAGAGAGAGAGAGAGAGGCAGACACAGCTGATGCTCAAACGGGAGCTGAAGTTGAGACTGCTTAAGAGCAATGTCTGGATGTGACATTGACGTTGGCGTCGTAGACTGAGTGACAAAAGCAACGACTAAGCGACAAAGGCAACGGGTTTCTCTTTTAGTCGGAAAATTGGACGTTAATGAAAACTGTGAGTGTGAAAAAATGACAAGACAAATTATCGCGGTACGGCGAATTGCATGTCAATTTTTAAATGCATCTCCAGAAGATTATCAATCTTATGAAATGTGCCCAATCATCGCAAACAATATACATCCCAGACCTCATTTTCATTAATTCATTACGTTGACTTTCGTTTTTCTTCAGCAAAATAAAAACATGCAAACTTAAAAGCGGGAAGTCGTTTCTGCAATGGATATCCCACAACTCAGTCTGAGCTGTTTGAAAATCGATAATTAAAATTCTTAGTAGATATATCCTTAATACGTGCTGCTAACTAGACCACAGAGTTTGATTGAATGATGTCTATTATTTATGTATTGAACTGTAGTTTCTAATGCCGTCGAATTGCGCTTGAGAAAGTTGGCGTCGTTGACAAGAACTGGCCAACTAACCGGCACATTGTTATTAATTTCTAGTGACAAACGTTGCCATTGAGCTGTGTCTAACGACCAGAACCGAGATATCTGCCCTCCTGCCCTCAACATGACCACAATAATTCAAAAAATACAAAATCAAAAAGCAAAACGAAATGAAAGCTAGTTGTGATACTTTACGTAGCCGCAAAATCAATAACTGTCTGTTACTCTCAATGGCTATTTTCCAAATGGGCTGGCAACAATGGCAACCTGCAATGTTCATGTTTATGGGCGAATTGGGGGCATTTGGCAAGGAGCTCATTGAAATTATAATTTACTATCTTTCATAAAGATGTACACACGAGTCTGAGATGACATTGGAACGAGTATGAGCAAGAGTGTTTAATGCAAAAACACCTTGCCCCACTCTTGTGAAAGTGTCTAAAATTCATTTAGCGTATATTAGCCAGAAAGCTGACAACTGCCAACCCAAAGAAAGTACACAAAAATCTCGTCGCTGGAACTGACGTATGTTTATCACTTTACAAGTATGCCTCTATCTTCGGTTTTGCTTTTGCTGTTTCTGTTTCAGTATCTGTTTCTGTGGCTTTTGCCAGACCAACAACTACAACTGGCAAACTTATTACGTGATGCGAACAATTTGAATACGCTGTTATAGCCAGATCGCATTTGGTATGCATTAACGCCTTCCCAGTTATCAGTTACCAGTTCGCTGTTAGCTGTTAGCAGTTAACAGAGGAAGAGCACTGTGAATGGGCCAATACCGATATACTGTCAATATTTGCGAACCTTTTTTGCTCATTTCATTTCTTTTTCTTATTTTTTATTAATTTCACTTTTACTCATAAATATGTTAATAATCTGCTCACGCTGAACTCTAGACAAGCCGAAGCGGAGCGCTCGACCTCCGATTTTGCCGGAGGCTTTGTCAATTTCATTTCCATAAAAAATCATTGGCATTTCGCTCGATATTTCTTCGTTTTTCTGTGCGGTGAATCGTTTAACACTTGAGGGCGACCAGACCGACAAATTATAGAATGCCATGTATTCGGCTCTGATTACGTAATTTGCTTAAGAAGAAAGTTAAATAACATTTCTTTTCAATTTGAACTTTCCATTATTAGATGGAAGAAAATGTTGACAATCAAATACAATTCAGATAGCTGGCAGTATCATCAGTGACATCAGATGTGTTGACCACGACTCGCCCAAAAACAAATAAACAAACACTTTCACAATATATATAACATAGTAATATAAGTGCAAAGTAGCGTTAACTATAATTACATGCTAGAAACGAAAGTACACTCAATGTCATAATATAGGGAACACAGATGAGCACGGCAGATATCATCTATGATCTCAACTAGACAACGAAACTAACAAATTAACAAATTTGAGTATCTTTACAATTCATATTAAATTAATTAATTTTCTGTGCCTTTATTTATGGTGTCAAAATAGGGGCTTCACTTCCCAAAATTTGAAGAAGAAGATCTGGTATCATAATAAGCATATAAAACTTTATTTGAATTGATTCGAACCAATATTATAGAAAATATGAAGGAAAATGTGTGGAAAAAGGTCCAAAAATTAGAATTTTCTATAGAAAATGTACCTTCATAACTTTCATAAATAAACAAATCTGCATTTAAGTTTCGTTCATATTGATAGTTTTTAGATTTCCAATATTTTTAGCCCTTGATAAAAAGTCAAAAATGGTCAATATTTCAAAATCGAAATTTTTTGTGGCTAATCGATTTCTGGTGTTAAAATAGGCATAAAAAACCTTACCCGACTTAATTTTGACAAAGATTTTAGAAAATTCGGCCAAAAATGTGCAAAATATCGTCCCCACATAGACTTTTCATATAGGAGGGATCACTTCCCAAATTTGAAGAGTCATAGGATTGCCAATTCTTCACCGATTTTTAAAATTTTTTTTTTTTGTTGAATTGTGGTATCATAATAAGCATATAAAACTTTATTTGAATTGATTCGGACCAATTTTATAGAAAATATTAACAAAAATGTGCGGAAAAGGTCGAAAAATTAGAATTTTCTATAAAAAGTGTAGCTCTATAGCTTTCAACTCCCATAACTTGGCCAAAACTCAACCAATTTCCAAAAATTTTACACTTCTAATAATAACTTTGATAAATAAACAAAACTGCATTTAAGTTTCGTTCATATTGATAGTTTTTAGATTTTCGATATTTTTAGCCCATTTTTCATACTAACCCCTTGATAAAAAGTCAAAAATGGTCAATATTTCAAAATCGAAATTTTTTGTGGCTAATCGATTTCTGGTGTTAAAATAGGCATAAAAAACCTTACCCGACTTAATTTTGACAAAGATTTTAGAAAATTCGGCCAAAAATGTGCAAAATATTGTCCCAACATAGACTTTTTCTATAGGAGGGATCACTTCCCAAATTTGAAGAGTCATAGGATTGCCAATTCTTCACCGATTTTTAAAATATTTTTCAAGTTGAATTGTGGTATCATAATAAGCATATAAAACTTTATTTGAATTGATTCGGTCTAATATTATAGAGAATCTGAACGAAAATGTGTGGAAAAAGATCCAAAAATTAGAATTTTCTATAGAAAATGTACCTTTATAACTTTGAACTGCCATAACTTTGCCAAAACTCAATTTTACACTTCTAATAATGATTTTGATAATTAAACAAAACTGCATTTAAGTTTCGTTCATATCGATAGTTTTTAGATTTTCGATATTTTTAGCCCATTTTTCATACTAACCCCTTGATAAAAAGTCAAAAATGGTCAATATTTTAAAATCGAAATTTTTTGTGGCTAATCGATTTCTGGTGTTAAAATAGGCATAAAAAACCTTACCCGACTTAATTTTGACAAAGATTTTAGAAAATTCGGCCAAAAATGTGCAAAATATCGTCCCAACATAGACTTTTCCTATATGAGGGATCACTTCCCAAATTTGAAGAGTCATAGGATTGCCAATTCTTCACCGATTTTTAAAATATTTTTCAAGTTGAATTCTGGTATCATAAAAAGTAAATAAAACTTTATTTGAATTGATTCGGTCTGAAATATGAACGAAAATGTATGGAAAAAGTTCCAAAAATTAGAATTTTCTATAGAAAATGTACCTTTATAACTTTCAACTCCCATAACTTGGCCAAAACTCAACCAATTTCCAAAAATTTTACACTTCTAATAATGACTTTGATAAATAAACAAAACTGCATTTAAGTTTCGTTCATATTGATAGTTTTTAGATTTTCGATATTTTTAGCCCATTTTTCATACTAACCCCTTGATAAAAAGTCAAAAATGGTCAATATTTCAAAATCGAAATTTTTTGTGGCTAATCGATTTCTGGTGTTAAAATAGGCATAAAAAACCTTACCCGACTTAATTTTGACAAAGATTTTAGAAAATTCGGCCAAAAATGTGCAAAATATCGTCCCCACATAGACTTTTTCTATAGGAGGGATCACTTCCCAAATTTGAAGAGTCAAAAGATTGCCAATTCTTCACCGATTTTTATAATTTTTTTCTAGTTGAATTCTGGTATCATAATAAGCATATAAAATTTTATTTGAATTGATTCGGACCAAAAATTAGAATTTTCTATAGAAAATGTACCTTTATAACTTTGAACTGCCATAACTTTGCCAAAACTCAACCAATTTCCAAAAATTTTACACTTCTAATAATGATTTTGATAATTAAACAAAACTGCATTTAAGTGTCGTTCATATCGATAGTTTTTAGATTTTCGATATTTTTAGCCCATTTTTCATAACCCCTTGATAAAAAGTCAAAAATGGTCAATATTTCTAAACCGAAATTTTTTGTGGCTAATCGATTTCTGGTGTTAAAATAGGCATAAAAAACCTTACCCGACTTAATTTTGACAAAGATTTTAGAAAATTCGGCCAAAAATGTGCAAAATATCGTCCCAACATAGACTTTTCCTATAGGAGGGATCACTTCCCAAATTTGAAGAGTCATAGGATTGCCAATTCTTTACCGATTTTTAAAATATTTTTCAAGTTGAATTCTGGTATCATAAAAAGTAAATAAAACTTTATTTGAATTGATTCGGTCTAAAATATGAACGAAAATGTATGGAAAAAGTTCCAAAAATTAGAATTTTCTATAGAAAATGTACCTTTATAACTTTCAACTCCCATAACTTTGCCAAAACTCAACCAATTTCCAAAAATTTTACACTTCTAATAATGACTTTGAAAAATAAACAAAACTGCATTTAAGTTTCGTTCATATTGATAGTTTTTAGATTTTCGATATTTTTAGCCCATTTTTCATACTAACCCCTTGATAAAAAGTCAAAAATGGTCAATATTTCAAAATCGAAATTTTTTGTGGCTAATCGATTTCTGGTGTTAAAATAGGCATAAAAAACCTTACCCGACTTAATTTTGACAAAGATTTTAGAAAATTCGGCCAAAAATGTGCAAAATATCGTCCCAACATAGACTTTTCCTATAGGAGGGATCACTTCCCAAATTTGAAGAGTCATAGGATTGCCAATTCTTCACCGATTTTTATAATTTTTTTTTTGTTGAATTGTGGTATCATAATAAGCATATAAAACTTTATTTGAATTGATTCGGACCAATATTATAGAAAATATTAACAAAAATGTGCGGAAAAGGTCGAAAAATTAGAATTTTCTATAGAAAGTGTAGCTCTATAACTTTCAACTCCCATAACTTGGCCAAAACTCAACCAATTTCCAAAAATTTTACACTTCTAATAATAACTTTGATAAATAAACAAAACTGCATTTAAGTTTCGTTCATATTGATAGTTTTTAGATTTTCGATATTTTTAGCCCATTTTTCATACTAAGCCCTTGATAAAAAGTCAAAAATCGTCAATATTTCAAAATCGAAATTTTTTGTGGCTAATCGATTTCTGGTGTTAAAATAGGCATAAAAAAACCTTACCCGACTTAATTTTGACAAAGATTTTAGAAAATTCGGGCAAAAATGTGCAAAATATCGTCCCAACATAGACTTTTCCTATAGGAGGGATCACTTCCCAAATTTGAAGAGTCATAGGATTGCCAATTCTTTACCGATTTTTAAAATATTTTTCAAGTTGAATTCTGGTATCATAAAAAGTAAATAAAACTTTATTTGAATTGATTCGGTCTAATATTATAGAAAATATGAACGAAAATGTATGGAAAAAGTTCCAAAAATTAGAATTTTCTATAGAAAATGTACCTTTATAACTTTCAACTCCCATAACTTTGCCAAAACTCAACCAATTTCCAAAAATTTTACACTTCTAATAATGATTTTGATAATTAAACAAAACTGCATTTAAGTTTCGTTCATATCGATAGTTTTTAGATTTTTGATATTTTTAGCCCATTTTTCATACTAACCCCTTGATAAAAAGTCAAAAATGGTCAATATTTTAAAATCGAAATTTTTTGTGGCTAATCGATTTCTGGTGTTAAAATAGACATAAAAAACCTTACCCGACTTAATTTTGACAAAGATTTTAGAAAATTCGGCCAAAAATGTGCAAAATATCGTCCCAACATAGACTTTTCCTATAGGAGGGATCACTTCCCAAATTTGAAGAGTCATAGGATTGCCAATTCTTCACCGATTTTTATAATTTTTTTTTTTGTTGAATTGTGGTATCATAATAAGCATATAAAACTTTATTTGAATTGATTCGGACCAATATTATAGAAAATATTAACAAAAATGTGCGGAAAAGGTCGAAAAATTAGAATTTTCTATAGAAAGTGTAGCTCTATAACTTTCAACTCCCATAACTTGGCCAAAACTCAACCAATTTCCAAAAATTTTACACTTCTAATAATAACTTTGATAAATAAACAAAACTGCATTTAAGTTTCGTTCATATTGATAGTTTTTAGATTTTCGATATTTTTAGCCCATTTTTCATACTAAGCCCTTGATAAAAAGTCAAAAATCGTCAATATTTCAAAATCGAAATTTTTTGTGGCTAATCGATTTCTGGTGTTAAAATAGGCATAAAAAAACCTTACGCGACTTAATTTTGACAAAGATTTTAGAAAATTCGGCCAAAAATGTGCAAAATATCGTCCCAACATAGACTTTTCCTATAGGAGGGATCACTTCCCAAATTTGAAGAGTCATAGAATTGCCAATTCTTTACCGATTTTTAAAATATTTTTCAAGTTGAATTCTGGTATCATAAAAAGTAAATAAAACTTTATTTGAATTGATTCGGTCTAATATTATAGAAAATATGAACGAAAATGTATGGAAAAAGTTCCAAAAATTAGAATTTTCTATAGAAAATGTACCTTTATAACTTTCAACTCCCATAACTTGGCCAAAACTCAACCAATTTCCAAAAATTTTACACTTCTAATAATGACTTTGATAAATAAACAAAACTGCATTTAAGTTTCGTTCATATTGATAGTTTTTAGATTTTCGATATTTTTAGCCCATTTTTCATACTAAGCCCTTGATAACAAGTCAAAAATCGTCAATATTTCAAAATCGAAATTTTTTGTGGCTAATCGATTTCTGGTGTTAAAATAGGCATAAAAAAACCTTACCCGACTTAATTTTGACAAAGATTTTAGAAAATTCGGCCAAAAATGTGCAAAATATCGTCCCAACATAGACTTTTCCTATAGGAGGGATCACTTCCCAAATTTGAAGAGTCATAGGATTGCCAATTCTTTACCGATTTTTAAAATTTTTTTTTTGTTGAATTGTGGTATCATAATAAGCATATAAAACTTTATTTGAATTGATTCGGACCAATATTATAGAAAATATTAACAAAAATGTGCGGAAAAGGTCGAAAAATTAGAATTTTCTATAGAAAGTGTAGCTCTATAGCTTTCAACTCCCATAACTTGGCCAAAACTCAACCAATTTCCAAAAATTTTACACTTCTAATAATAACTTTGATAAATAAACAAAACTGCATTTAAGTTTCGTTCATATTGATAGTTTTTAGATTTTCGATATTTTTAGCCCATTTTTCATACTAACCCCTTGATAAAAAGTCAAAAATGGTCAATATTTCAAAATCGAAATTTTTTGTGGCTAATCGATTTCTGGTGTTAAAATAGGCATAAAAAACCTTACCCGACTTAATTTTGACAAAGATTTTAGAAAATTCGGCCAAAAATGTGCAAAATATTGTCCCAACATAGACTTTTTCTATAGGAGGGATCACTTCCCAAATTTGAAGAGTCATAGGATTGCCAATTCTTCACCGATTTTTAAAATATTTTTCAAGTTGAATTGTGGTATCATAATAAGCATATAAAACTTTATTTGAATTGATTCGGTCTAATATTATAGAGAATCTGAACGAAAATGTGTGGAAAAAGTTCCAAAAATTAGAATTTTCTATAGAAAATGTACCTTTATAACTTTGAACTGCCATAACTTTGCCAAAACTCAACCAATTTCCAAAAATTTTACACTTCTAATAATGATTTTGATAATTAAACAAAACTGCATTTAAGTTTCGTTCATATCGATAGTTTTTAGATTTTCGATATTTTTAGCCCATTTTTCATACTAACCCCTTGATAAAAAGTCAAAAATGGTCAATATTTCAAAATCGAAATTTTTTGTGGCTAATCGATTTCTGGTGTTAAAATAGGCATAAAAAACCTTACCCGACTTAATTTTGACAAAGATTTTAGAAAATTCGGCCAAAAATGTGCAAAATATCGTCCCAACATAGACTTTTCCTATAGGAGGGATCAGTTCCCAAATTTGAAGAGTCATAGGATTGCCAATTCTTTACCGATTTTTAAAATATTTTTCAAGTTGAATTCTGGTATCATAAAAAGTAAATAAAACTTTATTTGAATTGATTCGGTCTAATATTATAGAAAATATGAACGAAAATGTATGGAAAAAGTTCCAAAAATTAGAATTTTCTATAGAAAATGTACCTTTATAACTTTCAACTCCCATAACTTGGCCAAAACTCAACCAATTTCCAAAAATTTTACACTTCTAATAATGACTTTGATAAATAAACAAAACTGCATTTAAGTTTCGTTCATATTGATAGTTTTTAGATTTTCGATATTTTTAGCCCATTTTTCATACTAACCCCTTGATAAAAAGTCAAAAATGGTCAATATTTCAAAATCGAAATTTTTTGTGGCTAATCGATTTCTGGTGTTAAAATAGGCATAAAAACCTTACCCGACTTAATTTTGACAAAGATTTTAGAAAATTCGGCCAAAAATGTGCAAAATATCGTCCCCACATAGACTTTTTCTATAGGAGGGATCACTTCCCAAATTTGAAGAGTCAAAAGATTGCCAATTCTTCACCGATTTTTATAATTTTTTTCTAGTTGAATTCTGGTATCATAATAAGCATATAAAATTTTATTTGAATTGATTCGGACCAAAAATTAGAATTTTCTATAGAAAATGTACCTTTATAACTTTGAACTGCCATAACTTTGCCAAAACTCAACCAATTTCCAAAAATTTTACACTTCTAATAATGATTTTGATAATTAAACAAAACTGCATTTAAGTGTCGTTCATATCGATAGTTTTTAGATTTTCGATATTTTTAGCCCATTTTTCATAACCCCTTGATAAAAAGTCAAAAATGGTCAATATTTCTAAACCGAAATTTTTTGTGGCTAATCGATTTCTGGTGTTAAAATAGGCATAAAAAACCTTACCCGACTTAATTTTGACAAAGATTTTAGAAAATTCGGCCAAAAATGTGCAAAATATCGTCCCAACATAGACTTTTCCTATAGGAGGGATCACTTCACAAATTTGAAGAGTGATAGGATTGCCAATTCTTTGCCGATTTTTAAAATATTTTTCAAGTTGAATTCTGGTATCATAAAAAGTAAATAAAACTTTATTTGAATTGATTCGGTCTAATATTATAGAAAATATGAACGAAAATGTATGGAAAAAGTTCCAAAAATTAGAATTTTCTATAGAAAATGTACCTTTATAATTTTCAACTCCCATAACTTTGCCAAAACTCAACCAATTTCCAAAAATTTTACACTTCTAATAATGATTTTGATAATTAAACAAAACTGCATTTAAGTTTCGTTCATATCGCTAGTTTTTAGATTTTCGATATTTTTAGCCCATTTTTCATACTAACCCCTTGATAAAAAGTCAAAAATGGTCAATATTTCAAAATCGAAATTTTTTGTGGCTAATCGATTTCTGGTGTTAAAATAGGCATAAAAAACCTTACCCGACTTAATTTTGACAAAGATTTTAGAAAATTCGGCCAAAAATGTGCAAAAGATCGTCCCCACATAGACTTTTTCTATAGGAGGGATCACTTCCCAAATTTGAAGAGTCATAGGATTGCCAATTCTTTGCCGATTTTTAACATATTTTTCAAGTTGAATTCTGGTATCATAAAAAGTAAATAAAACTTTATTTGAATTGATTCGGTCTAAAATTATAGAAAATATGAACGAAAATGTGTGGAAAAAGTTCCAAAAATTAGAATTTTCTATAGAAAATGTACCATTATAACTTTGAACTGCCATAACTTTGCCAAAACTCAACCAATTTCCAAAAATTTTACACTTCTAATAATGATTTTGAAAATTAAACAAAACTGCATTTAAATTTCGTTCATATCGCTAGTTTTTAGATTTTCGATATTTTTAGCCCATTTTTCATACTAACCCCTTGATAAAAAGTCAAAAATGGTCAATATTTCAAAATCGAAATTTTTTGTGGCTAATCGATTTCTGGTGTTAAAATTGGCATAAAAAACCTTACCCGACTTAATTTTGACAAATATTTTAGAAAATTCGGCCAAAAATGTGCAAAATATCGTCCCAACATAGACTTTTCCTATAGGAGGGATCACTTCCCAAATTTGAAGAGTCATAGGATTGCCAATTCTTTACCGATTTTTAAAATATTTTTCAAGTTGAATTCTGGTATCATAAAAAGTAAATAAAACTTTATTTGAAATTTGAAAAGTCAAAAGATTGCCAATTCATCACCGATTTTTATAATTTTTTTTTTTTGTTGAATTGTGGTATCATAATAAGCATATAAAACTTTATTTGAATTGATTCGGACCAATATTATAGAAAATATTAACAAAAATGTGCGGAAAAGGTCGAAAAATTAGAATTTTCTATAGAAAGTGTAGCTCTATAACTTTCAACTCCCATAACTTGGCCAAAACTCAACCAATTTCCAAAAATTTTACACTTCTAATAATGATTTTGATAATTAAACAAAACTGCATTTAAATTTTGTTCATATCGCTAGTTTTTAGATTTTCGATATTTTTAGCCCATTTTTCATACTAACCCCTTGATAAAAAGTCAAAAATGGTCAATATTTCAAAATCGAAATTTTTTGTGGCTTATCGATTTCTGGTGTTAAAATAGGCATAAAAAACCTTACCCGACTTAATTTTGACAAAGATTTTAGAAAATTCGGCCAAAAATGTGCAAAATATTGTCCCAACATAGACTTTTCCTATAGGAGGGATCACTTCCCAAATTTGAAGAGTCAAAAGATTGCCAATTCTTTGCCGATTTTTATAATTTTTTTTTTGTTGAATTGTGGTATCATAAAAAGTAAATAAAACTTTATTTGAATTGATACGGTCTAATATTATAGAAAATATGAACGAAAATGTGTGGAAAAAGTTCCAAAAATTAGAATTTTCTATAGAAAATGTACCTTTATAACTTTGAACTGCCATAACTTTGCCAAAACTCAACCAATTTCCAAAAATTTTACACTTCTAATAATGATTTTGATAATTAAACAAAACTGCATTTAAGTGTCGTTCATATCGATAGTTTTTAGATTTTCGATATTTTTAGCCCATTTTTCATACTAACCCCTTGATAAAAAGTCAAAAATGGTCAATATTTCAAAATCGAAATTTTTGTGGCTAATCGATTTCTGGTGTTAAAATAGGCATAAAAAACCTTACCCGACTTAATTTTGACAAAGATTTTAGAAAATTCGGCCAAAAATGTGCAAAATATCGTACCAACATAGTCTTTTCCTATAGGAGGGATCACTTCCCAAATTTGAAGAGTCATAGGATTGCCAATTCTTCACCGATTTTTAAAATATTTTTCAAGTTGAATTGTGGTATCATAATAAGCATATAAAACTTTATTTGAATTGATTCGGACCAATATTATAGAAAATATTAACAAAAATGTGCGGAAAAGGTCGAAAAATTAGAATTTTCTATAGAAAGTGTAGCTCTATAACTTTCAACTCCCATAACTTGGCCAAAACTCAACCAATTTCCAAAAATTTTACACTTCTAATAATGATTTTGATAATTAAACAAAACTGCATTTAAGTGTCGTTCATATCGATAGTTTTTAGATTTTCGATATTTTTAGCCCATTTTTCATACTAACCCCTTGATAAAAAGTCAAAAATGGTCAATATTTCTAAACCGAAATTTTTTGTGGCTAATCGATTTCTGGTGTTAAAATAGGCATAAAAAACCTTACCCGACTTAATTTTGACAAAGATTTTAGAAAATTCGTCCAAAAATGTGCAAAATATCGTCCGAACATAGACTTTTCCTATAGGAGGGATCAGTCCCTAAATTTAAAGAGTCATTGCCAATTCTTCACCGATTTTTATAATATTTTTCTAGATGAATTGTGGTATCATAATAAGCATATAAAACTTTATTTGCATTGATTCGGACCAATATTATAGAAAATATGAACGAAAATGTGTAGAAAAAGGTTAAAAAATTAGAATTTTCTATAGAAAATGTACCTTTATAACTTTCAACTGCCATAACTTGGCCAAAACTCAACCAATTTTCAAAAATTTTACACTTCTAATAATGACTTTGATAATTAAACAAAATTGTATTTAAGTTTCGTATTGATAGTATATTGATAGATTTTATATTTTCGATATTTTAGGCTTATTATATCATACTCGAGTTTTTAATTTCCGAGCTAAAATTACTTTAATGGATGGTCTTTCTCCAATGACTTATCAATAAGTTTGGCTACATATTATTTTGTAGACGAAAGATTGCACAGCAGTCATGCCTATGCAATAGAAACCCAGTTGGCCTCATTTCCTGTCATATAAACGCATACATGTATCAGTATACAGATACACGGAACGTACTGTGAGGTCGTAAGTATTTACGAGTGTACTTAAAGATTCTCATAATCACAGTGAGCACACATTTTCGCCATTTAATGGGCCATTGCTCTTAACATTATGTGCTGTTTGAGGTCTGTGCAAGTTAAATTGTGACATCAGTAGCGACAAATGTGACATCTTTAAAGGGCACCATACGCTGTCAAAGGCCAAGGATCATGGGTGAAGCAGGTGTGAGATTTTAGTTGGGACGTGACGAGTTTACTTGGTCAACATGCAGCATATGAATTAATATTGTTACAGCCACAGTTGCCTTATATGTAGGGGAAACTTCCACACTGAATAATTCATATATGTGTAAGTAGGAAAAGCTATTGCCATATTCAAGTTTAATATTCATAGAAGTGTCGCTCAATCATGTGGCCTGTCGAGTCCGCTTCAACTCTGGTGGACATTGTGTGAATTAGCAACTGATTAACAAATCACTTTAGGTCGACTGGAAAATGAAACAATTGGGTATGCTTAGTCAACCTTTTATTTGAAAAATTCTTGTTATTTATTCATAAATGGAAATTAACCTCGTTAATTTGCAGTAATTGCAGTGGAAACTTAAAATGGAATTCATTATTAAAGAGATGTTTAACACATATTATGAGTATATTAATCTATGTATGTATGTATGTAGGTATGTATGATCTATGGACATATTTATTTATGCTTTTAAAGCATGCACTTAGTATTTACATATTTATTCATTTATTTAAATTAATTTAGATAGAATCGCATGTATTTTTAGAGCAGTCAAGGTAAAAATAAATGGAAATTGCAATCGCTCAATACTCTGCGTTGTTGTATAATAATTAAATCATAAACTCATTGACTTGTTCTTTGAATTATTTACGTACATATGTTTCAATGCTGCGATGCGACAAATTAGTGTATGTGTTGTCAATTACCCGAAATTTAATTGAAGGGCTCATTCAATTAAATCACAGTACTTGATGAGAGAAGACATAATACTGTAAGATGATTACACAGCTAATTTAGTGGAAAGAAAACTAGCAATGTCTAAGGCTCCTCTATTAACTATACAAAACAATATTGATAATGTGTATATGTATCCGATCTTAGACTTAATCTTAACTCAGCTTTGCTTTCATTCAGTCATCAGTTTAGCTTATATTCGTACATATTGGTAATATCTACATTTCTAAATTAAAAGTAACTTAAAGTAAGTTTGAATAATTGAAAGGCTCTATCTCATCCAATAGTTGCTTTGAGCCACATTCGACCCAGAGTAGGTCCAGCAGAGAAGGATTCGAGGACTGGACTATGAAAATTGCCAATTTAGAATTGTTGCCAACTGTAAATGCGCATAAATATTGTATTACTTTTACGATGACACAAAGGGCATCCTATGTACAGATACAATATAAAACTTATATACATATATACAATATGTAGAGTAAACACACACAGAATATATAAGAAATTTCGAAGGAAAAGAAATACTTAATATGCTGAAATGCATGCAACGTCTAAATACAATATCTACATTGGGTTTGAGCTGCCCTGGAGCATGCAAATCCACTGAGCTCCGGGCAGATGCCCTGACAAAGCAGACAACTGTCTTGCAGCAGCAAAATTCCTTTCTATTTTGCAATGTTTAGCAGGTACACACACAGGGTTTGAAGACAGCTGGAATTAGTGCGGATTTCGATTGGCTTTACCGTGGCACCATCTCGGTGGTCATCTCGGTGGTCATGGGATTCTCGGTGAGGACGACCGATTCAGTTGCACCGCTGCGCGTTGTATTGATGGTTTGTCTTGTTGTAAATTCTGTGATTGCAATGCTTACATCGCCGCCGTCGATGCTACCTCGATTGCCCAAGAGCTGCAGCTCACCCTTGAGCATGTTGGCGTCCCGATGCCGTCGACGATGCGCTGTCGTTGACTGCACGTTGCTGCCTGTCGTGTGACCATGGAGAGCAACATTAGTGGATTCAGTGCTACGACACAATAGTTCTTGAAATTCTTTACGGAAGTTCTCATTGAGCCATCCATAGAGCAGCGGATTGGAGCAGGCCGAGCTCATGCCAATCATATGGCATATGGCATAGGCCACCAGCATTCTTTGCGTTACGGCCGAAGGATGCTGCATATCCGCATACAAATTGAAAAAATTCAGCGGCAGCCACGACACCCCAAAGATGACAGCGATGCTTATCAAGAGCCGATTGGTGCGCTTCATCCGTCTGCCGCGCTCAACTTTGCGCTGGGTCGAGTTCTGCACGGTGACGACTGTGATGCGGCTCTGCAACTTGTTATAGATCCCGAAATATGCCACCGAAACAATCAGTATGGGCAACAGGTACTGCACGCACAGCGAGAAGATCGAGTAGTAGAAGCGACCCTCGTTCAGTGGCCAGTCTTCGATGCAGTACGATATTGTGTCTGGGACACCAAACTT
Organism: Drosophila quadrilineata; assembly: GCA_018150725.1. Lineage (NCBI taxonomy): Eukaryota > Metazoa > Arthropoda > Insecta > Diptera > Drosophilidae > Drosophila > Drosophila quadrilineata. The sequence continues at coordinate 319,534 of JAECWN010000356.1, forward strand.
TTGTAGCACCGGTGGCATTTTCTTATTGATCAATTGCTTGTAGATGAACAGAGGCGAGGCCAGCACTAAGGCCAGTATCCAAATTCCAGCCAGTATGGTGACGGCTCCGACAAACTGCAGGCAATCCCTGGTGGGATATACAATGACCTGTGAATGAAGTCGGGTAAACAGCAGAGTTGAATAAAAACAAGTTAGCAAATTGTTGGACACCTTCAATTCAAATGATGTGAGACAGTGCAAATGATTACCAACCTGATATCTGTCAAAAGCGATGGCTGTTATAGAAATGGTCGATACAAATGTGCTTTGGGCCTGCAGAGTGCCTATCGTTTTGCACAGAATGGCACAGGAGCCGTATGGCCAGAATTTGGAGAGAATTTCCATTAGAGTTAACGGCATGGTAATGATGCACAAGAGCAAGTCTGCAAATGGCCAGCAAATCGGCAAGACGACATAAGCCATAAACGTCAAATGAGGTTAAATAACGCGTTCATAAAGCGCACTCACCCGATATGGCCAGATTCAGGATGAAGAGATTCCGGGCTGTGCGCATTACTGGCTTACGCACCACTGCAATGACCACCAAGCTATTTCCGATGGCTCCGAACACAATCAGCACACTGTACATTGCGATTAGCAAGTTATACCACGGACTCTGTATCGCCCGATTATGCAAGTATTGTTCTATCAGCAACTGATCCATGACTGGTGGCATATCACTGGTATCATTGCTGGTGCTGTTCAGGCGAAACATTTCGTCGCTTTTGTTATCCTCGGGGTCACTGTTCAGGTTATTGTTATAGCTAAAGTTGATGTTCGGAAAGAGTCGTGGATAATCAACCAGATGACGACGCTCTCCAATCAAGTCAAAGTTGTTTTTGCTGGCAATATTTTTGAATATCTCCTCCGATGTGGGTACACTAGGGATTGTCCAGTTCATCTCGAATATCTGCAGTGAAATGAACTGTTCTCACATTAGACTATATCGAAACTGTGCCAAGACCTTGAGTTGCGTGCATGTGGGCCATCTGTTCGTATGCGTGATTTTATTCCCTTAATACTTATGACTTTGTCCTGAATGGCAAACATAAAAATCACATATTCATGCAGTGCCAGTCTCTATGCCTACAGAGTGACTCATTAGAGCCTTTATTTATGTTAGGGGAAACAGTTTCCAATTTGTTTCTATTAATACATATTGACGAAACTTTTCTTCTGAGAGATTATCTTACAAGTAAAAGGGCCTCGATGAATAATTAGAAGTTGCTAATGGGAATTTACAACATTTTAATTGAATTTTCGGTCTTCCTTCGTGATATGAAGACCACTGTTTTTGTGATGGAATTGCGAAAATATGTTAAGCTCTATGAATATTTTGAAGTAGAGAAACATTTACTCATCTGAGAAATAAAACAGAAATGCTGAAGAAGAAGGTCAGCAAGGAATGCGTGCTTAATTCAAGTCAAGTTATAAATGACGACAATTGCTTAGACAGATTGTGTAATTTTATGCAGAAAATGAGTGAGAACTTATCTCTGTGCCAATACAGATAAAGATGGAGAGAAAGAGAAATGAGTCAGAGCTGCTACTGCTGCTGCTGCCAACAAGATTCGCTTGGCTCCCTAAAGTATGCTTCGCAATCGGCAGCTACAATTAATGCGTAGCCCATAAATCAAGGCAATCGTTTCTGTGCAGCTGCCATTCATCGTCTACGGGGAGTCGATGGAATTGATAAAGAGATATTGAATGCTATTGTTGCTCAACTGATGGGCAAAACTGTCAACTTGAAGATTACTTTTGGATTCAATTGAAAATTTGTAAAAATGCTCTGTTTTCATTGGAAAAGATAAATATAAATTTGTAGACAAAGGATGCCTAACAGGACAAAACAAAAGTTTGTGAAATATATTTGATGTAAAATTTTGAAGTACATTCTCCACCTTTCATTCATTATATAGAAACACACTCAGGGAAAGTTTAAATTTAGTTTTCTTGTTCTTTTTGCAGTGCGACAGATAAATTTATCACTGTTGCCTTTTAACAGCGAAATGGGCGGTTGGAAAATGACTTTTTTTTCGAAAGTTGACGACAAGAAAAATTATGTAAAGTAGCCTCAAGTTCATGAAACTTGTCATGAATTTGAATAATTTTCAAACTGTCAGTGCTCACCACGAATCCGCCATGTGGGTGGATTTACATTTCAACCTACAGAAGTGATGGCCAGAAAAAGAACAAGCAAAAGAATACAAATAAATACACAGAAAAGTTTGAATAACAGAAAACATCAGGAGACTTAACCCGTTTTTATTTTTATCTGTATTGACACAGCTCAGCTTTTTATAATTTATTTCAGCTGCAGCAATGCTGTGTCAAGGCGGACCACTCCCTTCAAGGACATTCCTATTGCAGAGTTCCTTATATTGCCTTCGGGGAAATGCTTTTAGTGTGTCTTTTAAGGAGAGAACATGAAAAGCGAGCACATGTTGGAAATACTATATAATGTGGGCATATCTACATACGTACTCAATTAATTGCTCAAGGCTTTACTCGATGTTGCGATTTGTGATAATTGAAAATTTAATCTGTGAGGCGAAAGATAAACTTTTAAAAATGTAAAATCAATTTCAAGATAAAACTTAAAGGTTTCCTCAATGACTGTAAGGAATAAGGTTTTCACAAGGAAAAAGATAAAATGAAAGAGTTTTTAAAAGTTTCCTCCCGCCTGATTTGATATATAATTAAAATGATGTCTGTTGGACAAGCAATTTGAAATGGATTCTTGCCTTTGTGAACCCCGTTTAATTTGAAGGAAACTGTATAAATGTGAAATGATGTGATTCCAACTACCATATGGCGAAGTCTGTTTGGATTCCCTTTCAAGAAGCGCAACTCACGTAAACAAATAATACAAAAACGAAACTTTTCGCTTCCAAAGAAAGTTGTGGTCGGAACGTAATTTAATTTCGAGTTGACATCCACTTTGTAATGGCTTCTCGGTATGACGAGACATTTATAGTATTTACACTGCAATTACACTCAGCATTGCTTTTCATTGCCCATTGTTCTCACAATGACAATCTCTTCATATAATAAGTGTACTCGAATAAATTCTTTTATTATATACAATTTAAATGACAACGTGACTCCGCAAGCAATGTTCCTGGCTGACTCTCTGGCTGCCTGCAGTTTATAATTTACGCCAGGGAATGCTCCTGCAGAAATGTCCTTGGCTCTCACTGCTATTAAGCCATTTATTACTGCAATCGAAAACTCAGAGCAGCACTTGAGTTGCTGTCTTATTAGAAAATATCTCTCAATTTTTCAATTCCATTTCAGTACGTCATCTTTAATTTGCATTCAGCGCCAAGAAGTATGCAATTCACAAGAAATGCAAAATATTTGCGAACAAGCTGTAAACCGTTTACTTAACTCAATTTTTATAGGAATCATATTTTTTAAATATAAACCATTAACAGGTAGTGTGATGAACTTTGGAATTAATTGAATCTCTGTTGGCGTGTTGTTTTCAATAATTAAGTTTTCTGAGCATATTAATTTTAATATTAACAAAAAATTAATTGGTTTACAATTTTAATCTCATTTAATAAACATGCATTTTCTTGTTTAATAATTCTACTCATGAATTACCCGGAATTTAGTTTCTACTTCAAAAGGCTTATTCCCGCGAATCCAAATAATAATTATGTTTCCTGCTGACGTTGATATAGTTTTTAACGAATTTATATATTTTGTTTTCACTTTGGCTGAATTATTGTAATTGCTCGTTGAAGCAACTGCCTTCAGTTCTTATTAAACTAAATTTCCGCTCAATAAAATCATTTTTACAGTGCCAAAGAACACCCTTGAACACACGGCACGCCCACACACTCTCACTCGTTTTGGGGAACAACATTGGCATTCACAATTTTAATTTTATTTTGATTAATATATAACTTCCTTGGCAGATTTGGATTATTCTATTTATTTGTATTCCAATTGGTTATCAGAGCCCGTACACTTACACTTTTTGTACGTATTTCGCGATTAGTTGGTTAGAATCGCTTAATGAGGAGTGGCTTCCGCACACGTCACTTGGAATTACAGCAGCACAATTCGATTACATATTTGTTGCCTTGGGAGGGAGTACTGAGGAATACACACACTGAATTCACATATGGAAAGCCTGCGTCCGGTTTATTATTAGCAGATATCCGCGGACAGACCACGCTGTTTCTACAAAATTTCACGCCTTCGATGTTTAATGGTTTGGCCAAAACGAAAACAAACAAAAGTATTTTCCATACCTTCTGATTTGTTACTTTTTAATTTGCGAAGTGATTCTTTCGCGTTGTTCTGCGCTCCACATCTTTTTTATACAAATACAACACAGATACACACGCCAGCAATATAAATTATTTACTTTACTTAAATATATATATATATATTTTTTATTACAATTTTTCATCTTGTTTGATCATTTTTCGCACATTTTATGACTTTCAACCGTATTCGTGTGCCGTATCAATACATTCGATCCCGATAACTGGACGCGTATACAACCGGCGACCATCTGTTTGATTTTAGCGCACAACCCAAAGTTTTATACAGATAGTCCACAATATATCATATTCGACGGACCCGAGGGAAGTCCGCGTTACGTATACGCTGCTTGAGCCCGAAGTTCCGACTAAACGCGGTGCGCATTCTGCCGAATGCTTTTGACTTTGTTGTGGGCCAACAGCTGTGCGGAGCTTCCTTATCAATGAGTTTAGGGGTTGAAGATGCCAAAAAGCTCTCATCAGTTGGCAGCACAGTGGCGCAAGATTTCATTCAAATGAACCAAAATCAGATATGTGCGCATGTTAAAAATTTGTGAATTTATTTAATGTAAGTCTAGGCAGCCCTTGGCATCGAATTTGGGTAGACGAAGTTTAACTACACGCTGCATTTCTTTGTTCGCATACAGCTTATCCTGGAATCGAAAGGCTTCTACGCTGTCCTCAAAGAAATCACTGAATCCCTTGAAGTCTTTGCCCTCATAGCACATCATGGTCTGAAAGTTCATCGCAAGCAGACCTAAACAAAAAAAAAAATAAATAAATAAAAAAGAATTTCAATTTATATTTAGTTTTCGCTATCAGAAGTGAAAGCTGCTGACCGGCAAATCTGCGATACTCGTACTGCATGTGGAACTCATGTAAGCTGGGAAAGGCCCCCTCGTAGTGCAGCTGGTCCAGGAAGTGTCTGAGAGTGTAGTAGTAATACTGGACCAGTTCCAGTTCTCTGTCGAACACATCCTCCTGCAGCGATGTGTTGAGGAAGTAGTGCAAGTCCATGGCTGACGACGTCAGAGAACTGAATTGAAAGTCGATGGGCAGCACAGTTGTTGGCTTTCCCTCCGAGTCGTATTGGAACATGATGTTGGTTGTCCAGCAGTCGCCATGGATGAGCGTCTGGAAGTCATTGTCGCTCACATCATAGCAGCGTGCCCCATATTCCATAATGTGATCTGTCAGCTGCTTCAGCTTGGCATGGTACTTAGCTTTGAGCTCGGAATTGGACGCGACATATCGGGTGAGAGTTTTAAAGAAACCAGTGAATATTTTTGTATATCCCTTGCAGCTGCGGGAGTAGAAGAATCTATCAAAATTGTTGGCAAACAATTCGGGATTCTTCTTCATGGCCACAAAAGCGGAGCCATGGAACTTGGCCAGCATTCTGAGAGTTAACTTTGTATGTTCGTAGTCCAACTTCTTTATACGATCAGCATTTACATATTTGACCTGAGACAGATCCTCAAGAATAATTGCGCCATTGTCCCGATCCACACAAAGGGCATCTGCATGAAGCTTCTCCATATCTCCGGTTTCTCGCAACAACTGCGACATCCTCGGCAGCACAAACTCATACATGTCCATCTCGCGTTTGTATACATTCGCCTCGATAAACGCTTCTGACTCGGGAGTGCCACTTGGCCCAGTCTCCTTGAGCAGATACGATTGCTGCTCCACGGATCCATCTCCTTGCCTGAACTCCACTCGGATACGAGTTAGCACACCTACGAAATTCTCACCCTTGCCTGTTGCCAAGTTGGACTCCAATTTGGTTAAGACTAGCTGATCATCCTTATGAAAGATTCTCAGTTTCGACTGCATATAATCCTTGGATAACCAATCTGGGAGTGCCATTTTGAGGTTAGTTTCTTTCTATGACAACTTTAGTCAATTTTTGGAAGACACGTAGTGATGTACTCGGAATGAGGCAACTGACTGGACGATGTCTGGGGACGACCTTATATTATGGATGGGGCAGATAAGCTTATCAGTAACGTCACTTTCAGACGCATCCAAGTGTTACGTAGTGTCTTAGATAGATAATACCTGTTATAGATAGCGTGTTAGATTCTATATGTCTATCTCCCGATTTCATCTCGTAATCTTAACAAAGAGTGCCTGTATATATATATATTACGCGTGATTTTATAGGGGTTGTCTGACAAGGAAATGCATATTCATCATGACGAGACAAAGCTTCAATTTCTATTTGTATGTCCCAAGTGCTGCTGTAAGTTGTCCGAAAAGCTGCCCAAGACTTGTCTGTCCAAATGATTCGTTTATTTTCGTGGTAAACATGCTTTAAATCATATTTTTATACAAGTCATATATAGTTGCCCCTTCAGTGGCTTGGCAACGACATTGCCAATAAATTCAACTGGATGCACTGGGTCATTAAACCAGTTTGTTTTGTTTCAATGCTAGCTTATCATTCAATGTTTGCCGGACGCTTAGCAGCGAGTGGGTGGAGTGCATCAGAGATGGGTGATGGCTGATGGGAACAGTTGGGACTGTGGCGTTTGTTTGTTTCCCTCGAAATTGCTCCACCTTCTCTGAATCATGTTTGATTAACTAAATCATTTACATATGTAGTATGTTGGCCAACAGATAGCAGGCAGGCGCCCCCTGAGCCAGTTTGTTAGCCTATTTGCCAGCCAACTGGCTGGAACTTTTATATGTTCGTAGTTGGATTTCCAAACCATATAAACGTATATTGATTTTCGCGAATTGCTGGCGTAGATTCTTGGTCTTGGTGGGTGGGGTAGTCCAGCGGACGGGGCAATTGCCTGGTAAACAATAGCGTGCCGCTGATAAGACATAAGTAAACACAACACATATGAGAGTGGTGAATGGTGAGTGGTGAGGGGAGTAGAGGCGCCACCGCTCTTAACGAAATGGGAGGGGTTGGCCTTTTAGCCTTTAGCTAGAGTAGATTTTGTTGTTGGAGCATTGGATAAATATTGGATCAACTGCTGTGAACATTTCATTTAATAAATACTTCTGTAACCTAAATTATGTTAAGTAAATAAAGCGAAAAAAAAATTAAATAAATAATAAGAATAATGTTGGCGATGATAATTTAACTAGGACCACACACGAACGCGGGCTCATCCCTGGCACGAATCGTTCTCTGGCTTCACTTCCCTCGCCCCTCCTCAGTGTATCCTCTTGCTGATGGTGTCCAAGTAGTTGTAGCCGTGGTACGCCTTACTCGTCGCCCAGTCCTTGCTATAGCCATTGGCGTTGACCTCATGCGGGCTGGAGGGGCTGTAGCTGTTGGAGTAGCTGCTGCCCAGGAACTGGGAGTAGTCGGCGGGATCAGAGTCGTAGACGTGCGAGTGGGTCTGCACCAGGTGGGGATGTATCTTGCAGAGCGTCTTGTACTTGAGATAGTGTATCAGCCAGCCCATGCCTCCCACCAGCAGCACGTTCATGCCCAGCACACTCAGCAGCAGACTCACCAAGGTCATCTTCAAATGGGCGATTTTGACCAAGATAATCAGTGGCAGCAGCACCAGCAGCTTCTTCTTCTTCTTATGCAGACGAGGCTCCACTGAAAAATAGAGTGTTCCTCTTATATTCCACTTTAGATTTCTAAGAAGGAACTCACCAGAGTCTCCAATTACTCTAGCATCAGCCTCTTTGGGCAGAGATATTAAAAGGCCATGATTGCGTCCAAAAGTCTCCAACGATCTCTTCAAGAATTTGGCAATACGCACCAGCTCGCTGTCCCCTGGAACACATAGCAACAATAGAGAAAGATAGAGAGAGAGAGAGAGAGAGTACGTAATTAGTGGCAAAAGAATTGTTAATCGGATAAGGCGCTATTTGTTTATAACAAATTATATCGAAAGTGTCGAGAGTTCCGATGAAATTAATTAATTGCTGCTGGCATGGTAAATATCTTCCAATGTTTACCTCCGTCTATATCTAAATGAGCAGCATACGAGCATTATAATAATATTTCTCGACTTAAGCATCGTAGAATAAAGTATATTTTCAATTTGCATGGAAACTGCTGAAGGAGAAACCAATGCCATAATTAAATAAATCGTTTTGATTGAACAACATCGAGAAAGCCACCGAGAGACGGAGAGAGGGAGACATACAGAAAGAGAGAGAGAGAGAGGGAGAGATGGATATATGAAAGATTCCTAGATATCGCAATGCAAAACCGCATCTCTTAATTGCCCTGCAATAAACACTTGACCACTTTCCCCCTTGGCCAATTCGAAATAGCCAAACAGCGAAACAGGCAAGACGGAGCTGAGACCTGTTGGACAATCACTTTTGGTTGTTGGTACCCACCTTCCATGCTCTTGGCATCATTGAACACCACAACCTCATCTGCCGGTTCTCCCAGCTGCACCAGCCTCAGCCAACGGGGCTTATCCAGCTCCCGTTCGTATTCGTTGGGAAAGAAGCCCATGCCATTGGTGGCCAGTTTCCAAATCATCTTGGCTGCCTTGTACTTCAGACACGAAACCAGATTACGAGTCGCGAAGCATTCCCGCTGATTGCGTGCTATGTAGACATCGCTATGAGCCACCAAGGAGCCGCCAGCACGTGCTGAGGAGCGTCCCACTTGCAAATTCTCTCTCAATTGAGATGGTGATGAGGATGATGCGGATGATGCTGCTGCTGAATATGAGATAGTTTGGGTCTGTGTATCCACTGGTATCTGATCCTGTGCACTGCCATAGTGTAGGAGAAGAAGCAACACCAATGCCGTGTAGGCAGCAATAGTCCAACGCCACAGCGGCATATTTGTTGAGTTTGCAGATCTGGAGTGGATGATAAGCTGTGAACTGTGGACACCACTTAAAGATACGACGCGACCAAGAGCACCGCACGGCTTGACGACTGAATCGCAAATGGAAACCAAAGACTAGTGAATACTCCTTTTATCACAGAGCCAGCCAAAGAGTTGCCCAGTCAACTCAATGCTTATGCATCATGCTCCGCACCGGAATTGCGATTCCTGCTCGGGTGCAGCTGCATCGCATTCCGAAGTCAATGCAAGTGCGTCTCTTTGTGGGTCACACTCAGACTCGGCGATGTGAAGCTGGTTTGCGCGATCCACTGAACAACAGACGACCACCGACAATCGTCAACCATCAACCGACCACCATACATACAGCATTGAGCCCCGTGCATCGTCTGGATTATGGCCAAGAGCAGCAGCAGCAGTAGTAGCAATAACAGCGGCTAACCAACTAAGCAACCTCCTTCTCGCTGCGTGTGACTGAAAGCAAAAGCAACCGCAGTCCCAGGCAGGCCTCAGCTCTAACTCAATCTCAAAGTCAAAGTCAATGTCTAGAAAAACGCAAACGAAAGTGAATCCCGCGTATCTTGGTAAGACTCTCGTATGTTGTTATAAACGAAACGCCTTGGCGCCATTCAAGCCTGGCCCACAGAGCAACGCTTGCGGCTAACAAGATGTTGTGTCTCTTGTAAATGATACCAATCAGAATAAGTGCGAATGCACTTAAGTGAGATTAAGCCGTGTACGCGACCATACATCCCATATCAAATACCTACCAATATGCCATAGATATAGTACCCAAATCATCTGCTCCCATACGTATGTGAGCAATTTACATATTTGATAGGAAAAATGTGATTTGCATTTGTTGCAAATTACTATACTATATAAACAGCTTCTGTCCAAGTCAATGGCATGTGGCATAGACAAAGTCAGACTCCACTCAGAGTCAGAGTCAGAGTCAGAGATAGAGTCAGTGTCCAGGCTCGGAGCTGTGACCGGCTTAATTACATGCCACAAGCACTGTTGCCACAGTTGTTGCATGCGAAAGTTGTTGTTGTTGTTGTTGTTGATGCTGTTGCAATTGTGATCTGTGGTGATGTTGCCACTGTTGCCCCTGTTGCATTATTGACCAGTGAAAGTAACAATTGGCGCACACTGTAGACAATTTCATGCCTTCCAAGCAGACATTTAGTGCGTATTTATTGATTGACAGTTCATCGCATTCTCCGCCTCAGACTGGCAATTTATTAATTTGTTGGCCCAGTCATTAGTAAGGATGACACAATCTCCGCTACTCCAACCTACAAATCCTTAAGTTAAGAGTAAATTATTCGATTTGACAGAATCTATAATAACACTTTGTTCAAAATGGAGAGCAGGTGTATGTAGAAAGTTTAGCCACAATTGCTTTAAACAATGTTTTTATCCGGCCACAAAAATGAAAACCCAAAAAAAAAAAAAAAAAAATAAAAATTAAAATTAAATTGAGGCAAAAACAAAACAATTATTTTTGATCCACTTGTCCACAGCTTGGTCAAAACTTAGCGAACAATGATGATTGGACTTTGATCAAAAGCGTGATGATAATGGGGATACTTGAATATCAAATCACGAGTATGCTGAGAAGGAGTTGCTCAGGATTGCAGAGCATGTGCCGCCCAAAACTACTTTTACGAGCCATAGATGCCATCGATGAAGCAGCTGGAGGATTGTCCACCGACTCCAGCCACAGCTTGGCGCCGGATGTATAGATAGTTATATGGTCTGGCCAGAGGCACATTTCAGTTTCCGACATGACTTTATGCCTATCATTAAAAATAGTTTTGGGTTTCTCGATAGCAGCAGAGAAACTTATTGTTAATGTGTGTTTAATTGGATATGCGTTTAAGTCTTAATTGGCAAATGAAACTCAAAGGCCATATACTCACACCTGATCATCGTACTTTGACAACTCAATATCCATGTTTTTTCAAGTTGCATCCTAAATTGCAATATTAAAAAATATTTGCATATCTGAAAGCGGGTTTATATATAATAAATGAATTTTCTTTGTCCTACTTTATTATTTGAATTTGCCACTGCCCATACACATGCTTAGATAACAAATCAAGATTTCTATATAAGTCGTTTACTAAATGTGAGACTTTTTGAAGTAGTACAGAAGTATTAGTATTAAAGTATTAAACTACTCACGGAATTATTGCATGGGAACAATATTTTGGTGATTATTTGGCAGAATAGCAAAGTGATAACACATTGTCAGCTTCGATTTCTGAGCATTTTTTATAATGATAAACATATGAATATTATTTCCTGAATAGACATTAATCGGGCTTATGACTTTCAGTGCACATCGTAGATATAACATTATATGCTCTGCGATTTGGTACTGCGACACTTGTCCGCCATCGTGCTTACCCAATTTCAATACCAACTTTGAGACTAAAATTTGTTGATTAAAAATGAGGGCGAGAGGGCGCTTTTCAAAAAGTACCAATTATGGTCAGGAATTTTCCTATAAAAGTTATTTTAGTATCGAACAAACGTCGCACCGTCGCACCGTCGCTTACAACCGTTTCCCTTATCCAATTTGCAAACCAACTATCATTGTTGAATTTGCGGTGGAAAAACGAAGTCGAGAGGGCGCTTAGCAAAAAGTACCAAAGTAAAGTAGGTGTTTTTTCTACAATGGAAGATGGCTTATTGAATTGGCTATCAAGTTTTAAAAAATAATCAATAGATGGCGCTCACATACTTTCGAATATAACAATTTTAATTATTCAAGCACTATGAAGCTTATATGTATAATTGTATAACTCTATTAACTACACGAAGCACGTTATCACTGGCTCCGCTGCTAAGAAAATAATTTTGTGATAACTAACAAAAACGTAGACTACTTAATTTTCTATTCACAAATAACTACAGAACCATATTCTTGCTGCTCCTTGCCCGCAAAAGACGCATTATTAGCGAGTTCTTATCAAGACCGTAGATCGATGTCTGTTCACCCTCATCCAGGAGTGGCCCATCCGCCATGTAGTCCATATTGAAGATACCTGTTGTTGGACTTGAGACAGGTGATGTTAACATAGTTGTTGTTGTTGTTGTTGTAGGTGAAGAGGCTGGAGCTGTTGCTGTTGTTTCAATGTCCACAGTGTCTGCTTCTGATTCTGTTGAGGTTGATGAGGATGTGCTCAGATCTACCTCCTCTGTGGTGTCATCCTCCAGAATGTTGTTCACTTTGCTTGATGATGGCTCTGGAAGTGCTGTGGTCTGAGTGGTCCTCCAGCTCTGTGAAGCCTCTGTTGTTGATATTGTTGCTGTAGTTGTTGTTGGAGCTATTGTGGTTGATGTTGATTCCATTGTTGATATTGTTCTGGTTGTAGTCTTAGGAGTCGTTGATGGTTCAGTCACAGGCTGACTTTCGGTGCTTGTCTCCGCTCTGGCGTCAATCTTCTCTGTGCTGGGGCTGGAGGTGGCTAAAGTGGGGCTTGTTATAGTTGACTTTGCCGTCACAGTTGTGGCTATCAGTTGAGTGGGCGTGGCCGGTGTCACTGACCAACTGAGCTGTGGATACTTCTCGCCAAAAGCCTTCTTCGGATTGATTCTCTTTTGGTGGGCATGGTGCATATGATTTTCATTGCCCGCATAGTGGCCCAGCAGCCAATTATCCTTGACGCCCCACAACTTTGATGTGGCTAGTTCCATGGACTGGTGATTTGCAGGAATTGCTACGAACTGTTCAGATTCAATCTTTCGTATCTTGCGATTGCTCAAGTCTTTTGTCGAGGGCGAAGGCGAAGGCGCCGACGTAGTTAGGGGCATAGTCGTGGGCCTCTTACGTTTTCTGAGCTGTCGATGAGTCCTCATGGTGGTTTTTGCATTCGAAAGTGTTTTAGGAGTGGTGGTAGTTTCAGTGGCAATCTTGGGCGAGTAGAGCACGCTTGGTATCAGAGATGATGGCTTCTGTCTAGGAAATGGTATGCTCTGGGACACCTCCTCGTTTAGCATGGAGCACTCCCCTTTGTGAGTGATCTTCCAGTCTATAAATGATTCAAACAAATGCATGTTAGTTTGAGTCTAAGCGATGCCATATGTAGAGAGGTGAAGGGAAACTTACTGCTGTTGGGATCCTTACAGCGGACTCTGTCCAGATAGCATTCGTTAATGATGGTGTAGCCAATGCCATTGCGGTTGGCGCAGATGGGACTGTAGACAGTGGGGCATGGCTTATCGCAGCGCCGACAGGTGCCGTCATGTAGAATGGTCCATGCTGGAATGGCAGAAGTAAAGTCCTGTTGAGAGTTGTTGCCCCTGGGGTATAATTACTCTATGCTTACCATTGCCCACAGCTTGGCTGTACTCCATGAGGGCACACACATTGTCGAAGGTGCGGGTCTCGCCGTTGAAGCTGCCACAAACGGGTTCATTGCTGAACACACAGGTGGTGCGTGCTTGAGCCTTCTTGCCAGGGGCGGCACGGGATTTGTTTGAGGTACCATAGACTGACCTGTGCTTGGGTTTCTCAGCTATGTAGGGTTTACGTGCGGGGAGCGAGTAACTTTTCTCCATTGTGCCCGCATTGCTGATGAACTGTGTGTGGAATGTGGAGGGGGCAAAGATTTGGACCGTGTCCTCCGATATCTCAAAGTCCTCCAGCTGATTGAGCTGTTTGTGGCTGCGTTTGCTGCGCTCCACTTCCACCTTTGGCTTGCTCTTTGGCTTGTACTTTCGGCTGTGCTTCATCTTGATGCTGTCCTCACCACACAGTCCCTCCGAGACAACTCGCCAATCTGCAAGAGGTTCAAACTTAGTGGACACACTGATTGTATGTATACAGTTACTTACTTCTCCTAGTCCGGATGTTCTCCGCATTCACCAGGCACTCATTGGAGAAGGTGGACTTCACGCCGGCGTAGCTGGCACAAACTGGACGATAGACATTGGTGCAGGGCAGAGGACGACGACGCTTGCGCTGACCCACAAGCAGGGTATGAGCAGCCTGCTTCGGCTTAGATCCTTTGATGGGACAGACGCCCCACTTGTAGACCAGCCAATCAGACTTCGACTGGCAGGAGGTGCGTGCCATCTCACAACGGTTCCTGAAGCTCTTGCGCACGCCTGTGGCCACACTGACGCCACAGATGGGCTGGAGGGAAGTGTCGCATTCAAAGTCACAGGTGGGAACACAGTGCTGCAGAGCTACGTCAACTGATACGTCAAATGATAAGCAGAGGTTATCATTTACAAATGTGATAAATAAGAAGTTAGACTTACACAAGGGAGCACCTAAGAGATTTTCTCTTTGAGCCTTTCTTAGATCGCATTCGTTTTTGAATAACAAATATTCGGAGCGACTGCGTGCACACATGGGAGCGTTGTCATTGGAGCACAACATGGTCTCGTGGTCCAAGGCGGAAGATGTTGCTCCACAGCCTAGGGCAGTAATCAAAAGTAAAAGTAGAGGAGCTAGTAGCTGCAGTTGTCGTCTGCTGATCCCACACATCATCTGGCTGTATGCTGAGCAAGAAACCCCACACTAAATGCAATCTGAGATGCGTTGGGTTCTTTTATACTGAGAATGGAACAGTGCAGCATCGATAAAGAAGACAATGCCAAAGATTTGCTGTCAGCTACACACGTGATAATCGCTTAAGCTGAACTTGCATTATAGATTGCAATGCTGATTCTAGATCAGATTGTGATAATAGTGATAAGTATGCAACTTCTTATAGTTATAGTTATTGATAGAGTTGCGTCGAGTTGAGCAGTTTAGATTTCATTTAATCAATTAGATAGTACTTTGCCTAATGCGGCTGCATGAGAATTCGGCTTGCGGCACTTGCTACGTGATTTCTGGCTAAATTCGGCAACGCCACGAGAATCAAGATAAGAGACTCTGTCGACGCACTCGACGTCGCTGCTGCCCCAGATTTCGCTTAGCATTTGCATCGATTGCGCTGTGCGGTTGCTGCTGTTGCTGCTCAATTTGTTGGCCAAGTTGAAAAGTTATGAGTTGTGTATGAGAATCTGCAAAATCTTTTCCGCACTTCTACAAACTGATTATGTGCATTTTCAACTTTGCTTATCAGTCGCATTTCTTGGCAGCTGCTTCATGCCATATCAATAAATGAAACTACCTTTAAAACTATGTATAGTTCTATGCAGTAGTATCTTTATCTCTCATTTTGATTGCACTTTTTACGCCTCAATGAATTTCGTGTTATCGTCGATGGAAATTCTCTAATATCCGGCCGATGAGTGCCCATCACATCGCATCACATCACATCACAACACAACATATTGCATCGTATCGCATCAGAATTGAAGCTGAAGTTGAGTTCAGTGAATGAAAAATGACAAAAATATTCGCACGCTTGTTCCCTCTTCAAGATAAAATTTAAAGCTGATAACAATTTTTGGGTAATTCGTTAAATCGTTGATTCGGTTCACGATACGTGAATGATGTTCAGCTGCTTGTAGCAAGTAGACCTTTACCATATGTAGTATATCTCTGATAAATGCCGGAAGTGAATCACATATATGTGAAAACTTTATTAAACATCAATTTAAGAACTGCAACTCTCATTGATGGTTTTTCTCAGGAAATGCATTGCCATGGAAACACATACTTTAGTTTCTTCAAGAGCTCAGTTTCAGGTTGCTCTCGAACATTAACCTAGATGCGATTGGTTTGGCAAATTGAAAAATAATTTGCTGTTTGAGAATGCTATTCTTAGTAAAAAGTCGTGGCTTGACATAATCGTTTGGCAAGTCATTGCCAAGAGATGCCAAGAGAGTGTGCTGCGATCATGGCCTGAAGCTTCTTGGCCATTCTAGCTGCCACTCGTTAATGGCCAGCAATTTCAAAATAGAAACGGGCGCAAAATTGCAAAATTTAATAATGCGCTGCTAATGATTCTCTCTCTCTCTCTCTTTTATTCGGATTCGCTCAATAGAAAAATGCTTTCTTTTCATTCAGCGGAATCTCAAGTCATCTCGTCTCATCTCCACGCTAAATGCTGAATACGCTTCGATACTGAAATGGGAGAGAGTGTGAGAGAAGATATCAGCTAGCTGAGATTCAACGGATGGTTACTTGCTTGGCTGGTTGGTGGCTCGGCGGCTTGGCCAACTGGTTGGCATTGTTGGATCGGGGCAGCTTGGTTAGAGCCGCGGCAAAAAAACGCAACGCAGTCTAACGACAAGAGCTGAAGCATAAAGACATGCGAGTTCGGGTGCAACAACCGCTGAAGTCAGTGAACGCATTTCATTAAGTGCCAAAAAACAAAAACAGAAACAGAAACAAAAACAATAGTAAATAAAAGAAATAAACAATTTTAGAGTCTTACACAGTTCGTGTAGGAGAGTGTGTTAAGTAAGAACTACTCCAAGTGATTCGTTGTGAAACACTACTCGACATGGTTGTACAAAAGGCAGCCACGCCCACACTGCCTGTGGCAGCAGCTGTTGCTGTTGGTGTTGGTGTTGCTATTGACGATAGTTCAGGCAACTGCTACATGCAACAATATCAAAAATATGCCACACACTGCGAGACCGCAGACAGCGGCAATGGCAGCGACCTGGAGAGCAACAGCGGTCCCCCCCAGCCCCCTCTAATGCTGAGCGATGACAGCGAGGAGAGCGAACCGTCTTCGCTGAACAGCGACTCGCTCAACTGCAGCAGCACGGAGTATGTGCGTCAGGCGGCGGCCAATCCGAGTGGACAGATACGTCAGCGGAGCAACAAGTCGCTGCGCATGCTCGGTGCGCTTTTGCCCGACTCTTTGCTGCGCGATATACGGGACAGAAGGAGTGCGGAGTATGTGGTGCAGTTCACCAGCCCCGCTGAGGTCAAGGACAAGTCGTCAAACCGGCAATCGCAGCCAGTGACCGATGCGGAGCCAGAGTTGCCATTGTTGCCATCGTCACATTCACCACTGTCTTCGCAGTCAACGTCGTTGCGTTTGTCGCGCGAATCGCTTAATGAGGAGAGCATCGAGGAGCTGCGGGCGGCAGTGCATCGTGCCAACTTTGTGCAAACCGGTGACGAGTTAGCCACTCCATCTCTGCCAACTAGCAACAATAGCAACAGCAGCAGCAACAGCAGCAGCAACAATCCTGGTACCAATCGCTCCAGCAACAACTACAAATATGCTGACGATCAATACTACAGCTTTCACATCAACGAGCACGAGAACTTCAGCAGCTTCTCGCGGACTGGGAATGAGGCGGACCTGGCTCGCTTAGCGGAGCAACATGAGCAGCACGATGTGTTCGCCGGGTATCGGGATGTGCGCAGCACCGCCAGCTCCACACAGTCCACCATCCGATCGGCGAAGGGAACGGTGCGCGGTGTTAAGAATCGTGTGCGCAATGGAATAGCCACATTCTTGCAACTGCAACAACAGCCAAATGCCAAGGTAGGTTGCAACTTGTACTCTCTAATTAGCTGCCCCTTCCCACGCTACTGACAGTTAACCTCTCCCCGAACCACCCCCCCTACCAGTGCTGTGTAGCCTATTGAGTCACTGGGCTGGCCAAATTATGCAATCTACGTGCTGCGCATCTCTTGGCGAATTGTTTACACGCTCCATGGGAGAAAGTGCTACCAAAACAATTGCCATTTGCTGTGTGGCATTAGTTGTTATTATTGTTGTTGGTTGTTTGTTGCTTTTCAATATCTTTCATTTCACATTTGGTATTTATGTCTTGCCGCCTTTTGCTCGTAATCTAATGAGCTATGCCAGTCCGCAAGTCTCTCAGTCCGTCAATCTCTGGTGCCTCCGTCATTTCTCTATCAGTATGGATATGTGTGTGCATTTTGATGTGGATGTGTGTGTTTCTGAGGCAATTACACACATTCGTATCTATAATGAATACCGTTAAGTGGCTTATTTTGTCGACACTCGCTGCTTGCCCCACCGCTTGCCACAGCTTCAACATCAGCTGCAGCTTTGGATTTAGCTCTGGCTTATTTATGTTATGTATGTAGATATCGTGTGGTGCTTTAGGCCAGCGGTTTGTTTCTTTTTCTGTTACTTTTGTGTTGATTTTTTTATGTTTTTTTGTTTTGCTTTTGTTTTGTGGTGGTTTCCCAGTGGTAAATAGTAGGTATGAGCCGTTGATCCGTTGAGCCGCTGATCCGTTCATCCGTTGAGTGACTAATGGCCAGTTAGAGAACTGAGGCAACTGAGAAAATGGAGGAAACTCGAGCTAATCGTTGTCATAGAAAGTGAGCAGAGTTAAATGAAATAATCAACAGTTTCTAGTTAGATATCAAAGTATGTTCAAAGATCTCATTTCAGTTGGTAATGAGATTTGTTCAGATTAAACTGCCAATAGAATAACTAGAGTGTCTCAATATAAAAATTGTAATATATTAAAATTTTCATTATGTTTCTCTCCATTTCCTCTTTAATGACCCCTCTTTTGTGTTAGCATCATTAAAAGTACATACTAAAGATCTCGGCTTAACAGTTACATTTATTTATCAAGCATAAAAATCAGCTCAGCTGCAACCTTTATGTAAATCTTGTTACTATTATTATTATTATGATTATTTTTGGAGAGTTTTTTTTGCTTTGTTTATGCTCTTTAACTTTTATTGGGTTTGCGAGGTGTGCGTGAGCATTTCTCTTCCAAGAAAGAGCAGCAAAATTTCCCTTTATCTATTTTAATGTTCAGATTTTAGATCTGTTTAATTGTTTCGTTTGTTTACCAACTCTATTATTGCTGTTGTTTTTGCTAGCTGAGCTAAATGCTGATTTTCACTTTCGAAGCCATAGAGCTTGACTTGGACTGCTTAAGTTTGATGGAATGCTCAGAGCAGCAGATCAGCATATTTCAGACAAATGCCAAAGAGGAAAAGAAATGTTTTATGGCTCTATAGCGGGCCATATGCAAATTAACCTGACTTGATCAAAGAAACAGAGCCAAAGAAGACGCATCGCATTTGGACATCTGCATAATAATAATAAAAGTGAGATGCTGCTAATTATGATGCAGTCAAGTCAGACTCATATTCAAAACCCATACCCATCATTGTGATCAGAGCAATCAGCATGAATCGAAAGTGAAAATGTTGGCCATTGTTTTGAATGGAATTCAGATACAGTGGAAGCCCTAAACCCTGACTCAGAGATTGGCCCACCGATGAAAAGACAATGCCAAGGGGCAAGCAGAGCTGGCATTAAGCTATAATTAGAGCAATTTGTATTGTTGATGGCTGCCAAATCGGATGGATTGCCACAGTGAACACCATAAACACTCACACACATAAATATATTGGTTTCATTTTGTCACCTTCGAGAAGCGACTGTAGTATAACAATAGCGTCTGTTGTTGGCATTGGCATTAGCCTCTATATACATATATATCGAAGTTTGTTGCTCAACTCTGTTGTTCGATTGCCAATCACTCTGAGACTGACTACTGTGACTACTGGCCTGGCCAATACAAGTGACCTGCTTTCTCTTTTTACCGATTCATGCAGCAGACACCAACATCAGCAGCAGCAGCAGCAGCAGCCACAGCAACTACACCAACTGCCACAGCGGTTGCTGCTGTGCTGCTCCATCTTCGTCTATTTGCGGTTGCAGCTTGACAAACAAAAAATAAAAATAAAAACAAAAACAAAATAAATGTGCTGTGAGGTTGGCCGTGCAAATCACGTGTGATAATTGCCAATGTGTGTGTGTGTGTATGTGTATGTGGACAGTGTGTTTTTGGCAACCCAACTAAACTCAACACACACCGACAAACAGTAAAATTGAATTCATGGTGACATCGTGCGGCTGCCAGAGCGTTAATCAGACTCGGCAGTCGGAGGGGGACGATTGTTAAAATGGAATTGGAAAAACCATCAGCGTTCAGTGTTCGCTGGAAAAGTTGACTTTCCTTTAGACAGCAGCTTGTATATATGTCTATGGATTGTGGTATGAGGCTTTGAACTTTTAATATGATTTTTAACAATTACGATAATAAATTTCAAATATATTTTGCAAGTCTGACAAACATTGATCGTTGCAAGTTTTATCGATATCTCCAGCTGAGATCGATAATTTTTTATGTTTATTTTTTTTGTAGAGATGTGAGTTTCTGGCGAATTCTCGTTATTCCGGTTTCGAAACAAAGTCTTAGGCAGAGAGTATTCCGAGTGCATCAGAAACTTGCAACAGAGAGTTGCATCAGTTGCAGCAGTTCATTGATATCGAAGTGCCTTTTGGCTGGCTGAAAGCGGTTCATTAGCCAAAGCAGACGGCACCAAACCAAAGTTGGCCAACTAACGGAAATGTTAATTGTCAAATGAAATGAGTGAACCTCAAGCAAAACCGGTTCGACTCCGGGCCTTACAAAATAAGCCATCATAAATAGTCGGAAAAACGTCGAATGGCCATTGTGAGCATTGTGAACAGCTGAGTTTTCGAGCGGCTGCCGCCAATTGACTAGCAGTTTTCCCATTATTGCTTAATTGAATTGATTAATAGGATTTTGAGTGACATGCAGAGTTATTTCGTTACGTGAGACATCGATGCCAACCACTGTCAGACAACGCTGAGCTGAGCTGAGCCAAGAGCTAATGAACCCCAACAGAAGTTGCATGCAGACAACATTCAAAAACAACAGAGCAGCCAACAACAGTCGCTATTTGGGATTACACATTCCATAGATTAAAAAAAAATTAAAGATTTCCCCCTCCCCATCTGCCTTTATCTGTATATTTCTCTTTTTCTCATTTCTGTTGCGCCCCATTTCCAAGGCAATGAAAGCTAACTGAAATTGTCGCTAGTCTTGTGTTATATTTGGTCATGGTATTGTTTTATAGTTGCCAGTTTGAAGACTCATTTGTTCTTAATTTGCTTTGCTAGCCTTCTCCATTTGGCTTCGCCCCAATCTTTCAGACTTAGACTTAGTCCAAGTCCATCATGGTCATGACCGTTGCGGGAAACAAAATCTCCACGATGTGGCGAATTTTGTGCCAATTTTCAGCGTATTTTCGCTTATTTTTTTTTTTTTTTTTTTGTGACCTGCTTTCCACACAGACTTACACACCGACTGGTAGACTGATAGACTCGAATACTGGCCAAGAACTGGAAGATCCAGTAATATTTAGCTTTTACTATTCATTCGCTTTTCTATTTACAGTGCTACAAGGAGAAAGATGTGGGCAAAGTTGTCCTCTACACAACCAGCATGGGCGTCATTCGAGATACCTACACCAAGTGTGCGAATGTCAAACAGATTCTGCGCACTCTGCTCGTCAAGTTCGAGGAGCGAGACGTCTTCATGAGCGTCGAATATCAGGCCGAGATGCGCCAACGCATGCACACCTCACAGATCCGAGTGCCCCAGCTGTATGTGGAGGGGCAGCACATTGGAGACGCCGAGACAGTGGAACGCATGAACGAGTCTGGAGAGCTGAGACAGCTGCTGAAGCCCTACAAGTCCATTGCCAGCACATACACCTGCCAGACCTGCGGCGGCTATCGCCTGCTGCCCTGTCCATCTTGCAATGGTTCCAAGAAGTCCGTACACCGCAATCACTTTACTGCCGAGTTTGTGGCGCTCAAGTGTATGAACTGCGACGAGGTTGGCCTGGTCAAGTGTCACAACTGCTGAGGTACCGTCAACCATCCATGTGTTAGCATATAAGTCCATTACTTGCATTTCGTTTAACTATAAATACGTTTAACTGTAGCTGTATGTATAACCAGTTTAACATAGTCAAAAGCTTCATGAAACACTAACTAATATGTATATTTAAGTAGTAAATAGTTTCAATGGAAATACCTTCGAGTTTTATTTCTTCCGGGTTATTATATTATTTTGAAACAGCGGAGATATAGATTTAAAATCATTTTGATATCTTTAATGAGTCGAACACAATAAGAATGCATTTTCAATTCAAAACAGACCTGATAACATTGAACCGAGTTCTTTTCAGAATTGCCATCTTAATATCATTAAAATTGTTGAACAGTTTTGGCAATGTTATATCTGTTTGAAAATGTATTTAACGTGAAATTAATAGATTTTGGATTATCCAATGCTTTTAATAGATTGACCAGGGTCATAAAACCTGTTGCAAAATGAAAGATGCTATTTTTATTTTTTATTTTTATTTAAAAAAATCAAACTAAATATGATTAAAAATGTATAGAAAACTGTATTTTCTGCAGAATTTCGGATTCAACTTTTGGAAGGATGAAAGCTAATAGGTCAGAGGCTCTTACTTCAATCGAAACTATAATATCTAACATTACTCTTTCCAACGTATCCTCTTTATCAGTTTTTTTTTTGCTTTTCTCTCTTTTGTTGGCAATTATGTAAACCTGTCTTACCCTGACTACACACTGAATGTGCAATTTTCTCGCGCCATTTAATTTCTGCCGGAGTGTCCGTAGCCCTTGGGTCTTGGGTTGGGTCTCCTTGAGTGCCTCAGCCTCCGGATACAGTTTGCTGCCTGCCAGCCAGACCAACTCTCTACGTCTGCACCGACTCTCTACGACCATTTTCCATTTCCATTTACTTCTGGTGTCTTTGTTAGTTATTGTTATGGCGTTTTTAAATGTTATTTTCCACTTGTCTCACGCTTGTGCTTGTTTCAAGTTTCCACCCACACGCACTGGACAGGCCACAGCCAAACTGGTCAAGAGGCAAACTGACCAACAGACGGTCTGACTAGCTGGCCAACTGACCGGCTAACTGACCCGGTTGTCCCTCGTATCAGCAGCAGAAGGAGCAGCAACCCTTCCTACTGCCATAGCATCAGCGGGGCGCTGTTAAAATTGTTGTGTTTCCGCATTTGCTTGTTGGCGACTGTTAGCACTGGACCCGGATCGTTAAATTCACAGGCGGCTACATTGTAATTACCGAGCACAGAACCAGAGCCAGAGCCACCGACAAGCGCCTGGCCCAAATCCTTAGCCAAGGCAACTTGATTTATGCGCCAACAGCGCCGCCGACGGCATCGGCATTCCCAACATCGTCGCCCTCGTCGTTTTCGTCATCCTCGTCGTCATACGCAATTTTTCATAAACAATTTGGCACAATAACATACAGTATACCGATGATGGGAGTGGAAAAATGGGGTTTTGAGCTATGGCCTCTGGGATACGAGTATATGTACAGTGTGTAGAGTGGGACAAGGAGGAGGAGACTATGGGTGGTCTTTTGGGTGGTGGCCAAAAAACGTGCAATATTAAAATAAATATTGTAAATGCCGGTAATGCTGGCAAACGGGCGGCATCGACGTTGAGCGGTTTGTGGCCACAGCAGGACCTGGCAGAGCCGACAGGACCTGTCGCCTGGCTTGAGTTCCGCTGTGCCACATTATAGTAGCTCCCTGGTTGGATTGTGGGCTGTCTAACTGCCTGGCCCAACTACCAACAGCTACCAGCTGCTGGCATTTAAACCTTTTAAAGGCACACTGCCTCCATCGCTTCCATTGTTAACTTTATCCGCCGTAATTAGTTTATGCGCGCAATTTCATGTGCATTTCGGTCATTAAAAGTCTTGTTGTAGTTGCTGTTGTTGTTTTTGTTGTTGCTCCAGCTTCAGTGCATTATTATTTTGGCATACTTTCCGGCGCTGGCACCAATATGTATCTAAAGCGATGGAGCTTATGCCTAATACTACATACTTTCAGGCTCAGGTGTTTTGTCGCGCACTAAAAATGTAAGCGGCGGCTGTGTGCGCGCGAGTGTGTGTCTGTGTTAGTGCTACTGCTCCCAATTGGCGACAAATAAAATTAGGAACACATTATGTTTTCGACAAAAACTTTGAAATTGTTTTGGCCACATACAACACACGCCCGTCCGCCCATCTATCCTCTCTGTTTACGCCCTTCAGCTCATTACAGATGCTGGGGATAGGGCTGGGTCTGGTCCACAAATCACGGGAAGCTACTCAACGGATTATTAAGTGAAAATTATGGCACTCCTAAGGCTCATAAAGCATTCACAATACTTGGACCACCACCAGCGGCGGCAAGTTACATTTTTTATTGTCATACATAGGGATTGTTGTTGTAGTTAATATCATATACAGAGGATTGTTGCTCTATTCTAGCTGCTGCATCTGTGACCTAACCCATTTGTTGGTTGTGAATGCTATAAAACTAACATAACTCACATTATGGAATAACCCAGTCAACCACAGAGTTCACCACTTTCCGACTGTGCATAAGTTTTAATCTGCTTTTGTTACAATCAGTTCGCCTTCGAAATGTCTGTCTCTCTGGCTGTGTCTCCTGTACATCTCTGAATTACACTGTACTCCGAATACTTGGTTAAAGACAAGATAAACGATATACGATAAATATTAAAAAAATTAAAAATGATAATGAATAAATTCCACAAATCATTATGATATTAATAACACTTGTTGTTTTTCAAACGCACTATGTGTTTTCAGATCTGTTTCCGAAAAACATTTCTATTTTGATGTATCATTCATTTTCAAATCATTTAAATATTTTCATATCTTAGGCTCTAATTTCTAGAACCTGTTTTTCTCTTCTTTTACTTTGAGCAACGCTTTCATTTTAAGTTTCTGCAACGGTTTCAACATAAGACGATGTTGTTCGAAATTTCTTTTCTTTGATCAACACTTTCTGCTTAGATTTTGAGTAGCGATTCACTTCCAATACATATGTTCACACAGAACTGAGCATAGGATATTTCATATAGACTATATAGAGAATGCAGGCTGTGTTGACTTTATTTTGATAGAGTATTTGGGCAACATCATTGAACAGTTTTAATACTCTCGACAGTTGGCCAAGAGTGCAAAACAATTCACAAGTTGAATGCAGTAAATAAAATCAAAAAAGGGAAAAGTGCGGCTAAAAGTAAGTAAACAATTGATTAAAATTTATGTGCTTTATCTGTTACTTATACATACATAAAAATACGCACACATTCACGAACACACAGACAGATTCAATCGAACTGATTCTATATAGATACTACTTATAATGGACCAGCAGAAACATTCGCTTTTATCGAAAGTTTGCCTTTCAAATTTTATGTGTGTGTATGTGTGTGTATTTCGGTGTGTGTGTGTGGGAGTATGTGTTGGGTGTCTGGGTAAACAGCATTTTGATTAAATTATTTTAATGGTAAGTAAGAGATATATGGTTAATATATACGTATCCTGGCACACAGACTTTCGCCAACGCCCCCTTTCCAATTCTTCAATCCTCTCAATTCCAAAATATTCCCTATATACTCATCCTCTGTCTCTAGCTCTCTCTCTCCGCTACCATCGCAGAGCTGCAGTCAATTAATTCAGCTGCGAACTATTAAAGCACACACCGGGCGCTCATAAATTGAGTTTGAAGCGCGACTTGCGAGCAGCCGCAACGGCAGCCATGGCAGAGAGTCAATTCTCAGCTGGGAGTTGTAAATGAATGAATATTTATTTCATAGATGCGAATTCGTACACAGATGCAGATGTAGACTATCCGAAGGCCCTCAAATCTGGCATGTTGTGCTGAGAACGGTTCAGCTGTATTTTCCTGCCCAGGCAGGCATCTGTCGGACAGTTTGGGATCTGATCTGAAGTTTGGGACTGGGTTTGGGTTGTGTTTGGTTTCGATTTGGCTATGTGCAGCTCTTGATGCCACCTCTTTGGAGCACCTGCCCGCATGCTTTAACTCATTCCACTTATACCTTGCTCTCTCTTTATCTGTCTTATTCTCTCACTGTCTCTATCTCTCGCTCTCTCTCTCTCTTCCTATAGATTTTATATAATTCTTTCCATCTCAGTCGAGTATTCGCTGCTTTGCGGCTCTGTCTGTCTCTGTTTAACTCTTTGGCTGACTGGCAAATATTTATTGAACACGATTTGCTCGTTAGGCGGACGCAATACACACACTCTGGCAAATACTCTCACACTCCAGAGCATGTCTAAAGAGAGCCAGAGAGTGTGGGAGAGAGAGACGGGAATGGGAAGAGGGTTTCTTTGCTCGCTATTTCGTTTCGCACATTCGTTTTTCACTTTGATTCATTTTGTAGCATTTTTCAATTTCTTTGTATTGAATTCTTTCTGTTTCTCTTTTCCCTTTTCCTTTTGCTGTTGCGATTTTTATCTAGGACGCTGACGCTACACTACTCAGCAGCCAAGCGATTTGTGTGCAAATTTTCAACTGTCATTATATACACATGTATGTGTGAGTGAATGCATGTGTGTGTGTGTGTCTGTGTGTTCGTGTGTGTAGGTGTTTGGTAGTTTGAAATGTGGACGGAGACCAGCCGAAGCCAATCCAAAAAAAAAGGAGAAACAGTTAATAAAATCCCTTGACACGGAGGCGTTTACATAAGCTTTTAGCAAATAATTGAGTGTGCGTGCCTTTGTTGTTATTGTTGTTATTGTTGTAGTGGTTGTTGTTTTTTTTTTTTCTGGGTGGCACGTGTGTCGTGCTATAGGCAAAATTGTGCGGATTGCGCCTACTCCTCCGGGGCCCGCTCCTGGCAGTTACCTTTGCGCCCAACGACCTGGTCGTCTGGGTTTCAGTATCACTTCCCTCTAACTCGAAATTCAATTGAATTGGCAAAAATTGTTGTTTACATGCCGATTTGCTTGTTTGATTTATGCAAAATGTGTGTGCCAGGGTAGTCCTGGCCTGGCTAGTGCCAGGGCCGTTACAAGTGAGGGAGTGGGAGACTAGTAGTGGGCGTCCAACATGTGAGATGATGTGCGCCTTGAGACTTAGCCAAACAATCCACCATTAGAATTAACCAGTGGAGGAGTTCCAATGCAGCTCTGCTGCTCATACGTATGTTTATTAGTTTGCTTGCCCATACGTCCTCGGTCCATTTGTCTGGTCCAGAGAACCCAAACTTGAACATTAAACGATATTAGCTGCCAATGTGCAAAGACAGCTGGCAATGGGAATAGGAGTGGCTATGGGATATGGGTATGGCTATGGATGGGGTAGGGATTGGGATTGGGATTGGGATAGGGATAGGGACTGGCAGCTAAGGGAAGGCGTATCAGATTGGCGACTCCCGATTGCTTTGGTGTGCGTGTATTTGATGTCGGTTTGGGGCATGTCCCTTAATAGGCTTCAGTCTGTTTACGCAGAACCTTTTGCTTTGAGTTCGACACGCTGTATTCGTATTTGACGACAAACATGATGTGAATCTAACTTGATAAATTTTCTATTTACATATGCCACAAATTTCACTCTGATTTCGGCCCCGACTACTTCTATTTGCCTGATTGGCATGAACAGCACGTATACGTATATTACGTATACGAATGTTACGTATTCGAATGTTACGTCAGCCAAGGAGATACGCTTACGTCGCGTTAGCCGTTGAATAGCAGCTTAAACGCTAAGTGCATGGCAGCCACTCAGTTTCTGCTTTAGCTCTCCAGCTCTAACTCCAAATTCCATCAGCATCTGCCCACATAATGACCTGGCCAACAACACAAACAACACAAACAACAATGAGGAGAAAAAAACCAACGCTCGCAGCGTACAAAATAAAATTTGTCTTCTGTAGAAGTTGCAGTCAAGTTTTCCCTGAGTTGTGGGTAAACATTTTTCAGCAGCAATAAATAATAACGCAGCAAAGAAATATTAATAATAAAAGCACGCAGCAGTAGCAACAGTAACAGCAGCAGCAACAGCAGAGTTTCAGAGTGCCAAAGTATGCAACACATAAAGGGACAACCAGACACACATACACACACTCATACTTACACTCACCAATACACACAATTGATGCGCCAGTGCCCATCCAATGCGAGGGGCAGCCAACAAGAAAAGTGCATCCACGAATAAAATCAAAGCCATCAACTGCAATTGCAGTAGATGGATACGCCGGACATGCCGGACACTCCGCCACGGCCACGGGATGGGGCAAATTGAATGGTTATTGAAAGGACAGTAGATCGAAGAGGGGTTGAGTGGAGGGCCGTAAGTGGTGTGAGATTTTCTATGAAAAGCAAAGTTTTCACTCTAGTTTTGTGCTGCCGGCCATAAAACTATTTTGCAAGATGCATAAAGACTTTGTCAAGTGGAAAAATATGAAAAAGTTTTACATTTCGATGAAAAGTAATGCCAACTAAATTGCTTGCCACTTGGGCAATGTGTGAACACTGTGACCCATGGCATGTGCTACATTAAAGAAAAGAAGAACATTCATCTGACAAAAAGTTTTCCATGCGAACTAATTGCCAAGTAGCTCGCAAATCCTGAAAATTTCTTAATGGTGTTAATGGAGGGAGGGAACAAGTGACAAGTGGTTATTAAATCACATTTAATAATACTCTCTATACACCTAAGTATATATACATACATATAGAAATGCATATAGTATATTCGCATGACAGGATAATGGACGATTTAAAGATTACATTTAACTGCCAAAGGCAGCGGCAACAAAAGCAAACAATGTTTAACATGGCACAAGGCACACTTTCAATTTTCTTAAAACACATAAAACTTGATTATCTTGATTAAATTGCAAATCAAAAACATGTTTCAAGGATTACTTGTGTGCCACATATACACACAGAGATACGTTTATGTAAAATCTTATCAAACCACACTCACATACACAGAGAGACACACAAATACTGTTGCCTACACAAAGGCTGACAAAGTGGGCGACAGATCTGTATATATATATATATATATATATATATATATATATATATATATATATATATAGACCTTCACATATTGCGGGTATAAATAATAATTGTAAATTGTAAGCCACACACACACACTCACATATATGAACTTAATGTGTGTGTGTGTGTGGGGAGGGGAGGGGTGAGCACATGTTAATCTGTTAACAAGAAGCTTAGATCGATTTCATTTCAAAAGTGTTTATATCAATTTAAAGTAATTACAAGCAGCCACAAGCACATGCGAACGAGGTTGACAGAAAACAAACCGACATCTGTCTTCTCTCAATTCATATCACAGGCACTTTACTGAGTATGTATGTGCATGTGTGCATATGTGTGTGCATGTATGTGAGTTCGACCTTCCGTAATGGAAAATATTACGCAAATTGATTCTAGAAGTGTCATGTCATACAGTTGCTGTCAGCGTTGCCATTGCCTGTTCAGCTGACAAATTCAACTGCTTCGAAGGCCAAACCAAATCCCTCCAAGAACTTTAGCTCACTTCATGCTAGTCTAGCGTCTCTCAGGCATCCAAGTGCTGCTCCTTTGCCGCAGACAGCTCAAATTTCAAGTGTTTTGACAATGCCTGGCAAAGCATTTCAATTGCATAACTCGAACTCCTCGTTGCTCGCATTGTAATTAATCTGATTATTGATATTGCATAGAGAGAGCTTGTGAAGCTACCAATGATCCATGTTGGCATATACGTATATAGGTGTTGATTAATATCAATCAACTGATTAGTAGTGCCTAAGCCCATTGATTGTTTGTAATGTCAGAATTGTGGTCTGTGGTTGCTAGTTACAGCTGCGGGTAACGCGATACTAAATCTCTCTGCTATTTGCAATTTAACTGATTCAACTATTTTGTATAAATTGAAATTTATCTTAACTGAATTTAAATCTGTAACATGTTTCAAATGCCAACTCATCTAATTAAATGTCAGTTCCGGAAATCTTTCGCAAAAACTTGCAGAACTCAGAAAGTGTCACAGGTGCATCCTCAACTGGACTTACAAGTATCAAGAGGACTGCAGCTGAGCTGAACCAAAAATGTTCAGCTAATCTGTCCAATTTGAAGCGGATTGTCCTCAGCCCCCCCTTTCCCGCACCGACATCACATAATCAGGGCCATTCATATTGTGCTGGCTTAGAACAAGGCAAAACTCTACAAAAGTGCAAAAAGTAGAGTACCTTGAGCATTTTAGAACTGACACACACACACACACACATACGTCAGTGAGTGGGTTACTGTGCATACACATATGTATGTGTGAGTGTGTATATACATATTTGCATTACACTTATGCACATGAGCTGGAACAGATAGAGCGTGTGAGAACAGGAACAGTAGGACCTACTCTGCCCTGCTCTGGCATTAGTAGAGTAGATGGCGCTGTAATAGCATTCAGAACTCTTACTAATGAGCTGAGTACGGCTTTCAAATTGGGTGCAGGGCGGGATGAAGAGCAGGAGGCGTGAAGCATGAGGTCGTGCAGGTGATACGCGGACGTCGACGCCATCGCCAACGCCGCCTACATTGCTTGCGAGGCGTTACCTTGCCAGCGGCGTTGCTAGCAACGGGTGAACCAATTTCACAATGTGTGTGGCATCAACAACAAGGCAGCCCAAGTACAACACAGGCGCACGTAGCATGAGAGAAACAGGCACCTAGGTAGCTAGGCACAGGCACCCTTGCAACCTAGACTCGACACCTAGAGTTGGCAGTATCCGAGATTCAACACCCGACAACTTGCAGCTTCAAACTAATTGTGCAATTATTTTTGCATAAAGTGGCATAAACATGGCTAGAAGAGGCATTATGCAAGTTGCCTGACTTTTGCAACACACTAGCATGTAGCATGAAGATGTGGCAACATCCAACCCATCATAACCCACCCAACCGCCAGACCAAGCGGAGCCACGTCTGCGTGCCCAAGTGCCACTTCTACAATTTGAATGTAATATTCATTATTCTTTGCACACAACGTGTGTCGTCCAAAAGGTTCTTCTTTTCATTTCTTTTCTTTTCTCTTCTTTTCTTTTCTTTTCTTTTCTACTTATTTTTGGCTTTAAAGTTATTTTGGTAAACTATGCGCAACTTTGATTCAATTCAGTGCAAAAGGAATCTCCCCTGAGTCTCACCTTGTATAATTGGTTGCAAGAAAAACATGAGCTAATTCAACTAAAGGTGCATGCACAAATAATTTGTTATTAATGATGACATGTTGTGAGGGGGATGGCAGAATGGGATGAGTCCGTTTATTAGGAAATAAATTGCAAATTTGAAAATTTGAAATTTCAATTTATTTAAGTGTAATAATCTGCACTCGAGCCGCAATTAAATGCAATGAATGAACTTGTTCAAATTGAGTATTATAACTTTGTTTTGTTGTATTATTAAATATTTGGACTGGGAATTATCAAAGCATGTAATCAACAGTGCTTGAAGTGAATTTAATTAAATTCTGCAATTTAAAAGCAATATATGATGATATGTTTATGTGGCTGAGTGTTCATATGTATATGTATATGAATATGTATGTATATATGTATATGTTCAGACTGGGAGTGTGTGAAGTTGCTTTCACTTTGTTCAATCTTGTTATCTGATGGCAAAAGGAATGCGGTATTTGGCTCATGTCTCATGTCAGTGTGGCATAGTTTTGCTGTTGGCTCTCGAGTTTGGCTTTAATTTGAATTAAGTTTGAGGCTAAAGAAATCTGCCGCTTGGCCTGCTCAACGACTTTTTAAAGGCAACAGAGCGAGCAGGTCGGTAACAGGAGTGGGAATGGGCGAGAAGGAGCAGTTCCCAGTTCTGAGTTCTCAATGGTTCTGTATGGCATTTTTCGACAATTAAAATTAAAATTTAAATGAAATGAACGCTGTGTGTGTAGTGGCAAGTTCTGTGTGTCTGAAAAGCCGCAACACACTGCAGCAGGAGGGAGCAAGGACTGCACATGAAGCAGCAGAAGAAAGGCAGGATAGGAGAAAGCAGCCTACAAAAACAAACCGCAGCAACCAAAACCAAACACAAATGTTACATAAAGAAAAAGTCGACTTCGTCGTTGTCCCTGTAGTTGTCGTTGCCGTTGTCGACGTTCTCGTCGTCTGGGCAAAGAGCGAACACAAATATGTAAATGAAATTGTATGACTCGGCACACAAACACACCGAGAATAAGGTGCCACAAACACACACACATATGTACATATGTATATGAGGTGCATATGTGTGTATGTGCAGCAATTGCTGCAATGGCGCGGCGGCAACACTCGAGGCAACTTCTAACTAGGCAACAGTGTGCGCAGAGGTGCAAATGCAGCAGCTAGCTGATATGCAAGTGCAGAGAGTGTAGGTGTCTAGATGTGTGTGAACATGTGTGTGGCATGTAGTTCGTTGACTTTTGAAGTTGTCAACACACATACAGTGGCAACAGCAATTGCACTTTGCCGTTACATTTATTACATTTGTAATTGTTGTCAGTCGCAGTTGCATTTCGAGCTGAGCAGCCAGCACCTTAATTATGTGCCAACGCAATTTTGGCATGTCAAACGATACCAGTAACCTGCAACTGCAACAGCCACAATATTTGAAGTGAAGACACACAGTAAGTTAGGGGCAGAAGCAAAACAGAGCCTGAGCGAGAGTGCCATCAACCAAACGCAAAACGACAGCTTGTTTAGGTAACGTGTCGAGCGGAAGTCGTTGCCAATCGAAGCAACTTCCGGTTGACGTAGCTGCCTTTCTGCCTGCCTTTACTGCGGTTTCCCTTTGCAACGCAAAATTGAACTCATTTGACATTGCATACTTTTCAGCATATGCTGCTCTGTTCCTGCTGCTGCTGCTTTGCGACTTTCACTTTTCACATGTAGCCACATTTAAAATTCCATTGCATATTTCATTAATGGGTTAAAAATTCATGAACTGCTAATTGAAAACGTTTGTCGTAGCCAATACACACACACACAGACACATTCATACACCATGCTTGGTAGTGCGTAGCATAGGGCAACAAAAAGGTGCCAGAACCTCACTCAAAAGCCGGGCAACATAGTTTAGCACTTTGGCTGCCGGTCTAGCTGCTTCTCGAGCCGGTTACCACCGGTGGCAAGATGGCTAGATGGCTTGTTGGGTATATGCCACCTAAGAAATCAAAACGACGCGTCGACCTGCACCTAGCTGGAATAGAATCGGAGCTGTTTCCATAATGTATGCGGCGGCCTAAACGACCCAGGTGACTGAAGCGACCTGCACTTAAAGTTCAGCAATGCCCTGGCTCTAGCACTTTTGAATGTGAAAATACCAACACTCACACTCTCAAACACAAACACACACACACTGGCACACCTTCAATCACTTCCGCTGAACGATGAAGTAGCTCTTTGGCACGCTATTATTTTGCGGACCCAAGCAGAAGTACGAGTACGAGTGCGAGTTTGAGTTCATGGGGAAGGTAGGTCCCACATATGCCCCTGTGTAATTGGAACGTGTGAGAAATATAAAACAGGGTAGTATGAGTCGAGCTGCCGCTTAAGTTGTAGCCCCGTTTTGCCGGATGTCCTGTTGGAAGCGTAAATAGGCATAAAACAACGAAAAGAACATTTCTATTTCTGTTCCTATTGCCCCTCGGCTAGGGTACGACTATGTCAGGCATCAGTTGAGCCTCCTCTGCATGCCTATAGTATGTATTTAGGAATAGGTTAGGTAGGGATAGGTTAAGGTGATTTAGACCTATACTTTGCTTTGCCAGCCGTGAAAACTTGTCTAAAGTCTTGTTGCGGTGGCGGAAATGCTGCTAGGAGCTGTCTAATGGCTACGCAAGAAAACAACAATCCTTCGCAATCCTTTGAAATGGGTTTGTTCTGTTTCTCCTCTTTTCTCCTTTACTCCGCTGCTACCTTAAGGGGTCTCGGCGAATTATAAATGCAATATTGCCATGGCAATTGCTGTAGCCAAAACGCGACTACATCGTGCTGATTATGCCAGCTAGTCCATTGTTCTAACTTGCCTGCCATTCTGATCCTTCGAGGACGTCGACTACTTGACACCTCGGCTGTGGCACGGCCGCTGCACGGCCACTTTCTTGTTTAACTCTACACCACACAAAAGCTTGCTTAGCCAGTCTTTAAGTCCACACATAGACACACTCACAAATATATGTATGTGTGTATGCTGTCACTCAGTCACAGAGCAAAGATGGAGAGACAAAGCTAAAGGTAACAATGGCCAAGTGCCAAATACACGTGCGCCTTGCATATATACGGACACGTACATGTAACCGTATACGGACACGCCCTGCTCCCGCCTGGCCACGCTGCTCATGCCATGAAGCTGGATAAACTGCTTTTAGTCAACTTTAGTTAGTTTGGTCAGGTGCCCCACCATCCGACAATTCCTACTGGCCACTGGCGACGGGCAACTGGCGACTGGCGACTGGCGACTGGTGACCGGTGACTGCCCGCTGCTAATGGAGAAGCTGAAGCTTTTGGCAAAGTTTTCATTCCGTTTCGTTTGTGTTGGTTGGTTGTTTGGTGCGTTTTTTAACTCCTGTACGGAGAACAGGGTCTGCTCCAGCTACTCGTACTGGGTCCACTATTTACAGCTTTAGTTTTGTTTGCCTCGTGTTTTGTCATGCCTCTTATGTGCTGCCTCCAAAAGTGTAAACAACTTTGGGCGCTTGGCCAAGTGCAAGGTGTACACTGCATGCCACACATACACATGCACATGCACATGCACATGCACAAACAGACACAGACGCAGCCGTGGCACGTCCAATATCCATGTGCTGCTCATGCCACTAACCCGAAACTGCTTCACTGGCTTGACTGCCTTGACTGGCCCAACTGACCAACGTTCACTGTTAATCCGAGATGTTTGTTTACCTTGGCACTGCACGAAGGATCCAAGCTGGTGTCCTACCAGACCAAAGTAATGGCAACAGCAACAGCCAGGACCAGCACCAGCAGCAGCAGTAGCGGGAACAGGGAGAGTCTCATTTATCTTGTGAATGCAATAACAACGACTTAGTCGGAGCTCTGACCAGCGCTGTGCAAATCCATTGAACCTGCAGAGACTATAATAAGTTAGTCGTGAAGTTTGCGATGCACCGGGCGAGATAAATTACATCCCGCTGTGCGAGACTATGCAACTCCATTCTCTATGAATAACCCACACTCGGATATATTACCTATAGACATACATGTATATGTAGGAGAGGCCTGAGAACGACCAAATTAAAAACATATATATCTCAATTGAATTGAGCTTGTTATAAGAATAGTGCCAATCAAAATGTATAATTACTTTAGTCATATGTGATTCAGCTTGAGGCGCCTTGACTTTTGGCTATTTGTTTCTTTCTCTGTTTCCCAATGTGCAATTATCAAATGACCTACAGCCGGAGTGTTCGTATTTATTTATAATTTTATTGCCGTCTTATATGTATTATGCACAATTTGTTTAACTGCATTAAATACATGGCGAACAGGCAATTTTTGTTAAATTTTAATTATGGTGCCGTGCAGGTCATTGTGTTGCACTTTTTGAGTTTTAATCGGACAAACCGCTTTAATTCGAATTTAAATTAATTAAAATCACTTACGGACCAAACCAAACCGAATCAACAGCACCAACAACAACAATAACAACAACAACAACTACAAGTGCAAAAAATAATAACAACCATTTAAAATTGGCAACAACAAAAACCCAA
Source organism: Drosophila quadrilineata (assembly GCA_018150725.1). NCBI lineage: Eukaryota > Metazoa > Arthropoda > Insecta > Diptera > Drosophilidae > Drosophila > Drosophila quadrilineata. The sequence continues at coordinate 355,001 of JAECWN010000356.1, forward strand.
ATTAACTTTGCATCGCTTCAGATTCGCAAAAAAGCCACAACATACACATCGTTAGGGGTGCGAAGTCGGGCGGGGGCAGTCAGTTGAAAATGATGGGATGGCGAAAGGGAAGGGATATGGGAAGGGGAATGGGAGGATGCGGCAGAGGTCATGGCGCAGCAGGTGGGCATAAAAGGCGAAACCACCAAGTGTTTCCATCCGAATGGAGATCAGAGGACAAGCGGGCATCGGAGAGACTCGTCGGCGGGTCACTTGGGCATCTGGGTGTCTGGGCGTGTGGGCGTGGCCGCTGGGAGTTTATACTGCATTTTATTTTAATAAAGACTTTTAATTGAATTTTCAATTGTTGCGCGCTCGACACCGGCCAAATGCAGTATCCGCTGTAAAATTGTTGGTGTTGTTGTTGGTTTTGTAGCTGTTGATATTGTAATTGTTGTTATCATCATTATGATTGTGTGCAGTGTGTATGCTGATATACACACAGCAGCATCTCATGCCAATGGTCCTGTAGTTGTTGCTGCTGTTGTGGCAGCTGTTGTTGCTATCATTGTAGTTGTCGATGTCGTTGTCGTTGTCGGTGTTGTTGGTGTTGGTGTTACTGTTGCCTGTTGTTACTTTTCAATAACACGCTGTAAAAGCGCAAGTCCGTGGTTAAACAATTACATTGGCAAAGAGAATGGAATCCATTCGAATGCTGATAAGGTTCGATCCCACCACACATGCTTTGGCGTGTCGTGTTGCATTGGCAGGCAGACAATGGCGCACTCGAGGGGTTGATTTACGCACGCAAATGGCGTTCGCCACTTCCGGTTTCCGGTTGCACTGCTTAGCTCCGCAATGATGCACAAATTACTTGCAGTGTCATAAAAATTGATATGTAAATAAAGAAAAAAGCTATTACAAACTGTATCCATGCGCATGGCAACAATTAAAATATTCTGCATGCTGCTTCCGTTTGACGTGCAAAGATTAAAAGTCCCGGACACTGTCCGGTGGCTGTTGCCCGTAGGTTACAGCCATTGCTCACTTATTTTTTGCTCCTACATAATTATGGAATTTCAATCATTTATTTATTACATGATTACATAATATGTACTGGCAAGTTATGCATTTTATTAATTTTTAATTTGTGCTGCGACGCAGTTGTTGCTTTGCCTCAACCAACAGTTGTTGATGTTGTGGCCTTTGTATTTACTTAACAGGCAAATACATTCGGCTATTGTTGTTGGCCAGTGTAGGACGTACGCAGTTTTAATATGCACTTTTGGCACACATTGTTTGTACTTCAATTTTGTTGTACAAAATTTCAATTAGTTTTTCATGCACTTTATTGGCTATTGTTTCCTCGCTAAGTGCTCGCATGCTCTCAAATCTCTTTCTCTCTCCCTTTCTCTCTCTGTCTCTCTCTCTCTCTGTCTCTTTCTTTCTCATACACACAAACACACAGAAAAACACTTCCGATTAATGTAAATAAATGTGCACAATACAGTATACAGAGTTCTATTGTGGCTTTTTGCATTGATTTCGATGTTGATGTCGATTTCGATTTCAATAACCAATAATATGTAAGTGCGTAAATAAATACAGTACTCCACTCGCTAGTTTCGAGTTTTTCTGAAGCCCTTTCAATAGGGCATACACATTATGACGGTTTGCTAACAAAATGAATAAATTATTCAATAAATAAAATCAGAGCAATTCAATGGAGTAACTATACACGATGTCAGTAATACATAAATATAAAATGTAAATTGGAATTACAATTGTACCTTGTCATACTTTTAGACTGAAATCGCAAAAATTACTTTGCCACACATTGAAATTTTCTTTACCAATGAGATAAATCACTAGCATACACCTTTCTCATCCTGAGCGGCTTCCTTTCTTCCTCTCGCTTGAAATGAAAACCATAATTACCTGTGCAAGTGCATGTGCTGAAATTTGCTCATTTCCGCAACCCATAAATGGGTTTTAGAAGAGTTGTGGGACTCGACAGAGCGCAAAGAGTGCCAGACGCAAATTAACAAAGTGAAAATCCTAATTATCAGTGAGCTCGCCAATGAAATACCCTGTGTCTATGAAAACAACTGTAAGCAGTGAATGACAACAATTTGCTGTAATATTTCCATGCTAACAAAATGTCAAAAATATCAAAAATACTGACACCGAAATATTTGTTTCCACTCAATATCCGGCATTGAAATAGTTATAAAAAAAACTATACCAGAGTTACTTTGAGCTAATTTTGAAAATGTAAAAAATTGTTTAAATATGAAGTTGAAAGCTTACATGCTAAAAATGACATAACTTTCGTAAAAATCAACCAATTTTCCTTATTTTTACGTTTCTTTCAATTGCTTGGGTTACATATATTAAAACTACATCAACATTTTATTTTTCATATTTATCGTTTTCATATATTTCATGCTGCTAAAATTAAAAAAAAATGGTTCAAAATGGATTTTACTGGAAAATTGTACCTTCTTTTAAAAAGTCATTATTTTTGCGATTTTGTAAATTGTGCAATTTTTTTAAACCTACTTTAACCTTATCAGTAATTTCCTATATTTCTTGAAATTATATATCGCTAAGCCTTTGTCTTATCATCATTACACAATATCGTAATACTCTGTGTAGCAAAATTTAAAAGGTAACAGGGTATAAAATATGAAGTGGGAAACAGAGAGCACAATGAGAAACTGTGTGTCTTTTTAATTCTTTTGGTTTTGTTAGCAAACGAAACCCCAAGAACCGCAAAGTTGCGACTGACTATTGGTCAAAGAGCACGAACAACGTCCTGTTGGCCGTTGGCAGGCAGCGGCCACTGGCATAAGATAAGAATGTTGTTGTGGTTTGCCAACATTTTGCTGGAAGCAAACCTCGACTTGACGGGGACTATCATAAGCTGAACTCAAAGTCAGAGGTAGTAACCGCCAGGCAAGTGGCAAGTGTATGTACGTAGCAGAATTGAAGAATGAATAGTAGACAGCTACTGGTTTAAGTTGAAGACCTAGTTGTCAAAATCAATTTTCACCCAGGCCAAGAACATCAAAACAGTAGAGAGAAGTCCAAAGTCTGGAAAGCAAAACGCATAAAAAAAGGTGAGAAGGGGCGTTGTTGGCAGGAATGTCGAGGTGTGACTGCATTAATTAAAATATGAATGCGATGCCAAGAGAAAAGCGCACAGCTAACAAATTTTTCATAGGCTAATAAACTTGAATGCTGTTCCAAAAGCGAGCAATGTGGCCAGATACATCGGGAGCGGGAAGGGCACGACACAAAATATAAGATTGGGCAGGAATGCAGGAGGTGGTAGGTTGGTGGCAGGAGACTCGCTTGTGCTCAGCAAATACTGGCCCACAACTTGTTTTTTGCCGCACTGTCACCCAATTATGTCACACAGTGTACAACAAATTAATGCCTCGTTGCGTTGATTGCGCCGAGTGCGGCTGCCGTTGCCGTTGGTGTTGCTGTTGCTGTCTACGTTTACGTCAACGTCAACGTTGCTGTTGCTGTTGGCGTCGCTGTCGAGAGAGCGCACGAAAGTATGCAACACAAAAAGAACGCAAAAGTAAAATCACTAAAAACAGCAGCCGACCGAGAATCCAGGCAGAGGCACAAGCACTGCCAGACTGCCGTCATGCGTTCTGCTTCTGTATTGGTTTGTTGATGTCTGGCTCTGATGCGTGTATGTGTGTGTGATTGCGTGACAATTTCAAACAGATTTAACCGCCAATTTAAAATGAAGTCAATACAAGCGAAAGCAACTGAACTGAGCACACACAAAAATGTCCAACAAAACAGAGAGAAACTGAATTAACACTTCAGTTAACTATACCACCAGATACCCTAGCATCAGCTTAATTTGTGTGCAATTGTTTTGCCACTTTTCAGTCATCAGCTTAAATAATCTGCCCACACTGTTCACTCCATATAGGGTAGAGAGTGGCAGCTAAAGTGTCGCCCAACGACAGATCATCGGCTCGTCAGCAGTGAAGTAGAGACATTCTGCCGCTCTTTTTTCCCAACATTTAAATACGTGGAGGCATCGATGGCCTGGACTCCTTGTAATACGGCTCATGCTGTTGCTCCTGGGTGCTGGGCAGTGGTGCGTGCTCCATCGTCAACTGTAAAATGTATTGTAAAATTTACGCTTTTTTTCGGCCGAGAACACGCTCTGGTCGGTGGTTGGACAGCCACTGGTATGTGTGTGTATGGCTTTTTATTGGGACTCGCTGGGTTTGCGTCAGACAAACGATTTAAATGAAATAAATTACAATAAATCACTCAATCGGTTTAAATAAAAATGTTGCTCTTGTAATGAGATATCGTTCACAAGCAGAAAAAAAATAAAATGAAATAAAATAAAATAAAATAAAATAATAAAGGAGAGCAGATACGAGCAGACTGGCGAGTGGCCACTGTCACGCGGAAGTCTATAAACATTTCTCGCATTTCGATTGACTGACGTTTTTTTTTCTTATCGACTTAGCGAGGACTCTGATTTCTTACGGCATCATATAATAAAGCGAACAGTCAACTATATCAGTTAGTGGCTAATCTGCCTGGAGTTCAACTTGGGTTTCTTTGTTGCTGATACTTGTTAGAATTATCAGCCAGTTTCTGCCAATCTCTATACTAGTCCTTAAAAGGCTACTCAGAGCAGGCCACTGCACAGCCAGTGTTGCGTCCAAATAGATTTATCGGCACACTGAGCCATAAACCAATTGACAAGGCAATCATTTCAGGTGAGCTTCGGAGATATTTGAATCAAAGTCAAGTCTTTCGATATCGAACTAGTAGTTGCTTTGTGTCTTCTCACTTGCTCGAATCGTTTTGTATGGTTGCACGGTTCGGACTTAGTACTTAATGGCAGTCAGCAGTGCATGTAAATGTCATGACAATGGCTTTTAGATAAGATTGTGAGAAGAGAAGGGGACCACGAAGAGAGAGATAGAGAGTGAAAAAGAGGGATAGGAGGACTGAACCAGGACACTCAAAAGCATTTCTCGTATTGCCATGAACCAGACGAACCAATGTCGGGGTCAGTTGGTTGTAGCCGTAGACACACAACGCTCTGTCCACCTGAGTTGTCAACAAACCGTGAAATTATCAACCTAAATTGGACGACGACATTGAGAGCAAAGCAGCTAGCAAAGAAAGTGCTAGAGATAGAGAGTGAGAGTGGAGGTGGGCAGGCAGGAGCTGGTTTTTTTTCTTTGCCAGCCTTGGCATGGCAGCATGTCTTAATGCATATGTTAAGCTCAATGAAGCTCCTCTGCCTGCTCCTCACCACAGCCATTGCAAAAAGCTTTTAATACAAATTGAAAACGCTTGACCAGCCAGGGTCGACCTGTTCGAGTTTCTGCCGCACAAAAAGGCAAATGCTCATAAAGATCTAAGACGCCTCTCTTGTGATAAGTAGATAGGTTGCCAGATAGCTATGAATACTCGGATGGGCAGTTAAATGAGTGGCCAGATGAGTCCATGCCTGACTAGCTGTCAACTGGCAGCCGACTATTGGACAATTGCTGCACTTGGTTATGTGTGGGGGTTTCTTCTCTCTCTCTCTCTCTCTCTCTCTCTCTCTCACTCTCTCTCACTAACCGCATCTTTGATAAGGCAGCTGCAGTGGGAGATACAAAATCAAACTTTGCATTTTCTTTATCCTTTATCCTTCGTTTGCATAAATGTCATGCAAAAAGCACAAAGTGGGAAGTTGCTTTTTATCTTTTGTGCGAGGACATTTCATATTTAGTGGAAAGTGGAACACAGCCTGAATATATTTAAATCAGAGCTCTAATGGCGGCATAGACAGACTATAGCGGAAATGCGCTTTATGCAACATTTAAATACTCCCATTTCCTGGAAGGGGCCGACCTTCAGATACCTCAATTATTTCATTAAGTAAAACGTTTGCATTTCACCTAATTCCGTGCAACTGAATCGAGTCGCAGACCTTGGCCACATCCGTTGCACTTGTGTGCAAACACGCAAAGTGCCAGTGGCAGTGGCAGTGTCAGTAGAAAAGTCGAGACTTGGATCTGCTTTGGTATCAGATTCAGCGCCAGAGTGCCAGCAGTCGAAACACACGGAACGGAATTTATTTCTCAATTCCCACTTCAATTTTGTAAATTGAATGAAAAAGCGCTTAAAAATATACAAAAGCAGCAACCAGGCAGCAAGAAGGCAGCCGAACCGAACCGAACCGAACCGAACTGAGGTGGTGCCCATACCCAAAAATAAAGTAACAAAAGCACTAGCATGAAGACGACCTCAGCATGGGCAGAGAAAGCAGCTCTCGACCAGGATCGGCAGCAAAAAGGCAAACGAGCGTCGAGCAGAGCGAAAGGAAATCTTACAAATAAAACGGAAGTTAATTTACTACGTAAACCGAAAAGCATGGCGCAGCCACATCCGGCCTTGCAGGGCATGGGCATGGACATGGCCAGGAATATGGGCTATGGATATGGCGTGAGTCGGAATGGGCGGTCAGGACTGTATGCTACCGTAAGGAAATACTGCAGCTGAGACTAGAATTGAGAGTCTGACAAAATGCACCGCTTATGGCCAACCATTTAATTGGCCAAGTTTCAGTTTCAGCTACAGTTGCAGCTAGACTGTTGCAGCCAATGGCTGTCGCTTAAGGTGGCCAAATGTTTGCTCATGCAACAGACGAGAGACCGAATCTGAAAAACTGCAGTCAGGCAGAAGACCAGCCGACAGAGAAGGGAGTCGAGACAGGTGCAGTTTGCACTGTAGAACCGCTTATTACTTTAACAATTGCGAATATCGGCACTGTGAGCTGCAACAGCAGCAGACAGGATTACTTTGCATAATTTTAGAGGCATACAAATAACAGGCAGCGATCCTTTTGCCTCACATCCTCTTACTAGATTACTTCTAGCCGGGTGCACCAATGAAAACGGAAGGAAATTTCACTAGCAAATGCAGCAGCAGCACTAGCACCAGCAGCGAGAGCCTCTCCATTGCAATGGAGAGGGGCAGAGCATGTGAAGCAGGGCAAGGGGTGTGGCTGTATGTGTGGGAGTGCTGTAGGAGGCGTGGCGAGCAACAAAGGCGCATTAGAGCGATAGCGCGGGCCACAAGTATTTGTTATGCGGTAAAAATGCATAAAAATCCCGAGACCGGCATTTATTTAAATTTATGCTGTTATAACGTAATTTTGCATTACCCCAAAAATGATGGCGTCGGCGGTGGCGGCTTCCCAAGTCAGCGCTTCTGCTGCCACCGCCATTTTATTGTTATGCCTGTCTGTGGCTGTGTGTGTGTGTGTGGGTGTGTATGTAACTTTATTCCTCGCTTTCCCTTTTGTGGATGTGTGACTCTGTGTGTGATTGTGTGTGTGTTATAGTAATACTTTCGCCACAGTCATTTTTTTACCAGCGGCTTGAACATTTTGCGGTGCCACGGCACACTTCACTTCACCGCACCGCTCTGCTCAAAGCCTGAAGCTAAAGAGTATCCTCTTTCATTTGACTAAATATTTGCAATTGTTATTTGTATATATTTATATCTATTTCTATATGTACAATTGCATTTACAATAGCTAGCATTCCTTTTTTTAACATTTTTAACATTTCAATTGTATATCAGCCATTTATTTTTCAACTATTTCGTTTTTATACTTTCTTCTTATTTTTTGTTTATTTTTAGTGCTTTGCGCCGCAGACACGGTAGTATCACAATACAAAAGCCATTCATTTGTTATGCATATGAAGTAAACCAGAGCTGCAGTGTGCGGTGTGGGTGGCAGCAACAAAGGAATTGTTGCCAGTTGTCTAACTCTTCTTCTTTTGCCAGTAGTTGTTGTGGTGGGTGGTCGTGGTGCAGTCGAAGCGCTCGGCAAATTAGTGGAGCGCTTGAGTGTGGTTTCCGGTAGTGCCACAAATCTGTATCTGAGAATATGGAATATACGGGATATCCAGCTGAGAGTTATTACAGCAAATAATGCAGGTTATGCCCAAACAAAATGTAACTAAATCTAAAGCTGATTTCATTAGAAATCATATCATCATAAAATAGTGCAAAATCGAACAATGCCATGCGGGGCAATCTCTCATTGGTACGTGGCAAGACAAAGTTATTTCTTAATCTGTTGGAAACATTGCTTCACTCAATGCCAATTAATTAGAAAACCCCAAGCCAGCATCACAGTTAAAATCAGCTCGGTTGTCTAATCTTTGGCTGTGAGGTGTCCGTTTCCATTCAGAGATATGGGGAGAGTCAACTGAAGAGTGGGACATATTCAATCAAATGTAACTGCAGGAGCAAAGAGCAGTTGTGTGAGTGGTTGTATGTGTGTGTCTTGTGTGTCTTGAATACAAATTAAGTAAAGTGATGGCCACCTTCGACATGCAACAACCAAACAGGCAGAGGCAAACAGAAACAGAGACACGCCTCCAATCAAGTGCTCCGTTCGCTGCAGGAGCATCGACATCCACACACACACACAACGATATCGACATCGATATTCTTGTCGACGCAGTCATTGATGAAATCGACTTAATTTAAATTCAAACTAATTAATTAGATGCAAATGTTCAATGGTAGAGATTTCACCCCATCGACAGATAAACATATAGATACAGTCATCTGTTGTCCACCTGTCTCACGGTTTGTACAAACTACATACATATATCGCTATAACATGGACAATATGGTGAAGTCCGTCCATTACTTCTAGCGCTGCTTAAGCTAATTAAACGCACAATTTGTATGTCTGGGTCATTGCTATAACAGCCAATGCACAGTCTCAACAGGGGTTAAATCCGCAGCAGCTATAGTAGCTATAGAGCTATATCCTCACACCATTTATATATCGTGACTTTGTGCTCTGCTCGATTCTCTGGCATTCTCTGTTCGCCTGAGCAATGGCAATGGCAATTTCAATGATTTTGTTTAGCTCAGTGATTCGGAGAATTAAGTTCAACAGTGTTCATACGTACATTCACACATACATATAAATGTACTGAATGCGTGTGTGTGTGTGTGTGTGTGTGTGTGTGTGTGTGTGTGAATGTATGTGAGTGTGGGCTCTGCATGGCCACATACGAAGGCAGAGCAGAACATTTGAATGTCTGTCATGAATTGATACCAATTTGCAATTGTTAATGAAACGCTTTGTGCTGTGCCGATTGCATTGCTGCCACGCCCCCAGCTAAAAAGCAACACTCTCTATCTCTATCTACCACTCACTCTCCGATTCTCTCTTTCTCTCTCTGTCTCTGTCTCTGTCACTGTATATTTCCATCTGTAGATCCTTTGCTCTCATACTCTTTATGTCAGTTGTCAGCTCTTATGTTGCACTTCAATCTACTGAGTTCATTTCACTTTCCTTTCCCTGTTTTCTTTGACATTCGAGTTACATTTTGGCCAAGTTTCGCACACTTCTGTGTATGTGTGTGTTTTTGTCCAAGTGTGAGGTGTGAGAAACTCTGAATATTCCCCTCTGACTCCAACTATACTATACATTTGTGTACGTGTATACGTACGTGGTATACGTGTGTTTGTGTGTCCAGTGCCTTTTGCTCATTTCAATTTTGTAATTGAGATTAGCACTTGGGAATAATGGAGATCAGATCATTTAATTAACTTTGTTTTCGAGCACATCCAGTCCTGTTCTCTGCACTGTTCTGGTGTCAAGTGCCTTCAATTGTCTACATATATTTGGGTGGGGGGTGTGTGGTGATGGTTGGGCACATGCGTCTTTTGTGCTGTCGGTTAAGCTGATTGAAGCGACCCACGCCCAAATCCAATAATTTTCCATCGCTCTTGGCTCTTGTTTTTGCTGTTTGCTCATCCTGCATCCTGTCTTCCAATTTACTCAGCTCGACTTTGTATATTGTACACGTAGTAGTTGTCAGCTGACTGTTAATTCTGTTCTTTGCAACAAATTCGTTTCTTAATTCGCTTTGCCAACAAAAAGGCTCAGTTTTGGCTCATTAACAGTTCTTCACTGTCCATAAACTATTGAATAAGAAATCATATTAATAACTGAAATTTCAGATTGGATTCTTACTTATATTTATTCTAACTATGAAAATGTTAGTCGATATTGTTTTTGTTTTAATGAACGATCAACTTGCTGATATTATGGTTTAAATTTAAAGGCCAGATCTGTTAACTGAATTTTTAGCATAATGAGTGGTGGGGTGGGGGGGAGATAAGTTGTATGTGCCTTGGTGAAACACGCTCTTGGCACTGCGCTCATTTCGGTCAGATGCACTATAGGTTTGTGGCGATGGTGTGGCGTTTACAGTCGAGTTGTGCAGACGAATGCATTTGGCAGATCAAACGAAATGCGATTACGTATACGCTTTGTGGGAGGATTGGCTGAGCTCAGCAAACAGCGAGGCACGGCAATTGGCATTGGGGTATGTGACTGTGTCAGGCTCGCGGTTAATTAGGCCCCCAAAAACGTTGCACGCCATTTTGTTGTCAGTATTTGTACCTGCAGTTCTGGTTTTTGACAGCCAGCCAATTCGTTGCTCTCAAATTGCATGGCTCATTAAATTTCAATAGAGTCACATCAGTGTGGGCGAGTGATGCAGTTATTCACAAGCTCCTCCACCTGCCTGCCTCTCAATCACTATTTATCGCTTTATCCTCCTACGGTTGCATACTTGCAGCCATCGAATGAAGCAGTGCGCTTAATGACGTTGTCTACTTTTAGGCGGCCCCATAAAACCAAGCAGCTAGGCAGGCGTCCAACTGGCTGCAACCAGCCACGCCCACTGTTAGGCATTCCAAAAGACGAAGTTGTCGCAACTTTTTGAATGCCTTTTTGTTAACTTCTTGGCGCGAAAAGTTTGCTGGAAAATACTTTGCGCAAATATTGTTTTCGCATGCCTTTGTTGCGCTAAGCGCTCAACGTAGGCGTCGCATTGCGTCCCGCCTCCCCCCCCCCCATACCACGCTACAGATCCCCTTTCGAAGTACAACCCATTACGTGGAGTTTGAAGAGTCTTGCAACGTAAATTGTATCAATGTGCGCTCTGTCTTTTTTTCAGACTTTTGTGTTACTTTCCGTTGTCTCTTCTCGAGTCTCTATCTCTGTCTATGTCTCTGTTGACGTGCTTTTGTTTTCGAGTTGCATTTTGCCGTGTATTGGCATTTTCAGCGCTTATTTGTATCGTTTTCGCTCACTTTGTTGTTGCTTCGATTGCTGCTGTTGTTGCTGTTTGCCCTGTTGTTGCGGTTGCCACTGCAACGTTCAACGTGCAACAACACTTCTTTTCCTTAGATTTTCGTTGCGAGTTGTTGAGGTTCTTCCTCCAGTTCTTTTTTGTTTGGCAATTTCCTTAAAACGCAAACTTGAAAAAGTTGTGTGAAATATTTGCGGCTCTTGTTTTTTATCTTTGTTTTTATTTTTTTGCGAAAAGTTTTAAAATCAATTGTTCCATCAAGTTCGCCAACAATGTCAGAAGCATTTCTAAGCCACTGTCATAAGCTCGTGAAATGTAATAAATTCAAAACTAACTATAACGTCGTCCTGTCTTTAAGACAACCTAGATGTAGAATCAGTTACATTATCTATAAAGGAAGTATATCTCTTTTTCCTGCAACTCACTTGAGCACGCTTCAGGATGGAATCCTTGCTGGAATCGTAGGCGTGCTGCTTTGAGGGTATCTCAAGAACAGTAGGCACAGCCTTCAAGTGCTTGTCAACAGTGGAACGTATCATGTTTGCATAAATCTGATTAATAATTATAATGGCTATATCTTGACGAGTCACAAATCTCTTGAAGTATTCCTCAATTCGAGCCACACTCGTCTCTACCAATTATTTCAAAAGTTAGGCATATGAATATTAAATTTCATAGTCATTAATTTACCCCTTTCAACAACCAAAAAGTTTGATTCCCGTTGCTCATTAATTTCGCCAATACCCCCAAGTAGGAACCCCACACAGGTATCCTACAAATACAAATCAATAGTTAAACTAAATAATTTCTCTGTAAACCAACCTCATCCCCGATGATTGCGATAAGTTTACCGGTTTCAATGGTATGTGCAGACATATTTGCAGAAATAATTATGAATTTACAATGAGATTAAATAGACAGAGTTTGAAATCAAACTAGAAGCAAAGCAGTATTGATTGACACTCAGCAAATGAACTCTATTTCAGAGTACATCAGGAAGAGCTGCAACACAACAAAACACTAAACAAATCATTCACAATTACGAGTACATCAATTGAATAATCTGGTAATTGTTTTTTAAACAAGCGGTGAATTGTGAGCATAGATTTGGAAAATGATTTCAGTGAAATGTTAGTCTGGCTATTCCACCCAAAAAAAAAAAAAAAAACAAACTGGTGGGGGAAATATGGCGGCAAATCAGAGAAAAAGAAGACGGGCGTTGCTGCTCTTGACAGCTGCGGCACAGTTGATGGCAAATTGTTTGTTGCACTTTGGCGCTGCCTTACTAGTTGCTGCAATATTTGTTTTTGTTTTCATTTTGCTTCATGTGATTTTTTGTTTTGCTTTTCATTGTATATTTTGTGTAGTTTTGTGAAGCGTAAAACAAGTTTTATAATTGTTTAAAATGTTTGCTGCCAACGTCCATTGCATTGCAATTTTATAACGAATTTTGTCAGTTGGCGCTCGAAACTTAATCGAGAGCAGCAGCAGCGACAACAACAACGATTTATGTGCCAAAACATTTGCTGTTGCCTTCTGCCACGCCCATTGTACAATTTACGCAATGTTGCGCTCCACAACTTAAATGCTGCGACAGCTCCTAATTGGATTAGATAACTTCTCGAAAGGGCTAAACAACAACAACAACCACACTCGCATAGATTGTGCCCACGCACACATGAGCTAAGCTAAAGGCACATTACGCATACGCCATGGTGCCCGAATTGTCTCCAACAAAAGTGAATCGTACCAAATCTAAAGCTGGTTATGTGCACCATTATTGCTTTCCTTTCGCTGTTGTTAGCTCATTTGCGTTACGTGGATGCATAACACAACAGCAACAGAAACAGCAACAACGACAGCAGCATTAAGAAATCGACAACAAACAGCAAACAGAATTAAACACAATAAGCCCTAAAAACCTTTGCGTTATATTTTGCTAATTGTTGTACAAACTTTCAACAATAAAGCTTTACCATGTTGCCACTTAAGCTCGAATCAACTCGACTCAACTTGGGCTCGGAATTGACTTGGCCTGAACTCGAGTTTGAATCGCCTTTTCAAATCAGCTATAATTGTTTACATATCAATGACCACTCGGTCTGTAGTCGCTGTTTTTTTTTGCTTTCGTTATAATTGTTGTTGTTGCCGTTGTTGTTGGTGCTGCTGCTGCTGCTGTCGTGTGGCATAACTAATTATGATTAATGCCTCGAAGTGAGCCCGTGACATTTACAGTTAATTGGCAGCTGATGGAGACTGTACATGGCAACATATATTACAGTTAATGCAATGGCCCTAGGTGCAATGAACCTCATTGACTCCGGCCACAGACATTACGGCATTACTTAAAAAAAAGAACTGCATCTCGGTTCGATGCCTCCCCATATTGAAAAGCACAAGTTCTCGGAAATGGCCTGATGCCATTGCGAATTGAATAGCAGCGAAATCTACTCGGAATCCAGTTGAAATCCAATCGAATACCATCGGAGCCATCTCTGGACGTCTGACCTTTTTTTTTGATATTTTTTTTTGTTTTTGTCTTGAAACTCACATGGGCCACTGCAAGTGCGATTCAAGCTATCCAGTTCCAGTTAACCAGGCAGTCTTTGCTATGGCATACCTGCGGCATTTTATGTTACCGGTTTTAGTTTATTAACTGCCAGCAGCAACAACAGCAACAATAGCAATAACAACAATCAAGACAGTCGACAATCTGTGACTCTGTTGTATTTAAAGTTTCTAAATATGGTTAAGTCGAGATCTAATATGGTGCTGCCTAGAAATTTTCACTTATGCCCGGCACGTTTCGCCTATTTTCCTGTTAAGCACTAAATGCTTTGGGTCAAGCTCTCGAAATTGTTGAAAATTGTGCTACTTATTATTGCGTGAAGAGGGGACCAGTTCAATATGTATTCATGACAGTTTAATTTCTCTTTTTTGTCTATGCATTTGTAGTAAATAATTTGAAATTATTAGAAATTTGTAGTTTTGCTTGATTTAGAATTTCTTTAATAAAACCATTTTTTTTTTCTCCAAAAAAATGTAACTTTTTTAATCATTTTTAATAGTCAGTGCAAAATTTTCCCTTTTCCCATTTGTCGAACTTGCCTTTCGCCCTTTCCCCAGTTCAACTTTAAATACACACACACAGGCACGCGTTATTTATATTGTGCTTAAAATACCATAACATTTTGCGATCTTATATAATACGAGTACCAACTGTTTTTGTCAGCCATCGACAACGGATCGGCATCAACCGTATGCACATCACGCAAATCAAGTCACACAATATTCGCAAATACGCTTTCTTTCAACCGAATTGAACCTTTGAATGCTGCTGCGGCTGCTACTGCTGCTGAAGCTTCTGCTCCTCAGCTCTGCTGATTATTCAACAATTTTTATTGAAAGCTAAAGAGGCGTGCAGAAAAATATATATACATATCTACAGCAACAACATTAGCTAGAAAGCAATGAGCGAAATGTCAAATGCAGGCATCACATCGCATCGCATCGCATCGAGTAGAGAATACATAACAGCGATGCGACATTACCGTCAACAACAACATCTCTGTGGAGATTTCAGCCAGGCTGCCATTCACTTGCCAAAGCAATTCATTTAGTTAACTCTTTTGCCGTTTTTCTGTTTTCGTAGATTCCGATTGAAATGAACTGCAAAATTAGCATAATGACATTATAATAAAGCAAGTGACAGTCACAGTCGCAGCCACAGCAAAAGTGACAGCGACAAATGCAACATTTGGTGGCAGGAAGAGCTTCATTCAACATTCGATACTTATTTTAATGCGTAGGTGTGTGTATGTGTGCGTGTTTGTGTGCGTGAGTGTAACTGTATAATTTGTGGTGCAGTGGAAAAATTCTGCATATTGTTGGCTATTAGCCAAAAAATGTGTCAATGCATTGCTGGGTTGATAACCTCTTGAATGTCCGTTACGTTGGCGTTGGTGTTTGTCGATTCCATTGACGAACTGGGTCAGCATGTGGCATTGGTGGCATATCCATATGTATATATATACATATTTATAGCTATAGGCAGACCGTTAATAGAAATGCATTAAAGTCAGTTGGTGCGAAGATTGTTTGTTCCAATTCTAGGAGCATGCCGCACATCACTCTTAAGTAATGGGCCAACAGCAAATCACGTTGAAAATCAAAATTTATCAAAAACGTCACGTAATTACTAAGCAGCCGTCATCCATTGACAAATGTGTGTACGCACACATCACATACACCACAACTACAGTTACAGAATAGAACCAAAAAAAAAAAAAAAAAAAAAAATTAGATATAAAATCAGTGGCCTCCAGTTGCGACTTCTTTTGAAATTCCCAGCAGCTGTCTGACGAACTCCACAGCAGATGCGTTTGATTTGTGTTGTTCCCAGTGAACTGTTGCCACTGTGTCTTCCACACAGATTCATCGCCGATTGTCGATTGTTGTCGTCGAACGTACACATTTTGTGTCTCTTATTTTATATTCCAATCACAAAAGGCGTTGTCGATGCGGCGACAGCAACGCTAAAAGTTGCTGCCAGCCTTCTTGGCAAAAACCGTGCCCAACTTCAGACTCTGCACGGGCTGTGGCTGTATGTGGGAGCAGAAAGAAGAACGAAAGATAGAGAATCTATGGTACTGATCGCCACGTCACATCGCTGTAGAGGGAAAAGGGAAAGGGAACGGGAACGGGAATGGGAATCAGCCAACTCACTTGCCACTTGGCTGGGGCTCAGCTGCTAATGGAGTTTGCTTAGTTGCTGCGACACGATTCGGCGGTAACGTTGACATCAACATCAGAGCGTCTGCCGCAGCGAACGAAAGATTGAATGAATGTCAGATTGAGAAAGGCTTCGATAGGCATCAATGGGTTTTTCTAAACATTAAGATGTTGGGCTTGTCTCAATTCAAAGCCAGATGAGAGGGAGCATAATAGAAAAAGATTCGCAACTATTTTAAGTTTATGCTCGTATACAACATATAAATCTCTTGAGTTATTTATTTTAAACTTTACTCGCCGTAAGATTGTTTTTTTTTTTTCACTTTTAAATATCCATTAATCTTGAAAACTTTACTTTTGTGCAGCGTTACGTGGGTATATTGTTAATTTGTTTCGTCTACTATACAATCCCCAGATTTTTCATCTCATTAGCTATATTAAGCTTCAATCGCACTGACTTTCGATTGGATGGATGACACAGCAATATTGGCAATAAACCTGCGGTTCGATTTTTATAGCCCATCGTTTGGCTCCCCGGGAGTGGGATGTTATGGATTGAAGTGGAGTGGAGTGGAGTGGAGTTTGTGGAGTTTTATGGAGGCGCAGCTTATGCTAAACCTTTTCAAATAGCTGCCGCTTAATTGCCCATTTAAATTAATATAAATTTCAATTTGTGAACACACACACACAGACTGGCGATGGCATCTGTGTGTTGGCAATATGCAAAGCACATTGCGTATACCACATGTTGCCACGCCACACCACACCGCACCACACCATGACACATGGAGCACAGCAAGCAGCAGACTCGCTGGATGCAGCTAACCAAGCGAACAGAGCGCGCGACATGCGATGCGAGTTGTAAAAGAAATGTGAATATCAGCGCTTATAATACGCATGAAAATGAAATAAATTCGTATTTTTGTGATTGATTGAAGCATGAGTAATGAAAAATTGAACGCGTAGCAGGCGAAAGGTGTTGCCTCGCTGCCTCACTGACTGACTTGCTGACTGACTGCCTGACTCTCTCGCAGGCAATATGGCCAGGCTACCTAGCTAGCTAGCTGGTAATGAAGAGCGGGAGAAGAAAGGAGATAGGGGAAACGGGTTCGATGGATACGTGTTATGTATATGTCTGCATGACTCTGATTTTATGCACTACATTACCTTTGGATTTCAATTCAATACAAATCAGCTAGCAATTTAGCTAAATAAAACGAAAAATGAAAATATGATAATGCTGCCAGCAGGCGACCGAATGGGGAAAAGCATAAGACATATTTTAATAAAATTCAATCGAATTCAATTGAATTGAATTAACGCTCCATGACAGTTGACTTGAATGCAGCAATAGCAGCTGCTGCAACTGTCTCCATCTTATCAAAATACATAGCGAATAGAGTATATTGCTGAATATCCATACAAATCACTTGGAGTTGCTTGATGACACGCACGTAAGCTGTAAAAACTTCCATCCACTAGCTAAACAGCAATGACGACGCCATGCCAATGACAAGGTACGACTAAGGCTATGCGGGGCTTGAGGGGATGCATGTGGGGGTGCGCGTCTAAGCTAAACAAAAGTTACGAGCCATATTAAAATGTCATCGTGTCAATGGTGCAGACGCCTGACCAGCTTCGAGCTCTGGCAACTCTGGCAACCAGCAACTAACGACGACATGATGAAGCGTAAACAAACATGTTCAACTCGCAGACAGTGTGGGCGGAGGATGGACTGGGGATGACTGGTAGGGGTAGAGTGTCCTGACCAACTGAAAAGTAAAACAAAATGAAATTTTACTTTGCATTTGAAATGATTTCCAGCTGCAGTTTGGTTCGTCCTGTCGTCTCCACACATGCTGCAGATTTTTATTTGTATTTCAAATGTTTTGTGAAAGTGCCAGCAGCATTTGAAGCCAGAGTCCATTTACTAAACGGACTGTCGGTGTCGTCCCTTTGGCTTTCTCCACCCGTCTCACTTGCCCTCATTGTGTTGGCCAACAAGAAACTATTTTTTATTTGTGTGATTTTTGCCAGCTCTGAATCCGGCTGCGGCGCCGCCAGACTACCCAAACATACCTAACAATGTTGAGTATAGACCGATGCTAGAAGATGGCCAAAAACTGAAAAACTCTCGTTTCGGGGCATGGAACAGCAGTGGCAGCAGCAGAGACAGCCACACGGGCGACATCGTGTACAGAGCGACAGACGGCGGCACATGACTTTCAAATGCTGCAAGTTGAAGTACAAACTGGGAAACTGGCAACTGGAAGTTCGGAACTTGAAGCTGTGAACTGCTAGCTGGTAGTTGGTAACTGGGAAGTGGGAAATGGGAAATGGGAACTGTAGCCGAGAGTAGATGACCCGCATGAAAATGCTGGCCCTGGCATATTTTTATGCCGCAAGCATGCAGGACAAATGGCTGAAATTTTTGCTGCTGCGTCGCTGTTGATGATGATGATGGCGACCACCACAACTAGCAGGCCAACAATGCTAGTGGGCAATGGCCAACTTCAGAGCCAGGGCAGGGGCAGGAGCAATGGATCGGTAACGTTTGCTAGCTGCAGTTACTACTGGACATGTGTACGTGGCTAGCCTGCATCAGTTCGAGGCACGCGGCGAAAGTTCGGAAAAAAACGACACAGACAAAAAATTGTTACTGCTCCTTAGCAAAGCTGGGCATATTTTCTTGCTGTGGCATTGGTGATTCTCAGGCTTCCTTGGGCACAGGAAAAATATAGAAAAATTGAACAAGTCGTTTGTCGACGGCCGTAGAATTTATGTGTGCAGTGTGGAGCCTCTGCCGCTACAGTTGAAAATTAAACATTGCGTATACGCCTAGGTGCATAATAATTCATGAGTGGAGCAGACAGGCAGCCTGGAAGGCTGGCCACAAGCTCACCACTCGCACCGACTGCAACGAAATTGTGTGTAAAATGTTTTAATATGTGCTCATAATATACGAGCCAAAGACAGAGGCAGAGACACAGGCTCTGGGTTTGAATCAGCCACAAGGCAGCTCAATTTCTGATTTATTGGTCGGCCATCGAATAAAAACGAACAAAATCAAAAAATATTGCAATGGAGTTCAACATAACGCCAGTGTTTTCCTTGCACGTGTGATTGTTGTCATCTTTTTTGTTGCTATTTTCACAGTTCAACAGCTCCCTTTGTCGTCTTCCAACAGGCGAAAGTCTTACAATTCTATTGTTTAGTACCTGTGGCTCACGGTCAGTATGCATGCAATGTGCATTTGAATGTGCAACTGGTTCCCATTGTCCATTTTAACAACAAATGTACAAGCAAACAAAACCAACTCCAATAAAAAAAAATTTTTTTAATGCATATTTAAACTATATTTAAAACCATTGACAAAACTGCAATTTTGAAAATTGGTTGATTTTTGGCAAAGTTATGGACCTTCAAAGTTTGACATGTGGCCCATATATGAAAATTTCACTTTAAATTCCATTTTGTTATATTTTTTTGCCATATTTTCAAAAATAATGCTCCAAATTGACTTCCGTAAAAAATTGTATGTCTATTTTAATGTCCGATATCAATTGGGTACAAATATTGACGATTTCAAACATATCGACTTTGTACCATTATGACAAGTTCTGTATATGCAAAAATGGCCATCAATGGTCTAAAATAGCTGAAAATTAAAAAAAGTCACAATATTAAATTTTTTGATGCAGGTTTAAGCTATATATTAAAAACCATTGTCAAAACTGCTAAAATAATGAAAATTGGTTGATTTTTGGCAAAGTTATGGATCTTCAAAGTTTGACATGTAGCCCTTATATGAAAATTCCTGTGTAAAGTCAATTTTATCACGTTTTTCACCATATTTTCAAAAATAATGCTCCAAATTGACTTCCGTAAAAAATTTTATGTCTATTTTAGTGTCCGATATCAATTGGGTACAAAAAATTCCGATTTCAAACATATCGACTTTTTGACATTATGACAAGGTCTGTATATGCAAAAATGGCCATCAATGGTCTAAAATAGCTGAAAATTAAAAAAAATCACAATATTAAATTTTTTGATGCAGATTTAAGCTACATTCAAAACCATTGACAAAACTGCAAAAATTTTGAAAATTGGTTGATTTTTGGCAGAGTTATGGACCTTCAAAGTTTGATATGTAGCCCATATATGAAAATTCCTGTGTAATGTCAATTTTATCACATTTTTCGCCATATTTTCAAAAATAATCCTCCAAATTAACTTTCATACATATCGACTTTTTGACATTATGACAAGGTCTGTATATGCAAAAATGGCCCTCAATGGTCAAAAATAGCTGAGAATTAAAAAAAATCGCTATATTACATGTAGTAATGCAGATTTAATTTATATTCAAAACAATTGACATAACTGCAAAAATTTTGAAAATTGGTTGATTTTTGGCAAAGTTCAAAGTTTGACATGTAGCCCATATATGAAAATTCCTGTGTAATGTCAATTTTATCACATGTTTCGCCATATTTTCAAAAATAATCCTCCAAATTAACTTCGGTAAAAAATTTTATGTCTATGAAAATTGGTTGATTTTAGGCAAAGTTATGGACCTTCAAAGTTTGACATGTAGCCCATATATGAAAATTCCTGTGTAATGTCAATTTTATCACATTTTTCGCCATATTTTCAAAAATAATCCTCCAAATTAACTTCGGTAAAAAATTTTATGTCTATTTTAATGCCAGATATCAATTGGATACAAAAAATTCCGATTTCATACATATCGACTTTTTGACATTATGACAAGGTCTGTATATGCAAAAATGGCCCTCAATGGTCAAAATAGCTGAGAATTAAAAAAAATCGCTATATTACATGTAGTAATGCAGATTTAAGCTATATTCAAAACCATTGACAAAACTGCAAAATTTTGAAAATTGGTTGAATGTTTGCAAAGTTATGGCTCTTCAAAGTTTTGGTATGCAGCGCTTATATGAAAAATCCTGTAAGAATGCGATTTTTTCACATTTTTCGCGATATTTTCTAAAATAATGCTTCAAATTGAGTTCGGTGAAAATTCGTATTTTTATTTTAATGCCAGATATAGATTGGGAACAAAAATTTCAATTTGAAACATTTCAATTTGTTATCATGCTTACTTCACGAAATTGGAAATGCCCATTTTCGATTGAAGCGTAAAGCAGGATTACGTTAATTATGTTCTGATGGAGGAGTTCAAATTTTATTTCATAAGGCTGAAATGAAACAAAGTACACAACAATTTCATATACAAAGTACTTTGGTCTTTAACTACAGCGTTATTTTTTGTTTATATTCAATTTCGATTTTCGACAGTTTCGACGTTTTGGAATTTCGCCATGTGTAATAAAAGCCTGGGAAAAACATTATTGAAGGGTATTGCAAATATTTTTGAATTTTTATATAAATATCATGACGGCAAGGACTCTGGCACAACAGTCTTTTTTCAATTTATGGCATCTGTCTGTTGACCATTAGAAATGTTGGCAAGGGGCATGGAAAAATATCTATAGCCAGAATACCCCAACATTTTATAAAAACACATTTGCCTTTTTTTGTGCTTTTCTTAGTCAAGTAGTGGACTTTGTAAAAATTGGAGGCAGTTAAAACAACTGTAACTTTTATTTTGACTAAAATTCCAGTTATAAATATCAGAAAAAGGAGAAAGAACTCCACGCCAATGTTTGCGACAAGCGGCATCGTGAAAAGTTGGAGTGACTCTGGAATGGCAATCTGTGCAGTTTTCACCACCTGCCGTTAATTACACAAATGCAAAAGTCCACCGGGCAACCAAATTGGTTGGTAATAAATAAATTCAATTGAATAATTTATTTAATTTATTTGGGGTCTGCTGCCACGTGACATAAAAAAACAGCAAGTAAACAAACGAAATATCTATTTTTTTGCAATTTGTTTTTCTCTCAATTTTCATTCTCTTCATTTTTGCTTTACTCTACTGTCTACTGTGCCGTGTGTTTGTAGCTGCAACTGACTGAACCAGGGCACAATTTTCATTGCGGAAGTGTGCAGCAAACTGCCGACGAGGTGTTAGAATTTGCTGCAGCAAAAAGTCAACAACAACACACAAAAGCAAAACCACATATTTTTCAACGAAAACTGATTTTTCACAAACAACAACAATAATACACATTGAGGAAAAATAAGATAAAAAAATAAAAAAAAACGTCAACAACGAGGCGGCGAAAATGTGTGGCACAGGCCAAGTGAATTTCTGGCACAAAAACAAATCGTTTAATTGGCTTTACCAAACGTAACCACTATACACCAACTTCTATAACAACGTCGATGCGGCCACTGACGTCGTGTCGACGTCGACGCCGACGCCGACTGAGTCAACGGCGCTGCACGTTGATTATATAACTTAAGCAAAGCAAGGCGGCCCAACAATGACGCTGACAGCAAAGTCGCCGTCCCAAAGCTCAGACTCAAACCCAAAATCCAAACTAGTTTCGATGACGCTGCTTCAGTTACTCGTTTTTTAAGAGCAAACTGACGCAAGGGTATCACCGCCAAGCACCACAGCAATGGACCCAACCACACATTACGCTGCTGCTGCTGCCGTTAACGCCACTGACGCCGCCGTCGCCACACTCCTTGCTGCACTGGAGACAATCCAGCCCAGTTCGCAACGGGTTTGGCGTGTCTTACTCAAACCACTTTCCGACTTCGATATAGTTTTGGTTTATTTCTAGCCCGAGAGCAGGCAACTAGCGGCGTCATCGTCGACGCCGATTGGCCACATGAAATTATGGAAAATCATAACTCGACTTGGTCGCTAAATATCGCCTCTTGGCACATTCGCACACGAGCCCTGCCTGGAGTCAGTCAAGCATCCAGTCAAGCATCTAGCATCCAGTTAACAGCTCCCAACGATAAAATGAAACTTAACACCTTTTTACTGAGCGTGGCAGTTGCTGCCTTAGCTGTTGGCCAGGTAATTTCATACGCCGTATTGGCCCGTCCTTGGTGGCCCAGGTCTATATAATAGTTTGTTGTTGTTATCGTTTTGTGTTTCAGGTGGTGGGCAAGTTTCGAGTGCGCACCCATGAGGATGCAGTGAATGCGCTCGAGGAGTGCCAGGATGAGTTCAATGTGCCCTCCGACATCTACGAGAAGTACCTGAATTATGATTTCCCCCCGCATCGTCGCACCAACTGCTTCGTCAAGTGCCTTCTGGAGAAATTGGGTCTCTTCACGGAGAGCAAGGGATTCGATGAGAAGGCCTTCATCTCACAGTTCACCTCGAAGAGCACTAAGGATCTGCAGAAAGTGCGTCACGGTCTGGAGAAATGCATTGATCACAACGAGGCCGATTCGGACACATGTACTTGGGCCAATCGTGTCTTTTCCTGCTGGCTTCCCATCAATCGTCAAGTGGTGCGCAAAGTGTTTGCCTAATTAGATTGCAAATGTGATATGAGACTCCAAAAATAAATTAAATCATGACCTTTGAGTTTGACTTCCTCTTTCCATTCTCAATCCCATTAGCATTCCCATTTTCCATTCATTGAACTTGCGTTCATTGGCTTTCTCTCAAGGCGCTGATAAGCCCAGATGCATCTCTCTACAACAATCCAAAGTATTATTCTCCGTCTCGTTCCAAGTCTGAGTCTACGATAGGCAGAGATCTGAGTGTGCCGTCATTAGTTGAGATTGTGCATTCCGAGCGTGAAGATGCGTCTACGTCTGCGTCTGATTCTCAGCTGTCTGGCGTGGTGTGGCATGGTGTGTTGCAGTGTGGCATAAAACCAACAGTGTATACAATTTTCATTCCATTCCATAGACTTTGGCTGATCTAACAGGCGATGCACAAATACTAGAGAAATGCCTGCATCAGCACAGCACTCCCGACCGCATTGACAGCGATCTGAAGAAGTTGGAGCACTACGCAGAGTGGACCAGTGAGGAGGTGCCTTGCCTGATGAGGTGTTTGGCCAGCGAGAAGGGCTGGTTCGACATCGATACCAACAGATGGCACCGGCAACGTTTGGTGGATGAGTTGGGAGCCGATAGCTACAACTACTGTCGGTACGAACTGTACCGCAAATCCCGTGATGGCTGCAGTTATGCGCATCGTGGTCTGCGCTGCCTCAAGCAGGCGGAGCTGCATGCCGGCAACAGCATGTCGACTCTGCTGCGTTGCACGGGTATCCTGAATGCCACGAATGTGGAGCTGCTGCAGTACAGCAAACTGACAGCTAAGGAATCCATACCATGCCTCTTTCAATGTTTTGCTGACGCGCTGCAATTCTATGATGATGCCGGAAACTGGAAGTTGGCAAATTGGCAACAAGCCTTTGGGCCAAGTCGCCAGGAACCGGAAAAGCAGCCGAACTACCCTGCGTGTCGATTGAGTGATGAACAGCGTCGGCTGGCGCCCAACAAGTGTGCCTGGATGTACGAGGAGTATCTGTGCTGGGAGCATCAGAATGGCAACATTCGTGCCGAGCTGCCCGCCAAGCCGAGTACCAAACCCAACTAACCTAACCTAGGAATGTAGTTAAGGATATTAAGATTGCATGTATTATAAGTGTATTGTAAGTAGCCGTGATCTTGTCTTATGAGTACTAAACGGCCATCACAAAGCAGGTGAACTGCTGATAGAATGTTGCACAGGGATTACGGCCACGTCGCTGAGCACAGCCACTCACATGGGCTCCTGCCACCGGCACGCCCAGCAGCTGACGCATGGCGGGCACACGCCAACGTCGAGTGCGTTCATCGAACAGTTGCAGCTGGGAGATGAAACAGCGGGTGAAGCAGGGTATGGGTTCCGTGACCGGAAAACGGGAGTAATCACCTAAACGATTCCACTCCACTTGGTCCACCTGTAGTAGACATTCCTTCATAGCGGATTTGGCGGCACTTGTTGCATTCTGCATGCTCTCAATCAAAATAAAGGGATCATTCTCCAGCTACAAATAGACAACAAACATCATCAATATCAACATGAACTGTAATCAGCAGTGTTAGGTCACTGCCACCGCCGGCCCATGCTCTCTTATCACACTCACACTAACAATGCAGTGGAAGCCCGCATAGGCATGATCGCAGCTGCTTTGGGTGAGATCTCCTAGCTTCAAGCGGTCATTGCATGCCTCGTAGATGGCGTTGCCGAAGTGCTTCTTGATGCGCAGCTCATCGAACCCGGCCTGGTCGTGATAGAAGTCAAACATCTCGCTCAGATAGCACTGTGTGAAACAGGGAATCTCCTCGCTGTTCTCCGACCACTGTGTATACCGTTCCAGGCGTGCCGCATTCTCAGCATTAAGACCTCCAAAGTTCTTCAAGCATTTCTGAATGCTGCGCTGCTCGCCGCTGAGCAGAGCCCAGCTCTCAGTCTGTAAGAGTTATCGGTTATCAGTTATCGATTATATGGTAACTTTTTTTGCTCAAGTAGAAGTACCATCCAGAGGCAGATTGCCAGCAGCAGCAGCGGCAAATGATGATGCATGGCCTTTAAGATTCTAGTGATTGCCTTTCAGTTCCAAGTGTAAATAAATACTAAAGTGCTGCTAAAATCTAAGCAACATTATTTCTAAATTTGAGACGTTGAGAGTTCGCCAGTTGTGCCAGTTGATAACCCAATTAGAAATTGTATAAGAATATTATGTAGTACCGATAAGCAGCTAAGGGCATTATCAGTCAAGGAACACAATGTAGTTCAAGTTTAGGCAGCGTCGTCGCGGATTGCGCAAGAGTTAAGAGTTGAGGCAACGGTGTTGTGGCAACTTATTCTCAATTTGAGACTCTCGTCTTATACCGCAACGCAACCCATTCAACATCAACAGGGCGGGGCACAGCTCAAAAACTGTTATTGATGCCGTTGCCTCACTTTACGCAATGTGGCGCGTCAATGGGCCCGACCCAAGCTAGTTGCATTTTTATTGATGTGGATGTGGATGTGGATGACGATATTGATCAACACCTGCTGCCCAATGAGGCCAACATATAAGCGGAGGTTTTAGTATGACAAAGAAAGAGAGAGATAGAGATAGAGAGAGAGAGAAAGAGAGCAAGACTGTGGTTGGGATATTTGGATGAGTTTGGTTGTTAATTGATTTGATATTTGTGTTGCTGTATTTTGGCATTTTGCCCGACAACTTGTCAGCCATTTAATAATATTACTTGAGCGTGAGGTTTGTTGTTTACAAAGGAGCGACATCGTCCCACTTTACGCATTTTTGAGCAACCGGATTTCAACGGAGCTGCAGATCCAACAGTGTTGAGTGATCAAAACATGTTTAAAACACGTCGCAGTCACTTCTGCGAATCTTCGGCTCCATCATCATCATCTTCACCAGCCGCATCCCAATCACAGCATCTCGTGAACATCATCATGGACAACAACAGAGTTTCGAGTTAATTGCAAGTGGCAGACTTGTACTTGTGGAAGTCGTTGATCAAAACGTGGTTCTGTTTGTGCCACTTGTGGCCAAAACAATCCTGAATGGCAGAGAGCAAACCACGTTTATAGCCGTCGTTGTCGATGTCGATCGTTGAGTTTGCCGTGATTCCACAATTTCTTTCGCAGCTTCACTTTGCTTTGCGATGACCTTGGCTTGTTTTCTTGCGTGTTTGGCCATTGAAATTATAAATCCAGTTTTTTTTTCGGCTTGTTTCCTCTCTTCTTTCACTCTCTCTCACACACACACACACATATATACATACATCCACCGTTGTCAATTTGTACAAATTTTCGTTATATAGTTAATTGTCAGACTGTTTGTTTGTTTGTTCGTTTGTTGTTGCCAAACAGCTTTTAGTCGACACGCATATGTGACTGAATGCAGCCTATGTAGCAATAATGATCATGATGCGGATGATGATGATGATGATGATGGTGTTGACACAGCAAAATAGTGGAACTCAGACTGGTTGGGCTGGGATGCGTTTACTGCACCATGGATGCCGTTATAGCATCGCCTGACCTTTGGCAATTTCAAATGCAACAGTCTAGTCTAGGCGGCAAGTTACAGTCACAGTCACAGCTGTTTCCCGGCCATTTCAAAAATATAAAAATATTTTTTGATGCCATTGCGAAACTTAAGCAGCATCAGTGAGTCTCAGTCTCTGTCTCAGTTTTCGACTTCGAGTTGGACTGTTTAGCATTTTAATGGAGCTTAGCATAGATTTGAATATATTTATTTTGGGATTTGGGTGTTTTGGATTTTGAGTTGTCTAGTTGTCGATTTGTGTGGCTTTCTTTGGCTGCGATGCCCCCTTTGTGTGGAAGTGCCATGAATTTATTGATAACTTTGAAATTTTCAACGTTTCTGTTTCTGTATATGTTTCTTTTTTATTTTTGTGA
The DNA here is from genome assembly GCA_018150725.1 of Drosophila quadrilineata. Classification (NCBI taxonomy): domain Eukaryota; kingdom Metazoa; phylum Arthropoda; class Insecta; order Diptera; family Drosophilidae; genus Drosophila; species Drosophila quadrilineata. The sequence goes on from JAECWN010000356.1 coordinate 382,241, forward strand.
ATTTCAAGGTTATAACCCAGTTTTTGGCAAAAGGCGCGTTCAGCTGCCGCAAAAAACAATGCATATTTTATGCTGAGAAATGAGTTGAAATGAAATCCAATTGAGTTCGATTCGATTCGTTTCGTGCATATTGAATTCATTTAATGAAACTGCATTCATGCCACCTGATAACAAAACGCTGCCCTTGATTAACATGGACTCTATCTGATCTGATCTTGGGAAGAGTCAGAGTATGACACATCCAGCATCAACAACTTTGAGTACACTTTTTGGAATTAAATGCTGATGCCAAGTATATAATTAAAATCACATCAACATCAGCAGCGGTCTCAAGCGAAAGTGTTATTTGCCAAAATACGAAATTAGAGGAAGGCTTTGGCCAAATGCTGACAAAATATCAGGTCCTCAAACACGACCACAATTAAAAATAGATCTGTGTGGCAACTGGGTTTTATGGGGCAGCGCCCTGTGCGGCAGCTGCGGCCAAGTGCATAGACAATGCCTCACGAGACTGAAAGTGGGCTCCACTCTTGAGTACTCGACAAGCGGAGAGTGGAGTATAGTGGAGATAAGATGAGATGAGACGAGTGGAGCTGCCGACAATGAAGACATGCCGTCGAAGTCAACAACCTGCGTCTTTCAGTTGCCTTCAATTTGGTGCAAAACATCCATCCAACTCATTAACTCAACATCTTCGTTAGTGGGAATTAATTATGCAGATGTATTCATTGTGTATTGCGATTTCAAGTGTGGTAAAATGCAGCTCCCCATTGTCGTCGTGATTGGATGGATTGGTTTGCCATGGGTTGGGTTAGCTTCACTGGGTTGGGGTATTCGATGCTTAATGGGTATCTTTACATATGTACATAGCTTAAGAGTTATGTGTCTATGTATTAATGTATGTAGGTGTGGACAGGCATTGATAATGATAATGGTAATGGTGAAGCTGATGATTATAATGAACCTTCCCATAGCCCGGCCCAAAAAGTGAAGACCCATTGCAAAAGATTTTCAGAGATATTGGGCATTCGATATTACCAACAAATTAATCTAAATATCTCCTAAACTTCCGCTTGAGTTAAGCGCTTTTCAGTCAACAGAAAAGCTGGAAAGATTTGAGTTTTTTTTTTTTTTGAAAATAAATTTCACTGATCATTGACCTCGACTGTGGTTGCGTGTAAACACCGTCGTTGAGGCCTGAACGCTATTGGGATTACATAAATCCGAAATTAGTTAATAAATGAAAACTGTGAACTGTGAAATGAGAAATGTGAAATATTACTATTGTACAATATATAAAAATCATGCCGTTACGTTTGAATAAAAATCCGCTGCATTTGCAGATCATACTGCATTTGCATTGTTTGAAACCAGTGAAAAGAGCAGGTGTCTCCAGAAATCCAGCTTCAAAATCTGTTCAAAATTATGATTTCCATTAAACTTTAGTAAAATAATAATATAAATTTGAGAGGTTGTCAGTGCATCTAATTCAATCAATTTTGACTAAAACGCTGACATATGATGTAGAGGTTGCATTGTAAAAGCCTGTTGACCTAATCACAATTTCTAATAACTGCATCATTTACATGTAACCTCAATTTGCTCGAATCAATTTACAATCGCTTAACAAAAAAACAAAAAAAAAAGTATTTACTTAACCCCTCCCTTCCCGCTTGTTAGACAATTTGTTGAATTGCATCAGGCAACAAAACCTTCAATTCAGTCTGGAGTCAAACGCATTTAAGTTGAATAAAATTCAGTTAACGATTTCTTAACTTCACGATGAACAACGAATGATTCTAATCACGAACTTGCCGCAGCTACAGTTAACGACAAATTACCGTTTCGAAATGCACTTGCTAAATACAAGTTAAGAACCTGCCCAGCCAAAAACAGACGAAGCCAACTTCCAGCCAAGTCCATAGTCTTCAGTTTGTGGCTTTTGCTTAATTGAACGCGACACACACACACTCACACACGCTTATAGAATGGGTGTGTGTGGCGAATCTGATAGCATACAAATGGCATGCATGCAGCAAGGTGAGCGGGATGAGGTGACAACTGAGTAGGCCAGGCCAAAAGCAACTTTTCTTCCGCGTTGCATATACTACAACGGCAACAGCGGCGACGACGTAGCTGCAACCGATACTAACGTCGACGCCGTCGTTGTCGTCGACGTTGACGCCGCCGCTGCACCCACCCACAAATGGGCCAGAAAAGTCAACAATTAAAAATAGAAAAAAAAAGACACAGCTTTACAATCTGTGCAAAGTGTATGGGGCTGATGCAATTTTTGCATTTTTCAAATACTTTTAATTTGTTGTCTGCAATTTGGTTGAACAAGCGTTGGCCAATCACTTACTACTTAGACGTTAACCGCAACTTGGCTCCAAGAATTTCGACTGCTCTGGCACAATTTGGCATTCAATTTGATTTGAACGCCTCGTCAGCTAACCCGAAACCCCTTCCCATTCCCCACACACTCTCTCACATCCCCTCTCGTTACTATAACCGCGAACTCGCCCTCGGCATCACAATACCCGAAATGCCAACCCAAAAAACCTGGCTAACAACAACAACAAAAAAAATCTATAACAAGCCAGACATCTGACAGCTGCATGGCAAACAAGTTTAACAGTTTTGGGCTAGCCAAACAAACCCTAAAAAAATAATTTTAACTTTTAGCTCCTGCGAAGCACGACAATTTTAAGTATTGAATTAGGAGGGCCATAGGAGGGCAACATCCAGGCAACTTTTCAGCGGCCATAGTCTGGCCTTTTATTTATAAATACTTAGCCACGAGTATATACTACATGAGGTTGCATACTTAACAAGTCAGTAGCAGTGCCAGCACATGCATATTGCATGCAACTATCAACTATCAACTATCAACTATCAACTAGCAACAGCAGCGGCAGAGGCGGTGGCAGAGACAGAAATAGTAGTATGTAGTAGCAGTAGTGGCTATTGAAAGCGAAAGCATAACTGACAAGGTAGCTTAGTTTGTGTTTATTGTTGCTGTCGTTTTTTGCACTTCTAAAACTGGTTCGTTGTCTGGCGTAGTGGGCAGCCTCAGACTCAAGCCTCAAGTTTTCTAGAGTCCACTTCAATAACACACTTAAACCCGGCCAAGCCAGGCCAAGCCAGTTGTGGATAGGCCAAGTCAGACCACGCCATTGCATGGCATGCCAGACCAACTCTCGACTCTCCACTCTCCACTCTCCTCTCTACACTTTTCAGTCTCCAATCTCGTCTCTGCGGCAGCTGTAATTGTTCTGGCCACAATACGAGTATTGTGTCCACCTCTTGTCACCTCCGTCTGTAATTTCATATTCTTCCTGCATTCCGAAACCTTGAATCACTTTTCTTGCATTTAATTGCACACATTTACAACAATTTTTGTTTCAGTTTTCGTTTCTCTTGCTTTATTTTTTTTTAATGGTTTTTAACGACGACGGGCGCCGTTGACCGCTGCTTTGGGTCACTTTTAATACTAGTTACTACAACTATTAAATTTGCAACTCAGACTACAACTACAACTTTAAAGAGCTGCCAACTTGTCCTACCTTTTACTTTGCACGCACAGTTGACGACAGTTGACGGCCTGTTTGTAATGCCAGAGGTATTATTGTAAAGTAGTGTGCGTATTTGTTTATGTACAATGTCGGTGCTATTTCAATTACTCGCATTGCCGGTCACCGGTTGGCCATCACATTGCATTTTTACATTAAATAAACAACAAAAATCTTTAAAATTGCATTGATTTACTTTTAATATGAAGTGAGAGACAGTTGAACAGCCAGAACAGAACGGTCCGAGACAGACAACGTGGCGTATGAGCAATACGAGCCTTTAGGCAACAAATGCCAGCAGCATGACTCAACGACACACACACACACACACACCCTCATAGCTGAATGTGTATGTGTATAAGTGCAAAGCATTGAGGTGAAGTTCAACTATGAGTTTTGCTTTTTGGGTAGGTAGAAAGAGCCGTGCCCTCAGGCCGGCACATGAACAAAATTCGAGCCATAATTAGCTCCAAGCGTCAGCAATATCAACAAAAGTATCACAAATTGGATGCTAGTTGTACACATACATATACATGCATTCTCACACATACTCATACACATACTCATACTCATGTAAGTGAACTTTCAGACATAAATTCCATTGGCAACCCCCGCCTCAAAATGCAAAACGTAACGCCGCAGATCAATTGGCGTAGCACAACAATGGTAAGATTTTTGGACGCAGGCGTTGACGCTGGCAGCGCTGCCTACGTCGCTGTCGACGACATTGCGCTGCCTGCATACAAATCGAGCAAATACAGTTAAAAACGCGCACTAAGGCGCGACGGGCAGAGACGACGCTTCGTTTACAATTACAATTACACGCGTACACACCCAATGTGGAAGCGAGAGCGCTAGCGAAAGGAAAAGAGACAGCTAGCCGCCGAGTACGAAAAAGTGCCTGATAGAGAGAGAAAGAGAAAGAGACAGAGAGGAGTGATCTACACTAAAGCTGACTGCTATGAAGCTGGCGTCTAGTTTTACAGCGCCTGCTTTTGCCATTGCAATACTCCAACCAGTGACTGTCGCTGCTGCTGCTGCTGGTGGTGCTGCCGCTGCCACTGCCGCAGTTAACTGCGCTGTTGGCGCGAGCGGCGCTGTTGACGCCAACGTTCGTCTGGATTGTTCGCGGCTGGCGCGCGTGCGCAGCGGTATAAAAAGCTCCCGCACCAGCCACAGCCACACACAGTTCAAGTCGTCGGTCCAAGTGGTGCGCAGTCAAGTCAGTTTCAGTTCAAGTGGTGAACCGCCCCGCTCAACCCCCCTTCATAGTTACGGTTACGTTTCGTCGCCAACAACAACTACAACTACAACTAACAACGGCTATAAACGGCTACAAAAAGAAATCACACGCAGCTCGAACCAAACAAATTCAAACCGCAAAACAATGAAGAAATTTTTAATTGTATTTGTGGCATTATTCGGAGCCGGTATGTATTACTTGATAGCTATATGATGATACTCTAAACCACCAAAAGCCAAAAATAAAAACCATCAACGACAACAACAACAACAATGACCAAAGAAAAACACATATTTAACATGAGGAGACAAAACTGTTTTTCCGCTTGCGTAACGACAGCGAGCTTGCAACTCATTGAAGGACACTTGAAAAGCGCTCAACGGCAACAGTAATAGTAACAGTAACAGTAACAGTACCAGTACGAGTAACAGCATCTGCAACAACAGTGATAATATGTGTTAAAATCAAGAGTGTTATAACATTAAGCGCTGCTTGTGCAACACAAGTGATCAACTATCACCCAACTTGCCCCACTTTTACTTCAATAGAAGAAGGCGGAAAAAGGCAACATATCCAAATGCAAACCATAAGCGTAATCGAAAACGTAATCGAACTCAGAGATAGAGACAGAAATAGAGAATAAGAGAGAGATAGAAATAGAGACAGATACAGATACAGAGTTGGAGCTGAAGTCAGACCTCGGTTACGAGTGGAGTTTGTGGAGCGGCCATGTTGTGCAGCAACCCGACACGTTTACTTGCATTTTTAGTGCCCCCACACACACTCACACACATAGTCACATACACTTGTACCTACATATCTGATGACTGGCTTCATGTATCTATATCTGTATCTGTAAAAGTATCTATTGGTTTGCTTCGATACCATTACCTCATCGGGCGACGCCTTTAAAAGTCCAAAGAAGTTACAACAGACTCGATCTGGTTCGGCTTCGTTGCCCCATTCGGTTGCACAATGATGTTGCTCTGTTACTGCCGATCTATATAAGTTACTCAGAAGTGATCCTTAAAGCGACTCAGGCGGACACATTTTGACATTGACATTGAAAGGTTTACTAAATAATTGCAAAAATCATATACATATACACAGATATATTTCGACATGATGCCGGCTAATTGAAAGATAAGAGCGAGGGTTAGGCATACAGGAATTTTAAGTATGTCGCCGCGCCCAATTACCATTTGAGCCATTAACGAAAACCCGTTCCATCTGGGCCATCAAATGTGAGCTGAGCCGTCATGCTGTTGACGCTTTTGCCTTTTGGTTATTCAACCCAACCAAAGTCACTTGGCCCGACAACAAGAAAAAGAGAAAGAAAGAGCTATAGAGCTGGCTAATTGCGTGTTATGCATTTTTGTTTGGCCGCAAGGCAATTTCGCTACTTACTTTTAATTGGCAACAATTTTAAAGTTATTAAACTTAACAACTGAGTTGGCCGCTGCCAGCGCACAACCATTTAATGGGCCTAAACAACGAATGCAGCGATCGCATTGTCAAGTTCAAGTTGCTGCTTTGCCACTGTAGTTACATTTGTCGTAATTATCGTAGTTGTTGTCGATGATCGCATAAATTATGCAACAACAGTTGTGTGGCATCAATTGGCAACTGGCAGGCAATAGGCTGACTGCCTGAATATAAACAAACACTTGGCCCAAGTGGAGCTGCTGGGCCCACAAATGTTGCCACAAGCATGCTAATCACAGCCATAAACAATTTAAGCGTTCAAAAGATTTCCGAAAAGCGACGAAAAACACAATAAATTTCCGCATTTGGTTACGCGTTTCGCGACTTTTTTTCCATCCATTTCTCGCTTACTTCTTAACAACAAAAAATTCCCAAAAAAATGAAAACAAATAATCTTTTTTTTTTCCTTCTGGTTATTTTGCATTGGCTGCTGTTGCTGCGGTTTAGTATCGGCAGCGGCAGCAAAAAGCGTAACAAATACAAACAATGTATATATATATATATATATATATATATATATATATATATATATATATACTATATATATTTTTAGCCATTTTGTTATTGCTACACCACAACAACAACTACAACAATAATAACAACAGTAGCAACAGCAGCAAGTCACGCTTGAAAAGTTTTTATTTTGTGGCAACAAAATCAAATGAAATGGCCAGCAACATCCACATACAGCTGCACGGGCTGCATTAGGACACATACACACTCACACACTAATACTAACACACACACATATATATATACACATGTATTAGCTGGGTATCTGTGCTGATTTATGGGGTCAAACATGTATGTGAGTGTGTGACTGTGTGGGTGTGTGTAGGGAGTAGTGGCAAAAAATAAAAATTCAACTCTTAAATGCGCTGACTTTTCGCGCAAGTCAATTTGCATGCCACTTTTGGTGGCAGCAACAGTGGCAGCAATTTTTGGACGCCTGCTCAGGCTGTCGTCGATGCGGTAAATTTGAAAATAAATCTATAACTTTGCGGCTCACATCACATCACAACGCGGCTAAGGCATTCAGCTAAACGGATTTATAGCTCAAAATGACGCGCCAAAAACTATTGAGGATTCAGCACCATGACGCATACACCCACAACAACAAGAACAACAACAACAACAACAAGAACAAGAACAAGAACAGTAAACACACATGCATACACACACTCATACACAGTCATATACACAACAATAGGCAAACAATTCAAACGCAGATTAACCTACATACGTTGCATGCCACCAGCAATGTGGGTAAATATTTAAATATCATTACGGCGATGGCAGAATTTGTTTATGTATTTCTATATGCCAAGTGTGAATGTGTGTGGCTCACATACATATATGGAAAAACTGTTTTGGAAAAGTCGGCAACTTGGCGGAAATGCTACTAAAGAGTTGTTGTTGTTATTGTTGTTGAAGGGAATGGATTCGAATGAAATGAAACGAAACGTGCTTAAATGTCAGCAATTTTCTTGATTTATATGGTCGGCGATGTCTTGGCTTTGCCACCGCCAGACAACAATGGCAACAGCAAAAGCCAACAACCAACAATAAAATTTGCCACAAGCAAATGATAGATAGTTACAAGTGCCACACACACACAGATGGATTGAGAGGCAGATAGAGAGGGAGAGAGACTGACGGACATCTATTGTGAATTGTTTGCTGCTAACGATTATGAGTCGGCCATAGATATAGTTGGATATAGACTTCTCAAGGAATTCTTTCTGCCTGCCTGCCTGCCTGCCTGCCAGTTTAACTCAAGTATTTATTCCCTGGAATTCAAATTGAGCCGATGGCGAAGGTGTGCAGAAACTTCTTGCAACTCGCCGTGGCCGAGTTCAATGCCCCCGCACTGCCCTGTTGATATTCAAATTTATGAGTCATTGCGGCGCAGGCTGCATGCCACCAAATGCAAATTTTCCATGATTTGTCAAGATATTTTTGCAGACACGTAGCCACGATATGAATCTAGTAAAGAAAAGAAAAGACAAGTTTTATATACATATATGATGGACAGTGTATTTAAGGAATTGAAGTGTATATACTAGTTGGGGAGATTTTAATTAAATACAGTCTGGAGTGACATTTATCTATGGGCAATTTGAAATTAATTGGGCGAAATGTGCATATCACATTTCATGTGTGGCATTGTCCTGAATAAATAATGTAGTTGCAAATTGTTGTTAAACTTAAATTATTAATTTATTTTTTATTTGCATCTTGACAATGACTGTCATTTAGGTGAAACATAAATTAATTCATTTCGCCCATGTTGTATTTCTTTTTTTTCCCCCTTTTTCCCGCCCCACCCTCTCTCTGCATTATGAGTCGCTTTATCAAGTATATGTATATAATTAGTATGAGTGTGTATGTGTGTGTTGCATACAGTTTTGGTTAATTAAATGATTATGTTAATGGACGACCGGATGAACAGCAGTAGATAAACAGTAAAAACAACAACAACAGGCTGAGTTGCCATGATGCGCATTCAACCGACAAGACCAATACAATTGGCGGTTTTACTGTTAAAATGTCAATAAAAATTTATTATTTAAATACACTCACACTCAGCTATATCAATTGTATTGTTTACGCAATGTGGCAAAGCAAAAACAAAAAAAAAAAAAACAAGAAACAAGAAAAAAACGTAATTAAGCGCACAAAATTGATAGATAAAACAATTATTGCAAACAGCAAATTAAACAACATGCAACATTCGCGGCAATCTGTCTAACCAAAGCTCTTAATTTATGAGACTGGCCAATTGGCAGTCGAGGGTACCAAGAGATCGAAAGATCTCTAAAGGTGTGCCGGCCGGAATTGTTGCCGCATTCCCCAAAGAACCACATAACTCTGAGCTCGATGCCGAAGAAGAAGAAGAAGAAGAAGTAGAAGTTGCGAGTAGGTTAGTAAGCTGCCACAGCCCCAACCCAGGTCTTGTTCTTGTTCCCGCTGGACCGGTTTCCAGATACACAGAATAAATGCGGCCTAGAAACTACTGCTACAAAAAGCAATATGCTTTCGTTTTCGATTTAGTTGTCGATTTCATTTAGCAGGCAAGCTCTAGAATGTGAATTAATTAGCAGTTAAGATATTCCAGATATTCGCGAATGACATCAGACATCAGAGTAAGAGAGAGAGAGAGAGATGATGTTGCCAAGGTCTTTTATTTGATTTGAATCAAGGAAATGTCTTAACCAAAAACCCATCATAAGCTCGTGAGTGACATAAGCAGCGCGTTTATTGTTTTTTATCATCTCACGATTTACGAGTGTCTTCCTCTTCACACTCGTAAATTTATTGCGTATTCGCCCATTGAGCCAGCGGCTAACTGCAGCAACTGTTGTTGGTTGTTGGCTGTTAGCTGTTAGTTGGTAGTTGTTGGCCTGCAACTTCTGCTCAGAGGTAATTGTTTAGTTAACATGTGGTATTTACGCTTCGCGACAAAGCAGAAAAACACACACTCGCACACAGACATACACAGAGATATACTTATGTACATAACATAATGTAATCATCACTGTGGGCATGGTTGCAAAAGCAGCCCTGCTATGTACAAACATCTGTAAGCGCATTAGTCCTGCGGTCTGCTGCTGTGGCAGCCACAGTTGCAACCTATTCCCATACCCCAATTCCTATTCCCATTCGCACACCGACTTCTCCCCCGACCGTTTAAGAGTAATGCGCTTTTCCTGCTCCATATTGCAGTTGTTGCAGCAACAAAACTAAATTATTATAACACACACTCACCGAGTTGGTTTCGTTTGTATTTGGTATATATTTAAGTGTGTGGTGTATGTGTGTGTGTTGTTAAGTGTTCGTTTGAAATGTTTATTCGCTGGAACACCTGAGCTTTCGCTTTTTGCCAAGTCGAATCGTTAAATATGAGTAAATCCCATACTATTGTTTCTTGCTGATTTATTGTTATTATTTTTAATGAGCTGAAGAAAACATTTATTTTTGTGTAATTATTGTGTTGATCGAGTCACTCGACTTACAAATATATAAATAATATGTTATTATTTTTTATTTGTTATTTGTTTATGCCTGCTGCTCAATTAAATCTTGTTTTAGCTTTGAGCCAAATAAAAATAAAAACAATTATTTTTGCGCAGTTTATTTTGAGAAGTATTCAAATTTGTGCGTGATAAACAATTTGTTCGTAAACAAATGAACACACAATCACACACACACACACACACACATACACATGCCCTGACCAGAAATACAAAAATATTTTGCTTAATTTGATACAATTGACTAACCGGGCCAAAAATCCAAAAAACAATTTATAAAATTTATTATGAACTTGTTTGCCTTCTCCACTCTACTCCATTGTGGGTGCAAGCGACAGAGATAGAGAAATCGAGAGTTAGAGAGAGAGAGATACAGAGAGAGAGAGAGAGGGAACACAAGTGTAAATAAATTCCATGCGAAAATAAGAGTTTTAATTAAATTCTGTAAATAATTTTATAAACGATGACCGATTCTGATTCATGCACTGCACATAACATCGCCATGGCCATAACATATTTGATATTTGATTAGTTTACACAACAGTTAAATTACAGGAGATTCCTTCATCAGATCCACAGGCAAAACTTTTTACAATTCGCACTCGCATTTTAAATTTTTTATACAGCATTCATGCGGCGAACATTGATGCGCTTACTAAGCTGATAAAGGCGTGGCAAATGTGGGTGGATGGGGCATGTGGCAGGTGGCAGCTGGCAGGTGGATGGCGGCAGGTTTACAGCAATGCAGAGCTCACTTTTGATTGAGCATTTGAAGTGTGACCGCAATTTTGCGGCTTTGCAATTAGATTATCACACACAACAGTGGGCAGGGGGTGTGTGGGGTGACATACATTTTACATTTGTTTATTTCATCAGAAACTTTTAGTGCGCATAGTACGCATGGCTGCTGACATTTGATTTCGATTTTAAATAAAACAAAATTAAACGAAATTAAATAAAATGCATTGCATCCCGGCAAAATACCGCATTAGTTAGGTGTATAAATGCAATTTAGTTCGTTACGCTTTGCGGTTGCACTCAGATCAGCTCAGATCAGTCCAACTGGGTGAGGGGATGAAGAGGGGATAGAGTTAACTCTAGGCAGATGTTGAAAAGGGAGAGTGGCAGACAGAGCGACAGGCAGCAATAAGTCCTTGGTGGCGCATTTCAGGTGCTTCAACTTTGCCACATAGGGTTCGACAGCGGTGTAGATGTCGATGTCGGTGACGGTGTAATTTCATCGCCAAAAATATAAAAAAAAAATAATACAAAACATAAAAACAAAGGCAACTCAAAAACACAGAAAAAAAGTAAATGCAGTTGGCCCTGAGCTGTCAACGTACATATGTATGTATGTTGTAGGTATGTATGTGAGTTTGGGTATCTTGTGAATCTGAGGTCTCTTGAGCAGTGTCTGTTGAAAGTTGGCAACAAGATTTATTGGCAGCCATCGTCTCAGACAGGCGACTTTTTAAAGTGAATGCCTTTTGGCCAAGATGACAAATTGTTGTGCACATCAACATGAATTGAAACCCATCCATACATCCACACATACACAAGATATATGTTTTATTGTGTTATTTAAAATTTAAGTAGAAATGAATACTTGAAGAGTACCCGCCCATGAGCAATTGTTTAAGCCACATATAATTACCACTCTGCCCACACTTTGAGCGATGCTCATTGTCAATATAGTGCTTAATTTGGGTCGAGTTTCACACATTTTCAGCTGTCATCTAGACTGGTCATAAATGATGCATAGAATAATAATGATTCGTTCATCTCATGAGTTTCAATTACTGAATTTGAATTTCCCCATGTGGCTAATTTGGGTTTCTCCCGTTCTCTCTGATTACAGCCGTGGCCCAACAGAGCTTCAAATGCCCTGATGACTTTGGTTTCTATCCACATGACACGTCCTGCGACAAATACTGGAAATGCGATAATGGCGTGTCCGAGCTGAAGACCTGCGGCAATGGTCTCGCTTTTGATGCTTCGGACTCCAAGTTCCTCACGGAGAACTGCGACTACCTGCACAATGTTGACTGCGGTGACCGTCAAGAATTGGGTAAGTGTACCAAACAAAGGTTACTTGTATTCCCCAAACTAACTTCATCCTATGTACGCAGAACCTCCAATTACTACTCCACACTGCGCTCGCCTGTACGGCATCTTCCCCGATGAGAACAAATGCGATGTTTTCTGGAATTGCTGGAACGGTGAACCATCCAGATACCAGTGCTCTCCCGGATTGGCCTATGATCGTGATGCTCGCGTCTGCATGTGGGCCGATCAGGTTCCTGAGTGCAAGAACGAAGGTTAGTTAAAGATTGGTGAAGTGGAGAAAATGAGTTTATCTTAACTAATGTGATGATGTTACAGAAGTTGCCAATGGCTTCGCTTGCCCTGCTGCTGGTGAGTTGGCTAATGCCGGCTCCTTCTCTCGCCACGCACATCCCGAGGATTGCCGCAAGTACTACATCTGTTTGGAGGGTGTTGCCCGCGAGTATGGTTGCCCCATCGGCACCGTTTTCAAGATTGGCGACAGTGATGGCACTGGCAACTGCGAGGATCCCGAGGATGTTCCCGGCTGGTAAGTTGACCCAACTCATTTCTTGAGATGACATATTGTCTACACAATATTAGCACTTCTTGGGATTTGCTTATTGTTTTTGCTTGCGGGGGGGAACAGATTGAGGTTCTGTATAAATGTCATATAGCCCTGCCTGCACTCAACTGACCCCCGAGAACACCTAAATCTCAACACTGACCAGAGACAATAGAGCTAATCTACTAATATTCACCTCGTAATCACATACCATCAGGCACTATCTATAATCTATCCCAATAGTCTATCACTTTATACTTCCAACTATTCACAACACACATTTACATACATATCTCTTGGCCTATTCTCACATATATCTCTTTACCTCGTCCCTTTACAATTGCAGCGAAGACTACTATGGTGATCTGGACCTGAAGAGCATCCGCAAAAGCGAACTTCTAGCTGGATTGAACACTGAAGGTCGCACTAAGAGCGCGCCTAAAACCAAAGCTGCCACCTCATAAACATATAATAACAACTACAACTACAACTACAACAACAACAACAAAAGAAAAAAAATATAACTAAACAACAACAGCAAAAACTATAACAAGATTGAAAAACAACAACAAATTCAACAACAATTACAACATCAAATTGACAATATCAACAAAATTCCTTTGCCAAAACTTTCCAACTCTCATATCACAAAGTCACCTAACAATCTTCAAATACTCAAACCGCCTCAATTCAACCAACTAAAAATCATTTCAGTTCGAAGATCTGTAATTTTCGTACATCTCAAATCTATATCGATTTATTCGATTATTTCGAAATTTATTTTTCAAATGCTTTATCTATCTACACATGAGTCAAATTGTTGATATGCATCTCTTGGTTTCTGTTTCCCAAAATTCCAAAATTAAAAAAAAACATTAGTCCATTGTTAATTCAGGGCCAAGCGCAAACAAATTTAATATCAAATGTGCGAAAAGAAAAAAATTAAAACAAACAGAAAAGAACATCGAGGAGAGAGAAAAAAAATCTTTCAACATGATTTGCAAAATTGAGAGATTTTTACATTTAAGTGATCTTTGTTTATAAGCTTATAATTTTATTTTATACATAAAAACAAAAAATATACACAAAATCTAAAAAAAAGTTCCTTATACTTTTTCTTTAACCTTTACTTAATTATTCTTCCCAGCAACATCCTCTGATGGCATTCCCAGTCTATTCTCTGCTTTCACTTCACTGATCGTTATTATTTATTTCTCGCATCATCTCTATGACTAACATTTTCTATTACACTGTAAACTTACAACTGAACTGAATCGGATTGGAGGCCTAGACAAAGTTTACCCCAGACCCTGATACGGTTTAAAGCCCTATTTATGCAACTAAATGTCAAACAATTTTTGGGGCTTCACGGCTGGCAAAAGTACGCGCCGAAAATAGCAAACTCGTAAACACTCGTAAATTATTTATAATTTTGCCATTGGGGTATTTTCTTAGCGACGGGGGGGGGGAGGTGTATAGGAGCTAACAATGCCAGTCCTCAACTCTGAATGTGTGTGTGTATGTGTTTGTGTCGGAGGGAGTGGCTGGGGGAGTGAAAGATATGTTCTTGCGCTATTTCTTGTCTGACTTTTTGTCTGAAGTCGTAGAGTCTGTAAATAATAAGTAAACAGAAAAGTTTGCGATGCCAGCCATATTTGTCGCAAATGAAAAGTTGGCAGCCTTTTCGACCAGGCCCGGGCAGGACCAGGAAGTCTTTGCCAATGTTGTCGACGTCGTTGACATCTTTTGAAATGCACAAGAACTTTGTTAATTATTCATTAGATTCTATAAACAAAAACGCGATACAAAAACTTTAAATGAATTTTCAAATTATCAACACAATTGCAGGCAGAACCAAAAGCAAAACACACACATACACACGCACACACACAATCACTCATATTCGTGCACATTCACGCATAACGAATGCTTGTAGCACGTGGGCAGTGGTACCTCGATAATGGCGCCAGCACTAGAAGGAGGTTGGGAGGCAGGCAGCAGGCAGGATGAGGCATGATGTTAGTACATCATAAAAGCCGACAAACTTTCCTCTTGCTAGTTTCGCGTTGACTTTTCTCTGTATGTGTGTGTGTGTGTGTGTGTAGTGTGTGAATGCCGCACACCCACATTTTTGAAAAAGTTTTAAAACTAATTAAATAAAAATTATAAAACTGTAGAAACTCAAGGCGCAGGCGTTGCACAAGCTGCCTAAGCGTCCGAAGGATATTTCTCTTTCACTCTTTAATATGTATTTATATATGTATGTATATGTATGGAAATATGTACTATATAAATATGTGTAATTGTGTATGTATTTGTTAAGCTGGCTAGCAAATGCATGAAAAGTCGCGCAAAGGACTACAACATTTTGCAAAATTAGCACAAAGTGGTCGCCAGGCACATAATTCCTTCTTGGCACCCCTCCTCCCCTTTCTCATCACACTCAGTTTGTTGGTCTACTTAGAGTGCGACCACAGTCACAGTGGATGCACTCACACACACACAGAAGAAAAGAAAAGAGGAGAGACGAGAGAGACAAGTAAATTCAGGCAGCAGAAATACGCTCTCTCCTCTTATCTTTTGCCTTTCACCTGCTCTGCTCAGTTATATAGTTACAATTGCTGATGCTGTTGCTGCTTCTGTTGCTGCCACTGTTGCTGTTGCTGTTACAGCAGCTGCAGTTGCTGCTTGGGCGGGGAGCGTTGCAATCTCCAATTAAAAGTTGCTGCAAGCATCTGCAAGAGCAGCGGCTGCTTTGGCTCTCATCAGCCATGTTGAGATTGGGATTGAGGTTAGCAGATTTGATCAGAGCTAAGAAGGAGAATGTTGAGAGGAGAGCTGTATAAGAGAAACCCCAAAGCACATAAAAGTGTTTTATAAACAAAAATGATTAAACAAAGTTATACAACGCTACTTCATTCCCTCTCTCGCCCTGCCTCATCCCTCATTCTCACTCAAATGCAGTAGTAAACGAATAGAAGACGTAATAGAAGCAGCATAAGCTGAGCCATGTCCTGAGGTCAACCAGAATTACAACTCGTTCTTGACGGATAATAACCACGGTAACTCCACCTCACCCCCCTGGCAGTACTGCTACTGTTGCCAGTGTTGTGGCTATGAAAATCCTTTTAACGTTTTGACTCTAATTAATTTTAATGATATTAGCACAGAGAGCAAGCTGCCAACTGCCTGACAATAATTCCCTCGAATGAAGTCCTGCCCACATATCAAGTATCTATACATCATAGAGCTCACATACATAACGTCTATATATGTTGTTGGCCCAATGCCTTGTCATTGTGTTTTTGGCCAATTCTATTTAATTTAAGTTAATAGCTTTGCGCTTTTTGTCATTTGCCGGCCAGCGTAGTTCACATCTCGCATTTTCTATGATGCTGCTCTTGGCCAGGCTCTGACTATGCTGCTGCAGCAGCAGCAGCAGCAGCACGTTCGCATGTCCTTGTGCCTCTGTGTACTACAGTGTCCGCTTTAAAGGCAATTTGCTCGTTCTCTGTGTTCTCGCTCTCCTTCTCTATTTTGTAGTATAGTGTATATAAATAGTACGAGTAGATGTAAGTTTTGTTGTTGATGTTGTTGCTGCTGTGGGTTTGGTGCTGGGGTTGCGGGATGCTGCCAGGAAACAAAGAGCATCTTCTTTTAATCCTTGATGTCCTGTTGCTTTTCACTTGCCATGCCATGCAGCCAACTATGACGCAACAATTGCTTGTGCGCCAGTCGCCCTTTCATTAGCCCCCCCCCGTGCCCCGCCAGCATCCCCAGCAACTTTTTAACAAAATTATTTTTAATTATGGTTTTCATAAAAATTTCTTTTGTTGATTTAGTTGCCCGCAAAGGATACGCAGCTACACGTTATACTTTATTTAGAAATAGCTCTCACAATTCCGAATAGGACCCTCTGCCAGATTGTCCTTTTCGTTATATAGCCCTGATAATCACATTTTCAACTATTTCCTCATAACCTTCCGCTCACACACACATTCCGCACATCGAGTGGCACGTGTCAGACGAACCCAAAGCGTGACAAAGGGAATGGGGTGGGACTATATATAAAAGTGAAGAATTTAGAATTTAATTAAGCAAATCAAAGAAAATCCAAAGCAAAACTCAGTATGCTAACCTAATATTCTTACTCCAAAGTAAAAACAAAAGCAAAAAATCGCATTTATTTTTATGCATGTATTTTTTTAATATTCTGTGTTTCTCGTTTATAGCGAGGATTACTATGGCGATGTAGACCTCAAAGCTTTAAAAAAATTGGGCTTCTAAATCGCACATGGCACAGGCCATGTCAGTTGGTGAACCCCAGCAACATGGATGCATGGATCTAAGGACGACAGCAGAAGGAGCAAAAGCAAAAGGAGCAAAGGAAGCGCCGCCATAACAGCGGGTTGAAAAGCTTGCCACACAGCGTTACAGCATTAGGAAAGGAGAAGTGAATTATTAAGAAACATATTGTTAAACAGTTGACTTTAAAGACTGAACAAAAGTAGAAATATATATATACACACACACACACTCACACTCACAGCATAAAAAAGTATCTATAGATACTTTTGCAGAGAAGCCAACAAAGCACTAAGAAACCAATGCAAATTAATTGATATGGATATGGAGTAGTTACCAGGACAATGTTACATCAGCAGTATATTATCAAAAATTTGATTTAATTACATTAGATAAGTGTATAGCCACAAAGTACCACTCCCAACCGCACCCTCTCAATAATGTCTATAAGATGATTGACAACAACCAGGAAACAGAGATACACCAAATTCCATGCATGTTCAGGGCTTTCAAGCAACAAACAAAGTCAAATTTAACTTATTAACCAAATGTTAATCAAGAATAAAAAAACAATACAAATTCATAAAGAGAATATGTTTATAAGTCAATGTAATGTACATAAATACAGTTTTTAATATTTAAGTCTAATAAAATCAACAAGAAAATATTAAAGCTGAATGTTTTAGTTTCCCCCCAAAAATCGGCTTATTTCTAAATGTAGTACATGCAGTTGAAAATGTAAGAGAATAGACAATGTTTATTACACACTCTCTGCTATTTTATTGAAGTATTTTTAATCAGTGGAAGAACAACATTTGGAGATTGCAGCTGTGCTGGCTTAAGGCTCTTAATACGGAGTTTGTCAAAGAGTAGGCCACACAATTTATAGGCTAAGTTTTATGCTCAATTTACTAGGGAGAAGGACGCAAGCAACCACAAACACAACACTGTACAACACAACACAGTGTAGAGGAACACGCATACGCACTGTTTGCCCTGCAAATGGCTGCAAAATGCCTTAAACCAAAAAACAAGTGAATAAACAAAGCAAACCAAATCTCACATAGTATCATATATACACAAACAGGGCATACACAAATTGATAATTATTGAAAGAAGAGCTGCAGCAATGACCTCTCGCCTGCAGTTGCATGCAACAACCAGCTTCCATTTACAATCACACACACACACTTTCTCTCCCTCTAACACACACATACATACAGAAAATTGTAACGATGCACAAGTGTAACATTAGCCTGGGAAAAGATTGAAAAGCAGCAGACGATGCCAGGCAGCGACGACATCGAGTAAATGTTGCATGCAGCACGCAGTCCGCAACCAGTTTCCTCTCCTCTCATGAGTGTGTGTGTATATGTTACGCTATGCGTGTATCACTATATCTCTCTCAATATGTGTGCATATGTATATGTATGTGTATGTGTGTGTGTGTGTGTTATACACAAAAGAGACATGCTGTTGCATGTTAATTGAAATCAATAAGTGAAACAAGGGGTGGGCGGGGAGGCGAGTCCTTCAATGCGTGCGCTTGAGTGAAAGAGATAGTGTATCTCAGGGATAGTCGGTGCCAGTGACTTTGCTTAGTCACATCGATAAATGCACACGTATTAGTGTGCAGTGTCCATTGCCCGATATACTCACTACCAACCCATACAATATGTGTCACAGTGGCCATAATGGGCCATCCTGACGCCTGGCAGGCGGTATGTGGCAGGCGGCTGCCGGCGGGGGGAAAGTAGAAGGGAACAAGCGGCAGCAGGAGCAACATCACAATGGTTAGTTATCGAAGTGAATGTGGTAAAGTAAATTATTTGCACAACGGCTAATGACAATACCAACAGCAACAACGGCAAAGAACTGTGTGGCAACAACAGCAACAGCAACAACAACATCAACAGCAATAAAGGCCTTTGGTCAACACACGCTTATCCTTTTCGGCTTGTATTTCTCACTTCTTTTCTCTGTCTCTGACTATCTCTCGCTCTCTGTCTTTCTCTGTTAGTTCTCCTGCATATTTATTATTTTGACAGGCAGCAGTTACTTTTAGCTCGGCCAGCTGTTGCCTGGCCGGAGTTGAGACTTGGCCGAATGTAAATTATTCATTGTTATTTTTAGAAATTTTTACCTAAAACTAACTTGGCCTGCCTGGCAACATATCGGTGCAATGGCAATTACCGTGCCACCAGCAGAGGCAACAGCAACGGCAACAGCAAGTGCCGCAATGCAGTCGCATGTAGTTGCCACAGCAAATGGCTCGTGTAACGTGCAAAAACTGCAACAGCAACAGCAACAGCAACTGCAACATGCAACTGCAACAACAAAGAAAGTCAGCCAGACTGGGGCAAATTATGCTTGCAATAACATTTACATGCTTGGACGAGTTCTGTTTGTGCAAGGCAACAATTGCAGCGTGCAACAGCAGCTGAAATGTGTCGCATATCAGCATCAAAAATACAATTGATTTTATTCAATTTCTTGCAACTTAAATATTACGTATTCGCGACGTTTGCAGAAAAACTAATAGAGGGTCTTGGGCTCATTTTGGTATTAAGGCAGTCAGCTTATCACGGCCATAACACTCAACACAGTGTGGAGCATAAGCCGTCAGTCATAGTGCTCTTTTTAGACTGATGAAGCCTCCACTCAATGAGAGTAAAAAAATGATGCCTCCATCTCAGTCAGCGGTCATTGTTAAAGAGGCCACTAATGTGCTGCAATTGCCAAGTGCCTTATATATATATACATATATACATATATATATATATATACATACATAGAGCATTTGAAAGAAAGTTATACATACGTTGAAAGTGCCATCAATGCTGTGTACTCAGTATTTGCTGTTCAATGTGCTGCGTGATGATCACAAGAACAACATCAGTTGCAGGAGCAGCAGCAGCAGCAACAGTAGAAGAAGGACGAGGAGGAACAACAATGACAAAGCGCGAGCAGTCCTTGCTTATTTTTATTTTTCTGGCCAGAACTAATGCCCAACAGCAACAGCAACAATAACAATAGTTCCAGTTGCTTCGAGTACCAATGCGCTCTAACGCCCTTATCCCTTATCCTTGTAACGACTTTGCCATTGCTGCGTCTCCCGTTGCTGCTGCTGCTGCTGTTGCTGCTACTGTTGCTGCGCTTTTGCGGTTGACCGCATTTACTGCGAACAAAAAATCTGTTGCTGCCAAAGTATGGCGACTGTCGGAGCTGCTGGCAGTCAGCTATTGGCTACTGTCTCTTGAACAGGGGGAAGGGATTTGGAATGGGATTGGAATTGGGGCTGCTCTTGACCGAGTGGAGCTATAAATATCTGCGATAGCGAAATGCAATTACGTGGCAACAATGAATACAGCAGCAACGATTGCTCGCTTGGTCGCTCCTTCCCCTTCCTCTTAACCCCTCCATCCATCCCTAACTATCCCTTACCACAACCATTCTATTCCATTCCATGCCATTCCCAATTCCGGGCCCTAACAGTGGCCCACATCCGGCAATTGACAATGATGATGTGTACGTATTTTTTTTTTTGTCTTTGCTCTTCTTTATGCGCGAACAGAGAGAACTATACTACTTTATAAGAATAGTAGTAGCATGGGAAGTAGTGGCATTCCTCTACAGTTGCTGAGGAGCAGAGGGATTCTCTCAAGACAGGGCAGCTTTGGTCACTACATTGGCTACATTTGGCGAATTTATGTGCTCTTCATGGAGAGTTCACTGGTAAGCATAATAAAATATTGAAAATGACAAGTGCGCCTTACTTCCAGCTTACTATATAGTATATACAATATACTACATATATATAGGGTAGTTGAGTCAAGGAATGGGAAAATGGAATCGCGAATATTGGCAAATGGATAGAAAGTATTCCACGGTGCGTTCTCAGCAACTACATACATCATAGGAAGGAAAAAGACAATTGTTTAAAGTGATATTCTTTGTATTATTAAAGATTCTTTCTTCAGCAACAATAAATATCAAATAATTGTCTTCAGTATGACGCACATTATAATGAACGTATAGAGGGCCTTCTACTTTTTCTCTTTACTTCCGATGTGGTCAACTAACAATAGTCTTTTGGCATTTCCACGCTTGGTTATTAACTTGGCCCATACCAAAAATCGCATTGGGACACATTCGCATTGTGGGAGTGTCCTGTACATCGTCAGTCTTCCCCCATTCCATGCCGCTGAGCTGTGGTCATAAAAAGGCAATTTTTCTAGTTGTCAACGGCAATAGCGTGGCTTAAATTACGGGTCCAGCTAACGGATGCCGATTGGCTGACAGTTAACACCCCAAGAGCATAATTACAACTTGGCCCGTTGGATTGTTGTTGGTCTGCAAGGTCTCTGGGCCTGTTGGCCTGGCCGAGAGCACTCGCCATGCAATTGTAAGTCATTTGAAAACAATTTTGATTATATTTTTTTCCAAACGATTTCACAAATCCGTTTTATGCTAAAATGTACACCACAGAGATGAATAAGAAGCAGAAGAGAAAGCCCAAAAAAAAAAAGAAAAATGGTGAAAAAAAATTTCGAGGAGAATGAAGGCAAGAAAAAATGCGAGTTTTGCGTATGGGTAGTTAACAACATGCCCCATAATAATAACATACATTTGCTCAATGCCCCCAAACCCAGCGAATCTGTGGCTCCAGCCCCAGCTCCAGATCCATCTCCAGTACTCCACTGCCCGACAAAATGTTTGCCGTAAACGACCTTAAAAAAGCGAAGCAAGGCAACAACGAGGAGGAAAAACAAACAAAACTCACAGAAAACACACATATACACATACATACAGTACATGGTATAAAATCAGAAGCTGTTGCTATTGTCGGTTCTGTTTGCTGTTGTTGCTGTTGCTGTTGCTGAAGCAAATTGCAAATAACAAGCCAAAGTTCACAGGATCGAGCAAAAAATGTGCGTAGCATTAGCCGTAGTCGACTTGATTTTGATCGCTTCAATGAACATTAATACACTGGCAGAAGGCGCAGAACGCCAGGACACGCCGGAGGCAGAAGCGTCGGTGGCAGCAGCAGCAGCAGCAGCATCGGCAGCAGCGAAATCGACGTCAGCAGAGGATTGGGCTGGGCAAGCTGCTTAAGTAGATGCCTGTTTACATGCATATTTGTATTTAACTTTGCCAGCCATAACAACAACAACACATATAACAACAACTACAACTACATATGGCAATCGGTAGGTAACCTTGCGTAGTTAGTCTTCCAATAAGGCCTGAGCTCTGACTTAATACTCCCAGCTCACAGAGTATAGTCGACTACTAACATGTTGAACATACTTCTTACTTCAATACGTATGCACTGCAACTAATGTAGGGTATATTGTAGTCCATAAGTAGCGTTGTGATTGCATTCTCGCTATTCCTTTTTTTTGCGCTCTTTGCTCTCGTTTGCCTGGCAAATGAAGCCTACTTATAGGGGATCTTAAATTGGCAGTGTGTAAACACTATATGAGTGTGTGTGTGTGTGAGAGTATTTTGGCTACTATATACGGTGCTTATTTCCGGCGTGGCATATCTCGTTTTAGATGCGTGCCACGGCAATCTCTTTGTGGTGCCTTTGTTGTTGCTGTTGTTGTATTTTGGGCTACGCGTTTCGCTTCGCGTTTTCCTGTCATAAATGTTGCTGAACCTTTGTTATGTTTCCGTTTTACTTTTATTTTAATAATTCATATAGCATTTATGGCATCCACACAGATACTTTTATTTAACATACACACACATACATCTGTATATAGAGCCCTGCTACCTATCAACCTGTTCCGGCCTCAGCACCTGCACCTCGACCCACAATCTCTCGTCATCGGCACCAAACTCCCATCACTCCCATTGTGCACATCATAAATCTCATTTTTTCCGTTTCCGTTGAGCGTCCATTGCCCATCACCCATCGCCCAGCTCCGACATGGCCCACAGTAGTTCGTCGTCCAATGACTTCTCGTCTCGTTAGTCCTTATAAAAATGAAAATCATTTTAATTAAATATTTGCTGAAATACTCTTAGATCCACTCGATGCCAGCCGGAATACGCAGATGCATAATCATTGGCAGACGCATACGCTGGATTCGCTGGATTCGCAACAAGTGCAAAGCTGCTTCTGCTGCCAAATTAACTCCTCATCCGTTAAAACGATTTCGAACTGCGAGTCAATAAAAAATCCCACGCAGAATTTCCCTTAAGTTTCACTCGGTTCACTCTTATACGCATGCTTCCAGTCAGCACATTACCCAACGACCCAAAGAGTAAATTTCCCTAGAGCTCAACTCACAATGGAAATGAGCGGTCGCTCTCTCATTCTGGTACGCTCTCCCACTCTATCATTGATTGTTGGGTACTTTTGCTCTTCTCAAGCAAATTACAATATTTTATTGTTGGCTGAGCCGCTGGCATCGTTTGTGGCCTACAATTGTTTGAGATTTTGACTTTTTAGTGAGTGGGAATTTTCACAAATGGGTCGTGGGAAGTTTAGTAGACTTGACTGGGATGAGTTCTTGCTCTTGGTCAGTTGAGTTGTTCTTCGATAGCTGAGCCACTGTGGGCAGGTGAGTCTGGGCTTTAAAAATATCTTGGCACCCACACAGAGAAGATGTGAGGGGTCTGGCCACAAACTCTGCCAGGTGATATAAGAGTAGGCTGAGGAGCTAAATGATGCCATTTCCGCTGGGCTGCTCAATGCTGGAATGCGCTCGGGGCATGTATCCCCATGGCCAAAATACTTGGGTAAATGGGAAATAAAAACAGCATAATAATAGCTCAGAAATATTAATTGTTTGACAGTTGAAAGAGCAGCAGTTATGTACACTCATTGTTTGCTCGCAGGGAATATAATATTTATTTTATATTTACCCTTCTCCACGATTCCCTTTAAAATTTATGTACTTCCCCAGACTCGTCCTTAAATGACTATTGTATCATTTTCTCACAGAAATACTAGTTGCAACGAAATGTGTCTGCCTCTATTCGAAGTTAATCCGCATGGAAATCAATGAAGGTATCTTTTGGCTCATAAAATGGCTGATTGAATCGTAATTGCATTTATTAATTGGCCCTATTTGCTTTTAAACATGACCGATGTGAAATGATTGTGCTCTTTCTATTTTTGGATTTGATTTTTACCTTCCATACTTAGCGAGCTTGACATCGACAACCATTTGGAGGCACGAGTGGCAGGAGATGACAAGTGGACAGGCTTTTGCCCAGGCAATTTGAGCACGGCAAGAGAGCAATACAGTAAATGATAGGCAGAGAACAGGGACAACAAAAAATATAACAAAAAAAAAAAAAAAACAGAAAAAATTATGACACACCTACAGCATTTAATCTGAGGCGACATCTACTGCTCAGTCCAAGTCCAGTGTATTCAGTATATTCAGTATATCCAGTGGATACAGTGAGTCCAGTCCAGTGAGTGATAACCATCAATCAAGCTGCTGCTGTTGTTGGCTGAAAGGGAGGCGTTACTCGTTGGACTCTGGCTTTTGCCTAAGACCAGACATGACATGGAGTTCATTTCAATCATTAGCGTGCCGAGTCGAGACGAGTCCAGGAGAATCGAGTCTGGTTGCCCCTGTTGATGCTGTCAAATTAATAAAGAGCCCACGGCACCAGGGACAGAGACAGAGAGAGGGAAAGACAGAGAGAGAGAGAGTGGTATGGGCCTGACCGGATGGGTTTGTGACAATGGCAGGCGGAGTCCAGTCCACAACAGGAACTCCCACGTGCCACTCCAGCCACTCCATGCACTTTGGAGCAGCTCAACTCAGAGCAACGCAGCGCAATGTTTTCCTCATAACGCCCCATAAAAAATTTGTCATCATTAGCTGGCGACGGGCCAGTCCAGGGGCATCGTGTGTCATTGAACAAAGCAGCGGACTTATCTATCAACGTGTGTATATCTCTGTCTCACTCACATACACACACATACACACACATACACACACAGATACAGATACACAGACTGATTGTGTGCGTGAGTGAAAGTCTCTTTAAAATATTGTGGGACAGTTGCCTTGGCTGCTTTGCGAGTATTTGTCAAAAGCTTAAAGCGTTAAATTGATTGATTATGTGTGTGTTGGTATTGGGGAGTATCGGTGAGTTCCTGGTATGGATGTATTTAAGGGGTCAGTTGGGTTAAGGGCTAAGGCTAAGACTGCTGCCAGGACTGAGGCGAAGGCGATGGCGACGGCCAAGACGAAGGATAAGAGCGCCTTTAAGGCTTAAAGTTGCCCATTAAGGTTATTAAAAATTGCCCTTTTGTTTATTCTCTACTCTCTACTCTCTGCATGCTGTGCGTGTGTGTGTGTGTGGATTGTTATTAGAAACGTAATGGATTGCGAATATTAATTTCTTTGCATGACGAAAGGAATCAACAAAGAACAATGCGCTTAATCTTTATTGACACGCAGCACAAAGCAGTCAAAGCTACAAATGAGTGAAAGAGAAACAGAAGAGAGAAATAGAGAGAGAAAGAGATATCAAGTAGAGCCGAAAAAGAAAAAACACCAAACAAAAATGATAACCGGAAACCATTAAAGGAAGTTTCAATACACACTCTTTCAAAGCACTTTTACAATAGTGGCATGCGGCATGTGGCAAAGAGCTTCTCGCATCAGCAGCTTTGCTTCTTTCAGCTTCCACTCTCTCCCCCTTCAAGACTCCTATTCTCATGCTTTATAGGTGTCAGTGTGTATTCGTGCGTGTGCATGTGTTGTTTGAGCCTGCGTTGCAGCGTCAATATTGTAATTTTTATTCCTCTTTCATGCCACATGCCACATGCCACCACAGCCAGAGCCACAGCAATGCCTTTACTAAGGGCCCGAGCACAAGTCAAGGCGAGTCAAGCTGAACGATAGATTTCTATTGAATAGCAGACAACTTAAGTGATAGGAGAGCGGGGTGAAATGGGGGACAGTTGTCGGCAAAGTCAAAGCCACATACGCACATTGGCAAGCGGATAATGTTTCAAGATTGCCGCAATAGGCTGCAGTTTGTGCTGGGCAAACAGTTTCGAAAGGCGGAAGTGGAGCTGTGGCAGCAGCAGGTGAGCTCAGGCCTAAGGCCAAACAATTGACTTGAGATGTGTTGCAAGTAAGCACACATATACTCACCCACACACACACACGCACATATACATGCTCGAATTCATTTTCAATTGATTAAACATCAAATGCAGTGACATACACTTTATTGATATTAATAAACGCACACACACACACATACATTCACATTAAGGCACGCACACCCAACAGCAAAAGTGAGACAGAGAAACATAGTAAGAGAGAGAGAGAGAGAGAGAGAGCACAGTTTTGTCTTGCATTTTTTACGTGCCGCAGCGAAAAATGTTTGAGCATATTATACAAAGCATTATGTCAGGTTCTCTCCCACACTCACACACATGAACACAGATATACTCATATATGTATGTATGTGTGTATGTATAATGGCGCTATATGAAATTCCATTGCATTTTATGGGCAGAGCTAGAGACAGACAGAGAGTGAGAGAATAACATAACACAATGGCAGGCACTAAAAACCTGCGGCAACACCATTGTGCTGCGGCATAAACAAAAGCTGCAGCATGGCGGCTAAAAGGAAACTGAACGGAGGCGCAGTATCGGTCAGAACAACAGACCAAAAAAAAAAAAAAAAAAAAGTGGAATAGAGTGGAAGGGAAAGAGAAAAGCCCCAAACCCATTGGAGCGTGGCAAAAGGTGAGTTGAGTGAACCAAAGCAGGCCAAGACTGAAGGCAGCAACTCTCTGTTAGGAGATTGGCCTTCAGGAATGTGGCAAAGTGAAATTTATAGCTTGGAAATTAATAATGATGAGCCCACAATGAAGTAGCTGTAGAAATAAAGTGGTGTGTGTATGTGTGTATGTGAGGAATGGCAAATGGCCAAAGGCCTCGACTACACATACATATGTATAACAAAGCGCATTCACTCAGTCAGCTCTAGTCACACATTGCGTATACGTAACGTAACGTAAAATTTTTATGAATTGATAAGAGCACCATTAAATCGCATAGCGACAGCAAGTCAAGTGTATTAAAAACTCACACACAGCCACATACTGAGCTAAAGAAGCTGAATAGTATAATAATTACAGTTCGGACAAGTAATAAATGCGATCATATCTATAAAGCGTGCATTAATTGTGGTCCTCGTTAAAAAGAGTTTGGTGCCGGCTGCCGTTATGCCTCATTTCTTCTGGGCAAAGCATTAAATTTATCGCACATGCACATAAAAATTTTAATTTATATTTTAACCACCCGCATCCCCTCTCACACTTCGACAAACTCTTAACGTAAATTTCTTATTGCTCTCTTCTCTCTCTCTCTCTCTTTCTCTTTCCTTTTTTCTGGTGTAGTTGCAATAATAAAAACTGCATTCAAGCCATATTTTAATGCGCATTTTATAAATGTGGCGAATCGGCGCTTGGATAAATGTAATAATAACTATTTTTATGTTATAATAATGCAGTTGTAATTAAGTGCATTTCCTTTATTGTTATTATTGCCTTTTTTTGTTAAAGAATGTGCATTTTTTGGTCAGCGACTTGTCATTGCAAAGGCATTTTCCATAATTTATGCACATTTGTTTTGTCTTTAAATCATTCCCAATTATAATATTTATCGTTCTATGCATTAACATAAATAATTGCCATTTGCGAAAGACAAAAAATTGCTCATTTCATAGCGAATTTCATCGATCAATGGGTTCTCTGCAATGGATTCTATTGTAATTCATATCCGGCCATGTCCCTGGCCATGTGACAGAGGACAGCTGCATAATGTCCTACCTCGATAATTTTCGCATTAATTGCACTTTAATGTAATTATTCGTAATACAGCAATTAGCATTTGGCTATAAAATTGCTGTCAACGGCCACAATATGTAAACAGTCAAGATGAGGCCTTCGGAGCGCTATCAGGTGCTGATAGAGGACATCAACAGGTTCTTTAAAATGCTAGGACTTGAGATCTTGTCCGTTAAACTGAGGTTCAACTATCGCACTCTGATCCTTTTGGGTGGCTTTGTGAGCTATACGACCTTCAGTATTATGTGGATAATCAAGCAGGCCGAGCAGAGTTGGCTGGAGAGCCTCAAAGCGAGCATCATGATGGGAGGCATGCTAATTGGAGCCACAGAGGTAACAACCATTTGGCTGAAGCACTCACATATTCGGCATCATATGTATGCCATTCGTAGCATCTTTGAGGACTATGAGGACCGCAACACAAGCTACTTGCAGATCATCAAGCAGGGCCTCGATCGAGTGCTGCGCGTGTTGCAAGTGATTCGTGTCGGCTATGGTGTCTCCTACTCCGTTATGTGCCTCTTGCCACTGGGTGTGCTGCTCTACAATGGAACTCGAGTCACTATTGTCCAGTATCAGCTGCCAGGTTTATCGCTGGACAATAACTTCGTTTACGCCTACACCTACTTTACGCATCTGCTGTCGATGTGCATAGCTCTAGTTGGGTTTTATGCTGGCGATATGATGGGATGCCTGGCACTGATGCAGATACTCACACTCTCCGACATCATGCAGCTGAAGACCCGTTATCTGAATGAACAGTTGGATCGTAAGGTGGAGGCACGAGGCGTGGCAGCAGTGGGGGCTACGTTGGATGCAGGCATTGAACTGGAGGTGCAATCAAAACTCTTGGATGCCATCAAATGGCATCAGTACTACACGGAGTGGGTCGAATAAGGACACATACTAAAGGAGATATAATTTCACTTTTACACTTATAGATACTGTCGCGAAGTGGACATCATCTATAACATTTTGATCACCGGACAGGTATTCGCCTCGGGCATCTCGATTCTAAGCACCTTCTGTGTGACTCTTAGTGAGTTCCATTTAATATCCGTCATCTATTTCCTGGTCAGCTTCTACAAGATGCTCGTATACTGCATTGTGGGCACCAAAATTGAATATGCTGTAAGTGGAGTTTGAGCTGAACCTATTAGTTCAAGGCATTAATTCGATTTACCCCATTCCAGCGCAGCACGAACAGGTTTACGAGAGCATCTGCACCATCAACTGGTACGAGCTGAGCCCAGCTCAGCGCAAACTGTTTGGATTCATGATGAAGGAGTCACAGAATACGCAGACTTTGATAATGGTGGGCATATTCCCATTGAGCGTGAGAACAGCTCTGCAGGCAGGTGGAGGACAATGAGAAGTCCTGAACTCTCAAGTCTGACACTGGGAGTAATGCAATTTGTGTTTACAGATAACAAAACTCATTTACAGTGTGGCCATGATGATGATGCAGAATCGCAACTAGGCAGCAAGAGGCATTCAAAAATGTAACACAAACAGCTTCAACAGCTTCAGCAGGAGCAGCAGCAGCTGCAGAGCACAGAACACTTTATGGGGCGCCTTGCAGTATGCAATACATTTTATAATGCTTGTTTTGAATCATATTGAAGTAGAATGGTGTTGTCTACTCGGTGCGTTTGCGTCGCCTGCTTGCAAATAAAATAAATTAGCTGCAGTTGAAAGGTGGCTCAGACGCAAAAGTCAACACGCGATGTCATCGCCACCGCAAACAAACGCCAGCTGTTCGGCACAGATAAAATGGCAAACAAACAACCGAAGTGGGCGTCGTAGGTGCGTTGAGATGGGGTGGCCAAAATGTAAGAGACCTACAAGCCACCTACTCCAGAACTGTAGGAATAGGGATGCACGCGGATACTCTGGCAAATCAGCTGCCAACACTGCGCAGCTAACCGGCAAATATTAAAATGCGAATTTTTATACACGCTGACATTTGCGCGCTCCCCCTTCGCGATTGTGCCCGCCTTGTGAGGCCACTTTTGTAAGCATAATTCTCGCCATTCTCATGGCAGCCCAGCTCTGCTTGGGATGGCAGCTCTTGCAGCGCCTTTTCTGGCCGTATCCTTTTGCCTGCATTTTCCTTGCGGCGTGCGCACATAAATTAGCTGCCAAGCTAAGAAATGGCTCTGGGCAGCAAAGGTTCGCCTGCTAGGCAGAAGAGACCCATTGTTGCCAGTTGGTGGGTTGGTGTGTTGGTGTGTCCTTGATATGGCCACAAACAGCTATGCCGCGATCCAGCTGCGGTTTGTTGCGCCATGTTTATGCGGGTGGTAAGAAAGCCTGCTGCTGCATGCCTCATGCCTCCTGTCTTCTGCCTGTTCTGCCACCGCTGCGTTTGGGTGCATTGAACCAATAAATCAGCAGGCCACTGGAAAAACATAGTGTTGTCAGGCTCCTGGTTTTTGAGGCGCCTTCGTTGTCAGCTCTCCTGAGAGATGGAGAGACTGAGGAAGAGAGAGACTTGAATATTTAATCAATAGTCAGAGCATAAAACATAAATTAATCTGGTCGGACCTTTTAAAGCGTTTCGCACACACAAAAAGAGGCATTTTTTAATTTAGAGAAATTTTTGTGGGCATAAAAAGCTTTGGCAGACTGTGGAGCAATGGACAGCTTGGCCAAGGCAAATCAATTAAATTTAAATTGTATCCCATTAGAGGCGCATTAAATGAGTTAAGTCATTTTTGGGGCCTCGTGCCACATCTTACAAAGCGTCGCTCGTTATCATTTTTTATGCCGCTTTGAAAAGGGTACAAATGAATTCATTTTCATTTAATTTTTTAGCTCACACAACTGGGCTGAGGAAGATGCCATCGGGGGTACGGACTGGTGTAAGAAAAGGGTTGGGGTGGAACTTGGTGTTGGCTAGGGGATTGAGGAGGGGGTTGGGGTTGGGCTGACCAGCGTCAAAGTCGTCGCATTACAAACACAATTAAAATGCCCACGAGCTACTAATTTGAACCATGAACCAACGCGGCAGCGGTTGGGATGGGATCTTATGAGCTGGGATGGGATGGGATGGCATGCCATAGTATCGCAGGGGGTGGGCATGGCAGAGGGGGTTTGTTGGGTTGAGCAGCAAAACCAACAAGGAATTGTTGCAGGCAGACGAAAGTTTGCGTCCCAAACTTTCCAGTTGATGGCAATTAATTTGTATTATACATGTTTCTGTTATTTCTATTACATTTTTAATATTTTTTTTTAATTTTTGCATTCTTTTTATAACATTTAAATTGCGGCTTAATGTGGGGTTGGTTTAAGTGCTGTCCGGAATGGATGTTGGACAAGTTCATAAAAACATTTTAAATGCTACTAGGAATTGTGTGTCTGTCTGAGAGTGTGAGTGAGTGTGTGTTTATGTGTGCTAAATGAGATAATTATAGTAGAGGGTATAGAAACTATTCCCCGTCAGAGGATACCACATTTATCTGTAGTACATGTGCTGGCCATAAATAAATTAGACCAATTTCGTATTTGTCAATGGGCGTATTCGCTGGTATCATTTATAAGCAACGCCCAGCTGCACATTCCCCCCTCTTTCCATCACTCTCTCTCTATCTCTCTCTGTTGCTGTATCGTTGTCTCTTTCTCTTTGCTTTCCATCTGTCACATGAGATTTGTGGCGGCGACATTTGTAGAAAATCTTTTTTTTTTCTTAGTGGCCAGCAGTCGAGTCGATTGTCGTTTTGTTACTTGTCCTGGCCTTAACTGCTGTCAGCCAATTTCTGCTGATGTCGCACGGGCCAAGTAATTATCGAAATCTGCCCCGTGCCCCAACTTCTTCACTGGACTTCAAGGGAGCCAAGTCGAGGCGTTAATGCTGCGTGTCGACTGCAAACTTTGATGGTTTAATCACTTTGATAGCTGAGCAACTGAGCAGCTGAAGAGCAACTGAGAAGCATCTGAGCAGCATCTAAGCAGCAAAAGCTAAAAGCAAGTTCAATTTGCAGTCTATCTGTTTTCCTATTGGCCATGCTTAGTAAGTAGGTGCAGATGTAGGTGGTTGGAGTGGAGTGCAGTGGTGGAG
The DNA here is from genome assembly GCA_018150725.1 of Drosophila quadrilineata. Lineage (NCBI taxonomy): Eukaryota > Metazoa > Arthropoda > Insecta > Diptera > Drosophilidae > Drosophila > Drosophila quadrilineata. The sequence goes on from JAECWN010000356.1 coordinate 414,396, forward strand.
TTGCAGCTGAGTTGCTTTGCAGTCTTGCAGCCGACCTCAAAAACGTGTCACGGGGCAATTGCCAGCAGGCAAGGACAGAAGCAACCACACTGAAAAGCTGCTTAAGGAGCAGTCCCGGACTGAGGTGAGCTGAGCTGAGGTACCGTGGCACAGTCAAAGTCATAAAACCATTTAATTATATTAAACTTTTAATTGCATAGACAGCCAAGTTATTCGCACACACACACACGTATAGTTGCCTACATAGTAAGAAAACTTGAGGCATATGCAGTTGCAAGGAAGTTGCCAACAAGCCTTGCCACATATATACACAGAAGAGCACTTTAAGAGGCAAGTTGACTGCTTGTTTGTTTTTGTTGGTTTGCGCGCGAGAGGCGGTGCCAAAGACGGGTGGGCGTGGCAGGCCAAAACCCTGCTACTATGTAAATGCAATAATAAAGTTATTAAAAGTGTCATAACAACTCAAGTTGAAATAGCAAAAAGTTAACGCCAGCTTCTTGTTTTATAGAGCGAACAGCGCCACGCTTGCCACTGCAACAGTTTCATCGACCCCATGCCCCGAAACCCTCTCCCACCATCTCTCCATCACCATCAAACAATTTGCAACAGAGCAGCCACTAAGTGCGCTGCTGCCACAGATGAGGGCCGCTCTATGTTGCGCATACCCGCAGCTCGGCCAGTCAAGCAATTGATGCTTAATTGATCAATTATTTGGCCTACACAAAAGCCCAATGAGTACCCCACATACACACACACACACACACATACATATACACATATGCAGTATAGAGTATGTAACAGTTGTGAACCCGTATGTCTGTGTATCTGTGTGTGTGTGTGTGTGCGAACTCTGGAATTGCCCACATCAAAGCGGCATATAAGTATATTGACGCTCATCAATCAAATTGATTTATGCCAACAAATCATTCATGAGCAATTTCCCAAAGTGATTATCTCTCGACGAGGCGAGCCCAACAGAGGCGACTGCCTTGCCCACGGCGAACGCAAAGGGCATGTTAACTGACAGACAGTGGGACAGTCGAGCTGAGCAGGACATGTAGGCAGGCATCGAGACATAGAGAGTGCCGGAGTCAGATACAGCTACAGCTACAGATGGAATTGGAATTGAAGAGAGAGAGAGAGAGAGAGAGAGAGAGAGCGGGAGAGAGATGCAGAGCAAGAATCATAGCCGGTGCCAGGGACTGACTGACTGATTGACGCTTGACTGTCTTCATCACAAGCAATTTGGCCAGCAAACAACATGCCAGAGCAGCAGACGAGCAATGCTGAGATTGCGTGTCCCTGTACCAATAACTGTGCCAGCGACACAGACAGTTCATAAAACCAAACCAGCAGCAGTAGCAGTAGCAGCAGCAGCGGCATCTCAGGCAGCTCAGGGGCACAGACACGCCCACAGCCCACAGACCGAGAAAGAGGCATTAGTCACTGAACCGAACATCGACTGTTCAAATAGCAACCGTGAGCAACGTTTGTCGCACTGCCTGACATCGGCAGCATCTCCAACATCTCCAACATTTCCAGCAGTGCAGAGTATATCCAGGAGCAGGGTAGGGGATCAGGCTTGTGTCATATTAGCAGTTGCTTATGGCCTACAATCAAATAAATTTTCACGGCAAACGGTCAAAGACAGGGCCCTCGGCAAGCGTCGCGACCTCTTGGCCTCAATTTGAAAGCATTTTTCACACATGCAAAGGGCAGTGTCAGCCTGGAGCATATCTTCGCTCCAATCCTCGACTCCAGACGAGTCCAGACCATATCAGACCAGCACAAAGACAGTCGACGTGCTTAAGGCTTTTGATTGATTTGGTGATAAATTGACAAGGCGGCAATTGAAGCGCCAAACAGATTGCTTGCTGCCACATGGATGGATGTGGCAAGCAGCAATGCCTAATTGCTACATGGGCGTGGCTCACTCTGCTGCACCGTCAACAAAACTAGCTAATCATCAAAGCACAAATATGCCTATTCAATAGGCAAATTCAAATGTGCCACAAAGTATGCTACATAAAAATATAAATAGACTCGATCAGGAGAAACCGCCACAAAGGCGAGCAGTGGAAGTTGCAATGGAAGTGGCAAATAGAAGAGGAAGTGGCGGCATGAGAAAAACAAAAGAAGCGAGACTAACTGATACGCTCGATATGGCAGCTGTTAAGTAATGATTAATGTTCGCAATTATCTGGCTGCGAGTGTCAAAAATATTTAAATCAAGAGGAAGGCGAGACATGTAGATGCCGAGGGGAAGACAGGCAAGGAGAAACAGCAGCCAGCCGACAACAGTAGACATCTGACAACTGACAACAGAAAACAGACACAACACAGTAGACAAGAGACCAAAAGACAGAATGAGAGACAAACTGCCAGCAAGTAGAGGGTATGAGCTGGAGAACAAGACAAGACAACACAATTCGCGCAAATTGAGCATGATGAAGAGCGCAAGCTTCTCTTTTTACTTTTTTTTGTTGCTACTTCTGTTGTTCTTGTTATTTTCTTTTTTATTATTGCTGTTTGCCTTTGTTGCTGTTACTGAAACTGTGAGTTGTTGTTATTTGTTGCTTTTTGTCAGTATTCAGCAGTGTCAATGCCAAAGCTGCCTTTCCCCCTTGCTTAACCCGATACGCGGAAACTTAAAGCGAACCGATAAAATGACACAAAATGTAAAATTGAATGGGCACAATGACAGCGACAACGTGTCAAAAACATATCATTCATTATTTTCTATTATAAGCACGACGATACACACAAGCTTAACACCCTTTCCCTCCTCCCTTCTAGTGTCTCAGACAGCCTGTGCCTGTCAGCAGTTGCATTATGTGAGGCCATCATTTATCATTGCAAGTCAAGTGAACTCAGTTGACTCCATTGCATGCGTTCGCTCAGAGTTTTATGCAATATACTAACATTTACAAATACCTACACAGATGCAAGTTTGTGGTGGAAAAATGTGTTTAAATTGCGAAGAGTGAAGACCTTTAAGTCCTGCGCCAAGGAAACGGTTTAATAAAAACAAAGTGGGCACGAAACGAAGCACTTATATAACACTATAGCCCCCACCAGATACTATTATAACAGGATAAGCAACAACAACGATGATAAGAGAAAGGGACCACAATTATGATATGAGAGGGAAGCAGCAGGAATACATACACACATATACATATGTATATGGTGAACGAGTGAATGAAACTCGTTTTGTATGCGGCACACACGTCGTATGTGTAACAATGGACTAAAAGTTGCGTGAAACGTTTTAACAAAGATTAATGCCTGCGACGACTGATGATTTTTTGAAGATTAATTATGCGATGATGAGGCACAAGAACAGAAGACAATGACAGAAGCACACAGACAGACAGTCAGAGAGACAGACAGCAGCTGCCTGTGGAGTCGTGCATAAGAGTAAATGGCGGAAGTTGTTGGCATCGTTAAAGGATTACAAAATTTGTAAACGTTCCCGCCTGTCAAGAAAATCAGGAACAACAAATATGTATCTAAATAATCAACGATGCTTATTTAGAATTCGACAGTAAAAAAGCATATGTCAGAAAATAATAATAATAAAATATATTATAAAATACAATTATTTTAAAAATTCCTGTTTCAATTTTTTGCCATATTTTCTAAAATAATGCTCCAAATTGGTTTCGCTAAAATGTTTTATGTCTATTTCAATGTCTGATATCAATTGGATACAAAAATTCCGATCTCAAGCATTTCGACTTTTCACATTTTCACAACGTCTGTATATGCAAAAATGGCCATCAATGGTCAAAAATGGCTGAAAATTAAAAAAGTCACAATATTACATTTTTGATGCAGATTTAAGCTATATTGAAAACCATTGACAAAACTGCAAATATTTTAAAAATCGGTTAATTTTTGGCAAAGTTATGAAATTTCAAAGTTTGACATGCGGGCCTTATATGAAAATTCCTGTTTAAAGTCAATTTTGTCACATTTTTCGCCATATTTTGAAAAATAATGCTACAAATTGAGTTCGGTAAAAAACTTTATGTCTATTTTAATGTCTGATATCAATTGGCTACAAAAAATTCCGATTTCAAACATATCGACTTTTTGAACTTATGACAAAATCTGTATATGCAAAAATGGCCATAAATTGTCAAAATAGGTGAAAATTAAAGAAAGTCACAATATTCAATTTTTTGATGCAGATTTAAACTATATTCAAAACCATTTACAAAACTGCAAAAATTTTGAAAATTGGTTGATTTTTGGCAAAGTTATGGCTCTTTGAAGATTGACATATAGCCCTTATATAAAAATTGCTGTTTAAATTCAATTATTTCGCAAATGGACTTCGGTAAAAAGTTGTATGTCTATTTTAATGCCAGATATCGATTGAGCAGAAATTCCGATATCAAACTTTTAAATTTTTTGACATTTTTACAAAGGTGGATATGCCAAAATAGCAAATTGGATCTTACCGTAATGAACATATTTTACTTTACGGAAAGTTGGTATATTTTGAAATTCGATTGATTTTTGGTAGTTATGTATTTTGAATCCCTATTTTTATAATATGTAATAATTATCATGAGAAGTCTTATAGATAATTTATGAAAATTTCTCTGTAGCAGTGAGTTCTTTAAATCTTCTGTAATTGTGGGTGCCATAACTTCTCATATTAAAGTCGGCAACAATTTATCTATGAATGGCAGGCAGGCAGCATGGCGTATGCTTAATATTGCATAAACTCGTTACCAGCTGCCCAGCATGTGGGCAGGTGGTCAGGAGGGAAACGGAGACGGCTTCATGCAATTGTGTGTCCATGTGCGTAGTTTATGGCCCGCAAAGATGCCAATGCTTTAACTGCTCACGGACTGGCTTCGCTCTCAACTGTTTGTATGTGTCTCTGTTTAATTTATCAGAGGACAAAACTGTTGCATATGCCGTGCCAGTGACCGTCATATGGAAATGTAAATTGTGTGTGTGGATGTGTGTGGATGTGTGTGGGACCAGCTGGACACAAAACGAGTGCCTGCGGACTTGATGGAAGGACAAGGCCGGGGGAGGAGGAGCGAGCTGGGCTTTAACGTTTCGGGCAGCTGTGATTGTGCGCGCGTTTTAATGCATTAATGTTGCCAGAATTTTATTTTATTGCCAAAGACGCGACATGGCAGTCAGCATCAGAGATATATGTACATATATACAGAGAGAGAGAGAGAGAGAGAGATGTAGTCATTGAGAGGGTGAGAGGGGAATACTGAAATGTCGGCAACCGAAATGCAGTCAGCGTGTCGTGGTCATTTTTAGCAAAAAAGCTTTTAACAATTAAAATTAAAAAGTTCAGCATTTATGCAACACCCAAAACAGGAGTAAAAAATTGTACAAAAAATAAAAAATGTGGCAAATGCCAAGCGTGCCGTAATCAAATTCTATGTATGCCTTTCTCACTCCCACACCCTCTCATACTCAATCCATGTCTGTCTGTCTCTCTATGTGAAAGTTGTGGGAAAAGCGAGTCCATAGCAGACTCCTCTTGCCTGGCAGTCGAATCGGACTGCAGACTGTAGTCTGCAGCATTGTGTGCTCTCATTTGTGGTCATAAAGCATAAAACGCATAAAGTAGCGTTACAATTTTATGGTGCACCAACGTCATATTCGAGCCTAACCAAAAACCCGGCTATTATAATGCCAACAGTCAAATATGCTCAACTAGCAGATACTCAGTGAATTAACTGAAAGCCTTGTTATAATTGAGGAGATTGTTAAATTTTGAGATGAGCTTTACTTATTATAGTTATTCCCCTTAGATTAATTTGTCACTTGAATCTACCTCCTATACAAATTAGTATAGAGCAATAACTGGGCTGGCGATGCTGACGATGATGATATTGTTCATGACGACTGCTCCAGCTGCGTCTGTATTTCTACGGACTGTCGACCAACTGATGTTATAGTCTGGTGGTTGAGAGTTTTGCTCGCCCAAAACCATCAAGCGACAATGTAAATTTTTGTGTTGAGCTTTTTAATTGTGAATGCTTGACAGTGAAGCGTTGAGTTGGCGTGGTATAGGGGCATGGAATGGGGCAGGGGCATGGAAAGGATGAACTGGGGCAGACAGTGAGTGTCGAGGTGCACCGCTCGCTCATACGCGAAATGAACGCAGACCGCAACAAAATTACATTGGTTGAAGTATGTAGGAAGTGAGCTAGGAGGGGGTGGGAAACAGAAGGGGGAAAGCATAAAAAATGAAACCCAATAGGAGCTGCTATATAGCTGAGAGAAGGGAGGGTATAAAAAGCGGCAGCCAAATGCACAAAGTGTAAAGTAGTTGGCAAATAAATTGCATGACAGTGGTGGCAATGCCAAGTCGCCCACTCTCTCTCTCTATCTCTCTCTCCCTTCTATATGTCTCTCACTCTCTCCATCGCTCTCACACGTTGTTGTTGTTTGATGTTGTTGTTGGTGTTGGAGTTGGTGGCAACGTTTGGGGCAAGCGGCAAACGCTTTTAATGCAAATGCAGCACAAACGCCGCTCACTGCCCAAAAGTGCAAAATTGTGCATTTTAATTAAGGTGACCATTCGTTCCACGCGACGCATCACCCCCAACCCCCCAGCCGTAGTTGCCTTAGTCTCCACTCCAGTTTCTGTGGCAGTGGCAGTCCCAGTTCCAGTTTCAAGCTTCAGCTGCTAGTTAAGGTTCTGTCTGCATTTGCATTTGCTGCATTTAGCTACCTCGCATCCCTCGTAATTTACAGCGCTTTAAATTAGCTGCATGCCAAGTTTTTTATATGAATATTTACGCGTGCCTCTTTAAGCGGCATATTGTTTAAACAAAAAAAGGCAAGAAAGCAAGAAACGCTTGGGGCACGCACTAAAACATAGATCTATGTGTGAGGGATATATGTATGATATGTATGTAGAGCGAAGGATATAACAATTGCAAATGGAAATGTGCTAAAGTGCCAAGCGAAAATGCGAATGAGAGACAGAAGAGCGTAAAAGGATCAGCATAACTGAGGGGCACGAACAAAACGCTCAGCCAACAGCCATAAGAGGCGCCACTAGCACCAACAGCATCTCCATCTCCATCTGCAGCTGCAACTGCAACTGCATCTACATCTGGACCAGGAACAGCAGTCAAAAGTGCAAGTGACTGAAATGCAAACACTATATGTGGCTGTAAGTATCTCTATGTGTATGGGTGTCCAATTGTTTACCCCTCTCCATCTCTCTATCTCTCTCTCTCTCTCGCTGTCTCTCTGTCATACATACTTTCTCTCTCTATCATTGCAACTGTTGAAATGCAAAGCGAAAGCAATGCAATGCAATGTGAACAAACAGTGAGAAAAACGAGATGAGGAAAGCTGACATCACAAAGGGGACGAGGTGCAGCTTGAAGAGAGAGAGGCAGCGAATAGTGGGAGTAAGAGAGAGAGAGAGAGGGGAGGGAGGCGACTGCATCACATGCAATAAAATGTTTTACACTCTGTTTATTTTAGTTAAATACTCGAAATTATGTGTTTGCCCAAGTATTTGCCAAGAGTGAGTGCATCTCTGTTGGCATTAGAGTGGTCCGACGTGCTGGCAACAAAGACAACACTGAACACAATGCCACATGCAACACAAGGCGACTGCTCTTAAAAACGATGCACAGCTTTCACTAGTTATTTAAAAATGAAAAAAAAAATAAATTTAGCAAAATTTTGAAAATATAATTCAACTAAGTTATGCAGACTTCTAATATGCCAATCAAATTAGAAAATGAAAGAGAAATGTCAGACATATTTTATAATTAGACATGTATAATAGTTTATACAACTTCCTGTTTCGACCAAGTTTTGCTCTTAAATATACTATACATATTAAATACCTTTATCTGGGAGCACTTCTCTGTTTTGGACATGTGTAACAACGGTCATTTAATGTCTTCTATGTTCGCGCTCGCTGCTTTTAGAGCGCCCTTTGTCAGAGGTCGTCAAAGGCAATACAGCCAAAGGCAAAAGAGATTCCGAGCCAGAGTCCTTTTTGGCTTGGATCCAAGAAGTGGGCCGGGTATGTCCTGCGCTAGCCTGGCTTTTGGCTTTCCTCTAACCCATTTGTTAAATGTAGCGTAATGGTTCGTTTCGAATTGCGTTTAGTTTAGTTCAGTTCAGTTTCGTATAGTTTTTTGGCCGACATTTGCACTAATGAGTGCACATGCTCTCCGCATAAATAAGTCGTAGTAAGTCCATCCAACATTTAAATCACAACCGGACCTGTAACTAAGACTTAATTTAACGCTGAATGGCAACTGAATAAAAAATGAAGAGATCTCTGTTAGCGCTGAAAACCTTTATCAAAAAAATAAAGAAGCAAAATGCAAAACTCAACACAATTTCAATGTGTACACAAATTTGTAAATATGTGCGAATAGAAGTGTGTGTTTGTGTGCGTGTAATAGTGTTAGAAATGTGTATGTGTATGTGTATAAAGAAATAAAAGAAATTCGCACGCAACTGTCAATGGTTGCGTACTTATTTGCAAGTCCCAAACATCATGTGGACGCCCCCTCCCAAGCCCCCACATTCCCCACTATATCATGCTCTCTTTCTCTCTATAGGGTCTGTCTATTCGCCCCCCAACAAAAATGGCATCCCCAGCGACAAGGTCTGCTTGACTGTTGGGTCTTGGGTAATATTTTATGCAAATTGCAAGTTAAGTGTGAAAATAGTAGTGATTGGTTTAATTCAACACTCTGAACGCTGACGTTCAGTCGGTGTGTGTGTGTGGGTGTGTGGGTGTGGAAAAGCAACAACAAAAGGAGCAAAAAAATAGAAATAGAAATAGAAAAAAGGCAACTGGAAAACTGCAGAGACAGCAGAAAATCAGCAGAGCTGGGAATTCCGAATACTAAAATGACAATTTCCAAACGAAGCAGCAAAGCGCCAGCAAAGAAAAACAGACAGTCCTTAAACCCCGGCCGAAAAAAGAGCTAAACGACAACCAAATACTCTACAAATAGTTTCTTTATGGAACCACCGACTTGTCTATATGCCTCCAGAGATGAGTGCAGGGCAATGGCTGAGAGTTTTCCCAGTTTGGCCAAAGCAATGCAGATTTTCATTGTCATGTAACAAAGTCAGTGGCCAGAGTGAAAGTAGGTAAGAAAGTGAAGGCAGCGGGCAGACAAAGAGAAAAGAGATCTCTGAATCAGAGAAAGAGACAGCAACACCAGTGTCAGCTCTATAAATGTATAGAACTGTCGACGGTTGTCGGTCGCAAGTCGCAGTTCGCTTTTGTTTTTTTTTTTTGTCTTTGATTTTCTCCATTTTTTTTTTTTTGGATTTATTTTTTTTGTTTTCCTTTTCTAAAATTGTAGCCTTTTTTACATGCGAAGTAGTGCGCTTAACCATTTAGCTGATGTAACATCCCTGGCGGGCTGGCAAAGCACTCAAGCCACGCCCAACTTCCCAAAAGCCCAGTAGTAGTCTCGATGTTCGCAACTCCCGACTCCCAGCTTCCAACTATCAGAGGCGAGCTGAGCAACACTGAACGGAATGGAATGTCCTTGTCAGCATTTTGCGCAGTAAAATTTTTGGTAAAATCTATTTTTCATCTTGGATTATGTGAATACATGAATAGCAAAAAGAGGAGAAGAGCATTTTATTGTCACAGTTGAAACGCACAGACCACAGTCCACGCTCTTCCTCTTCACTATTGTTGTTATTCGATTTTCAAGCGGCGAGTCCTTTTTGTACTGACATTAATCAAATATCTGCAATATTTAATATCGTTATCAACTTAATGCAATGATCTGAACGCGCTTTACAGTCAGTTACTGTGGCATTTCAAATATCCCAGAGATGACATCTTCCACTCATTTGTTGCACATAACGTACATCTACGCTGGTATGAAGGGGGAAGGGGGAAGGGGAAAGGATTCTTCTCGTGCTGGAAGCTTTGTGTGTGTGGGCTTCATTAGAAGCGAAAACCACAAATGGCAGTGCATGCCTTTGCCTATGCCACATGCCCCCCAAAGAATGCAGTGCAGTATGGTATGCAACTGGACATGTTTCACTCTGTATGTGAATGTACATATGCGTGTGTTAATGTGTATATATGAAAAATGTATGTGTGCGTGTGTGTGTGTATGTGTGTGTGCAGCTGGCTGCAATCGTAATTTCAATAAAAGTTGTTACGTGCACGTTGAAATTTTAATTGAAAGCACCAACCACACGCAATGAGCGAGAAATACAGAGCAGACAGTGGAGACAGAGGACATTGCTGGTGACCTCGTCCTGGCAGCAGCTGCTGCGACCCTCATCACAGGTGAAATCGGTGCAAAACCAGTACACAACGCACACCCATCAGTTGCAACAGGGAGAGTTAAAAAAGTGGGAGATTGTGGATTAAATTGTTTTCTAGCTAGTAAATGACGGATAGTAAATGGAAGCCAGAGACAAGCACGTTAATCAAATGAACATCGCGTAACCTTGCCATAATGTTATATAACGCAGTGCCACATCAGATAACACTGTATATAAGTATTCTTCTCATACAATTTTTTTTACATCTAGACTGTTGTTGCCACCGAAAAAAAATGTCCTTGCAGCTTGAGCGACAAACAGAAGTTGCAGCTGCTTGCCGCACTGTTGCTTGGGGTGTGGAGTGACCACAAACTAAGTCGTTAAAACAAAGAATCCTATCAGCTTAGAGAAACTTTGATGCAGATGCCAGTTGTTGAAGGCTGCACGCTTCTCACTCTCTTTCCACTATCCATTTTCTCGGTGCTTTTCAGTTGCACCAAAGATACAGCCAATTGCAAGTTTTCATGTAAAGCGCCAAACTTTATGCTAAACTTTTTGAAATCCTATATAACACATACACAGCCAAGCATATCTGTTGTATCTATGTAAATGCTGTTCGTATATGTATGTACGTGTATGCACATCAGTTGTATAATATTGATATTCATCTTAATTCCCCCATAGTATGTGTATGCAAATGTTGCCAACTAACATATCTATCGAACAACGGTTCGATCGGAGCTACTGATGTCGTTAAATTTTATGTGGGAGCATCCCCAACAGACTGATGATGGCTGCCATCTGCATAGGAAACAAGTTAAGCAGCCAAGCGCCACATGAATACCTCACTCTGGTCGCCAAACAGCCAAACAGCCAAACGGCCAAATGGCCAAACAAGGTAAACATCGGGGTATCATCTAGAGGCCAAGATGCTGCTTATCCCCATTCCACACTCTCCACTCTCCGCACAAGCATTTAATCTATTTATCAAGCACTCCAATCGAACGCTCGGCAAACCCAAGTCATTGTCGAGCTGCTCGAGTTGTGTGGCTTCACATAATGCAACGGCCAGATCAAATATTTGCCAATTGGCCAACCACATGGCTGGTAGATGAGGTGGACCAGGAGTGACCCACGTGGCAGCTGGATACACCTGTTTTGAGGTTCATCTGAGAGGCATCTATCGTTTGCGTTGAGCATCAGCAGAATCAATATACTGAAGGCAATCTTTATAATTGATTGCTTAATAAACAAGCAGGCTAAGCCATAAAACTTGGCCAATATGCAAAAACTTTACGCTGCGCAGCAAATTATGCAAATGCACTTGACTAGGTTGACTGCCTTGCCCCACTGGACATGGCATCTTCTCATTGTCTGGTGGCTTGCCTCTTACCGTGCTTAATGGCGCAACACGGCCTGCTCAATGGGCCGAGCACATAATTTTCAACCCGTGGCAACTGCAACTGCAACTGCAGCTGCAACATCAACTGCAACGGCAACGGCAACGGCAACGGCAGCTCATCAAAGTTGGTTCGAACGCAAATGAAACTTTTGTGGCAGAAGCCACGAACATTGCAGCAACTGGCAGCCTGCGGTGCACAATGCTGCTGAGCCTTGTTATATTTGTGCCTGCCACTGACAAGGCAACGTTGCAAACGTTGCCAACAGTATCCAGGAACATCGCTTTATAAAATCAACTCGCCAGAATTTCGCACAAAAGAAATTGCAAACGAGTTCGAGAGCTTGAGAGGTGACCTAAAAGTGAGAGAAAAGTGACTGCGAAATATCCAGAGAGAGAGAGAAAGAGAGAGAGAGAGAGACCCATAGAGATTGAGAAAAAGAGTGAGGGGGAGAGAGAGGTAGAGAATGTGTTAAATGAGTTGCCGGAATTGCAAAAGCAAAGTTTTGTCCTCTAACCAATTTTTGTTGCTTTTTTCTCTTTATTTTTCTCATGTTAAGAGAGGTGCAACGACGTGTCGCGACCAAAAGTTAAGTTTTTTAACAAAGTGTGTGCATGTTGCCAGTGCTTGTTGCCTCAAGGCTGTCAGCAGACTCAATTCTCTGCCCCATTCTCTCGTCGAGAATCCGCAATTTGACCTGTAAAGCAATGGCCAACGTTTCTTTCAGCTCGTCTGTTTCTTGTTTCTTCTTTTACTTGAGAAAAAAAAGCGCTGCTCATAAATTTGAAATATTTGAAGAACAACAACAAGTATTTTTCACGCGCTGACCGAAATTATTTTAAATCACCTGCTGCCCAGCATTTATCATTAGAGCGGCCTTCGTCCATGGCTCGTTTCGTCAGCAAGTCAAGCCACTGATGGTACTGGGCGCCATAGTAGCCATAGCTAGCCCCTAACGAGCACTCTCCACTCGGTGGCCTCAACTCAAGATTTGCAAAGTGTACTTTATTTTATCCTGGACAGTGGCACGCCCCCAAACCACAAGCCAAACATGCTCATAATGCTCTCCGTTCGTCCTGCTGTTACTGCCACTTCCTCTTCATCTGGTGATGCTATTGCTGCTGTTATTTTTGCCATTTTCGCGCTTGGTGGAGGAAAAACTGTTTTGTTATCACAGTGATAAATGGAAAATTATTTTGAATCGAGCAACTACTTAAAAGAATTCCCAAAGGTTGTAATAAATTTGTGCACACACAAGGACAAACTCCACATACACACACACAGACACACAGACACACACATTGGTAGCAGCTCCTTCTACTGAGGCATGCCACAAAAATATAATACTCGCTGGCAGAAGGACATGTACATAATACGAGCTAAGCTCGGCGGTTTGCTCGGTAATGTCCTGCAAGATAAAAAGGTGATTGACGAAGCAAAAGCAAAAGTCATGGCCAAAGCTTTTCCTCGCAAATGCATTTGTCGTTGCGTTGCCAGCAAACTTTCTTTCACCCTCCACTGCTGAGAAGAGAAGGGAGGGGGAGTTGTGACAGAGAGTCTCGTTAAAGTAAAAATTCTGCATTACGCTCAAAGTGAACTTTAAATGCATCTATTGGACAAACACTTTGTGATGAAATTAATGAATTTAAACTGAATACAGATAGCAGCGGACAAAAGCAGCAGTAAAACATCTATTTTGATTTCATTAACTAAGAAAATAGCCTCTCTGATGGAGCAAAAGTGGCACACAAGTGGACCACACAGGTGGATGAAAGAAACCAGCACCGCTGGCCAAACAAAACGCTTCTTAACAGCAAACAGTTGCTACCATCAAATGCTTTCAGCTAACAGCCAAAAAGAAATGAAATAAAAAACGAAACTTCTTCCGTTTACGGCTAGACCCCATCCATTGGGGCTTCTCAATTAGTTAAGCTTAATGTAAATTTGCTTGAAGTGCTTGTTACACATTAATAACAAACTCCCGAGTAAACGTACTCTCTATACCATGCATAAGATTTTCATCTGAGGTGTGTATATACATATATCATATATGATTCCGTTCAAAATTTCACTTCCTCTCACTCTCTTCTATTATTACTTTTAAGCGTCATCCTATTGGCTGCTGAGTAGTAATTTTAAGTTGAGCACTCCCGATTGTTATGCTTTTAGTTGCTCTTTCAAGTGTTTTTTATAAATTAGCTCAGCTAAAACCACTTGTAAGCACTTTTAATGCGCGTACGTGGCGAATACGTAATGAGCAATATATTAAGTATACGTGGCGTATGCGTAATATTAGCAATAATGTAATATGTTTGCTCATAGTTATAAGCTTATAATTGCAAGCAAAGACTTGAGATTTAAAGCGCATTGCTTCAGTTGATTAACCCCATCAACTGCAACATAGTTGAGTCCCAGTTTCATTGCAGATGAGCAGCAGATTTGGGCAACAGTGTCACCAGTTTAATACTGCCTCTTGTCAGCAGAGGGTTATCAACGGATCGTAAAACCCGAATGGATGAATGAAGGAGTTAGTTGTTAATGCATACGTCTGCTTTGCGGGCTCCTTACATATACTGTACTCTACTGTTAAGTATTCGGTTTCTGTCCAGTCACTCATCACCATCACCATCACCATCAGCAGCAACAGCAATTTTGGCCCCGTCCCTCAACACATTCCGATGAAGGAAATATGGAAGCATGTAATTCAACTTATCAACGTGCGCAGCACAAAACTTTTCTCATCTACTTAACGGAGATAAGCGGGTGCCTTTTTTGCTTTTTGCCGGGTTTACTGACTTCTAATTTGTTGATGCCGTCGCACACTCCACTGAGAACCAGACCGGGTGAGGGTAACTCATACATATACATATACATATACATATATCTAAAGAGAGAGACACTGGTGAAGTGTTGATGGCGTCAACTTAATTTTCAGCTAACACTCTACTATGCCCGACTGGGCAAAAACTCCGAAAGAGGCGCAAACTAGGCAATGTGGGCGGATGAGGTCGGTTGGCATCGCTGACTTCTCTTGTGTGAAATAAAATTAACTAAATACGCTCATGAGTAACATTCGTAATAAACATTAAGCGGGCAAGGCGCAAAAAACTCAAATAAATATAAAAAATAATATTTGCCAGACTCCTTTTTGCGATTACCCCGCCGCTTCACTCCACTCCGACCCGATTCGCTCCGCATGCTGTGTCCATCGCAAAGTGGAAGTGGAAGTGGCGGTGGCAGTGGCAGCAAATAAAGAATTCGCGCGGGAAGCGCTGGCAACGAAATTATGGCATAAGTTACTTAGAAGCAAGTTGGACCCCTGGCCTACCCCTCCCCGATCCGCTCACCATGCAACCGCACAAGTTGGCGGCACTCTTGGGCCCCCTGGCTGCATCAACTGGGCTACACTTTACTTTTATGTGGCGCTCGCGCGCGGAATGTACTCCAAGTCGTAGTTGCAGGCGAAATAAAGATACAGAGATACAGATACACACGCAGAGAGTGCCCAGATACAAGCACATTTGTAGCGATAAGCGTCATAAAGTTATCGTAAGTTAGCGCCAAAACACTAGAAGCCAGCCCAAAAAAAAAAAAAAGCCAAAAGAGCTACAAAGGAACAGAAGAGGGAGAGAAGGAGGAGTAGCTGAAACAGAAGCCAACTTGTTCGTGTATAGTAAGGTAAAGTCAGCCATGATGCCAGCTGAACTCAAGAAACTATGACATGGAAGCATTCCCGTCTCCATCTCCACCCTTGTCCACATCGGGGATCTGCACTGCCAGGGGATTTGGACGAGACACGGATTGGATGTTTGCAGTTTGGGGAGCCACGGATGGCGGGCAGGGGCAGCAAGTCAATAACGCAATACGTTGAAAGTTCCGCGATTACTTTCAACGTTAAATCAGAGCCACAAACTATTCGCACACACTGTACAATGTACAGCTCATCAATGTCCTTTGCTGATTGTTTAATGTTGACCTAACAGATGGAAATACTCCGCGCTTCACTGTCGATTTAAATTATCAGTTATTAACGAGCCAAATAATACGAGTTCACAGTATTTTCCGTTAACCCAAAAATATTTCAATAATTTTGCAGAAATCGGAATATGGCAGTGGCATGAGAAATGGCAAGCGTTTAATTCAGTCAACTGTGCAGCTCAGGAGTGGAGGCAATCAACCAATATGGTATTAATTTAACGGCCAACAAGGTGAATGCAGCGGCTAAGTGACAAATGGACAGGCATGTTGCACGGCATCTTGGCCAGAAGTGGCAGCTGTTGTTGGCTCTTAATGGGAATCAGTTTAAAGGCAGCCAAGAGTCACGCTGCTTACGATAATGGAGATTAAGTTGCGTATTAAAGCTCAAGTATTTGTCAACAAAAGAAATCTGTTAATCGTCTCAAAAGAGACCTCAAAAATGCCACCAGCCAAACTTAATGAAAAGTGTGGAAATGCATTTCCATTGTGTGTGGAATTAATTCCAAGAAATGTGTCCAATCAATGCCAATGCCATGAAATTGTTGAAGACATTTCATTTGAATGAAGAGCAACTCCAAGACTACGTCATGTGAAAGTTGACACATTAGCATTTGCAGGCTGAAGGCAAAACTTTCCACAATAGACAATTAAATAGTTTTTTCGGTGACATCGTGACATAAAAGTTGGCAAATGAAATGTCAAAAATTAAAAGCATTAAACTATGCGAGCAACAACTAAACACATATGTATTGTATGTATGTATGTATGTGGGTTGACATGGCCGGACAATGCTCGATTCGCAAATTCGAAGGAAAGGCTCTTGGTCAACAAGCAAAACGGGCAAAAGGCGAATCTCCCGGGGGGCAGCAAACGGACCCAAAAACGAACTAAACTAAACTAAACTCAACCAAAGCAAAGCAAACCAAACGTAACGAAGTGAAGCTAACGGAGCGGCGTCCAAACAACAAATGGCGGTTAGGAGACAGACGCCTGGAAAGGTTGCTTAAGTGCCAGGACAATGTTGTAGTCCTTGTCGACATCCTATGCGATGCATGCAACTGACGTGTATACCTTCACACATATACAATACTACACATCTACATATGTATCTGTATCTGTGTGTGTGTGTGTGTGTGTATGGCAGTAACAAAAAGCGTACCAAAAATTTGCAACTTTAGTTTTTGACATCCGCTCCATTTAGTCAATGGACGACGACCTGGCAACAATCAGGCGCATGTCCTACAACAATCTTTTTTTTCCTTTATTTTTTTTTTATTTTTGTTGCTCATTTTCTTGCTGGTTTCCTTCGTCGTTGTTGTCGTTGTTGCTATTACTCTTTGCTGCTGTTGTCGTGCATTTTAAAGCACTTTCAACAAAAGTTGATTTCTCTTTTGACCCATTATGAAATTGCTCTGGCAATTTTTGCATAAACAAAATACGAAACAAACGTAAAAGGCTGACCTTTCCTCACACACACACACACACACACTCTCATACATATTGAAAGAGTGAGACAAACTGATGTTGGTGAGTTTCCCCTTCAGTGTGTCATTCAGTCAGTCAGTAAGTCAATCTGTCAGCCACTGACTGAGACTAGTTTCGTTTTTGGCTTTGGCGTCGCTGCCTTTGCCTGTTTGCATAGGATCAGCATTCGTATCCCTGGGCACTTTTATTGAGTCCTTTAAGTTTTTAGTAAATAATACAAAAGTGAACGGAGCAACAGCAAATTGCCAATGTACAACTGTGAGTTGCGTAAAATTCGAATGATCAATAGTCAGGGAGGAATAAGAAATTTGATTTGCAGATTGCCAACAAAAAAGTGCTGAAGGTTCTCTTAGCTCAACAATTATCAAAGAGTTTCGAGTGATGAAATGATGCATGAATTTTTGGAATTTTCATTTCAATTGAAATGCAATAAAATTAATATATCTATTCGAATATTGTAATGGACATGTTTTGATATACAAGTTGATATATCAAATCAATGCCATAACTGGAGCTACTATTAAACTTTTGGCTAGTATCGTATTTCGGCTTAAAAGTGGCAACAACACACAGAAATTGATTTGGTTTAATATGCTAAAATGAAAATTGCATTCAATTTGAAAACACAGAAATGAAAATGGAAATGAGAAACGGAGAAGCGACACTGCAGTTTGGCATTCAGCCTCAGGTAAACCTAATGGATGGAGGCAAAGTACCAAAAACCAATGGAAAACACTAAAATCCAGTTGCTTTAGCCCCGTATATTTGTGAGTTTATATCTCTGTAGAAGTGTGTGTGTTTGTGTGTGGGTGGGTGTGTGTGGTACTGTGTGTTGTAAGCACGTTTTATTGTTGTTAAGTAAAAAGAATAAGAGAGAGAGAGAAAACCACTTGAAAAAGCTTGCTAAAAGCATTTCATGCTACGACATATGCATATGCAAAAAGTGGAGAAGGAGCAGAAACAGGAGCAGGAGCAGGAGATGGAGCTGGAACTGTAGCTGATGACGGTATAGGGCCTGGACAGCAGAGCTTGCTTGAATTGCTGGACATACTTGGACAAGAGCGTATCACAAATATTGACCAAAATGTCGGAATGTTTTCTGAAATAGTCGACAACAATGCCGTCACACAAACACAGGGACATACAAGGACTGTCAACCAGGTAAAGAGCAAAGAGTGCTGCTTGATTTTTGATCCAGTTATGCATTGCACAGAACAAACAATAAAAAAAAAAAAAAATGAAAAGTAAAGTATTAATCCATATGACAGGGCCGTCTGTAAGTAGTCATAAACCAACAACAAAGTCCTGGAAGCATTCAAAGTTCAATAGATTTGCATTGGATTGAATTGTTTTTGTTTGATTTATCATTCTCTGGGCTCGTCGTTGCACTTAACTATATTAATTTGCTGTGAGTAGAGTGCGGCATGTGGCAAGCTTCGATTTTGTATGCCGCTTGCCGGCTGTTGACTGCTCGCGTCTGGCAACGTTTGCAACTTATTGTCATATTGCTGATGGTAGTGCGATGGCGGCATCAAAACAATACCGGAAACAGGAAACTGCTAGCGGAAATGTACTTTGTCTTTTTGGCGGCAAACGCGCGACTTCAAGGAAAGTGTGTCGAGCTGCACTAACAACAATAGACAGACACAGCCAACAAACTGCTGAAAACAGCCAAGGGGCCCATCGGCATTACGTATACGCCATGTGGCAGGCAGCAGGGAGCAGGCGGCAGGCAGAGAATCCTCTTTCTTGGACTGACGCCAAGTCAAAGTCGTTCCCATTCTCCTCCTCTCTTTCCCCCTCTCTCTACCGCTTTCTCTCTCTTTCTCTTTTCTAGCTGCTGCATTTATGCCTCTTAACAAGAATATTTGTCATTTACTGTTAGCATTTTGGCTAAATGCGAAATTAAATGAAGTGGATTTACATATTTCGTTGCCTGCCTCCACTTTTAAGTACACATGCCGCTCTCCTTGCCCCCATCAATCCCCCTAAGTACTAACTGTTTGAGTATGTCTGAGTGTGTGTGTGTGTGTGTGAGAGTCTTGGCATGTGTAGGATAAGACTTTCAGAATAATTCGCTAGGACTCTCTCTCTCTCTGTGAGTGTGAGTGTGTGTGTGTATGTGTTTGCAGCTGCTGCGGAAAATAACTTTTTAATGAGATAAACTCGTTGATTTCTAGATTCTGTGCGCTGCGGTTGCCACTTTGGTGGCCATGGGCTTCTCGCTCGGCATCGCATTCCCTGCGGATTACACAAAGTTGCAAAATTTTCTGTGACAAATTTATTTGTGTGCCGCATTATATTGCACGCTGTATGTGTATTTATGTTAGATCTACGAGTGTGACTGTGTGTGTGTGTGTGTATGTGTATTTGTAGGAAAACTTAATGAGCTAGCAGACTGTTAAAGTAGCTCAACAGCTGTTGTCGCTTAGCATTGCAGCTGCCTCAACGCCCCAAAAGGCGCCTCAAAATTAAATTCAAATATATTTCTCAGTGTGCGCAGCGGCCGCCATTATAATTTGTCGCAAAGTTTTGCCATTTTGTCAGCAGCTCGACAATTCTCGAAATTCTCGAGCGAAGAAATGTGTGTGTTGCCAAATGTTTAGCCATATTTAAAAAAGGAAATGGTACTATATTCTCTCTTGGGAATAGGAAAATGAGAATGGTATTTCTCATTACTTTCGAAACTATTCAAGTGAATTTTGAATAAAAGTGCAAGAAAGAGAAATGGATTGTGCCCATTAAGTTGCCTTATTTATTTCGATCAAGTTGAGCAAAGTAACGTCCACTTAATTTGAAAATCTATTTACATATTTGCGCTGCAGCCGTGACCAGGAACGTGAACGTGAACGTGAACGTGAACGAGAACGTGAATGAGAACGTGAATGTCTCCCAGCCATCCGTCGCAGCGCATTATAAACTTTGATAACAAAATTTACTTGGCAACATTGCGACCCACTTCCTTTCCCCTCAATCTAAATGTACTTCCCCTTCCCCCAACACTTACCAATTTTATTTCGTTGGGAATCACCCCCTCCCCCCTCACCACTCATACCCTATCCTATCAAGCTATGCGTTATACTTTTAATAAGTTGTGACGCGCTGACGACAAAAAAGTTATCATTTATTAAAATTTTTGTCTTTCCAACGTAATTATAATAGTTTGGTAAAACATCGTGCGCGACAAGCAACCATTCCCTAGCAACATCTTTCACCACCACCACCATCGAGGAACCCAGGAACCCATCCACCCCGAGCTCTGAGTTCTTGGCTGTTGATGGTGCCAGCTCCATGGCCGTTAGCTTTTTTTTTGACAAGTTTCGCCTTTAATTTCCCTTTATCATGTTTCAAATTATTAAAAATTTATGCTCTCAACTGAAAGTAATTGAAAATGTTCAATAACTGCTGAGCAGGACAAAGAGTTATGGCCATGGCTGCCCTGCTCGGACCCGGACCAGGACCCGGTCCCGTACCCATCCATAGAAGCATTTTATTTTTATACCAGACAAAGTTACCAAGTGCCAAGCAGCAGAAGCAGTAGAAGCTATTGCTATTGCCAATACCCATCATGATGACGATGCAGATCGAGTGGGAGTTGCCTGATTGTCATAGTGCTGCAGATGACTATGATGATGATGATGATGATTTACGTAGAAGATGACGTAAAACTTGCATTGCAACAAAGCAAAGAGCTGCAGCATCGTCGCCCATCGTCATTCCTGCCAGCTGCTGTCCAGTTTTTATTTTGGCAATTTCCGCTTGCTGTTTTTTGTATTATTTTAATTATAGTACTTAGAGCTCAAAACTTATAACGAAGCACAGCAACTGCTTTTGTGTGCTATCCTGTTGCAGCATTAACAGCATCGATAGCATTGACAAGCAGATTAAGCTTAGTTTGCTGTCAGTGACATCTTGATCTGTGTCTTGTATGAATTTCAATTAACGGCAAAACTAAAGTAACATAAAAGTCAAATGGTGTGACCAGACATCTGTTTGCAGAAAACACGACCAACAGCCAGACCACCTCTCTGACAGTCCCAGTGAGCTTAGTACCAATCAAGCATGCCACTCGCCGTCCAACAAACGAACAAACGAACAGCTCAATAACAAAAGTAAACAAATTAAAATAGACAACAAACTGTCGGCAAAACCCAAACGCCAAAACGCAAAAACGACAACCACAAGATCTGCAAAGGAAAAAAATCGACGAAAAAACTTTCAGCCATGAAACGACAAAAGTTCAGCAGGTGTTGCTCCATAGTGCGCACAGGGGGGGATGAATGGCCGAGAGGGGCAGCTTATTTGATGGACCTAGCGATTCGCACGCAGTTTAACCGCCGCTGACTCCGACGCCAACGTCAACGCCAGCGTCAACGTCAGCGTCGACAGCAACGTCAACGTCAGTGGCAGCGGCAACGCGTAAGTCCATAAAATCCGCACTAATCTCACAGGGCGCGTTTCGACAAAACGCCAAACACTTTTTGTCAAATCATCCAAACACCTGATGTCTTGCTCGCCCCCAGGCAGTCAATCTATGGATGTATGTGTGTGCCAAAGGGACAGTGGACGATGCGGTCTTGGCAGGGGGTTAGTGGGGGGACAGCTAGTCAAATGCTTTGTTATTATGCGCAGACAGATGGGCCTACACTGGAGCCATGTCGAGCGGGTTCATAAAAGCGCTTTGTCACCGTGCAATTTCCGCGCGGAAATAAACGAGTCGCGCTCACCGTCACCAGAGAGGGGGCAGGGTGGCAACGAGTCCAAGTGCCGCCAAAAAAAAAAACCAAGAAGTAACTTGGCTAATAATAGATTTTTAGCGCAGTTCTTGAAATGGGCTCTTTAAGTGGGAGTGCTTCCACACAGAAAAGAAAAAACAAAAGGAAATAAGTCGAAGGAAAAACAATTAAGCCAGATAATAATAACATGAGAAGCGAGCAATGAGAATAAGATTAAAAAAAATGTGAAAAAACTTTTACTTTTGCCCATTTTCGCATGCGAAACTTTGCATTTAACTTTTGTCTGCACGCTTTATTATTTTTGTTATCATTCACACTAGATTCTTGAGAAGTTTCCTACATTAGAGTCGAGAGAGCAATCTCCTAAAAAAAATTAAATTTAAAAAAAGAAAATGAAAAATTTTAAAATCATTTCGATTTTATTAATTAATTTAAAATTTTTTATTATTTTACTTGTGATACTCTACACTCTACTTGTGAATTCTACACTTAATAAATATCTATTATATTTAAAACATAGAAAAATGGTTAAAATACATAGTAAAGATGATTTTTGTTTTACTTAAAATTAAAATTTTAATTTTTAAGAAAATAATGTATATGATAAGCTCTAGAGTTGCCGCCCATGCCATATTAAAGTTTAATTTTTTTTCAAAACTCTGTTCGCAGAGCTTTATAGTACTACGTCGACAGCTAAAAAGTTTTTTCACAGTAAAATAACTCACAAGTAGAAAATCTTGCCAGCCCTCGGAGTTTATTTGAGAGTAGCAGGGGCAGGGGTAGGTACAGGGACGTGGGCAGGGGTAGCTGTGTGGTACATGGCTAAAAACCGTGGCTAATTGCCGTGGCTCCCCTAATCGAAATTTAATGTTGAACAACACGTGCCCCAAATATAAAATGTTTAAAAATGCATGTCAAGTGGTTGACAGGTGGTACTATGATCGAAAACTGATTAGATAATAAGCCTGCCTGACGAAGGGATAAAGTGCTGGTGGAGGACGAGGGTGGAGAAATGGGATGAAGGATGCGTAGAGACAATTGAAGAAATGCCAGCAAATAGAAAAGTTGCACTGACTGTGACTGTGTAACTGTGACTGTAACCGTTACTTCTACTGTTACTGTTCCAGTGTTGAGTGCAAAAACTTTCACCCGACGCGTTCAGCTTGTCACTGAAGTAAAAAGCATTTATTACGCAGAAAGTCTATTCAATTATTCAGGCGCTGCCTCCACTGCTGCCTTCGTCCTGCCGACACGCTAAATAATTTACAATTCACCAGGAAGCGGCTGCTGCCATAGTTGTTGCAATTGCAGCAGTAGTAGTAGTTGCAGTTGTAGTTGCAGTTGCAAGAACTGTAACAGCATTATATGAAAATGCATGTACTTTTTGCGCCAATTTCAAATGCCTGAGTCCGTGGCGCCTCAGGCTGTGGCAACTCTCCGCGCTGTTGTTGAGGCAGCAGCCAGCTGATGTGCATCTTTGTCGGCATTCCGACTCTGTCTGTGTCCACATTCAAGACGCTCAAGACATTCGAGCCTTTGTTTTGGTAAATGGCAAATGGCAAAGTTTTATTTCAGTGCGCTGCACTCAAATGAAAAATAAATATGACAGCAAACGGAGCTGGTTACGCGCCCCTGGAACAAAAGACACTTGCATATTAAATGATCTTAAATAGTGAGGACACAAGGCTCCTTCCAAGGCTCCGTCTGCCAAGCAGCCAGCTACTGCTGCCGTTGCTGGTGCTGCATCAGCACCGCATTAGGTTTATAAATTAGAAATGATGGCGTCCCAAAGCTACTTCACTCATAAAAAACAGCGTAATATAGGAAGGGTAACCCTTTGCCCGGGGAGAGGCGACAGGTCAGCTTAAGTTATGCAAATGCGCTTATGCCGGGCGACATAAGCTGAGCAGGGGAGCATAGGAGCCGAGTCCAGAAGCTGCCAATGGCAATGATTACGAGTTACACTCGCACCACCCTAATTGCTTTAATTAAGCCAATCACAAATTAATGCCCCACATCGCATCGCACCGCATTGCATGGAATGCCAATACGGGAGGAGGAACAGCTTAAGTCCTTGGCTGAATTGAACTGAGCTCAGCTGCTTTACCTAGCAATTGTTTGATGTAATTACGCAGTGCTTATCCTCATCCTTTGCGGCATGAGTGTGCATGTGTGTGTGTGTGTGGGTGGGTGTATATATCAAATCACATGTGCGTATTTGGGGAAGGGGCAAGTCAAACCGCAAGCAAATCCTGCGGTCGTTATACATTCACAAATTAACCAGCGCATTATGGAAAACCTAGTCTCTACCTCTTAAAACCCTCGATTTCACAGGTCAGCCTCAACGGGGGGGCACTCTGGGAGTAAACACAACACTCTGCTTAAATTAATGGACCATTAATTAGTTACGTTTGGTTTTGCTAAATGTCGCTGTTGACTTTTCCAATTTCTTGAGCCAAAAGTTTCCCATATAATTGTAAATTGGATAACTGGAAAAGGATCGTGGACCGAGTTTACATAAGCCAGGGCGACGACAAGCACAAAATGGGTAACGATAATAATCACAGCTAAAAGTCATCAACATAATAAACCCAACTTTTATTCTCATATGCACTGTTAACCCCCCCCATTCCAAATTTACCAGCTAGGACAATAGCAACGACAAAAGGAGCGCAAAGGACAAGCCCAGAATAAAAAAAAAAGAGAAAAGTGAACAAAAAAAAAAACTATAGCAACATTTAAACATTTATGGCAACATATTTGATCACGTTTTCTCAATCATTGCCCTTACGACCCTAATCAAATTTCACCTGATGGGACGCTGATGCTGATGGCACTCTGAGTGGGCTGCTGAACTGGATAAAATTTACCAAAAAGCATGGACACATTGTGCACTGATTGCTGCTGCCCCAGAGCCATGCTTCGGAAGGTCCTTGGTAACGGGCAGGCGACCGGCAGGGTGCCAGGATGCGTGCATGCGTGCGTGAGTGGGAATGGAAAATGAAAATGGGGGCAACAACCGAGCAGAGAGATAGAGGGAGGAAATGATGGAGGGGTTGGGGCAACCGAAATGTTTTGTTTTGATTACAGCTCGACGCTAGCTGCTTTATTTTATTATGAATCTAATTCCTTATAATTCGTAACATATGTTTCGCCCCCGAATGAAGGCAAACGGCAAACAGGTTTTGAATTACAAATCAGCCTGGCCAAAATTCATATATATATATATCTATATATATATAGAGTATTCCCAACCGAAAATTTAAGTTAAGACGTTGCTGATGACGTTTAACGATAATATGTGCGGGCTGCTGCTGCTGCTACTGTCTTGGCCCGGAGCAGGATTCAGCCGCCAGTTGGACTGGCCATTAAACTAATGCCAGGCGATTTGAGTTTCAAGCTTTGCATTTTACTTTGCTGCTTTTGTTGCGAGCCAGCCCTTAACTTGGTGACACTTTAAAGACCCGACTCGACCCAATCCGGCCCGACCCGTTCCAACCCAACCCAACCCGACCCGTCGCACACAGCCTGCCTCTAAGCCCGTACGGTGTGATGTTGGTGGCATCAACTCAAACCACAATCCCAACCCCAATCCCAAGCCCACCCTCTGGCAAGCCCACAGACCGCACATATGAATATTTCATTTCAAACACACGTCATTAGAGATGCGACGTCAGTCAGTGAGATTTCAATATTTTCTAGTGCTCGAACAGAATCGCAAAGGCAACAGAGCTGAAGCTATAGCTACGGCCATGTTGCAACTGCAGCGTGTGTGTTTGGGACGGAGGGGGAGGTGTTGAATGAAGGTGGCGCATTCGTGCGCGTGGGCGTACCATATGTAACTGTATACAGACATGTGTATGCCACATGGCATAGACGAGACTCATTCTGATATCGAGAGCAGAGAAGAGCAGAGTGTGGGGCATATGGAGTGGCATGGCATGTGCAAGTGCATGTGCCTCAGCCTGTGCTCTGCATGTAATTTCGCATACGCCCCATGCAACGGCAGCCTCAACTTCAGTTACTGTTGCTTATGTTGCAGGTGTAGAAGGTGTAGATGGTGTAGATGGTGTAGGTGTGGCAGCAGCGGGTGGTGTTGCTTCTTCAATAAATGCGGCTGCTGACCTATTCTAGCAGTCAACCATAAATCTGCACTGATGATGTACTTCATGGTATTGTGCTTTGGAATTATATCGCATATTTTTGGTTTCTGTTGCACATTCCTTTCTAGCGTGCCGCACTCACATTGCAACAACCACAGAGGCCGATTCACAGACACACATGCACACTGCTATGCTGTTGTAAAGTGTGGCTGGCATGGCATAGTATAGTATACCATCCTGTAGTGGCAGTATCTGTGAGCACGCTATTTCATCATCATCAAACATCAGGAGCAGCAGCAGCAGCAGCAGCAGCAACAGCAGCGGCAGCAGGAAGGTGCAACACCATTCGACTGGATAAGCGAGATGTGCGGGAAGTGATTGCAACTTTCGTTAGTTGATGACATGCAAAGGCTTCTGCCATGTTCCGACCCGAAACTGACAGTAGGGATGCCATTGCCATGACGTGCTTGCTTTGCAGCGAACGCGAAGGTATTTCACCAAACAACAACCAATCCCGATGTCGCTTCCCTGGCACAGCCCTGAGATGGGGACTCGACTCCACTTGATCGCTGTGCATCATCTCTCGGACAATGCCACAGATATGAAGTAGAAAAATTCGAGTAAACAAATCAGAGCCCAACTCAAACTCAACCACATCTTTCATTTTACATCACTTTCTCTATCTCTTTCTCTCTCTCTCTCTGTCTCTTGTTTTTTGTTCCTGCCATTGAAATTTCCAATTAAGTGTGGAAGAAACTGCAAATAAAATGCAAATATAAGTGTTCTGCATTGTTTAGCAATTAGTGAAAACATAGAGTAGAGTCCAATAGTCCATTAATGCCACATTGATTGGATTCGGGGTCAGTTGCAAGCACTTAATGCACTCCACTGATTTCAAGGGATATCCTTCAGTTGCTTTGAAATATTTAC
Source organism: Drosophila quadrilineata (assembly GCA_018150725.1). NCBI lineage: Eukaryota > Metazoa > Arthropoda > Insecta > Diptera > Drosophilidae > Drosophila > Drosophila quadrilineata. The sequence continues at coordinate 441,306 of JAECWN010000356.1, forward strand.
TATCAAATTAGATAGATTGACAAATAGCATTTTGAATTAAAAAAAATATATAATTTATTTAGAGAAACAAATTATGGTATGGAAAATTAAATAAATGACAAATAAAGAAAATATTAATTGATAAAATCTAAATTTAATAATAAATGAAAATTGACCTGTGAGGAAATGTTGTTAAATTTTGGAACTATCTGTGACCGTTAACAGTTCATATTTTGACTAAATCTGTTAAACAAATTGTAGTTCTAATACAACTGCCGCGCCGTGGCAATTATGATCTTCCCCAGTTGCAACCGGCATCGATTAGTGTTTTATTCGCGCTCTGTAAATGGCAGTTATACATGCAAATGTGACTAAACCAATAATATGCTGTAGTTGGGGAAGGTAGTGTGTAGGTAGGGAGGAGGGGCAGGGAACTGCCAATAGTAACTGGACAGTAGCAGCTGCTGTCGCTATTTGTTCAACATGATGGAGCTGCCACCGCTGCAAGTGCCACAAGGTTTTGCAAATACCCTATAACAACAAAATATTACTTTGCAAAAATTCTTATTTAATTTCCTTAAATTATTACAATTTTAAGCTTACATATTATTTACATAATTTAGTTAAGTTGTGTGTTCATATTAATTGAAATGTTAAGCATATTTTTGGTATATACCGTGCAAATACTCTTTTGGCAACTTGATTCCTTTTTTTTTCATGTGTTGATTTCCTTTTTTTTTTTGTGGTGCCCAGTCGTGCCACCCTCACGGAAGTTAATTGCCGTGCAATTTTTGTATGCATAAATAACGGTAAATTTGTTATACACATCACTTTGATTGCACACGCTAAATCATCGCAGTGGGGCAGGCAGACCGAGAGCAACAGACGTATCCACCAAAAACATGCACAGTCCCAAAGTCCCTCCATCTGTCCGAGAGCAAACGGGCGTTAAAACGTTCGAAGCGGCGCAAAATATGTTGATCAAAATAAAAATGAGAGGAAAAAGGATATACAAATATGAAAAAATAAATATGTACAGTTGTAGGCAGGACCTACATACATGCACATATGTATGCTGTGTAAATATGTGCATACATAGTCACAGTCACAGTCACAGTCACAGCAGAGAGTATCCTCACCTCTCTACACTCATATGCTGGCTTTGCTTTCAACTTTCATATTTTAAATCAAATAAATTATTTAAACAGACAAATATTTTAGAGGCGCACATATTTCTGATAAATGGACAGTTATGTATTGTAAATACATGTATTTATGCAGATGCCAGGGCAGCATTTGAAATGTGCGAATTTTAAATATCTGAAATATATTTTCACATATTTATTTCATTGCGTTTAGTGTTGGGCACAAGTCTGTTAATCCAATTGATTGATGTGTCGAGACGAGTTCAGTTGAGTCAAGTCAAGTGCAGAGCCAGCCACATGCCACGCCTTCAAATATCAATTGTACTTAAATATATTTAACTGCCACAGCTTGCTGAATGCCACATCAGCAGCGGCAGTGGCAGTGGCAGCTGCAACAACTGTAGCTCGTTTTCAAGCATCAAAAAACATGCCACAGCGCATAAAAGCTTAACACATATGTACACATAAATGTATATGGGATATATCTAGATATACACTAAGTAACATACATGCACACATACATATACACAGACACACACCCACACAGACACGTCGGCAACCGCGCGAAATTCATCTGTCATCGCGCATGTTGCGCCAAAGCTTATGACGTTAATCCGCTAAATGCGCCAAATGCGCCAAATGCATGCAAAACTTTCGTAACTCTATACGAGTCTATGTCTCTGTATCCTATAAATGTGTGTGTGTGAGTGTGCGTGTGTGAGTGTGTGTGTGTGTATGTCAATGCTTCAAGTGTTGCTTCTGAAAATATGCACAAGTATGTAGCATGTGTAGGGTTAGTATTAAGGAAGAGAGCGAAAGAGACTGGGTTGGTGAAGACGCCTGTTGGTATGCAACATTCTTGTATCTGAACGTTAAAATCAAGCAACCGAAAGCGTTCAATCATCGTTAGTTAACAACAGATTCAGTTGCAAGCAAAGTGAGGCTATCGCGAAAGGAGTAGCATACCAAAATACTCTAGACTACGAAATACCCTAAATTCTGTTTAAAAATAACAGTTTCATCTATCTGATTTATAGGGTATACAGTTGTCCCATATTTCCTATTGGTCGTATGTTAAAGACATGTGCATATTTTTGTCTGTGCCCGTTTTTTAACTGGGTTAGGTCGCGACGCGTCTCATACAAATTCATGGATGCTTCGGAGAAGCTTGAGGTTGCCTCACATCTTCATCTTGCCGCAATTTAAAGTAATTAAAGAACACTTGGAAAGCTTGGTAGTAATGAATTTTAAATTGAAACAGGGAGACAATTCCAATGACTACGCAAAAATGTGGCCAAGTTTGATGGCGGTGGCTTGAGGTGGATCTGGATGTGAATGGGGAAGTGGAAGTGGATGCCACATTGACTGCAGTCAGTCGTGTGTTAAAACGCAAGTTGACAGCAAGAATTTTTGATTTAACCAAGTGCATGATCTATGACAGCAAAATGTGTCCTGTACAAAGACAGCGCCAAGTCCCTGGCTACCCACACAGGACACACGCACACACACACTACCAAATGTCGAATGGCAGTAGCAGGAGCTAGTCGAAGGACAACTAGGAGCCACATTTGCTTGGCATGCTCGTCTATTGCCAGTCAAGAGTTAACACGAATCAATTACGCCACTGCCAGTTCACAGAATGAGAGAGAGACAGAGAATCGAAAGAGACAGAGACAGATAGAAAGAGAGAGAGAGAGCAATTTGAGATAGAGAGAGTCGACAGCATCGCACTTGATGGGAACTGCTGTCATATGACATTTGACTTGGCTTCTGACTGAAGGATTTACAATTTAAAGCAAGTGGCCAATAAAGCAGATGAACGACCAACAGCAGAAAGAGTATGCCAGCCAAAAACCCAATGCAGCTCCCTTAACTCAATACACACACACACACACCCATACACATACAGTCATACATTTCCATATACTTAAGCGCTGGAGACACGTCACATTCGCAGAGATACGATGGCGGTCAGAGCAATATCAATGGAGTTGATGCTACGACAACAACTACAGAGCAGACTGTGTCTGTATATGTGTGGGTGTGGGGGTGGGAGGGAGTTGTGTATTGGAAATGTTAGTGTCGAGTATTGTATGAGAGTGTGTGTGTGTGTGTGCCTAAGGTAATAAAAACCATAATTACAGCATAAATGACAGCTGTTACGACGGGGCATCATAGTTGCATTTAGATTGGCGCATAGATGAAAGGACGAGTGGACGATTGGACGAGTCGTATTAACAGCAATTTTGCAGCCATAAAACACTAATAGCTGGTTATTATTGCCAACGCCAGAAGGTGCTAAAATGATCATGAAAAAATCATAAACATAACAACAAAGCGCCAACATAGTGATAATTTCACTATTCAACTACTGCCTATAAAGTAGTCCTATTATCGGATGCCAGCACTTAATTTAAGAGCTCAGAGAGCTACCGATGATATATGATATGGGATGAGTTTTAGAATTTCAGAGTGAAGAAGAAGACTTTCAATTTGAGTTCCGGTTTTTGCATAACAGAACCTAACCAAAGACCATTTGGGCAACCATGTTGGAATAATCAATGCAAATGTTGAGCCACACATCCTGCATCGAGTTGCCACAATTGGCCAAGGCACATGATGATGACGACAAGGAGGTGAGGAGGCTGGTCGGAAAAGGAATAAAAGGGAAATGCATATTGCGTAACTCATCATCTAGTTGGGTTGCCCAGTGTTGCCTGGCAATAAGCAAGAGCATTCCCAGCATTACTATTACCTACACACAGTCAATACCAACTGATATTCAATCTCATGCAGTTGCACACTCCACAGTCTCCCACAAAAAAACACGCATGGACACAATGCAGTCGCCGTTGCAGCCGTTGTCAATGCCACACATCATGCTGAGCAAGTAGTCGGGATGGATATGAGTGACAACAGCTGAGGAGTCCAGCATGGAATCGTCAACTGGCATGCCTGTAATATTTGAGCAGCTTTGCGGGCATATCGCGTTTTCAGCTGCCAGATGCAATCGCCATTGGCGCCTCATCAGCGAGAATGCGCCCGCTTGCAACTGTCGCCATCGAATTGTGGTAAGCAGGCAATTGTCTCTCCCTTTCTCTCTCTCTCTCTCTCTCTCTCTCGAACAGACCACACTTCCTGTATGCCATCACATTTCAATGGATGCATTCTCCCATCCACTGATGGGTGGGTGTTGGGTGTGCCGGCGATTTCCACATCCGTTACGTGGTCCTGGTTGCATGGTCTTTTGTTTAGAAATCCTGCAGAATGTCGAGCTCAGCGAATTTTAGCAAAATTGGAGCGTAAAGTGGAAAGTCTGGGCACATATTGAAACACATTTGGAAATGCGGTCAGTGGAGCATCGCAGACCGCTAATGTGTTGTTTATAAATCTTGCTTGGCCCATAATCAAATATGTGCTTCAATTAATTAACACATTTGCCCCACCTACCTCAAACTAGACACAAACACACACACACAGACACACATGCCACACAAAATGGTCAAACTTTTCAACACATTTCGTGATTAATTTAAATGGCATATAAACTAAACAGCTCCGAGCGAAGGACCCCCCCCCCCCTCTCTCATCGTAATCAACGTCCTGCTTTGATTAGCCACAAACACTTTGAGCTCCACTGAGACGTCTCGTTAACTTGTGTCTTGCGCCAAGTTGCGTTGACTGCTCCACAGTCTAGTCATTGGGCCATGCATTTTGCATGAGCCGAGCACACGCTGCTTGGCAGGGAGAGGGAGTAAAGAGAAAGGGAGAGAGGGAGAGGGAGAGGGAGCGGAAGCCGACTAATAGCCGTTTAGTTGACTCCATTGGACAGGACAACAGCCGGGCATGCCAGTGGACAACACGCAACCACACGCATCCACACCACATCACACAACACAACAAATGCAATTGACGTGGACTGGACTGTCTGGTTCATGCATATTTTATATGGAGGACTCATCAGTTTGGCATTTTATGTGCGCGTTGGAGAGATTGAGAGCAAAGCTGATTTAGCTTCATTATATGGCTGCCCCCAAATAAAATACTCTCTCTTTTTCTGCTGTGGAAATTGGCAAGCCAAAATGCTTTTGATGGCTCCAAAAGAGCAGCTAAAAATATCCACGACAAATTATTTTCAAAATGGTAAAGAAAAAGCTTCTAAAATTTGAAATGCAAGCAAATTCTAAATGTAATTTAATTATGATTTAAAAGGTAATTCAGTTGCATACCAAAGTTGTCATATACATTTTTTCAGTAAGTAATTTTTAACATTTATATTTTAGAAAAAAAATTTTAAATAAATTATATAAATATTTTTACAATTTTAATCAATGTGTTGAATTGATATTTAAAGTGTTAAAATTGACTGAAATTGCTGCCTCAATTTAACAATATTTTTATAGACAATTGTTTTACAATATTTGCAAGTATTTTATATGCGGGTAACTGATAAAATAAATAAAGTACTTAAAAAAAAAATCAACTAACAACAGACCATATCACGATATGAGAGGAATGTGACATTCAAGATTAGAGAGGGGAGAGTTTATTTATAAAATTGCCTACTAAGCAAACCATTTGTCATTGCTAAATACATTTATTGTATTTATTATACGCCTGTCTGGCTCCAAAGACGATGCAACAATAATTTAATAGCCCCTCCCCAGACCCTCCCGCCAACTCCACAAACGGATGGAGGGACAGAGTTCATTCGAATGGAGCCGGAAGGCAAAGTGTTGTATTCTATTTATTATTCAAATTCAATTATTATAAAAAAAATGCAATAAATAAAAGTATATATATATATTTATTATAGATGGGTGTATTTATGTGTATTTGTATTTGTATTTGTATGCAAAATAGCAACAAGAATGAGAGAGAAAGCGAAGTTACAGCAGACGCAGAGCAAAAGGAATATTTATCATTTGGCAAATACCTTGAGGGCCAGAAAAGCGTCGAGAGTTCATAAATAAGATGAAAAATTGGCAAAATGGAGCGAAAAATGCAAAAAGATAGAGAGACAAAGACAAAAACAGGGAAGAGTAAGGGGCCAGCAAATTTGATAAGAGCGACCCACAGCATATAACATATAACATAACATAGGATAACATACTAAATGGAAGCATACAAATAATAATATTAGCAATAATAGTAATCAATGTGTAGTGTAAATAATAAATAACATTTTGATGTATGTCGGCCCACTCGGTCAGCCACAAAACTGCCAATAAATTGATAAAATATGATGAGACCCGATTCCGACTGCGACGCAGTTGAGTTCAGTTCAGTTGAGTTCGAGTCAGTCCTTGATGGCCAAGAGAGATTAGCCTGGGATCTGCTGGCACGCAACAGCCCCCTAAGAAGGTTGCTTACACTGTACAAAGGTCACACTCACACACAGACACACAACAAAATACCACACAATACACACAACATAAATTTATTTGCTGTTTGCCTAATGTTATTTATACCTTTCAATTACAATAAGAGCAGAGGGCGTCTGAGAGGACGGGGGCCCTTAACAGAGTAAATAATAAAGCATGACCCATCAGCAATCAGGCAGCCTTCCAGCCAGCAAAAAGACGCCACCAATTCAACAGCAACTCATGCTCTTCCCCCACCCACTAACCTCCAACCTCTACCCACTCTACTCTCTCAGTCTCTCTCTCTCTCTCTCTCTCTCTCTCTCTAGTGCAACTCATCAGGACACCCGCGGCTGATGCCCATCACTATCAAGCGTAATGCGTGCGCATAAATAACTCGAACTGGGCCCAAACAAAAGGTGTGAATATTAGGCTGCCCCCTGCCTGCAACAACATCAACAACAACAACAAGCAGCAGCAGAAGCAGAGCGAGTGGCAAGTGGCAAGAGAAGTGCGTCAAAAATTTACGGTTACCCGTAAAAGTGGCGCTTCACTCATAACTCAAATTCATGCCTCCCAAGGGAAAACGTCGCGGCGAAGCTAACTCATTTGATTTTAGCATCAAGCGGAGCCCCCCAATCTCCCCGACAGTTGCCTTCTTTCTGACCTTCTTTAACCGCAATGCCTTGCCAACTGAGAGATACAGAGAGAGGCACTTGGAAGAGGAAAATGCCTTCCGCAATCCTAAGTTCTGGACAAATGAAGCAGGAACCGCAGCAACATTTCACCATAATTCAAGAGAAAGCTAAAACCACAGACAAATGCCCAACAATCTAGGAGTACACGAATGCGAATATCTGTGATGTAATTATAGATTGGCAAATTCTAAAATTTTCATTAATTGTGCGGTGGGGTAATCCTCGCTCCAGCAACCTCCTCTCTCTCTCTATCTCTTTCTCTGACTGTCTGTCTGCCTCTCTGAGTGTTTTGGGAACGACTGATTGAGCAACGTATACATTTGGACAATTGATAAAATGTGATAAACGCGTGGCACAACAAACACCTACACAAACACAGACAGAGACACAGATAAGAGAGAGAGTGAGAGGGAGAGAGAGAGAGAGAGAGAGGGTGAGATTGAGAGACACGAAAAGACAAATGACGGCAGGTTTGTTGCATTAGAACGTGTGTCCTCAATGGTTGGCAAGGAGTTGGCGTTTGGTTTTGGAGGCATGCAGGCAGGCGGCAAGCCAACAAATTGAATTTATAGCCAACGTTGAAAGCAGCCAACAGCGCCCACAGTTGGCCGGCTACTTGGCCAACTGGCTGACAACCGGTCCTGTGCGACCTGCGATTCTCACAGACAAAGAGAAGGTTGATTTATTAGCCCAGATATGGCGGAACATTTAGTTGCTTTTAATTTCCGACTCAAGCAGTCACCAGTTGGACTTCACTGATTCACTAAACTGTTTCTCGAGAATCTCCGCATTCACTGATTTTCCTCAGTAATTTGCCTAAAAGTAGGCAACGCCAAGTGTTTCCTATCTAGGGTCATGCATCTAAATGAACATTGCGTGAGCGTCCTCGGAGGATAAACAGCAGCCATTGATGTGTCACAAGGCACCACAGTAAATAATTTATAATTGCCACGCGAACAGCATGGCTCCCGCTTCGAACCCACATCCAATTCCAGTTCCCCGGCAGGACATACTCCTGCAGAATATGCACAATCTTTATAATGCAAATTCTGGAATTTTGATGCGTTATCAACGATTTATATATTTCTTGTATGGCATTTATTCGCAGTTTCCTACAGTCATTCGCCCAACCACGCCCCCAAAATCGATTTACATACTTCACGAAATGCCTACGTAAGCAATATCTTCCCTCTCTTATTTTATTATTATTCAGTTGCCTCCCCCTCTCTTTCATTCTGTTTGTTTATTCCAATGGGAAATTCACCATTTTGATGCTTTTGTGTGACAGTAAGAGTGTATATGTGCATGAGTGTGTGTGTGGCCACTGACCATATAACATAACATATATATGGGACATTTCATACAACGATAGCGGCCACGAAATTTCTTACCGAGATATCGCAGTTCGGTACGACATACCCCGATCGGATCACAAGACAAGTTTGATCTAACAATGTGCGAACATATTCTGAGTTTATAGCGTTTGGTAAGTGGTCTAGGGCGGACGCATCGTACAGACCCCACATGATTCTTTTATGATCTCAGGCAACAACAACATATTACCAAGAGCTAAGATTTGCTAACTTAGCTAAAAATCGACCGATTTTAAAAATTTTAAATCATTTCGAATCTACATCATTTGGCCATTTTTGCATACTAACCCCTTGCAAAAATGTCAAAATAGTGAGAATATTAACATCGAAAATTTTTTGAATTCTGCCATCAAAATGAGTATAAAAACTTTACCGCACTTGATTTGAAGCAATATTTTTGAAATTTAGGCCAAAATACAGAAACAATGGTCAAAAAACAGCTTTTTGAGCACAAAATTAAATCTTCCTCATCTTTGAGGAGCCATAACTTTTCCACAGCCTTGCCGATTTTCCATATTTATGGATTTTTGGATATGGCTTTGATCATATTCTAAATCGGTTCAGGACTTGTGGAGGGGTCCGAAAATGAAGGTCTTAATTTGAAGAATCTTTGAATGCAGTTTTGTTTTGAATGCCAAAACTTGAAAAAATTGGGATCAATATTGAAAATAGGTTGATATTTGACGAAGTTATGGCCAATGGAAGTTTGATATAAGTTAAATAAAGGAATTTCCTATACAGTTCAGGGCTTGTGGAGGGGTCCGAAAATGAAAGTCTTAATTTGAAGAATCTTTGAATGCAGTTTTGTTTTAAACGCCAAAACTTGAAAAAATTGGGATCAATATTGAAAATAGGTTGATATTTGACGAAGTTATGGCCAATGGAAGATTGATATAAGTTAAATAGCCGAATTTCCTATACAGTTTAGGGCTTGTGGAGGGGTCCGAAAATGAAGGTCTTAATTTGAAGAATCTTTGAATGCAGTTTTGTTTTGAATGCCAAAACTTGAAAAAATTGGGATCAATTTTGAAAATAGGTTGATATTTGACGAAGTTATGGCCAATGGAAGTTTGATAAGAGCCTGATAGCCGAATTTCCGATACAGTTCAGGGCTTATGGAGGGGTCCGAAAATGAAGGTCTTAATTTGAAGAATCTTTGAATGCAGTTTTGTTTTAAATGCCAAAACTTGAAAAAATTGGGATCAATTTTGAAAATCGGTTGAGATTTGACGAAGTTATGGCCAATGGAAGTTTGATATAAGTTAAATAGCCGAATTTCCTATACAGTTTAGGGCTTGTGGAGGGGTCCGAAAATGAAGGTCTTAATTTGAAGAATATTTGAATTCAGTTTTGTTTTAAATGCCAAAACTTGAAAAAATTGGGATCAATTTTGAAAATCTGTTGAGATTTGACGAAGTTATGGCCAATGGAAGTTTGATATAAGTTAAATAGCCGAATTTCCTATACAGTTTAGGGCTTGTGGAGGGGTCCGAAAATGAAGGTCTTAATTTGAAGAATCTTTGAATGCAGTTTTGTTTTAAATGCCAAAACTTGAAAAAATTGGGATCAATATTGAAAATTGGTTGATATTTGACGAAGTTATGGCCAATGGAAGTTTGATATAAGTTAAATAGCCGAATTTCCGAAACAGTTTAGGGCTTGTGGAGGGGTCCGAAAATGGAGGTCTTAATTTGAAGAATCTTTGAATGCAGTTTTGTTTTGAATACCAAAATTTGGAAAAATTGGGGTCAATTTTGAAAATAGGTTGATCTTTGACGAAGTTATGGCCAATGGAAGTTTGATATAAGTTAAATAGCCGAATTTCCTATACAGTTTAGGGCTTGTGGAGAGGCCCGAAAATGAAGGTCTTAATTTGAAGAATATTTGAATGCAGTTTTGTTTTAAATGCCAAAACTTGAAAAAATTGGGATCAATTTTGAAAATCTGTTGAGATTTGACGAAGTTATGGCCAATGGAAGTTTGATATAAGTTAAATAGCCGAATTTCCGAAACAGTTTAGGGCTTGTGGAGGGGTCCGAAAATGAAGGTCTTAATTTGAAGAATCTTTGAATGCAGTTTTGTTTTGAATGCCAAAACTTGAAAAAATTGGGATCAATATTGAAAATTGGTTGATATTTGACGAAGTTATGGCCAATGGAAGTTTGATATAAGTTAAATAGCCAAAATTCCGAAACAGTTTAGGGCTTGTGGAGGGGTCCGAAAATGAAGGTCTTAATTTGAAGAATCTTTGAATGCAGTTTTGTTTTAAATGCCAAAACTTGAAAGAATTGGGATCAATTTTGAAAATCGGTTGATATTTGACGAAGTTATGGCCAATGGAAGTTTGATATGAGCCTGATAGCCGAATTTCCGATACAGTTCAGGGCTTGTGGAGGGGTCCGAAAATGAAGGTCTTAATTTGAAGAATCTTTGAATGCAGTTTTGCTTTGAATGCCAAAACTTGGAAAAATTGGGATCAATTTTGAAAATAGGTTGATATTTGACGAAGTTATGGCATATGGAAGATTGATATAACTTAAATAGCCGAATTTCCTATACAGTTTAGGGCTTGTGGAGGGGTCCGAAAATGAAGGTCTTAATTTGAAGAATCTTTGAATGCAGTTTTGTTTTAAATGCCAAAACTTGAAAAAATTGGGATCAATTTTGAAAATCGGTTGAGATTTGACGAAGTTATGGCCAATGGAAGTTTGATATAAGTTAAATAGCCGAATTTCCTATACAGTTTAGGGCTTGTGGAGGGGTCCGAAAATGAAGGTCTTAATTTGAAGAATCTTTGAATGCAGTTTTGTTTTAAATGCCAAAACTTGAAAGAATTGGGATCAATTTTGAAAATCTGTTGAGATTTGACGAAGTTATGGCCAATGGAAGTTTGATATAAGTTAAATAGCCGAATTTCCTATACAGTTTAGGGCTTGTGGAGGGGTCCGAAAATGAAGGTCTTAATTTGAAGAATCTTTGAATGCAGTTTTGTTTTAAATGCCAAAACTTGAAAAAATTGGGATCAATTTTGAAAATCGGTTGAGATTTGACGAAGTTATGGCCAATGGAAGTTTGATATAAGTTAAATAGCCGAATTTCCTATACAGTTTAGGGCTTGTGGAGGGGTCCGAAAATGAAGGTCTTAATTTGAAGAATCTTTGAAAGCAGTTTTGTTTTAAATGCCAAAACTTGAATAAATTGGGATCAATTTTGAAAATTGGTTGATATTTGACGAAGTTATGGCCAATGGAAGTTTGATATAAGTTAAATAGCCGAATTTCCGAAACAGTTTAGGGCTTGTGGAGGGGTCCGAAAATAAAGGTCTTAATTTGAAGAATCTTTGAATGCAGTTTTGTTTTAAATGCCAAAACTTGAAAAAATTGGGATCAATTTTGAAAATCTGTTGAGATTTGACGAAGTTATGGCCAATGGAAGTTTGATATAAGTTAAATAGCCGAATTTCCTATACAGTTTAGGGCTTGTGGAGGGGTCCGAAAATGAAGGTCTTAATTTGAAGAATCTTTGAATGCAGTTTTGTTTTAAATGCCAAAACTTGAAAAAATTGGGATCAATATTGAAAATTGGTTGATATTTGACGAAGTTATGGCCAATGGAAGTTTGATATAAGTTAAATAGCCGAATTTCCGAAACAGTTTAGGGCTTGTGGAGGGGTCCGAAAATGAAGGTCTTAATTTGAAGAATCTTTGAATGCAGTTTTGTTTTAAATGCCAAAACTTGAAAGAATTGGGATCAATTTTGAAAATAGGTTGATATTTGACGAAGTTATGGCAAATGGTAGATTGATATAAGTTAAATAGCCGAATTTCCTATACAGTTTAGGGCTTGTGGAGGGGTCCGAAAATGAAGGTCTTAATTTGAAGAATCTTTGAATGCAGTTTTGTTTTGAATGCCAAAACTTGGAAAAATTGGGGTCAATTTTGAAAATAGGTTGATATTTGACGAAGTTATGGCCAATGGAAGTTTGATATAAGTTAAATAGCCGAATTTCCTATACAGTTTAGGGCTTGTGGAGGGGTCCGAAAATGAAGGTCTTAATTTGAAGAATATTTGAATGCAGTTTTGTTTTAAATGCCAAAACTTGAAAAAATTGGGATCAATTTTGAAAATCTGTTGAGATTTGACGAAGTTATGGCCAATGGAAGTTTGATATAAGTTAAATAGAGAAATTTCCGATACAGTTCAGGGCTTGTGGAGGGGTCCGAAAATGAAGGTCTTAATTTGAAAAATCTTTGAATGCAGTTTTGTTTTAAATGCCAAAACTTGAAAAAATTGGGATCAATTTTGAAAATCTGTTGAGATTTGACGAAGTTATGGCCAATGGAAGTTTGATATAAGTTAAATAGCCGAATTTCCTATACAGTTTAGGGCTTGTGGAGGGGTCCGAAAATGAAGGTCTTAATTTGAAGAATCTTTGAATGCAGTTTTGTTTTGAATGCCAAAACTTGGAAAAATTGGGGTCAATTTTGAAAATAGGTTGATATTTGACGAAGTTATGGCCAATGGAAGTTTGATATAAGTTAAATAGCCGAATTTCCTATACAGTTTAGGGCTTGTGGAGGGGTCCGAAAATGAAGGTCTTAATTTGAAGAATATTTGAATGCAGTTTTGTTTTAAATGCCAAAACTTGAAAAAATTGGGATCAATTTTGAAAATCTGTTGAGATTTGACGAAGTTATGGCCAATGGAAGTTTGATATAAGTTAAATAGAGAAATTTCCGATACAGTTCAGGGCTTGTGGAGGGGTCCGAAAATGAAGGTCTTAATTTGAAAAATCTTTGAATGCAGTTTTGTTTTAAATGCCAAAACTTGAAAAAATTGGGATCAATTTTGAAAATCTGTTGAGATTTGACGAAGTTATGGCCAATGGAAGTTTGATATAAGTTAAATAGCCGAATTTCCTATACAGTTTAGGGCTTGTGGAGGGGTCCGAAAATGAAGGTCTTAATTTGAAGAATATTTGAATGCAGTTTTGTTTTAAATGCCAAAACTTGAAAGAATTGGGATCAATTTTGAAAATAGGTTGTTATTTGACGAAGTTATGGCCAATGGAAGTTTGATATAAGTTATATAGCCGAATTTCCTATACAGTTCAGGGCTTGTGGAGGGGTCCGAAAATGAAGGTCTTAATTTGAAGAATCTTTGAAAGCAGTTTTGTTTTAAATGCCAAAACTTGAATAAATTGGGATCAATTTTGAAAATTGGTTGATATTTGACGAAGTTATGGCCAATGGAAGTTTGATATAAGTTAAATAGCCGAATTTCCTATACAGTTTAGGGCTTGTGGAGGGGTCCGAAAATGAAGGTCTTAATTTGAAGAATCTTTGAATGAATTGGGATCAATTTTGGAAATCTGTTGAGATTTGACGAAGTTGATTTTGGTTAAAAAAAATGGAGACTTTTGCAACCTTGAGAAGCCATAACTTAGCTAAAAATCAACCGATTTTCAAAATGTTTGCATTTTTGTCAATGGTTATGATTCTATTTTGAATCTGCATCAAAAAAAAAGTTCCATACTGCCAGTTTTAAATTTTGACCCATTTTTGTCCATTTTTGCATACTAAAAGTGAAAACCTTGCAAAAAAGTGAAAACTTTTAAATCTGAATTTTTCGTGCCCAATCTATTTCTGCCATCAAAATAAGTATAAAAAATTTTACCGCTCTTGATTTGGACCAATATTTTAGAAAATATGGCCAAAATTCTGAAAAACGGTCAATAAACAGCTTTTCAGCAAAAATTTAAATTTCTTTGAGACCATAAATTTTCCACACCTTTTCCGATTTTCTATATTTATGCATTTCTCGATTTGGCATTGATCTTAATTTAAATCGGTATCAAAAGTGTATTACATGTTTTGGAAAATATTGCAAGAAAAAAGAAAAATTCTAAAATGGAAAAAACGCAAAGAAAAGCGCAATATGCCAAGAAGGGGACACAATAGAATGTCTGTGGAGAGAGAAGGAGAGAGGGACATTATATTTGAGCATCCTTCAAGTGACATGAAATGTCAACCAACTATAAAAATATGCATATGTCACTTATATGGGATTTTGGCAATCGTAAACTCAGCTATATTATATATAGAATGAATTGAATATTCGCCAAAACTGCTGACAACTGTCAGCAGCCCTCACATCCCCCATACCCTTCAGAGTCATACACTCTAACAGGAATATAGATTTTCGAAACTATTTGCATACGCATAGATATCATAATCGTATTAGAGTTCTATACTGAAATTGGAGTTAGAATAGACTCCCGATATCATGATAAAATGCAACCGAAATTTCGAAATATTTATTATTAAAGAAAATTTAAGCATTTTTCAATCGGCATATAATGTTGTTAATATTTTAATGTTTCGTAAAAATTGCTTAAAATAATTAGGTAAACTTTCATTTTAATTAAATGAAAGTCAAGTTAATATCCGTATATGCTCACATTGTGTTGGTTCCATATGA
Organism: Drosophila quadrilineata; assembly: GCA_018150725.1. NCBI lineage: Eukaryota > Metazoa > Arthropoda > Insecta > Diptera > Drosophilidae > Drosophila > Drosophila quadrilineata. The sequence continues at coordinate 456,344 of JAECWN010000356.1, forward strand.
GTATATGCTTTTGTTCATCATATTAATGACTATATTGTATTATGAGTCTCCTACTATTGGCAGAGAGGAGGAACTTTTCTCTTATCAGAAGCGATTTAAGTATTTAAGCCGAGATGGACGGATGCAGCTTAACCATCAGCATGGACACACTCACGTAATGCTTCATAAGCTTTCTGGGCCATGTTACTAAAAATCGACATTAGCGGCATTAAAAGTTTTCGATGATTTCATGCAGCATAGAGAATGATTTCTCCGTGACAACGTGGCTTACTTTACGTCCTCCCCCATCGCTCGTCTCTATTGAGAGCTGCAAAAGAATAAAAGTTTCGCTTTACCAGCGTTATAATTAATACGCAAATCCTTTTCATTCCGTCCGCCTGTCCTCTCCCCCATTTCTCTGCATTTGCCATCAAGCAGCCAGTCAGCAATCTCCTTTTGAGCATAACAAAAGCAAAGCGAATTTCACTTGTTAATATTCCGAGAAAAAAATTAAGATATTCATTTTGATAGGGAAATGGCAAATATTATCTTTATATTATGCAGATTAATGCAGTTGGCATGCGGTGCGGCAAACAGAGGCTTCACTCTTCCGGATGGGAGGTGGACGGCAAAGAGGGTGGTCTCGGGAATGGGATACTGTGTTGGCTATCGACAGAGCAACAAATCACAAAATGTTTTCAATTAATTCAATTCGATTCAATGTCTAATTGGAGATATCGCGTTTGGTGTCAAAAACAATCCATAATATCAAAAGGAAGCAAACAATGTAACTTAAAGCTGAGTTCGTGTATAAACGAAAATACTGACCCAATGAAAATTTTATACTCTTCTCTTTATCTTTTCAAGTCATTCAGTGGCTTCAGAAAGAATAAAAATTGAGATCAATTTACTAAGCTCAGACAATTTTTCCTTTGGACTTTCATATTTTAACAGATTTTCAAAACTATTGCATTGCTGTCAAGGGTTTGACTTCAACTTGACATAAAAGTGAAAAATTGGCATTTAAATTATAACAGTCTGCATCAAAATATATAAAAATGATACCTTATTTCGCAAATTCGAATAGGAAGACAAAGTTTTTTTTATTGATAAATTTAATAAGTTAAAAATCTGTAGAGCTTAAAGTACCTCAACATCACATTATGAAATTGTGAGGAAGACAAAGTAAAATCAAAAGGCAACAACAGAAGCGAAATCAATAACAGTGGGCGAAATTCGAAAAGCAGACGACAAATTGTCAACGTGGGTCAGGCAAGACATGTAAAGACGAATGATGAATGTGTGAATGTATGAGGGGAAGGGTGGTTGAGGGTTGCGCTAAACGGGGTTGTATTGGGAGCATGGTTACAACGTGTGACGTCATTACGTAATCAAATCAAATAGCGATTTGTTCATTGCTCAACTTATTGTTGTTGTTGTTGTTGTTGCTGTCGTCGCTGCTTGAACAGAAATGCAAATTTATTTGATTTTTTCTTTATTTTTATTATTATTTTTAAAGCGATTGTTTCTCGCTTTCTGTGTTTTATTACGTGACAACGTTGAATTAGTCGTTTGTCTTCCGCTGACACACAAAGCTCACTCGACTCTTGCCAATGGCCAACTGTGTTAGGGCCAGGTCAACAAGAGAGTGAGAGACATAGAGTAAGAGATGGGAGACACCGACACCAATCTCTGGTGACAAAGTTGAAATGTCAAACTAACAGCAATCATATATGTACAGATATATGTATGTATGTACATACTGAGCACATGTTTAATACAATTATGTATAATAATGTGGAAGGTGATTAGTTGGAGATACCTCTAATTGCATCTAAGACCTGGACAAACCTCAATTGATATCTTATAATTGAGTATATTTGCATACATATCTGCAAAGTAAATTGGGTTGCATTCTCCAAATAAATTAATTGCAAACAAATGCAAAATTACACCCCACACACACATACACACTGAACAAACGATTCAGAAAATGAATTGAAATACGAAATGTATCATGATTAATCTGGGGCATATTGTTGTTGCCAGTTTGCTAATTGAGCTCAAATTTGTTGCAAGTCGTTTTGCCACTAATTAATGATGTGCGATTAAAATGCAAAGCCCAAAAGATGACAGAAACAGACAGAGCAAGGGAATCTATCAGAGTGAGAGAGAAATAGTGGAGCGGTCAAAGTATCTTGTTGTCTCAATTTACTCGAGCAGATCTTTGAGCTTTTAGCTTGGTCAGATGACTTGCCGACAACAACAACAATAGCAGCAACAAATATAGCATCAAAAACAAGCCTAGTTTGGACTAAGCAAATGTTTTTTTTTTTGTATTGGAAAACAGAAAAACAAACCGACAAACTAAAACAACACAATAATAAACATGACAATAACAAAGGGTGTAGAAAATGTTTACGAAATGCATCGTGCCGAGCCTCCGGACGTTGAAATCAATTTTGCGAAATTTACTTTATTTATTTATAACATTAAAACGTAAACCTGACCAACGACAACGACAAAGGCAACAATGACAACAACTGGCAGGAAAAATATGAGTTCGACAAGTCGACAGTACAATACTCTGAAATGAGCAGTGAAACTAATATGTGATAAATGTCTATTAAATATTCATTATCACATTCAATTCCGTTGAAGCACGCGAAGTGATCTATAGATCTTTCTCCTTATTCGCATATTGGAAATTTCAATTTATCAGGCAAATCTTTTAAAGCATATTAATCAATTCTCTTTATCTCTCTCAGTTGATCTACAACTATTAAAGTCCATTCGCTAGAAAGACTTCGATGAAAAATGCAAACATAAGTTGATCAACATAGCGAGTATGGCCTTTGTGAGTGTGTGTGCGCAACGTAGGCCATTCACTTGCCCATCGCTCTTTCCATTGCGGCATTAAATTACAAGAGCGCCCAGCTCAAATGCACATGTGAGCGAGTGAGCGAGCGAGCAGGGACGAGGTATGCCGACGAAAGCCGAAGCGTCACGAGTGGTCGATTACACGATGGCTGATGGGTGGCGGGGGGTAAGTGAGGCGCTTAAAGCTTACAGCTGATAGATTTTGGATTCGTTTGCACAACAACAACAACAACAACAACAACTAAGATATCGATATCGACAACAACAACATGAAAAGACCGACGCCGGATGCCCAACATTATTTAGTTTTTATTTTCGCACATTTTGCATAAATTAAATACAAGCTGCGCCCCGTCCGCAGTCGGAGCTGCTGTTACTGTGACTACCACTTGATGGCGCTTTTAGTCGACGTTTTAGTGCGCAGCGGATCAGTTCGGTTCGGTTTGTGGCTTGGGATTAGATAGTTGCCCCGGCATGGCGTAAAACGCTCTAAAAGCCAAACAAACATACATCACTAATTGAAATCGGTAGCACCAAATTCGAAATCAAAAGTAAACTCGCTGAGATGATATCGCTATCATTACTGATACTGATGCTGGTGATGGTAGCCATGGGTTCGCCACCCAGCAGAGAAAGTCTCAAGTCTCAACAGGCACATTATCCGGCTGGCGTAGATTTCTTTGAGCACGAGTTCACCAGCATCGCGACAGGTGTGTTCTTATCAATCAGCTAATCCCGATTGTGGCCTCAGTTTCATGTCTCTCCCGTCTCTCTCTCTCTCTCCCTGTAGAGGAGTACGATCCATTTGGGCCCGATATTGGCAACGATGATCTTGGCATCGATGATCCGGAGACAATGCCGCGATTGTTTCAGGGCGACATCGCCATCGACCCCTATACCTATATCACCCTCCGGCTGGGGGTCAATCCCATGCGTCATCCCAAGCGACTGTGGCCCAACGGCACCATTCCCTTCGACATTAGCCCAAGGTACAACAACCAGGAGCGGGATGCCATCATCAGAGCTCTGAAAACATTCAACTCTCTCACTTGCATCCAGTTTGTACCCTATGACGGCGAGGTGGAGGACTATCTGCTGATAGAACCGCCCGAAGACGGGCCTCAGGGTTGCTGGTCGTACGTAGGAAAGCGGGGGGGAGAGCAAGTGGTGGCTCTGCAAAGGCCTGATGAGACGAGTGCCCATTGCTTCAGCAGTGAGGGGCGGATTATGCACGAGCTGATGCACGCCATTGGCATATATCATGAACAGTCTCGAGCGGATCGGGATAATTATGTTAAGATCCACTGGGACAATATCGTGCCCCGTTTCAAGAAGAACTTTAAGCTCGTTTCTCAGAAGCGGGGAAAATACGCCTTCGATTACGACTACAACTCGGTGATGCACTACGGTGAGTTCTACTTCAGCAAGAAGAAGGGGGATAAGCCAACGATGACACCTCTGCAGCCAGGAGTACGGATTGGACAAAGGAAAACCATCAGCAAAATCGATTGCTTGAAGATTAACGATCTGTATGGTTGTTTGGTGGGTCGACGAGCGAAAATGTATAAGAGTTTTTGTCACTTGCTGGGACTTTAGGCATTTGAATTTGTATTTATAATTATTGAATCACATTGATTCACTGTGTTCATAAATTAAATTATTTGTTATTTAAATTAAATTAAATTATATGTTATAAAAAAAATTACATTATTTTAAATTACGCGCCAAATATTGCCTCATTAATGCATATCATCACAAAGTATGGCAACTCTGTCAGCAGTACCATAAAATGTCGATAGAGGCGCTTTGAGAAGTATTTCAACTAACCGGTGTATAATTTTTATATCGATAACTTTTAATGGGCTATTCCTATATAACTTAATATATGTTCTTTACTACAGAAATTTTGCTTAAAGGGTTTTATATTTTTTTAAACTTAAAATTTTGTATTCGTGTAATTTAGTAGGTTCAGCAAAGCGCAAATTTGCAATTTCTGCCGCGTTCACTATCGAATACTCAACATACAACTCTGTTTATCGTTGGTTAGTGATTTGCTGCTCGCGCAACAATTCATCGTACTTCATTTCCATTTTGGACGAGGTTAGGTAAGAACACGCGCGCAGCAGTCGTCACTTGTGTAGTGAAAATTTAGGCTAGAAAAAATTAAATTATTTTACTCCATACTATAGTTTAAGAAAAAAATGTTAAAATTAGTACAATACGTGTCGCGAACAACATACGAAGCCGCAAAACAGCCCATTTGTAGCTGGCGCAATTTATTGATTTCACCAAGCAGCGTGGAAAAATGTATAACGCAACGTCGCCATTTTCTTTTTTGCTTGACCAACAGAACAACCAGCAGTCGAAGTTTTGCTTTGTGCTGCAGAGAACAACCACAGCAGTTCCAAGGGAGCCGGCATATCAAGGAGCCAGCAACAGTATCCTCATCAAGAATCATACTACTAAGTTGCTTCCCACAGCAGTCCCAGCGTGCGTTTCATACATCGTCGATTCTACTCGAAACGTCTGAAGCAGCACTCAACGCGCCAGCCCCCCCAGCAGTCAAGCAACAGACTTTGTCCAAGCGTAGAGGGAAATCGCCACTTAGTGACCCAGAAGAGGAATCTGATCAAAGCAAAATTGCAGGAATAATGTAAGTACACCCAAATCAACATTACATGTGTGTTCGATTTAGTTTTGGTTTTTTCCGTCGCCATTTTCTTGCCTTCACTTTCATCTCATCGTTCGCAAATGTGTGTGTATACTTTGAAAGCATGAGTAATTAGCGGAGAGTCGGAAATGGAACGAAAGCAACTAACAAATAAAAACTGATATTCCTAGGGGTTAATTTAACAGAATTCCTTAACTAAGAACTAATATAATAACAGAAACTACAACAATAATCAAAATGCAACAAGACGAGGGGAGAAACTACCAGTGTACGTCATAAAAAGAATTGGCTTGATTTGTGAAACGTGTCTTTGCTTCGTTTGCTTTTTTATAGCATTTTAATTTGTCTGTATTCCCCAAACACGAACACGCAGACACGGTGTGCTCGTGTGTTAGTATTAGTTCGCTAGTTTGTGTGTCGTATATTTTTTTTTTCGTTTTGCGTTGTCTGTGTATTTCGCGTGTTTGACTAAACGTATAACAGTTTGTAGTACAGTTTGTGTACCCACGACTGTATATTGTCAGCTGTCATAGCTCATACTCTCTTGCTAGCTTCATGAGCCGTCTCTGTCTAACCCATATAGTTTTGTTAGTTTAAAATGTCAAATGACGCCAATTGATTATGAGAGTCTGTCCGCCCGTTGACTGTCGTGTGCGCGCTCACGATTTGCCTTTTTGCATGTCAAAAAGCGACAGGTAGAGAAACACACACACACACATTCCAACATACGCAAAAGTACAGATACCGGGCCGAAGGCAAGACATTTGCTGTCTAATAAACGTTCAGAATTTTATTCTGTCAGTCGGGCAAGTTAGCGTGTCTGTTGCTGCCTTCTGCCTACAAATAAGGGGAGGAACAACCCAATTTTTGTTTTTGGGCTGCACTTGCACATTAAGAATAGATACACGCTGTTATATACCAACCAAATCTATTTGTTGGTGTGCCTGTGTGTGTATGTCTCTTTATGTATGTATAATTGATTAATGTCAGAGCTGTAACATTTGTGTTTTGGCTGCCAGGTGCCAGGTGCCGAGTTGTTTAGTTGAGCCATTGAGGGGCGGATTTATGTATGTTTACATTCATGTACATACATGTCTTTTAGATATGTTGGTGTTGCATGTGGATGTCAATCAAATTTGCTTTACTGTTTGCATTATTTGAAATTTATTTAATTTCCTTAACACGCAATTAGTTTTATTTAAGTTTATTGCGGTTGTATGCCCGTCTCCCTCTAGCGCATACCTCACCTCCGCTCTGTTCGTTTCGCTCTGCCGTCAATCTTGTCAGATGTTTAGCGTTGCCAGTCAGTTGCAATCCGAACGTCTCACGAACAGCAGCATGCGACCGACTCGATCAAAGTGCTCTGGCTTCCATAATATTAATTGCATTTTAAATTAACAATAATTGTCAATTTGCATTGATTATTTTGTTCTTTCCTTATTTCAGGGCACCACATGACCGTGATTTCGGATCCAATTCACATCGCGGACGCGATCGTGATGATGATCGACGAGGCGGTGGTGGTGGATCCCGCTTTGGTGGCGGCAATGACTACCATGGCGTACGCAATGGTCGTATAGAGAAACGTCGTGATGATCGCGGTGGCGGTGGATCACGTTTTGGCGGCGGAGGCGGTGGAGGAGGTTTTGGTGGCGATCGTCGCAATGGCGGTGGCAGCCAGGACTTGCCCATGCGCCCAGTGGATTTCTCCAATTTGACTCCGTTCAAGAAGAACTTCTACCAGGAACATCCAACCGTAGCCAATCGATCACCCTACGAGGTGCAGCGATATCGCGATGAACATGAGATCACAGTACGCGGTCAAGCGGCCAATCCAATTCAAGATTTCTCCGAGGCTTATCTGCCCGACTATGTGGTGAAGGAGATCAGACGTCAAGGCTACAAATCACCAACACCAATTCAAGCTCAAGGCTGGCCAATTGCCATGAGTGGCGCCAACTTTGTGGGCATTGCCAAGACTGGATCCGGCAAGACCCTGGGATATATTCTGCCAGCTATTGTGCATATCAACAACCAGCAGCCCCTGCAGCGCGGAGATGGACCGATTGCTTTGGTGTTGGCACCAACCCGCGAGTTGGCCCAGCAGATTCAGCAAGTGGCCACTGAGTTCGGTTCGTCGTCATATGTGCGCAACACTTGCGTCTTTGGTGGCGCCCCGAAGGGCGGCCAAATGCGTGATCTGCAGCGTGGCTGTGAAATTGTCATTGCCACACCTGGACGTCTCATTGATTTCCTCTCAGCCGGTTCAACCAATTTAAAACGGTGTACCTACTTAGTTTTGGATGAGGCCGATCGCATGTTGGACATGGGTTTTGAGCCCCAGATCCGTAAGATCGTCTCACAGATTCGTCCCGACCGACAGACTCTCATGTGGAGCGCTACCTGGCCCAAAGAAGTAAAACAACTGGCCGAGGATTTCCTTGGCAACTACATTCAAATCAATATTGGCTCCCTGGAGCTATCAGCCAACCACAACATCCGACAAGTGGTCGACGTATGCGACGAATTCAGCAAGGAAGAGAAGTAAGTAACCGTAATGAATCGGCATAATTTGATGACTAACTAAACTGATTCCCAAACAGATTGAAGAGCCTGCTGTCTGACATCTATGACACCAGCGAGAATCCCGGCAAGATCATCATATTCGTAGAGACAAAGCGTCGCGTCGACAATCTAGTGCGCTTTATTCGTAGCTTCGGAGTCCGCTGCGGAGCGATTCACGGAGATAAATCACAGTCGGAGCGTGACTTTGTACTGCGCGAGTTCCGCTCGGGCAAGTCCAACATTCTGGTGGCCACAGATGTGGCAGCCCGTGGCTTGGGTAAGTTCTAGTTATTCCTCTATAGTTATGTAGTTATCATCTTGGAATAATAGACATGCTTAACACGCACGTAGCTGACACAGTAAAGTCGCATACATACACTCACACCTACATATACACACCCCAACCCGTTGCCGATGCCATCCCTAGAAGCTCGAAATCCCATCATCTTCATCTAAGATTTACACTTTTAAAAATGAAAAGAAAAAAGATTAACAAATTAGCGTGTGCGAAATCAGTTATAAAACAGTTTTTAGTTGTAAGTCGAAAAAGCCAAACTTTAATAATCAACAAACATTTCTATCCCCACCCACCCGACCCCAACCCTTGCACCCCGTCCCGTCCCGACCCACCCTGACCTCAAAAATATACTTGTATAATTGTATCTCGTGATTGTTGCACACACAACGTCTGTGTGCGTGTCTCTCTGCCTGCCTGCCTGCCTCTTTCTCTCTCTGTCTTTGTCTCTTCCTTCTTTCTCGTTTACAGAGGCCGTTTATTGTAGTATGATGGGGAGGATAACAGACGATCGACATCGAGTTTCAGTAGTACCGGAACTCGTAACATGAGCGACTTTTGCTGAAGTTATACTATGAGCAAAAGGTATAAAAAATGATATGTTGAAAATGATCGAGTCGTGTTCGCTTGGCTGCCGCACGGACGCGCGATCAACGTAAACGAATACGAATTCGCACACGAGAGCCGTATATCATCCCCAACATCATGCATCATACGTGGCCTCTGCAGTCTAATTGAGAAAGAGTCAAATCATTGCGTTGCCTTGCCCTCAATAGTAACCGAATAAATAAGATCCGAATATGCCAACCTAAAGCCAAATCAACTCAACCAGATTAACGAGTCAACCAACAAGTGTCAAAGTTAACGAATGATATGAAACAAGCAAACGGTCAAAAGTCACGTCTTGAGTCCTCAAGTCCTCAAGACGGCATCAAAAGGCATCAGTTGAAGGCGGCGCTACAAAGCAGGCAAACCATCTATGGGAGGCTGATGATGTCGTCGGCCGGCCGGTTGCTAAGCACACACAACAATCTTCAGCCAGGCAGCAACAGCAAACAATCTACCTACCAATCAGAGTCGACCCCCCCAGTGCTGGGCAGAGGATGCACTTGCGCGGCGCACTACTTCCCACTCCACACATGCACAACAACTCACAAAGTATAGTCACATGCCATGCCATGCCAAGCCAAGCTAAGCCACCACGTCAATGACCCATATACGACACCGCTACACACCGCAAGAGAGCACGCTGCCGAGAGAGGGAAATTGGTATATGGAGAGGATATGGGAGGATGATCCGAGTTGAGTTGCATGGGATTAGGGAGAGGTTAAGCAGTGTGGGTGAAATGATGCTGTCTCATCGTCATCGCTGCTGCTGCTGGAGCTGCTGAGTGCCTAGCTACCAATTGGGCCGCCACGCCCACTTCCCGTCTGCCTGCGCCGCCGCCATCGCCCGTCATCGTAATGTCGGTGGCGATTGATCCTGGACACACGCCGCTTGTTTAAAGTTCTCTGGTCGAGCAAATCGCGCCTCCTTTTTCTTCTCAGCGGGGAGGAGGATGCGGTTATCGGTTGGCCTGGGCTCCCAAATGAATATTGAGTCAGATGAGGCGCACGCGGCTCAATGCAACAAACTCTCGCCGCTCGCTTCATCATGCGATCTTTTGGAGAGAGTTTGGATCACGAGCTGTGCGGCGCATCACAGATCCTTGAGATTTTGAATGAAATGCAATGAGTGAAACAATTTGTAGCACCAAGAAGGTAACGTACATTTTGAAACATTTTCTTTTTTTCGTAAAACAAACAAAAAAAAAACAACAAAAACAAATAACACATCAAATAGAAAAAGGACAACAAAAAAATAATGAACTGTAATAAAAAAAGAAGCGAATCAAAAAAGACAAGTGTATTCAAAGTGTAAAACATCTCGGAGAAAAGCTAAAAATTGTTGCAAGCGCGAGCACAGAGCAAAGAGAATAATAATATATCATTTGGCAATTTGAAAACTGTTCTATGGACATTAAGATACCTACACGCCCATTTAAGTACAGCCTGAGGACTAACTTGACTTTATTTTCTATTCCCCAAATGCAGACGTCGATGGCATCAAGTATGTCATTAACTTTGACTATCCACAAAACAGCGAGGATTACATCCATCGCATTGGACGCACAGGACGTTCAAATACAAAGGGAACATCCTTTGCCTTCTTCACAAAGAACAACGCCAAGCAGGCCAAGGCGCTCGTAGATGTCTTGAGAGAGGCTAACCAAGTAAGTACAAACAGAGAACAGTAACGATCAAACTTAATCTCAATATGCAGGCCTCGAATTCGAACGAAATCGGAATTGAAAACATGTCAGATTGTTAAAAATAATTTCTTTTATTTAATTTTATACAATAATTTTTCATAATTTCTCAGGAAATCAACCCCGCCCTGGAAAATCTTGCCCGCAACTCTCGTTACGATGGCGGCGGCGGACGCTCCCGTTATGGAGGTGGTGGCGGCGGCGGTCGCTTCGGCGGCGGCGGTTTCAAGAAGGGTAGTCTGAGCAACGGACGGGGCTTCGGCGGCGGCGATGGTGGCTTCGGCAACCGCAATGGCGACGGAGGCGGTGGTAGACACACGCGCTTCGATTAAGCTAGGCAATAGAACTATCTAGAACCAGTTTATATGAATAGCAAAAGAAGCAGCGCTAGACTTTAAGTTAACCTAAGTAATAGTGTATTAAGTTTTCGTACAACAAACTTTCATTAATCATTTGAAAGACAAACGAACGAACCCATCCACACAGAACTAAGGGGTTCCGTTCGGTATTTTTTTACTCAAAAACACAAACCTTATTTCAACATAGCATTTTATGTTAGCCACACTTGTAATCTGTATAATATTTGACGCTGTCTGCTGGACAGCAACTTTGCCACATCTTAAATATTCTATAAATGTGTAACGAAACTGAATCGCAGAATCAATTTTTAATATATGATGTGATACTCTTTATTTAATGTAATACAATTATCACTTAAACTTGAAACTAGAATGAAGCGCTCGTGTGTAAGTAGCTGAAGGGCAAAGGATCATTCCCGTCATTTCCTTTGTTGATAATGATGATGAAGATGACTAGAGGAAAAGACTGTCTGGCATATTGCTTTGCGGTCTTTGAGATATTCTTCAATTAACTTTTTGGATAACTTTTATGGCACAACAACAAAATCAACAACCACATCAAATACTAATCTTAAAAATACAAAAGAAAATTGTATGTACTTGCAAGGAGAGAATTTCTCACTTTTGATTTAATTTTTTGGAAAATAAATGAGTGTATTAAACGGAACAATGGCATGGATTTTTCTTTCGCCTTTTGTAATTTCAATTTTCAATTAAAATTGAAGGCCAAACTGCCACTGTGGAAATTTTATTACTTAACCTTGCCGAATGAGTGCTGAACCAGGAGCATGAACAAAGGAGGACAGGACTCAGTGGAGCGTCGACATTCCATCAATTCGACTTAAAGCACAAAGCGAGCAAGAGAAAGAGAAATGGCGTGATGGCAGTAAATATTTCTGCAGACATCATTAAATGTAACTCTTAGCCGCATTGAAAAGTGTCAGTTCAATTTCAACGGGCAGTTGGCCAGCGACATGGACATGGACATCAGCAGGTGTGGGCGGAGAAGGAGGTGGAGACACGACTGTCGCCAGATAAGAAAGTTGATGTCAGTGGTTGGCTGTGGGGGAGGAATGCCATACGCCTTGGGCAGCTGTCGATTACGGTGGACAGTCACAACGGTGTTGGTGTTGGGCACCACTTTTAGAAGCAATGAAGCCAATTCACTTTCGACTTTTCCACCACCCCCAGAACTCCTTCCAATCCTGGCCAGACAATTTTTCGCAATTCGTTGAAAAATGCCTTATGACAAGTTTTGTATTGTGGCCGTGTCGCTCCCGGTGACGTGGAGTTGTTAATGAGTCTGCAGGCAACATGATTTGTGGAATATAACAGTGGTGGCAACCGCAGATACAATGAATCCTGGAGAGCAGATTAAACGATTTGTCTGACTAAATATGAACTGCGGACACAAAGATTGCTGTGGAAATTCGAAATGTGAAAAATCTGTTTAAAATTTCAACATTACACTATATACATATAATCGAATATTCAGTTCAATTCCAAACCATGAGTTTATATTCCCTTTACCAGGATCCCATGCAGAGACAGCCCATGGTGGTCGAACACAAAGGCATTGGCAGTCGCATGATACCAGATTCCTTTAGCCTGCAAGATCCAATCCTGCTGCGGCACATACTCGTCACCATGTGCGTGGTTCGGAACTTTTTCCACATATATCTCTGCTGGCGTCAGCTCAGGCTATGCAAGTTGGCAGTGGAGCCACCAGTTCAGCTGAGGAGCGTCATGTCGGTAGAGGAGTTCGAGGTGGCCAAGAATGAGGAGCGACTTATCATTGAGCAGAATATCCAATCCTATGTCTTTGATGCGATGTTCAGCTGCATTGAGCTATATCTGGGAGTGTTCCCATTCCTGTGGAGAGTGATTGTTGGCTACTACAGCATCGCCCATGATCTCGCCTGGCAGAGCATTGCCTATGTCTTCCTCTTCTCCATCTATATGGCGTTACGGGCTTTACCCCAGATATTCTATAACAAATTAATTTTAGAGTCCATCTATGAGGTCAAGAGGGACAAGACTATGCCCTTGGTGGGGATCCTTTGCACGCTGACTCTGCTGGTCGTCCTGGTTCAGGTGGTGCTTATACCCCTTACGAGTGTATTTCTATTCATCGAGAGCTTTGGAGGTCGCTTCTTTGTGCTCTGGATTTGGGGTTTCCTGTTCGCAGTCTCCCTCCTGGTGCTGATGGTATGCAACCTTTATGGCATTCCGTTCATTGGCAGGAAATTCAAGTTACCCGAGGGTGCTCTGCGCACCGCACTGGAACCTCTGCTCCTGGAATTCAAGTTTCCAACAGACTGCATCTACATTGTACGCTCACTTATAAATAATCCCACGGCCTATGCCTGGGGCTGGTGCTGCGCCAAGCATGTGGTCATCATGGAGTCCCTAATGTACAACCAGGGCAGGCAGTTGTCGGAGCTGGAGCCAGATCTGATTGGACGAGGTCTCCTCGATGATGAGCTGGTGGCCTATGTTGCCCATGAACTGGCCCACTACCGACATTTGCATCCCCTCAAGATATTCTGCATGGTGCATGCCACACTCATCATATACCTGATACTGTTTGGCACCTGCTATAGGGTGAACACCCTATACGAGGCAGCTGGATTCGACGCCAGGTTCTATCCGCCCATCATCGGCTACTGGCTGGTCTACAAGTATGTGATGCCCCTCTATCTCACAATCACCAATTGGATCATCTTCTACTTCACCCGGAAGTTTGAGTTATCCGCAGACAGATATGCGGCGAAGTTGGGATATGGGTCCATGTTGGTGGCGGCCGTGCTCAAGTTGCTCAAAGACAATCTTGTGTTTCCCTATGTGGATCCCTGGTACCTACGATGGCATCGAGTGCGACCTTCCACATATCAGCGTGTCAAAGAACTGCTACCCATGAGAAGCTCAGCGAGACCAGATATATGAACTCTTCCAAGGAAGTCCTGTATATTCATTAAAAATGGCGCCGAGACTGGAGATTATAATGTGAAATTTGTGCAACATAAAATGCGATCACATCTCAATCATTACTCCCAACGCGACCACAAATGTTATCTTTGCACATGGTATACTTGGCTTCTCGCCCGGCATTAACGAACCACAGAACATTACTCCATGCTGCCAGACACTTATCCCATTTATGGCCTTCTCCACCGAAGCCAACTGCTGGCAAATTGCTGTTAGTCCGCAAACCTCACTGCACACACATATCTAGATTCCAATCCCAATCTCATTCTCATACTATACAAATAGTCACCGCAGTCATTCCCTATCCCAACTCCGGCTCCTACTTCTTTCTGCTGCTCCTGCTGCTGCTGCTGCATGCCTAGAAGCGAAGCCACTTAACCGAGGACTAAGCAGGTCACTTACTTCGCTGCGCGCGCACTCAGATTACAAAGGATACGCCACCAGCATAAATTCATTAAATTTGCCTAATTTCGTTCTCACCACTCACACACACACACATACACAATTACACATAGACACACACACTCACACACATAGACAGTCAGACATTTGCAATCTGACAATTGCCTGACGTTGCCTGGCAGAGGAGAATAGCGAAAGACGTAAATGAGGACTCGGGTTATGTGAAGCCAAGACAACCAGTTGAAATTCATTGATTGTATTTACAACACCCGCGACAGCACTGGAAACCCATCTATGCCACAGTCCCAGCCACATGCCACATGCCCCACCCCGTTTCCCGCTCACTTGAGTACAGTGGGGAGGTGGGTGGTGGGGTTGTACTTTGGTAATTTGACGCGTTATCACTTGTGTTGAGTTTGTTATCATTAAGCAGGCGCGGGCTGCTCTTTAACCAAATCAGCGCAAGGATGGGGCAGGGGATTGGGGATGGCAGCATTCCAACTCAAGCAGGAGCTGCTCTCCTTCCACACGTTCAAGTTAATAAAATCGTAACCCAAAGCCAGACGCGCACCCACCGACCCCCCGTCTCTGCACCTACACACGCATTAGGGAAGCTTGGAGAGGCTGGAGGAAGCCCAGCGTTTAACTACTTTTGGAGCACAGGCAGTGGCAGAGGGAGCGGCTGAGGCTGAGGCAGTGGCAGAGGCAGTGCTCGGAATGGGGGCCGCTTGTTTTTGACAACTTGGGCATAATAAGACATTAACTTCATGCACATCAAATACTTTATTTATGGGCGTCTAGAGTGCGTGTATGCTTAAATGTGTGTTAGTGTGTGTGTTGGTGTATGTGTGTGTTGTGGGTGTATCCTTGGTATGTGTGTGTGTGTGTGTTGTTTTTGCTTTGCACACACTTCAAAAGGCTGTAGCTGCGGCTGTGTGTTGTTGCCACGCCCAGTGCCCGGCGCCCAGCAACTGGCAGGCATCTTAGATTTCTCCAGCGTGCTCATAATTTGTTGGTCCACAGTTGCTCTTCCTGTTTGCCGCCCCTCTCCTACACTGCCCACCATCATCTAGGGGTTCCTCTGCCATTCCCTTGCCCTTTCCCACGCTTGCTTGCTTTTTAATTTCGTTTTTTTTTCTCGTATTTTTTTGCGATTCCTTTTTTTTCTTATTTGGCTGTTCTGCGTAAATCTTTTCTTTTATATTTTGAGCGTTCGTCCTGTTTATTTACCGAGCATCGCCCGCCGCCTGTTTGGGCTGTTTGGCAAATTAAATGCAATTGCTTGAATTTAATTTCATGCAAATAAAAGTTTTGATTAGACGCATCCCAGCCGACAACCCGGTTGCCCTTGGCATCTCATTGCTCTGCTCTCTTTAACTTGCCACACACACATGTGGCAGTCACGTGGCACTTTGTTGTAATTAAGCACTTTGCCATAAATGTGCTCAGTCAGTCAACTGAGTTGGCCCACAGCAGCCGCCAGTCTGCCAACACCACCAACACCATCACCAACATCAACATCAACACCAACACTCGCAAACACATATCCGACTTGTATAACAAAGTGGCGTATACGTAATATTCGCTAGACGCATAAATTTCGGCAATATAATACGTATACGTTACGTTGTACGCGAGTATATCTGAGGGTGGCACTCTCAGCCCTGATTGTCATAAGATTTAAGCAAAGTTAATGCCTCACAATCAACGCATAGATATTTTTGGTGTGTAAAGTGGAAACTGAAATATTGAAAAACTTAATTTATTACCATTATGATACAAATAAATATTATTACACGGCGAGTTAGCAGAAATTCTCTCTACATTTCATGTCATATTTCGGATGCCACTCAGCACCAAACATAATTCAATAAGGAGCATCAGACGAGATGGCTTGCCGTCGGAGCAACGCCAAAGGGTCTGGCAGGACAGCTCCTCCTGCCGGCAGTTTCCGGCTGACATCGCTCCCTGCTGCCTTGCATAATGATGTCACAGCATATTACATATTATGTAAATATAAAATTCAATTGTTTAAGCATTTAGCAGGATGCATAATTTATTAAAATGGCACACCTGACGCATGCCAGCAGCCGGCGTGCCGTCTACAAAGAGCTGGCTACACTTTGGCTAGGGTTGCCGCCCTCCCCACAGCACCCCCAACAGCTCCCCCACTCGCTGCTGAGATTGAGGGGCGAATGCGCCACCCCCCCCCCCCCATGTAAAGCCGTGCTGACGGCTATTGGCTTTTGTTTTGCCGTTGTCACTGCAGGGGCTGCAGGGGGTGTGTCGTGTTGTTGCAGTCAGTGACATGACAAGAATATAAACAGAGTAGCTGCGCGTGGCAAGAAGTGGGTGTGGGTGACAACACTGCAAGCAGCTCCTGCGGTAACGAAATTGATTTTTAAACAGCAACCGCCTGGACGAAACTCACATCGTTAGCAAATCATAAAAGCGTGAAACTTCTGCTGCTGCTCCTGCTGCACCAGTCTTTAATACGAGCTATTCCTTTGTCATCGCATAATGAGCAAGTGCTGCCATGGGACCATGAGACTGTGGGTATGTTGGAGTAGTGGGCGTTGTAGGAGTTGCCCTTCGACAGCGGCCATGGCTAGCTGCAGTTGACATTAAGTAAGATGGATGGCGTTGGCGTTGCGTGCAACATTTAGTCCTGATCCCCTTTGAGTCAATATTGATGCCAACGCCTTCGGAGCTAAAGCGGCGAATTCAATTTGACGTTGTGACTTGGTCAACTTAATTTTCTTTCAAGTTTTAATGGTGCGCGGCTGATGACTTGATGGTCTCCAGAACTGGGCAAAGACACGGATTGGTGTGGGTCTATCAGTGTGCCAACTTCATCGCCAGCTTGCTGGCTTATTTGGCTCTGATCCTGGCGCAATCTGCTGACTGGCTGCAAAATTAGCGTTGCAAATATGGACAGGACTCGTTGTTGTTGCCGTTGTCGTTAGTCCTGGCCAACAGATTTTCATATTAAAGTTGCAGCCAAGTTGCCCCCAGAGTCCCAGTGGGTGCGCGCTTTTATGCAAGATTTATTGCTATTTAAACGACGCATAATGTGTCCTGCTTGCTGTTGTTGCCATACACACAGACAGACAGACAGACAGACAGACACCAACATCAGCACCACGAACAACAACAGCAACAACAACAGCAACAACAACTGCAACCACCACAACAGCAACACTATGACACACTTGACAACGTGCTCAAGTGCCTGCTTGTCTGCCTCCTCCAGCTCTTGCTCCAGCTCCAGCTCCAGTTCCTGCTCCTGCCCACACATTGTGCAATATTTTATTTACATTTTTCACTCGACGTCTGCCTTGCCATATCCTGTTCGTGAATCCTTTTTTGAGCCCGCCTGCTGTTTGCTTTCACTACTCCTGCTGCCGCTGTTTCAGCTTCGGCTCTGTGACTCTGCCTTTGCCTTGCAGCTGAATCCTTTTCATATCTCGTACCACAGGTTCGCATTATTTTGGTTTTGTGCGCCATAAAATATATAACACTACATTGTGGTTTAAAAAGCATAGATCTTGCGGATTGTTGAAAAATTTTAACACTTTTTGAATGTAGTATTACAATTCGGATCAAAACATGGAATTAGAGATGAAAAACTTCATAATTGGTGGAGATTTGTTATGATTAACTGAAATTAAGTGACCCTCAAAAATGATATTTAACCCTATAATCCAGGACTTAAAGAGGTGTTCGAAAATAAACATGAATTTTTGGACAATCTTTGAAAGCAATTTTAAAATACGGGTTAAAACTGAAATTTCCGATATCCGACTTGAAAATCGGTTGAAGTTTGGAAAAGTTATGACTGACTGAAGTTAAATGACCCTCCAAACTTCCATTTGACCCATAGGCCAAGTCTTTATAGGGGGTGCAAAAATGACTACTGCCCTTTGGACAATCTTTGAATGTAAAATTTGGAATTTAATATATAAAACTTGTCAATCGGTTTAATTTTAGAAAAGTTATGGCTGGTTGAATTTAAAGAATATGTCATATTCTTATTTAAATTCTTTAAATGCAAATGGGTGTTTTCACCACCGTAGAATGTGCTTTTAGAGTTGAGATCCGTTTTCAGATTTATATTTGTAGTATTGGTACGAGATATTTTGAAGTCGGTAGCTGAAGTACAGTGTCCTAACTTGTTTGCCTTGCCTTTTGCTGTTGCCTTTTTTTATTTACATTTTCGTTTCATTTTTCTAATGAGCTGTAATTTCTGTTTTATTTGCAGGCGTCATGCGTGCACAAACAGCACCAACAGCAATAACAAAAAAAAAAAATAATAATAAAAAACAACAACAAAATAAATAATAGAAAGCAGTAAGTGCTATTCGTCTGCTGCTGCTTCTGCTTTTCGGAGGTGTGAAAAAAGCACTTCTAATATTCAAATGGGTTTCATCCTGCCACAGACCTACTTACATATGCCCCCGCTCCACATCCGCCACTTGTCATGTCACCCGCCTCGGCTGCAATCAGTTGTCATGGGCCAAGGACAACAAGTGTTGGAATTTAATGCATTCCTTTATACCTTAAGTCGAGTAACAATTTTAATTGCATTCCAATCAAAGCACATGCATGCAACAGACAGACAGACAGACAGGCAGGAGAGTTGCAGCTGCTGTTGATGTCATGTGCAACCTAATGAGGCATGTTTTCTAAGCATTTTTAATCAAGTTTTGTGTCATGGTATTTCAATTAGTTTCTTTCTACTTATTTGAAAAAGCTTGTCAAATTTACATTTCATGTTCCTTTCAAGGATTTTCTAAAGTTGTGGGGATTTAAAACTTTCACAATTCTCCGTAAATTGAATTGAAACTCGGATAGTCTATTATATTATTTGGCTTAGATAACTAAAATTTCAATTGTTTGCAGCTCCAATTTATTTGAATTTCATGACTTCTCGTTAATTAACTAAGTTATCCGCAATGACCTTCAATGTGGTCAAGTAACATATATTGTAGGTCCTGTTTATCCGAGTTGATCTCTGCTGCTGCATTTGTTATGTGAGAATTCAATTTGCTCGGCATTTCATTGGTGACTTTCTGGCATTGCAGCCTTGAATTCGTTTTCTTTGCGAATCATCAGATTCCACTCTCATCGACTCTGTCCTGCCCCTTCTGCTGACCGAAACCACTGACTCTCCACTTGGCTTGTTGTCTGTCTAGTTGGCTAACTGGATGGCTGCCTTGTTGGCCTCGCTTCAGTTAGCTGGGCAGTTGACTCGCCTCGACTCGGTCGACTACTCCATTAGCCTTTGGAGTGTAAAATTGCGCAAACAATTTCAATTATCCCCGAAGGCGCGTTGCAAGCCAAGCTCAGGCGCACCCGATGACAACAGGCCAAGAAGGAAGAGGGCTAAGCAAAAAAATAAGTAAATGGCTGAAAAATGAAAATATTTATTTATGTATGTATGCAATAATGGTGGCAACAAACACAGGCATAATTATGACTCGTCCTTCAGCAGGACTTTCTATTGTTTACTCTCTCTACTTCTCCACGTTGTTTCGCGAAATTGTCGGCCGCCATTTTTCGAATTGACTTGAAGTTGTGGGGGGAGCTGCGAGTGGGGTTCACTTAATAAAGCATCTGTTCTGGAGGTCTGCAAAGAATGCCGCAAATTTGGAGCAGACATTTTTGCAGGCCGAGTGAGTTTTGAGCTTGCAGCAAAACGGGGCATACAAATTTGCAGCTTATGGCCAAGAATGAATGCAAGACGAAGAATGCCCCGGTCATAACTAAGGCTAGTGCAATGTCTGGCCGAGAGCATCATGTTGAAGACACAGCCACAGCCACATCCAGAGCAGCAGTAGAAGCCGGAAATTGGCGCTGCCAACATTGGTTTTAAAGACGATGACTTGGCCTTTTTGGGTATTGGCCACTTTTTGCTTGAGTTTTTGCTTGAGCTTTCGCCTTTTGCCAGCTGGCGGGGTTTTCATTCAATCATCCATTTATTTTTTTGACCAGCTTCCAAGACAACTTGGTGGTCACGTTGCCCATTGATGATGATGCCACAAGGAAGAGCAGAGCACCCAGTGAGCGAGCGAGAGGCGAAGAGCTAGTAACTGATACGGAGCAAGCGAGATAGAGTCAGTGCTAAGAAATGCTTTCAGCCGGAAGCGCTAAGATAACATTATATATATATATATCTATCTATATATGTAAGTGTATATATATATATGTGTGTGTGTGCGTGTGTTTGAGGCTTCATACATAAATGCAAGTAATGCGGAAAATATGAAAAATGTTTGGCATGTAATAAAACATACAGCAGTCCGAGGCATGAAGGATGAAGGATGCATGCAGCAGCAGTGGCAGCAGTACCCATAGCAGTAAAAATAAAATTTAAAAATGCTTCCATAAATACACACACATGTATGTAGTACACACACACAGTCATCCACACACAATACGAAACTCAAATAATAAAATACCATTACAGAGAGCAATGCTGTATAATTGAAAATAAATATGGAAGTGGGCGAAATGAATCTGAATGAGAAACAAAAATAGTGACTGAGTCAACTAATTGATGATTAAACAAGATTCGGGATTTAGAGAAAGAAACATCAGAGTCATGTTAACACCACACACAGAAACTAGTAAATAATATGCCATGACTTTTCGTATCACAGAAGTGACTAAAAAAGGATATACAACTCCCACAGCATCCTCTTTATACAAATTTCCGAAAACAGTTTCGTAAACAACAATTAAGATTGGAACTGGCTGTTTTAAGTGTCGGCCCAGAAGGTCACAATTGGTCCATGTTCTGAGAGTTGAGTTCAGTTGGATGGGATTGGATTCGATTGGAACTCATTATCCTTTGTGTGGTGTGGCCAGCGGCTTAACAATTGCCCGATTCCTGCTTACCTAAGGGGCCTT
Source organism: Drosophila quadrilineata (assembly GCA_018150725.1). Lineage (NCBI taxonomy): Eukaryota > Metazoa > Arthropoda > Insecta > Diptera > Drosophilidae > Drosophila > Drosophila quadrilineata. The sequence continues at coordinate 477,704 of JAECWN010000356.1, forward strand.
ACATAATAAACCAATTACTGAAACGCCTTGGCCGACATAATTATGCGCCACATTGCAACACTTCACGCTTTCACTCTCTTCCACTTCTCTCTCTCTCTCTCTCTCTCTCTCTCTCTTTCTTTCTGGCATTTTCAGTACTTCCCTATCGGTCTCTATCTTGCTTTCAGTTTGGCTGAGGAGAGAGACGTACTGAGGGGATAGGCATTCAATACAAAGAAGTGCTCAAAGAGCCAAAAATCGAACCCCAACACAATTGCTGCCACATAATTCACAAAATTCGGCATAAAAGAAAAATCGCTTTTCAGTTGTGTGTTTGAAAGAGATGTGGATGTGGGCAGATGCCGATATGTAGGCATGGTAATGGTGATGGCGATGGCGATGGGTATATATTAGGATTGTGTAGTACTGTGACCATATTTTCTGCCCTGGCTCGCCTTTTACACTTCAGAAGCTGGAGCAACATCTGTGCTCCGCTTTCAAAGGCGCCATGCCAAATGAAAATTTGAAAATTATTGCAACAGCAGCCGACGACGACGACGGCGAGAACGAGAACGAGAGTAAGGATGAAGGAAACTCTCGAGTCGGCAGCACATGAAATCAATGAAATGTTTTTGGCACTTTTGGCGCCAAGTTGTTGCCGTTATGATTATTGTTATTATTGGTGGAGCACCCCCCGCGGCGTATTCCAGGCGTAACACTCATAAACCAGCTCGCCTCGCGGCAACAATGCATGCCACAATTCTGAAGAAATATTTGACAAAGAGCAGAATTTTCAGCAGAGTGTAACTCAACTAAAACTTACCACGTAACAAAAGTGATTGCTAGTTATATGCAATAACTGATTATACTCGACTAGGTCCTGACTACGTGGTATGCCATGGAGGAAGGTAAGTCCTCTCAATTTTCTTGGCTCAACACTTTGGCTGAGTTTTGTTTACTGTTGTTGCCGTTGTTGTTGCTGCATTTGAAATTTATGACTTCTTGGCTATTGGCAACAGATTGTGGGGCAAGTTCATTATTTTGTTGGCATCGCAAACTTTTGAATTTTAATTCGAAAATTATGCACATTTCGAACTGCCATTTTAATGAACTGTTGCCATAACTTGATGACTTTCCAGTTAAAATTGTTTATGGCCGCCAATTAGCTCGTCGATGATTATTGCCACACATTCGAAAGTAATCACTGAATTTTGTGGCACTTCCCTACTCGTCTATACATATCAAATATGTGTGTATGTGTGTATATATGCCTTGCAGCATGGGGCTGATTTCGCTACAAAATGGCGTCAAATGGGGCAAGCAACTTGCGCGACACATGCAACAATCACAGCTGTGTTGAGTTCATGAAGTTCACAGGATGTGCTTAGAGTTTTAAAGACATCTTCAGATTCTATTTGGGGCACTCACAAGGACGATACTCTGCTCTGAACTCTATCTATATCGTATATCTCAGATGGGTTACGATTCGCCTGACAAAGTTGTGGTACCTCCGGCAAGTGAAAGTGCAACGCGCCTCCCTCTTCTCTCTCCATTTGTCGATGGTAAACAACAAACAGCAGCAATCATGTTGTTGCCATATTTTACAGTAGCAACAATAACAGCAACAACAAAATCGAGTTAGTTGCCAACATTTATGTGCGTTTCCGGTTGCAATTGTCACGGGATATGAGGCCAAAGGGGGCAGACATAGGATCATGCTGCAGAGATTGCGCACATCCAGGGGATGTTGCTGCTGTTGCTGTTGGTGTTGCTGATGCCGTTGCTGCTGCTCCTTTGTTACTGTTGGCACAATATAAACGCTGCGAGGTGACTTCACATAAAATATCAAATTTTATGCATTTAAGCAATTGGGTTGAGTTCAGCGCGGAGGCTTACGTTTTGCAGCCACTGTATGTGTGGATGTGTGGGGGTGAGTGGGCGAGTGGGTGTGTCTGTGGGGCACACACAAACTTTTAATTTTATTTCAGGCTCTTGGCTGCTAAAACGTGGCAGCAACGGCAGCTGAATCCCAGCCAAGTCACAATTGGAGCAACATTTCGAGCTGTCTATTGAGCATTTTATGGGGCAACTCGCTTTCAACGCGGCATCCTCGGTGTCGATGTTGGTGTCGTCCACCTGCCCTAATTATATCAACTGCATTGGCAGGTTGAGACTTTAGTGCAACTTTGTGCGGCGGTTATGGTTAGCCATTAATTTTGATTTGCCCAGACATAAAAGGGGAGTTGAAGAAGAAGCACATGAAGAAGAAGGGTTTCATTCTTTTTCTTCTTCTTCTTCGTCGCATGCTTTACGATGCTGTTGGCCGTTTTGGCATAAGCGAAAGCCTGATAAGCCCCCCTTTGAAGCCACACCGCATAGCCCACATTTCCCTCTCTGTTTGTCTGTCTCCATCTCTCTCTCTCTCTCTCTCTCTATCAGAACGGCTATCAGCGTAGTGAGTATCTTTATAAGCCAACAAACAGCCAACAGCTAACAGCTAGCAGCGAATACAGCCAGCAGCCAGTTGCCAACATTGTTGGTCTGCAACAATGTTGGCCAACGCTTATCGGGCCAAAAACATACTTGTAGCACGTTGTAGAATGCTTTGGCTGTAGCTGTGTTGCCTCTGTGTGGCATGTTCATTAAATTGCAATAACGCGAAAGCCAAAAACGTTATTGTTATTAACGTAAATTGTTTTCGGAGCATTAACATGGCCACAAACGTGTTTTTCAATTATCGCCAGGATTATGTTAATGCCAGAAGCCGCAACAAATCGCCAATTTATGTCCATGAAAGGCATTTAGCTAACAGATTTAACACATGTTCCGGTATTATACGATTTAATAAACTTTATTCTTTTTGTTGTTGTTGTGTTTTCCAATGAAATCACTGTAAATTCGGTGTCACTATATACTCGACTGTAGCCGCATGATAAGCGGATCCTTCCAATGATAGCTTAATAGCCTCCAAGTCCTCCTCTTACAAATTTCCCACAACTATTTATATTCACATTGCTGGAGGAGCATCACCTAATGGGAAAGTAGCGCAAAACTTGTTATGTAATTACCGGGCACAAAAGGATTTTCGATTTACCCAGAAAGTACTTAAGTAATGTGCTCTTTTTTCGTACCCACCCCCCCAGTCCACTTAACACAAAAGGAGAGAGAGTGCGAACTTTAGGCAAATTAAATTACATAGTTGAGTTGTGATGGCAATGGGAGGACGACTCTTTAATGGTCGGACACTGTTTGCCCAAACCAAATCAAGGATGCGCACATGCGTTCAAGGTTCCTGATACTTATTCTTCTTCTGCCTCTACTTGCTCTTCTCCTTCTTCTTCTCTTCTTTTTGGTGTTGGCCAAGTTGGCGCCGCATTCGAATTAGCAACACAAAATATCTGAAATTATTTCGTTAGCAGTCAGAACTTTGCTTCGTATACTTTGACACTTTTCTTTTCGCTTTTTTCTCTTTTGTTGTTGGTTTTGGGGTGTTGTTGTTAGTGGTGGTGGTGGTGATGATGGTGGTGGGGCAACGGCACGTTGCACGCTGACGCCCCTGGGCGATGTTGAAACGAACGCTGGACACATTGGCCATGGCTGGCTGTGCTAGTTGGATTGTTTGATGCTTTTAGCTAAAGGGCCAATATTGATTTCGATCTTAATTAACTTTGGCACATTTGAAAAGCAGTCGCACAGTTACCAGAAGGCCATCCCAACTCCCAGCCCCACTCCCACTCTCTAACACTCCATGACGCCCACATTCCAATGTATAAAGTAAGAGCTCTATTTGGGTTTGATAATGTACACTATCTCTAGTCACTTTGATTATCTCATCGAGAATGTAACAGCCCAAAATTGAGTCTATTTGAACTGAATTATATCTGCCCTTGAAGTTTCCCCATTTATGTTAATAAAATTGTATTTGTTAGTGAATTAGAACTTCGGTTTTCGATTATTTTTGTAGATTTAGTCCTGTTTTCTTATTTGTGATGCTCCTTTTACTAATTTGTTTGTGCAGCCGTTTCACTCATTCTATCGTACGGTTTCGTCTCTGTATCAGTTACGTTCTTGCACAGGTTTTTCGGGGCACAGGAGTGTGGAGTTGGCAACAGGGAGCAAGGACCCAACTGAGTGTCAACCTGAGATGAAGATGACTGGAAAAGTTTTGTGCTGTGGCTATGTGGTTCAGGCGGCTTCGGTTTTTCCAATTGTCCAATACTTTTTATTGCTACTTTCTTTATATGCATGTATGGGTGTGGCTGTATAATTGTGTGTGTTTGTGTTTGTGGATAGACACATGTGTCTGTGCATAGTATCCTTGGCATTATCAGCAGGCAGTTTGTCAGTCAGTCAGTCAGTCCGTCAGTGAGGCAGCTGTTGGCATGTCTTTCCTCACACTGCACTTGGCTATTGGCTATGGAATTTTTTGATTGGTTTTACGTTTTAATTGCGCACTCCGAGAGATGCCTATAAAGTCAAATACATACATATGTATACTATATTGTCTGGGCCTTTGACTGGTCTCAATGGGGTTTCCGAGTCTTTTGAGGGATCAAATGCAATCCAATATCTGTTACGGCAATTTAACGTTGATTTGTTTTGAATAAACTCAAATTGGCAGTAAATAAGTTTTGTCTCGCAAGAGTTTCGATTTATCAATCCGAGTCTACATTTAATAATTACTAATTAAAATCTACGCTAAAAAGGCATTATCATCGTATCGTCGTCAGTGGACTTTGATGTATATTTTTTATTTAATTAAAATCTAAGCACTTTTAACTTGACTGGCTTCCCGTTAATAAAACAAAAGACTACGTTCGGGGTTCAATGAAAAGGTATTTAATAATATTAATAGGTTCACTATATATACCCAAGGCCCAACGCGACGCAGCCCCACGAAGCATGCCCCATCGTGCCGCACTTTTCTGTGCCGCGCCGAGTCAAATTAATTAAATCATTTTTAGTTTGCCTACTTTGGCGTTGCAGTGTTGTATTTAAGTGTTGCAGGATGAAGTACAAAAACAACAAAAAATGCAAAAAAATAAAAATTAAAGCAAAACGAAACTGAGAGCGTGTTCATAAAAAAAAACGCACAACAAGAGAGCGGCACAAAACTTTTAATTAAACAATTTCTGGGCTGGCAACGCCAAAAACTTGTAAAGACAAATTTCCGTGCAGCAAAAAAAAAATAAGTATATATATATATATTTGAAAAAAAAAGCCAGATAACAAGAGATAGAGAGTGAGAGTCAGAGAGCCGACGTAGAGCAACAGCACATTAGACATCCAAGAATTTAAATCTAATTAAATTTTTGGCTTGCTGCTGTTGTCATGCAAATAAATATATAAATACTCCAACAACATAAGAGAACTATGGCAACAGTCGAGAGCTCAAGCTTAAAGACCAAATGGATCGTCAGAGTCTCAGTCAAGTTGACGAAAACTTTTAATAAGGCAAATTCTAGCAAATAGAAATCGCAGCAAGTGCACAGCTCCTCCTCCTCCAGTTCCTACTCCTGCTCCTCCTTCTGCTCCTGTTCCATAGACAAAGGCAAGGGTCAGTTGCCAAGGGAGGAAAGTTGCTGTTGCTGCTGTTGCTGTTGGGTCATTCATTAGAAGCTCTGCTGTCCAGCTTCTGCTATAATTAAAGTTTACTTTTCCACTGCCCGCTGCAGTTCACAGCAGCTAAAAAGAGGGATCAGAGACAGAGAGTTCGAGGCCGAGTCCGAGTCCCAGTCAGAGACAGAATCAGGGTCTGAATCAGAATCAGAATCAGAATCAGGAGCAACGACAACTTTTTGACCAGCTGCAGTTTGCAGATAAAAAACTTCATAGGTAGCCAGGAGCTGAAGCAAACAGGAGCAGCAGGAGCAGTAGCTGTTGCCAACTTTGGCATTCAAAAACACATTATACATTTCACATTTCTGTTAGCCACAAACAACAGCAATAACAAGAACAACAACAACAACAAAAACAACACTATTGTTTTCGCGACTGAACCATTAAATTGCCGTCATTTGCCTTTTATTTCGGGTTTTTATTACATTTTTTTCAACTCATTTCAGTTGTTGTGGGTTTGCTGCGCATTCTTTTTTCCAACATTTTCAATTTCTTTTTTTATTTTGAGTATTTTTTTTGTGTTAGCCGCTTGACATTTTCGCATAAAAATTCGACAGTTGAAAAATTTCCATACCCCGTTCAGGCGGGGGCAGCCAAACCCTTTTGATGTAGAGACGCTTTTGACTCGAAAATCACCACAACGAATATGCAGGAAAAGGGCCAGAAAAAGCCAAAGATGGCGTGGGCCAGGCCAACCAGCTGCTTGGCTAGGACTGACAAAACGAATCGAGAGACAAAACGAAACAAAGCAAAAGGGCAAATATCAGGACCCGCTTCGCCATTTTGTTTGTGGCCGTGTCATTTTTACTGACTAAATTAAAATATCTGGAACAGCGCAAAAAATGGCGGTCTAATTTACATTTGTAAAGCGAATACCAGCAGCCTTTTTTTTTTGCACTCCACTCCACTCCACTTCACTTCAGTCTACTCCCCATCTTTGGTATTATTATTATTATTTTTTTTTCAGATCTCTTTTTATTTGTTGTTGTTTTTGTTGTAGGTTGCTCTAGTTATCCTTGTTTTTGTTGTTGATTTCGTTTTGGTTAGGACAGTCAAATCTTAATCACTGTCAAGTTCAAACGCCCTGGGCTCATGAATATCAATGACATGGCCGCGGGTCCTCGGCGGGAGGTCCTCGCAGATTGTCCTTTCCATTCATACAATTTTGTTAAAGCGTTTAGCAGTTGGCGATGCGTTTAATTCGCTGTGTATGTGAGTGTGATTTTTTTTACACAATTTTGGTATTTAATTTGCTAAATTTGAATGTTGTCAAGCATAATATTTAATGACTTTTAATGCGTTTTCTGGCATAATAATGCATTTCTTCATCGAAATCATATTCACATTACTCATTCGCATTATTCATTCGTATTCATTCTCCAGCCCAAATACAAATATACAAATGTGATTCCTGTTGAATTCAATATCAAAATTGTAATAAAGTTCTCTGTGTGTGTGTGTGTGTGTGTTTGTATATTTTACCCTTAATTAATTTTTAATGGCATGCCATTTTATGCATTTATGACCAATTTAATGGTCATGCATAAAGATGAGAAACAGTTTGTTGCCACTTTCCTCACACGCTCCCCTTTTGCCCACATCTGTTAGCCTGACTTGGCATGCATTCAATTATCAAGTAATTTGAGTCTGGCCAAATCGGTCAATTATATTCTATACACTAGCCTGCATTCATAGCGTAACAATGATTAATCATAATTTCCACATCAAGTAAGTTAAACAAAATTTGCCAAATTAATAATATTTATGTCAGTTATCGATACCACTCATATATAACTATATATATACACTAATATTGCAGGACATGAAAGAGTTTATGGCACTTTTAGTGGCAGTTCCAGTTCAACAAACTGACTGACTGACTGACTGACTGACTGAGGGACTGGCGGCTATAATGGCGCATTTCTAACGCATACTTGGCTTGCACTTTGGCTTAATGCATTCATTAGACTGGCCACATGCTCAACTTGCATTTAAGTAGAAAACTTTCTAATTATGTTGCCAAAGGCTGAACGGCAACCAACTGCCATCGACAACTTGACTTGAGACTTGAGTGTTTGTTGTGAATGTTGAGTGCCAAGTACTGTGTACTGAGTACTGAGTACTGAATGTTGAGTACTGGGTACTGAGTGTTGTGAGTGTGCACTGAAAATTAATAGACTGTGAATATGTTAATGATGCAAGTTGCATTGCTTTGAGCGACTCTTTGAGTGAAGAAAAAAAATGTATAATGTATTAAAAATGTGAAAAGAAAAACAGAAAATACTGTAAGGTACATAAAACACGTAATGGAGAACAACAAACTATTCGTGAAGTTGAATTGCAGTCACTCCCCCCGACTCTATAGAGACTAATACCGCTGACCTGGTTGTAAATAATCAGGCAAATAATAATTACGAAATTCATAACGAGCAATAAAATGTTAAATGCATATCAAATGGCCATCCCTTTTGCCCCGACAGCCGTTAAATTGTGTTGACCTTGCCAGTTATTTATTATATGTATGTATTTATTTGCCTAGTGCCTAATTTAAATTTATTGCATTCGAGGCAGTCTAAGTCTGTTGGCTGTTGGCTGTTGGCCATCGTCTGTCGACTGCTCGCTCTTGGCCTGGCTATAAATTTTAAAGGCTAAGCCAGCGCCAGGCCGCAATCATTAATTATAATTCATTGGAGTCCTCTCGAGTGTCACCCTTTCTCAGTCGTCGTTGGTCGTTGGCCGTTGGTCGATGGTGTGCATACTCTACACACTCACTGTACTCAGTACTTGGATATTTTGGCAGGCTGCGATGCCTGTTGATGAAATGCGTAGCCAGTAGTTTGGTCAACAGTAAATCGATTATGTCCGCCAGCAACCACAAAAGTCCATACAAAATGGCCGCAACAAACGCGCTATTCAAATTTACTCCACCTACCCCTATCCCTTCACCCTACTACACTTATATCCTTTCTACTCCCCTTTCGGTGTATGTGTGTGTGTGTGCAACACTGCAGTTCGTTTAACGAAGTTGTCCGTCTGCCACTGACAATGTTGCAACTGGCGATGCCACCAGTGTTACCAGTGCCTGCCTCTGTGGTGAATGGTTGCCGATGAGCGGCAACTCTTCATGCAACTTGCAAACTTGCAACTCGTACGAAAAATTACACATGTAAATTGCATGTGCAAACCGCAAACGAGTTGTGCGTTTTGTGAGCGCAAATAAGGTGTCAATAAGTTGTGTTGCAACATATGCTGCTGGCAGGCAGGCAGGCAGGCAGGCATGCAACACTGCCACCACACCTCTGCCTCTTAGCCACTGACCATTTGCCTGCCGGCGTCTAATTTGCAAGTGTCAGTTGTCAATGTACACACACACACACCCCTACACACTCATACACTTAGATGTTGTCATTGCTGCATTAAACGCCTTCGACACACTGCGCAATTATGGCAGGACAGCATGAGAGGACGTTGTGTCGGCAAGGACAACGACAGTCCAGCCCCCATACACACCATATCAAGTTGAATGCAGCAAGTTGGCAGCACCTTTATGCGTAATTGAGTGTGAGTATTTGTAGTGAAAAGAGGAGGGTTGTAGTAGGGGGGTAGGTGAAATGACCCCAACATGGCACCGACTTTAATTATAATGCACAGCCCCTTAACAGCTGCGGTGTTGCTGCTCTCGTTTAAATCTATTATTTGGCAAAATTCAAACTAAAGAGCATGCAAAGAGAGAGAGAGAGAGAGGGAGAGAGGAAGGAGTTGAAAGAGGGAATTGGGGGCGGAGACGGAGCTATTAAAAATTAATTTGACACGTTGCGCTTGCATGTCAAAGTAAGCGAATAGTCCCCCCATCCCTCCCAAAATTTTTGCCGAGCGCTTAGCTTGCATAATAATTAATGAATTCGAGAACAATATGAAAAAAAAATGTGAAACAAAAAATTATTTGCAATGGCCGTAATTAACGCGCTTCGTGTGGGGACAAATAGTGGTTGACGGGCTGACTGTGGTTGTGGCTGCTGTGGTTGCACATGGGGTCAGGGGTAAGTAGGGACCGCAGGGGCAGGTTCGGCACATTATATTTAATAGCGGTATGCGTGTGTTTTGCTATTGCCATTAACTTGTTGGAGTCCTATGACGTGACTGTGAGTGGGGGCGTTGCCATCTTGGCCGCATTCACCGTCCAACATGGCGTATGATTATTGCGACCTAAGCTATACATTTTCGCGCCTTGCTGATTGCTCCTTCATTGACAAATTGCTGGCTGTGTTGGCCCCGTTTTAATTGCAGCTCAGGTTTGCTGCCAATTGATGACGACGGCTAATTGCCCAGATCGAAATGAACTTCAATCGGTCACCGATTGCAATGCTATAAAGGGTTCACTTCCAGCTTCTCATCCCAGTTGCATTTGCCGCTGTTTGCTGCTTACCTCTGTTTTCAGTCTTCTCTGTTCCTGGCTGCTAACGACATTCAATTCCGACAGCTAATACTGCTCTGCTCTCTACACGTACCCGGTGCGGAGTCCTTGGCCGGAGGTAAGCTGGCTGCAGTGCCACTAAATCCTTGATCCTTGATATTCTGCGTCTCACGTGCTATCGCAGCTTACCGCAGCTTGGCTGTCACGTTGCAAGTTGTAAGTTGCAAGTTGCAAGTTGACCGGTAAACAACATCATGTTGCTGCGTGCAACTATTCACATTTTTAGCGTTTTATTGCTGAGTCCTCTTCTGACGGGGCGTGGCAGCTATGCAGCCGAGCTGCGACGGGACGACACTGTAAGTAACAGAGTGGAGTAGAGTGATACATCACGACAGGATATCATTTGGTGACATTGCTTTCCCTTTCTGAAACCTTGTCCAGTATCCTCCGCCGGAAATACTGGAGGCATTGGCCCCCGTCCATGACAGTTGTGTGCAGAAGACTGGAGTCACAGAAGGTATTTAGTGGCAACTATTTGAATCAGGATTAACTTGTCCTTCTATCTTATATTCCGTCTCTATCTCTGTTTATCAGAGGCAATTAGGGAGTTTAGCGATGGCGAGATCCACGAGGATGAGAAGCTCAAGTGCTACATGTACTGCGTGTTTGACGAGACGGACGTCCTGCACGAGGATGGCGAGGTGCATCTGGAGAAGCTGCTGGATCGCCTCGACTCTATGCATGACATTGCCCTCAACATGGGCAAGCGGTGTCTCTATCCCAAGGGAGACACGAAATGCGAGCGGGCATTCTGGTTGCATCGCTGCTGGAAGACGGCTGATCCCAAGGTGGGTTGATGCAGTGCAGCAGCTTAAAGCTCGCCAGTGTCATCAGAGGTAAATTACTTAACTTTTGTTTTACTTTCACAGCACTACTTTCTCATTTGAGCAGTGAGAAGGACAACCAACTTTCCTCTGGCTTTTGATTTATGTTTACTGTACACATATTTTCTTAACTTATATTATCTTTGGGGGGTGTATATTCAGCAGAGTGTAGTTTTAGCATCAGCATTTGCAAAATAATAAAAAAAAGTAATATAATAAAAACATTTATTAAATAAATGGAAATGAAAATGGAAATGGAAATGAAAATAATATTGCGTATGCAGTTTATCCTGCAGCTGTTGCTCTTGATATTTGTTTGTGATGCTGACAGCCATGACTTCAATATTTGGATATATTCGCAGCCGTGATTGTCCTGGTTGATGGATTTTATGCATCATAAATTGGAATGGCTGCAGTGGCCCAAAGCATATTTAATTATTTAATTAGTGGCATCTAAAGAGAGAGCATCTATAATTTTATGCCTCGATAAGCATTCGCAGCATTCGTAATAAAATTTAATATGCAACGCATGGTTGCAACCATATAATTATTGTCCATGTGCCAGGTACATATCTCTGCTGATTGTTTTTTTGTGATTGAGAGGAGGAGAGAGAACTTAACTCAATCAAAATAAGTATAATTGAAACTTAACTATAGTATAACTGGTCGAAATATCTTGTTGAAACAATGGCAATCAGCATTTGGGCGGAAATAACAAACGAAAATGATCAATGATTAAGTTATTTTTGTGGAGTTGCTTTTGTTTTCCAATTGAATTCACTCAAAGGTGTTCAATTTTCATGTCAAATCTGGCAAATTGAATGCAATTGCATTTGTCACTGCCATTGTAATTTCGAGTATTCGAATTTGTAATGAATTGTTCAATTGCCGGTTCAAGGAGCATTTCCCAACCATTAAAATCAAATATCACCTTTCACTGACTATCGATACTCAAATGATGCCAAATGATTTGCGTTTCCCAATAAAAATGCCAGACTCGACAGTTTAACATTTAGTTCCATTGTAATTGGTCAAGTGCAGTCAGAATGTTTAAGCTTCTCGTTTTAATCGCTTTTCTGGTCTATGTGACTCCGAGTCCTGCGGTTTGTAATAAACTAATAAATCTACTCGTTTGTTAAATTTGACTTCTGTCTGCATTAGGTTTCTCCTGAGTTCCTTCAGGCAACTCGTCCTGTTCGTGATATTTGCCTTCAGAAGTCTGGCAGTTCGGATGGTATAACTAATATCTAAAAACTTTTCAAACAACTCATCACCCAATTCAACCATGCAATATTAATCCTTGCAGCGGCAATCGAAAACTTTGTCTCCAGCCCTGGAGCGATTCCCGTGGATGCCAAACTCAAGACTTATATGAGTTGCATTGTCAAGGAACTGAAGCTGGTGGATGCCAGCGGCAATGTCATGTTACAGGAGCTATTTCAAATGCTGCCACCAGACATAAGTGCGGATTTTCAAGCCATGTCCAAGGATTGCATGAAGTTGCAAGGGAAGACTCTGGAGGATAAGCTCTGGTGGCTACACAGCTGCTGGAAGAAGGCTGATCCCGTAAAATATTTCATGGTTTAAATGTGTCTAATTTGTAATTGAAACATTTTCCAATTTGCATAAGGGTATCAAAAGGTGTGCAGGTTTTTTTTATTACTCAATTAGTTAATGAAAGGTATTTTGTCGGTGTTTAGTTGTAAGTAAATAATTAAATAAAGATTGCAGTTGATTCTGGCCGTAATAATAGTTAAATTGCAGTTTAAACGCTGCAGGTCTTGACACAGAAAACATTCTCTATTCGGGGACAAATGAGAAATTGTTAGTTGCGGCAATGCGAGAATCACGCAACGGGGCTTGCCACTGACCCAGGCACCAGTATGGTTGCATGCCCCATTCAAATAAATAATAATACTGCTGGTGACAGATGCAGAAACATGAATTGTATTTTAAATATACAGATTGAGAACCAAATGAGTCAATATTATACGTATATTGTGTTATGCATTTGACAATTGCAACGCCTTCAAAGACAAAGCTTCAAACTTGGCCAAAACCATATAAAAAGGGAGTTGCAACGTCGCCTCAATTGTCAATAAAGCAAATTCAATTGTGAGTGCGGTTGTCAAACAATTTCTGTAACTCGTCAGAAGAAAGAAACATTTTTTTGATACTAGTTTTAAGGGAACGAAACGGAACGGAATGAAACGGAATGGAACGGAAACAACACAAACGACAACCAAAAATGGCAGCACAAAAAACGCATCAACTTTCGACGGCAATTCGCATAACGAAAATTGAAATGGCAATTAAAAAACCATCCATCGTTCATGCCACAGCCAACTGGCAATGTGCAACTGGCAACTGCCACCACCACATACATACATATACATATCTGTACATACATACATACATACACTCTGCGATGAGGACTAACTGTTGCTGTTATTGTAATTTCATTCGTTCTTTATGAATGCGTGCCTCTGTGTATGTTTCTATGTGTATGTATGTATGTATGTATGTATGTATGTTTGTGGCAGGGTTCTTTTTGTGGCTTTGTTTCGGTTGTTGCGTTGACATTTGATGAAACAAAAGTGACATTTGTGCTAAAGTTGACGACTTTGTATTGTATTTTGTGTTTTCCTATTTTCGTATTTTGTATTTTCGTATTTTTGTATTTCGCATTTTCTATTTTGCTGCTCAAAAAGACAGAGACAGCAAACGGAGTGTAAAAGAGACAGAGCGACAGAGTGTTGGGCGTGAGGGCGTGTCGCACGTGGGCATCTGGTTGTCAAAATTAACACGACGATTGTGCATTGAATGAAGGCACGTTGACAACTGCGCTGAAGCCCTGACGTCTCAGCCACATTTCCGTTTCCGTTTGGCGAGAGCTTTTTGTTCAGCTGGCGGTTTGGAATTAATTTAGCGTGCGCTGAGCTAGCAAGAAACAAATGATTTTTTGTTGGTTTCCGTCCTTCCTTGGCTTCCTCAGATGGAAATAAAAGTAAAAATTACAAAAAGGCGCACTTAGAAAAAACCCTCACACAGACACAGCCCCACACACATATATACGTATGTATATACATACATAGTCATTGTCCAGCTGTCACGCGTGCCACGTCCTTGTCGACGTCCGTCGTCGTTTCCAGTTTCTTCATCCATTTCCCTGCTGCATGTTGTTGTGTGCGGTATCCTAAGGCAGGATATTGTTATTTCACCACCCACTTGGCAGTGCCATGAATATGCCAACATGGTTAATCAGACTATCAGTTTACCATATAAATAGCCCTCATTAAATAGCCAAGTTTTTTTTGCCATTTAGTTGATTTCTATTTTTAGGGTATTTGCAATTCGTCTATCTGCGGTTACATTTGGCTTCAATTTTTTCTGTCAGCTTTTTGCCATGCATTGTCGCTTTTGTTTCGCCTTTTCACAACTGGCAAACAAGGCCGTCCAAATGTACTATATAAGCGTACTTTTTTGCTGTTGTTTTACAGAAGAAACAACATGAAAATGGCTTTGAGTGACTTTGGCCAAAATCGTGGACGTCGTCCTGCTGCAGTATGCCTGTTAATCGTCTTGTCTGTGCTCAGTGATGCGCTCATGTTGCCAGCAATGGCCCAACGTCCTGACAATGTGAGTTCATGAAATGCAACGAAAACAACTCATAGAGTGACAGGCCGACTTAAGTCACGCATCTTACTTCCAGTATCCTCCATCAAATGTGATCCGAATGGCAAAGCTTTTCCATGACATCTGCGTTGAGCAAACTGGAGTCAGTGAGGGTGAGTTTATGGTTTTCTCAAATCTTCTTCCATGTCTGCTTCCTCCATCTGCATCAGCAGTAGGAGTAGCGGCGGGAGAGGCACCAACTGCAATTAAATTAATGAGTGCAAACAATTCACAGAGGCCATCAAGGAGTTCAGTGATGGGGAGATTCACGAGGATGAAAAGCTCAAGTGCTACATGAATTGCTTATTCCATGAATTCGAAGTTGTTGATGATAATGGGGATGTGCATCTGGATACATTATTCCATTCTATACCGCACTCCATACGCGACAAACTCATTGCCATGTCCGAGCACTGTACACATCCCATTGGCGACACTCTCTGCGAGAAGGCTTGGTGGTTCCACCAATGCTGGAAGAAGGCCGATCCCAAGGTGAATAGTCTTAATCCCTCAGAATTTCCACAAACTTAATATATTTTCTTATTTCAGCACTACTTTTTGCCTTGAATCCACTTTGAATCCATTCTCTATCAAATTTGAGCATATTTAAAAACTTCTTTAAATGGTTTTGGAATTTCACAGAGTCTCTAATTCTTTATCTAAATCTAATTAACACCTCTTCAATTCAATAAAATATCCTATAAAGCAATATAAAAGTATTATTTTAATTTTAGTCATAAAGAGATATAAAAGAAATGAAATGTCAGTCCGCATTTTGGGACTTGCAGAACATAAATTCATTGCCACAAAAAGAGAGTGTGAAAATAGCAAGTAAGCCTTTATGTCGTACTAAAATATAGCGAGAAGTTAAAATAAAAATATTTTTTATACGCTTTATATGAGCATGTTCCTGAAATACTAAAAAAAAGATTTCAACTGTTGAAAGCATAAATCATCTGTGATCTGACTGCAGGACATGTGTGTGTGTGTGTGTGTGTGTGTCACAAATTGCCAGGATTTTGAGCAGAGCTAAAAAAATATATAAAATGCTGCTAACAACGGGCTTTGAATATCGCGAGTCTGTTCTGGAAAAATATTAAGCATGATTGGTTTATAATTGTCAAATTGCATTTTAATTGCACAAGAACACATCGGGCCAATCAAATCAAATAAAAGTACAGTTTGCATGACTCACAACGATTACGTGAGGTGCAAGTGAAGAAAAACCTGCCACATTTTGCAGCCAGAAATTTCATTAGAATTTATAACATTTGGAATTTTTCAAATGAATTTTTGACTGCGCTGTTTGTTTTGGCTTTAAAGCATTTATGCTCTGAAACTCATATGAGGTTGTATTTATTTAATTGTTTGCTCGACAGCCGTGAAGCTCCATTCCCTCCTCTTCCTCCTTGCATTCCTCGTCGGGCACTCGTTGTGTGTGCCATTTATACTAATATATATTAATTTAGCTGGCATTTTCAGTGGTCGGGGCTGGAAGCTGAATGTGGTAACATGGTGGTGGCATGCACCCATTCCAAGTTAGCCACGTGCTTGGGCTCTAAAGCCGTTTCTTATATCTCGTACCAGAAGTATTAAATGTGTTGGATTTGTTCAAATATATATGACTGAAGTTTTCAATATAATATGGGAAATGTTTGAATGCAGTTTTATACTATGATTCAGAACTTTGAAATTGAAATATCAATCTTAAATTTATGGCTGACTAAAGGATTAAAAGTATCTATATTTGGATGGTAAGAGATACTTTCAAGTCGGGATCCCGTCTATAACGTTTTTTATTGTTTCATTGACTTGTTGCGCAAAGCTTTCATTTTGCTGCCAATGATTTATGTTGGCTGTTCACACTTGTTCCCTTGTATTATATTTCCCTCTAAAAATTAAAGACCCCATAGTATGAACAACACATATCGAAGAACTTCAACTTTAAAAACAGCTTACTTATCTGAATGTTATTTTTTCATATAAATCATACTGCTGATTTTAAATCATTGACAAAATATTGTGAAAGAACTCACTTTTAAAATTTGTGTTTTTTTTTAATTTTTCATTGAAATAAATTTAAATTTCCGCTTTAAGAGTTTATCCCACTTTAAATAACAATTGCTGTTATTCTACGATTCTTTATGATTTTTAACAGATTAGCTAGAGAAATCATTTTGGGAACCTTTTCGTGGCTAGAGGGAGTATTTCATTATCAGGAGCAGCAGCAGCAGCTGGCGATTCTCATCCGGCCTGTCATCATTACTTTCAACTTAATACTAATTTGGTGTCATTGCTCTGTTTCTTTTTCTTGGATTCCGTTTGGATCCCCCAGTGTCTGGCCTGTCCACTGGACCGTATATGGCTCTTCTTGCGCTGTATATTTTTTTGTCGGCTACTAATTTGCTAAATTGAAAATTTTTGACAGTCTTCAATGAAGTGTGACCAGCGACACTTTAGGTCTTGCGCTTCATTGACGATACCGGAGGATTGCTCCAATGGATTTCCACACGAGCAGATTGGGCCATTGAGTCAACCAATTAGCTGCCCAAATGTTGGTTAATTTCGTTGGTCCTTATTGTTGCCAGTAATGACACAATCATGTAATTGAATTGCTCGCTTTCTCAGCCACCCTCTTCCCCACTCTCCCAATCTCTCTACAATTGGCCAGCCTCAAATAACTTGCCACAGACTGTGGCGTCTGACCTGTTTGCGCAGGCATTTCATGCATTTGAAATTTGAGACTGACACAGAGTTGTTCCCCAACTCGCCGTAGCAGGGGTGACTCTCGGAGGGGGGAAGGTGCGGAGGGCTGACCCCTACATTGAGCAGGGCCCAGCTGCAGAGACGCAGCGTACAATTAATGGAAGTTTAACTGTTCAATTGAAAAAGACTTTTTTCTACCTCTGTCTCACTCTCCTCGTCTTCCTTTCCCCTCTCTCGCTCTCACTGTCTCTCTCCTACATTTTTCTTTTCAATGAGTACATGGAGTCCCCCCATGCTCTGACCTCTATTTGGAATCCCCCCATTCAGTTGTGCTCCTCTGTCAGTATGCTTTGCCATTAGGGCACTTTGTTCATTTTTCATTTCGCTGAATTTTCTGCGCTCTCTCTCAAAGTTTTCCATTTTCTTTTTATGCCGCTGCCAGGCAGCTTTTTGCACTTATTTTACGCTCCATTGTTCGTTTTGTAGGCTACGTTCAACTACCAATGTCTACTGTCCACTGTCCAGTTCAGTTGTCCGACCTGCTAACTGACCGGCTAGCTACTCGGTCAACCCATTCATATTTGAGGCTCCTTCTTGGAAAAAGTAATACAAATGGAATTGAATTTCCCTATGCGGGTATTGAAAATATAGGCTACTCTTGGCATATTCGCATAATTAGCAAATAGCCTATCAATTGGCCACAGTTTTGTCTTGCCTTTCCCATACTCCCCCTCTGACTGATCCACCCCTTCTGGCTATTGGCTGCTAACAGCTAATTCAATATGCGGTAGCTGCCTGACAATGTAATTTGCATAAATTGACATTGAATGCAAATTCTAGAACGCGTTGGGGATTCTGAATAGTTATTTTCGATGCAAGCGAAAAACAAAATTCCCTCACACCTAGCCAACTTGCCAACTACAAATAGAGATATAGAAAAAATGGAGCAAACAGAAAAACTAACTGGAAAATCGCCAAGCTAAGCGTTAACAAACAAAAGTCGATAACGAAATACGAGAAGTCCTCTCGATTCTCGATTTGTATAAAAAATCAAATTAGTGTGCAGTGTACGCGGTGAGGGGGATCTGAAAGACAGTAACTGTTACTGTGACGGTGACTGTGACTGTGACTGTAACTGAATTCTGGTAACGATGGAGCATCAAAGGTTCACCCCACGAATGGGAGCCGGAGGGTGTGAGGAATTCTGAAGCGCATGGACAGCAATCAACCCTTAGTGATGTTGTGCCGTTACGAATTTTGCGTCCTTCAATGTACGTTTTTTATATGGCATACCCATGATGAAAACATGAGTTGGGTATAATGAAGTTGACCAATCATTATGTATCTCTATATATCACAGAGTGTAATCTCATAGTTGAGTCTACCTTGCCAACCTCCATTCATATATGATTTTTTGTATTATTTATTTTTATTTTTTTCGGCTGGCAGTTGATGGCGGCTTGACAAGGCTTTTATCGGATTTGCGTGCTTTGCTCCCGGGATGGTGAGAAATATTTAAAAATATGTAAAATTGGCGGATTGTAACGGGTTACGTGATCAAATGAAGGAAAAGCCAAAAAGGCTGAATATTTAATAGTAGTTTTCCAAATTGAAGAAAACAACACACAAAATGTGATGAATACATCGAAGTGAAGTCAAACTCTTAACATCATTCACAGACAAAGAGACACAGAGACAGTCAGAGAGAGATTATTGACAAGGCCAATCCCATCGATAGATTATTCCTGTATTCATTTATACTCAATTAACTTGAACTTAACTTTTGCATTTAATGTGCATTGTATTCAGTTCAATCTACGTATACGTATTTAAACTTCGTTTTTTTTTTTTGTCAGAAATTATCACTTGATTTCTGTTGAAATTTTTTCTGGCGTAAACAAATGTTTTAATGGAATTAACACCGTGACAAAATCGTGTCAAATGACTGTGAGCAATTACACAGAAATTTGCATTCGAAATACACACAGCCAGAAAGAGAGAAAAGCAGAGTGCGAAAGAGAGAACGAATGCAATGGTAAACGGCCTTATGCAGCATTTAATAATTGCGCATACGCACTGTTGCACTTTAAAGGGTCCGCATTTCAAGTGGAAGACAACTTCACAAAATGGCATCGTACATTAGGCACAGTAATAGTAACAACAACAATGCAATGGCAATACGTTTCCCCTCTTTGTATACTTTCTTACACAAGTATGTTACATGCTACAACCATGTAAATTTACATATATGTATATCAAGTTTGCCTGGTTGTATCTTCTTCTTGTCTACTATTGTTCACATTTCGACTGATGGTAGGTGGCAGTGACTTGGCAATGTGCGGTGTTGCAAGGAGAGGGCGGAGGGGTGAGGGCATTCTGAAAGGTGTAACTGGCATGCCAGTGCCTTGTTGTGCTGTGCTGACTTTGTGTCCAAGTTGCCCGCGGGCACTTCATCCAACAAGAGGCGAAACACGGCAAAGCGTCGTTTCTAGTCAAATTAACCTGCATAGCTTAATATGTACTACTGCATGCTTTTGTTGTTGTTGCTGTTTTTTGTTGTCGTTGTTGTTGTTGCTGTTGTTGTTGCTGTCCAGGACATTGTTGGGCTGAATTGTTGCAGCATACTCTTATTGTTATTTCGTGGCGACTGCATTAGCTAAACTTTAGCAAACTAGTTGCAACATGCAAGAATCCCACTGACGTGCACCTACTTACGTACATACATACAACAATTACTCAAGTATTGCCCCCAGGACCTCCATATAACCCAATCTCTATGGGTAAGAGGAGCTTACAAAAATACTTCACCTTTAATTGAGCTCGAACTAATTGAATCAGCTAACATTGACCTACTTTATGCCATAATTAGTAAACGAAAATATGGTATTAATAATCACAATTCAAGTCAATCTATGTGGGACTTCAACTATATATGGTATATATATGTATAAATATCAATGTCTGCTGCTTGTAATTGTAATTGTATGCAAACAATGTTGCAGGACTCTCATGTTCTATGTAAATAAGCTGACAGTGAAATGCAAAACAAAACAGCAATGAACGATATGGAAAGGGACTCATGGAATGGAGTAGCATTTTATTGGACATACGAGTACATGTAACATGTACTCCAAGGATGTATCAGAGTCGTATGGAATAGTACTTTGGCCCATCATCACAGGGGCCAAATGTTAATGAATCAAAGGCAATAATGGCCAACAATTTTGGCCAACTACAAAGGCAAACAGGAAGAGCACGCAGACCTGCCCCCTTCTGCTTCAGCAATGCCAACCTTGACTCCTACGCTGACTTTGGTCTCTGATTCAGCGCCCAAGATTGGACTGAGGTGGGAAAGCGGTGGGTGAGGTGGTGTGTAGAGGGACAGTGTGCGGAAGAGGGAGAGGGAGACGGCACGTGTGCCTGCTGATAACGAGAGCGTAGGCAACAAAAGTCATGCATAATTAATCATTTCTTAATTATAGAGCTGACCAAGTGCGTTGTATACTTCTCATGGGTACTTCTCATCATCTACCACTGTATACAGTATGTGCGTAATATGTGTGTACGCATATTTGACACCTGCGAAAGTAATTACCTTTGTTAACTTTCGAGTTGTTTAGTTTAGTTTAGTTTTCTTGCCCAACCTCATTATAACCGAGCACACTATGTACACCCCATATGTATGTGGCGTATATGACTGGCATCTGTATTGTAAGGGGTAATGGCGAAAATGGGCGTGCTCCACGCCCACGCCATGACATTAATGTCAGCGACAGTTATATAAATGAACTTTTCGCAACATACCCACACCGCACATCACAGCACACACACATATGAGAGACCAGTACCACCACCACTACCAATACCACTACCATTTCCAGTTTCAGTTAACAGCTGCCATAGTATCCATGTGTGTGTAAGTGTATGTGAGTGTGTGTGTGTATGTCTGTGTTGACTATAGTTCAAATGGATGCATTTCGCTGGATGCTGCTTGTCTGCGTGGCCGTTTCTCTGCTCCCCCCTCGGACAATCACTGTCTCTGGCACTACCTCTCTCGTCTGTCTTTGCTACAAATGTCAGGATATGCCTGGCCAGCTGCGTAAGTGTACGTATGCGTATCTGTGTGTGTATATACATATATATATGTGTGTGTGTGTGTGTGTGTGTGTCTGTTGGAATGTAGCATGTTTGCTGCGGAACAGGAAATGAGCACCTGCTGCTTATTTATATTTTCCGCTCACTTGAATGTAAAATTACATGATATTTTCTTTTATTTTTTCTCTACTGTGCATGAGTCTCCCCCTTTCTCTCTCTCTCTCTCTATCTCCCTGTGTTACTTTTTATTTTTGCTGTTGCTCTTGCCACTTGCTACTTGCCACTTGTAGTCTGGCAATATTTGTGTGAAAATATTTTTAGTGGCACATTTGAAGACAGCTGGGCGCAACAGTGAGGAACGCAACAAATTAAGGCTCGCATTTAAGATTGTGGAGGCTGCCAGGCAGGACAACTGCTAAATACTTTAATTATGTGTTCGGTCAGTAAATGTTAAATTCATACAAACTATATTTGGCATACAATTAAGTCAAATCTGCAACTCTATATTCTATTTATATCGGTGGTGTTCAGCTGCCACTAGAATTTGTCAGTCCAAATGCTGCAACATGTAAAACAACTCGCCGGGCATAAAGTTTGGGGACTGTTGCAGTGTGTGAGAACCACAAGGGGTTGGGGGAGGTTAGGGGTCATGGGGCAAGGGCAAATGTGAGTGAGAGAGCCAAAAATGTCCATGGTCGCAATTGGACATGTAGTTTGGGTCGCGTTTTTGCCAAAATGTTTTCCTCACAACTCTGTTTACATTTTGGGATATGTATGTGAATGTGTGTGTGTCTGTTTGTGTTGCAACATAAATTGTTGGCGTTTTTTGAATTTAAGCCAACAATTTGTTTGCTGGTCAGCCAACACTCTGAGCACATGAAATTATGCACCAGTTAATTGTAGTTGTAACTGCTGTTGTTCTTGTTGCTACAGTTGCTGTTGCAACTCTTGGCGCACATGATTGCGCTTATTGGTTGGCAACATAATCAAATGTGCAACTTTTTCGAGTCAGCATCAAATTGCATGCAACTTTAATTACAAATTGCAAACACTTAAACATATGTATATGTATTTTTGGAGTGCGTAAAATAATTCCATGGATGCAAATTTAAACTGAGGCATAATTAAACTGCATGCAACTTTTTAGTGCACATTCTTGGCTGCCACACTCGCCCCTGCTCCTAATCAGGACTGTGTAAAGAGGCAGCCAACAGGACTCATTAAAAATAATACCAAGGTGCCAGTTAGTTTGCAAACAAACAAGCCGCCACCTCTCGTCTTACGGCTCTAAGAAATTTTTACATAATTTATCCACTTCTTTTTTTCCAGGTCTCTTTTATACTCTCCACATTTCCCCATTCTCTATCTCTCTGGGTAGTAACTTAATTTTCCAACAGTATAGTCGTAATTGCAGCAATAGAAGACGGCTAAGAAGAAGAAGCAGCAGCAACAGAATCAACTGGCGAGTTGTTAGTCAAAGTTTTGTTCGCCTAATTGTAGGCAACATTATTTGACTAGCCAAGGGTTGCGTTGCCAAAGGCTTACTTAGCCAGGGTTGCCCAGGGGCTGCTCCTCAGGGCTCTACTATTTTAGTATGAGTTCAATGCACGACGCAGCTTCACATATATTTTTCCACATTTATTTTTGGCATAATTACAATTTCAAATTACAGCTCATCAGTTTCATCAGCGAGAGTGTTTTGTATTTGTGTGTTGAGGGAGGAGAGGGAAGTCGGGAGTCGAAAGTCGGATCGGGTTTAACATTTCATTTAATATTTAGCCAAGTTAGTCGAGCCCATAAATCAATGCCAAACAGCATGCTTGGGGAGCGCCCATATGAATACTCAAGTGTCTCAACACTGACGCACGACGCAACAAATGGGACAAATTTCCATTTCTATCCATTTCTATGCCGCATAAATGCCACATAATTTACGATACCATACGATACGATATGAGCAACTAAGCAGCGCAGCGGCAACATCAACAACAACAACAACAACAACAGCAATAGCTAACCAAATATGCAGCTAACCGTCCAAAATGCTGCTAACAATATTAGTTGGCGTGAGGAGCAACAACAACAACAACAGCAACAATAAAGCACAGCATGAGCTGTGAGCAAAGTTTACATTTAGTGTTAGTGTTAGTGTTAGCGTGTGGGTGTGTGTGTGTGTGTGTTGGGCCGGCGTCAATGTGTGAAGTAATTAATTACAAAGCAACTGATGTGGATCTGTGTGTATGCAAGCCAGCCTGTGTGTGCCATATGAGTGTGTGTGTGTGTATTTACATCGCTTCCTCTGACTCTTCACCTCTGTCTCTCTCTCTCTCTCTCTCTCTCTCTCTCTCTCTCTCTCTCTCTCTCTCTCTCTCTCTCTCTCTCTCTCTCTCTCTCTCTCTCTCTCTCTCTCTCTC
Organism: Drosophila quadrilineata; assembly: GCA_018150725.1. Classification (NCBI taxonomy): domain Eukaryota; kingdom Metazoa; phylum Arthropoda; class Insecta; order Diptera; family Drosophilidae; genus Drosophila; species Drosophila quadrilineata. The sequence continues at coordinate 501,490 of JAECWN010000356.1, forward strand.
TCTCTCTCTCTCTCTCTCTCTATCTCTCTGGGTGGTTGTGTGCAAAGTTTTCGTATGCTTGAGTGTTGGATTATGATGCATGATCGTGTATACGTTTCGTATTGTCACACGCACACTTACCCGCAATACACACACACACACACATACACACAAACACGCACACCTACAACCATTAAACATATACATATATCTACTCACACTCCCACTTACTGCTTCTCACTTGCCGGTAACCGAAATTGGATTGATTTACACATCAGGTGAGAAACGAACGCAACGTGGCTCAAATGCATTTCATTAATTAGCTACCAAAGGAACAAGTGCTTCCTTCCTTCCATCTCTCCCCCGTCTCTCTCTCTCTTTTTCACTCTCTCGCTCTCTCTCTCTCTCTCTCTCACTAGTACACACACCTCCAATTTCGCCATAGACTCATAAATATTTCGAAGTAACTTAAAAGGGTTTCTCAGTTTCACTTTGAAATTTAAAAATAAAAATTATCTCAATTTTCAAGTAAGTATTCTAAGCAAATTGTGTTTTATTTGTTTTTTTTTTTATAAACAATTGCTTATACTAGTCCAATCAAATTACGTAACATTTGCTAAAATCAATGCCAGCACAACAATTGAAGTTTATTTATTTATTTTGCTGTTGTTTTTGTATTTTGGGTCTTATTAGTGGGCGTTGTCTGTCGTCTGCGTTTGCTAATTATATTCATCAGTGTCATGAGCAATTCGATTTAAAATGGCGACTGTCACTGTGAATTGGAAGCATATTTATGAGTGTCACACACGTGATGTGGCCCCAGTCAGAGTAACCTTCAAAATCACAAAGAGAAATTATTCCCCAGAAAAACAAAAAAAAGGGAAAGTATGCCAAAGGAATGGAGACGGGATATGGTGATAGAGATGAGAAGTGAAGCCGCCGTCATTGCTGCGGAACGCTGCGTGCGGGTCCCATGACATGACCGGGGGGAGGACGGGGTGAGGGACATTTAAATTAATCACAGTAAAAGTGAATTGCCCAAAACAATGTAATATCCCGTTGGAGGGCCCGTGGGAGTTGATGGGCGACAGGCAAACAAAAACAAACGAAAAATCTGTAAATGCCTATGGTCGCCACCCCAGAGAACAATGTGCTAGGAGCAGGAGCAGTAGGTGGAGTTGGAGCTGGAGTCCGTGACGAAACCAAACCAGAATTGTCACAGAATTGTCATGTGTGAGACGTGCGTGTGTGGGTGTGCAAGCGTGTGTGTGTTTTAGATGATGATGTGTGTGTGTGTGTGTGTGTGTGCGTGCGGTGACTCAAATTAAAACAAAGTGTCGTGCGTTTGATGAAAATGTAACGCGCTTTGCTGCTGCCAGTCGACTGCCAATGCCGGCATTGCCTCGCACATAAATGCTAATTGGCTTAAATGTGCGCGTCTGTGTGTGTGTGTGTGTGTGTGTGTGGGTGTGCCGTTAGTCGTCCTTTGGGTGGGCTTCACATAGAAGCACCCTCAGCGCTGGCTGCACATGCGGTTGGGTCGACGTTTTCAGGTGTTCAAACTAAAACATTTTATAGTTTGGTTAATTGTCAAAGCTGCGAGCCGCAAGGCGTATGTAGATATAGATACAAATAGATGAAAAGAGACAGAAAGAGAGAAAGGGAAGGTGAAAGTGATGTTACCTCAAACCTTTTATGACTTAATTATTCGATGGTTTTTGTGGCAACGTCGACGATTATTGTGCACAACATGCACACTGAGACTGTGGCAAGAACCCCTCAAGCAACAATCCCACCACCAATAGACAAACCCAGCTGAAAAGCAGTTCCAAACTAGAGAATCGTGAAGAACTTGTGAAAATTGAAAACAAGTGAAATAAAGTGATTTGGCGCTACATTTGTGCGTACGCGTGCGATTTCTATTCAGAGTGCGAATTCTCCACACTTTTATTTTCTTTTCTTTGCTCGCCTTTTGCTTTTGTTGTGCCCACAATTCGATGGGATTTTATGTTTATTTGCCTTCACTCCATTACGACTTTATGCTCTTTAGCAGACAATCAACATTGTTGCTGTCATTTTCTCATACTCGAATGTTGTTGCTGTTGTTATTCTCTTCTATTTCTGATTCTGTTTCAGTTTCTGTATTTTTTTTTTTTTTTCAAATTTGACTTGGGGTTGGACTTGGGGGTGTTTTGTGGCAGGGACAATGCCCGTGCAAAAATGCAAATTACGACTGGGAATGGAGCAAATGAATGGCTGAATGAGTGAATGATTGTCAACCAAGGAGAGTGGGGGGAAGGGAATTCGAAGCGTGCCAACAGTGTTGTTGTTGCTGTTGATGTGTAGCCCTGATAAATAGCGAGCGTTTGGCCTGGCTTTTAAGTTATCCCCCATATGCCATAATTTATGTAAATTAATTTATAAAATAAAATCAACTCAAATAAAACAAAGCAGAAAAAGAAAACAGAAACAAAAACCGAGAGGAAGGCTATGCGAGGCCACCGCATCTCTATGACCATAGACATATTTCACGCAAGTGCGACAATTTTCGCGTTTATGGCCAGCGAAATGTACATAAATATAGTGCGCCTTAAAGTAGACTCATTTATATGGCTTTATGCGCAATTTCAGGCGCTGACATTTATGATGTATTGTTATAAGTATATATCGCAATACGAGAATATCTCTCAGGAGTATGTGTGTGTGGCATGATATGAATGTATGTAGTCATAGCGTCTGACGAATAGCTGCCTGACTCTTTAACTGAGGGTCGGGCGACTTGCCAACTTGGAGATTGAGAAGTTTCGTTTTTTCTTTCTGCTTTATGGTCTGAGGCCGCCGGGCATTGGATGCGACTCTTTCTTCTCCAAATGATGTGATTCACCTGTCCGCCACGACATTGTGATATGTTTTGTATGACTGTTGTCTAGCCAAATCTCAGCACATTCATCCCATCCCAGCCCAGATGAGGTGATAGTAGTAGGCGGCACATTAAAGTCAAAACATGTCTGTACCATATATGGTATACATGGATCTGACACAAAATTATTGTGCTTGAGAAATTTTTAAAACTTTGCTGTACTTCTCAGGGTTTTCATAATTCTAAAATGCCAGAGAACCCCAGTGCAAATGTTCCCAAGCCTGTGAGCGGCGGCAAGGATGGAAAGCCCAAACCATCAAAACCTGTGGGTACGCCTCCAGGACATACTAATGATCGGGTATGTTTTTTTTACATATTACATACATATTACATATAATAAAAAATTAATAATGGTTATTTTAAATTTGTAGATTTGGAAACTCATGAAGATGTAGAAACTAACTTGGAAAATTCCATATTACACAGTAATAGTAACTACATCTTCACAATATTTGAAATAACATTAAAGATGAGTTACCGTTAACAACTGTTTCCGTCATTAAGCTGAATAAAGCGCAAAATTCCCTTTCAGCTCTTATATTTCCCATAAACCGACTGGAAAGTTTCTCACACGCATGTGCGGAAGAGAAAGAGCAGCTCCCACTCTGGGGAATTTTTCTCTTTGCTCTCTTCAGTATATGCATGAGGCTTAAAGTGTTGCAGGCCAATTCCGCAAATAGTATTTAAGCCATAAGATAAGCGAAAAGTTTTATGAAAATTAATTGAACATAGATTTACAAATTAAAGAATATTGTTTGTTGAAGAGTACTCTGTTATTACAGATATGATTTGATAATTATGGATAATTATTGTATCCAGTTACACACTTGTGAATATTTCAATATGGAGGGTCTTTAGCTGAGCTGTGGGAGACGCAAATAGCAAAGTACTTGAACTAGTTATTTGTATTTGTATATGTATATATGTATTTGTATTTGCATTTGCATTGACTCAAGTGCTGTAAGAATCCTCGGTAAACTCACAAACAAACAGGCAGAGCAAAAGCTAAAATAAAAGTGCTTGGGATAGGCCCACTTCTCGGTGCCTAAAGCATCATCAAGTCAATGCAATTTAAACCAAAACAAACTCAAACGTCTAGCGACGAGCTGCCAACTACGAACTGAGAGTTGAGTGCAGAGAACTGAGAACTGACAGAGAGAGAGAGAGAGAGAGAGAGAGAGAGAGAGAGAAAGACAGTTGCTCTCTCCGCAATAATATAAATTTTACTTTCATTCGGAATTGAGTGAAAACGACAACGATGATTATCCTGAGCACGAAGCAGGTAGCCGAATACCTAAAAATATCCCAGTGAGCTAGCATGCTCACGATGTGTTGGCATCGAACGAGCGAAAGGACATTTCGGCACTCGTGCCACTTTTTGCCATTGGCACGGCTCAGTTTCGTATTCGTATCGGAACGTGGCGCTACACCGTGGCTCAAGGATATTCGCTTCGCGGTCCTCTACAACGCATCCCGAACAAACACACAAGGCAAACAAGGCAAACGCGCTTCAAGCCCCAAAAGCACAACCGATTAACTCTCCGTATATCCTGTGTGTTGTCCGTTCTGCGAGTTGTGTATGTTGTGTTGTGTTTCTGTGTCTCTCTCTCTGTGTGTGTCAGTGAACGAGTGTCGCATTGTTGTTGCTGCTGTTGTTGTTGTAGTTGTTGTTGGCCATTTAATTTTATTAGCGTGCGCGATGCGTCATGAAACATACGAAACACAGCACACAAATATCGTATAAGTAAATATCAAATAACGAAAACGCATCCAACAATCACATACAATACAATACAATAAATGAAAAATTAATTATTTATTAAATTGTCGCATATGCATAAGCCCGTATACAGTCAATGCCCATAGGCCCACAGAGTACCCGGTAACAAGTAACGAATGTCGAGTGTGCCGTTGTCTTAAAGCTTGATTGAAATGTTAAATAGATATTAAAAATTGATGCTGCTCGGCAAGTTTCCTCTTGTTTGTTATTTTCAATTGTAATCTTCAAAGCACGCCACCAACGTCACAGCTAAAGCTTATGCGAAAGCCACATCTACAATCGAGGACTCAAGCAGTGGCAGTGGCAGTGGCAGTGGCAGAGGCAGAGGTGCCGACCCGGGCCAAGGATCGACCGGTTAAGCGAGTCCTTGTTGAAATTCACCGACTACAGCGTGGTTCGCCGTGCGTGTGTATGACTTTATTAAAATTGTAAATTGTAAGTCCACAACGTTGGCTAAAAGTATAACGCGCGTGTTTTTACACATTGTTTGTCGACTTTCATAAATAATTATATTCGCCATCGCCATCGCCATTTCTCCATCGAAATTGCTTTTATTCTTCCCCTTAGTTCGCAGTCGACATACGGTCGGTCGTCTTATCGCGATTAAACGCCCAACTGTAAATGCAAATTCATTAAAAATTTTGTAATCCACGGTAACGGAAAATCCTAGCTTAACGCACATGTCTTCTCTATACGTAAGCCTGTGAAATGAGGGCTCAAAAATAATAACAAGCATACGCCACGTTGTCCACCACACACACATGGCAATTGTCAATGTTTATTAAGCGGCTTGCATTTAAATCACTTTTTAATGAAGTGTGCATGTAAGTTGCATAATTATACATCACTCTACCATACATAGTTACAGCCAGAGTTCTACGAATTCATAAATGCATTTCATATTTATAAATATTATTGAAATTTGTGTTTGACAGACAACGCAAATATGTGTCGCAGTGGGCTTTATTTTCATTTTCATATTCATTTTTATTTTTATTTTGATTCCATTTAATTACATGTGTTTAATTTCAGTTATCGCTCAATTATTTTACGTGCCTGCAAATTGAGCAACTTGCTGCTTGGGAGCGCCGTGTCCGCACCCTCCTTAATTGCTGGATAATGGCCCTATAGCATTTCAACCCACTACCAATATATTCGACCCATATTGTTGCCAATTGAACTGGGCCAACATCTGTTTCTTGGTATTGAGGCAAGAGTCGAATTTTCTCATTTTCCATGTGATTTGAGGCACTTGCGAATTGCGATTCCTAGAAGACTATGACTTAATAATTGCCGCAACTCTTTGATGATGATTGAGATTGCATAAATTCCATATCAAAATTAACTCGCTGTGGTATGCACGATTAAGCAATTTATCTAAAATATTACTCGCTCCGGAATTTGCCACAGAATTTATAGCAATTTTAGTTGCAACTCGCAATTGAAAAATGTGGCAAAAAATGTGCAAGCACGAGGTGAAATCAGTTGGTTGTCGGTGCATGCATAAAATGCCCATTTTACAACAACTCAAAACATTTACGAAAAACCCAGACAACGCCTAAATTCTAAAAACCAAAGGAGAAAGAGACACAGATAGGGAGAGAAGAGAGACAGACAGAGGGAGATACATGTATTCAAGCAAACTGGCTTATTTATAAGAGCAAAGGGTAAGCACTTTGGCCACACTCGATGCATAGCTTGTGAGGCTCAACAGTTGAAAGGAGGAGACGACAGATGGGCAGGGAGTCACAGACAGACTCTAAGCCACATTCACCTTTTTAGCCAACTGCACGTTTTATAATATTTATGCATCTGCCTGCCAACTGGACCAGCACTCATGAGCCAAACTCAGCTCTGTTCCTCTCCCCCCTCACAGCTATCATGCAAATTCACAGTATTTGTGTAGATGTGTGTGTGTGTGTGTGTGTGTGTGTGTGGACGAGGGCATGTTGTGCCATATTGCCAAAAGTAACACTCCAAACTGAAGAGGAGCATTCAGAACGGTGCACATTCTAGTGCCAAGTGGCAAGTAGCAAGTACTTCTGGCTGCTGCTCGTAGGCGCATCTAGAAATTACATTTAAAAGTATTTTGCTTGGCATGCAACTGAATAAATATGTTGGCAGCTAAGCAAACATGAAAACCAGATCAAAAGTAACAGCCACAACAGAAGCCAGCATGGAGGAAATGAGAGCCACAGGCAGGCAGGACTAAGAAAGAGGGCAGGAGGTAGGAGGCTGGAGGCGATAGCAACAGATGCCACAACAATTGCCATTTAAATGGACAACAAGAAAACACAAACAGCAGCAGCAACGACAACAACATGAGCACGCTGAAGGACACTTACAAATGCTGGCACAGGACACGCATGAAAATGAAATCGCTCAGCCATGATATGAGATAGAATAAAATGTAAATGACATATATGTATGCGTGTCTCTGCATCTGTTGAGAGTGTATGGCTGTATTTGGAGATTCCTGTTGATCCAAGTACACTGCACTACAAGCTTACCTATTCATGCAGCTCAACATTTTTTGGACAGTGTATCATCACAGCCAAAAAAATATGAAGCAGTGGCACAATTCTCTATTAAATAGAATGATGTGAGGCAGCTGCAGCAGCACAAATTGATCCATGGCTTGGCATTTTAACTGCTTTCTATTTCTGGCTCGTAAAAAACGAAGCTAACATGGTTTTATAAACAATTCCCTTGGCCATGCCCAGTCCAACGCCCCTGACTTTGTGTTGAACTGTTGCAGTGACCGTTAGTTTTGCTTATTCCCATTTGTTGCCTGTGCTTACTGTTGTCCAAATTTATTACGGCCACTGGAGAAAGAAACGGGGCAACTTTCTACGCCAAGCTGCAATAGCAGTTTTTTGTTTCCCAGTTTCAAGTCCAGTTTTGTCAAGAATGCTTTTTTTTTGTAGTTCTCTTGTTCTGCACTCGCCTTTTTGTCACATAGCTTTAACACATAAAAATGTTATTGCCCGATATGTAGTTGTAGCTTATGCTGATTTGTGTTGACCTAGAATAGTTGCTCCACCATATTCCCTGTGACAAGGAAACAGGCAAACGAACTGAACACGAAACGGAAAAAAACCCATGAAATGTTATGGTGGCTTTAATACTGATTTAAGGGCAGGCATACGAAATGTAGCCCTGATTTTAATCCCAATTGCAAGCCATGTTCACAGATGTTTAGTAATGGATAGTAGAGCTTGAAAAATGTACGTTAATTATTTTTGAAAAAAACATGCTTGAATTGTTGCTCATTTTCGATAATATCTCATGCTCAATTAGCCACTTAACATTTTATTATCATTCACATTTTTAAATTGCCTCCGAGGATAACCTTTTTTTGAGAAATTCTCGTCTATGCTGTCCGAATTTAATAGCTGCTTTTAACACTTACTAAGTTGGTCGAAAACGTTTTAGACGGTTTCCTCTCATCAACATTACACTTAATTTGCCTAACCAAACTGCCCCAAAATAACGATCAACGGACTTTTCAACAAACCCACACACACACACACACACACAGAAATAACAGTACTCTCTCACAAGCACACACACAGACACAGACACAGTTTGCGCAAAGTTTTAACGTTTATCTGTTGTCTATCAGCAAATTTTATGCGATTTTGTTTACCTATTTTAATGAGAACCAAAAAATGTGCGCACAAAAGAGAGAAGACCGAGAAGCGAAAATGAAAATGAAAATACTGGGCCGTAAAACCTAACGGAAAACCAGGTCAAAGTAAACAAAATGAAATAGAAGGAAATTTATGCAAAACTCAAAAAACGCACGAAAAGTGCGATTAAAATCAACTGCAAGTGACTCGATGTATATATGTCAGTATATATATATATTTATAAATGTGTGTGTGTGTGTGTGTGTGTGTGTGTGAAAATAGCGTGTGTTGTATCAAATTTAAATACACAACAGTAAAATAATGAATTCTTTTGTTTGTGTTTGCTGCTCAATGTCCATGTGGGCGTTCCAAAAGGAAGTAAAACACAACACAACACAACAAATCGAATCGAAACGAGTAAAGTAACCAAAACAACAGCAAAATAAAATAATACTACAAATAATGCAAATTGTAGAGAAATATGATTTTAAAGTGTTGCTTGGAAAATCAAACCAAACATATATGGAAATTGAGTGTTGACAATGGAACGTACTCATCAGCAATTTTTGTTGATAATTTCTGTTGAAACTTGGAGCTCCTGAAGTTGCAGGAGACTGTCCCTAATAAATTATTAAGTTGTCCGGGCTGGCCAGGACGAGAAAGACCATTTCAATGGATCGCCAGTCTCCTTTTGTTGTCCGGCTAATTGCACGCCTTTGTGCTGAAATACGAAAAAGCAATTAAACTTTTGTATTCAGCTGCGAAGGCTCACATAATTACACACAGCTCACCAAAGTGAAACAGAAGAGCCAAGAATAATAATACAAAAAAAAAAAAAAAACAAAGAAAAGAAAAACCCAAACGAAACGAAACGAAAATGGTGGTGAAAAGAGAATGCAAAATACATCAGAAGAATTATAATTTGAAGCGCTAATAATGTACAGCATAACATAAGAGGAGCAAACAGCAAACTTTTCTTTCAAATTGGAGGGCGGTATGTTTCCACCTGGGCGTGTCAGGAGCACTGGTCAAGGTGTTTGCATCAATTCCATCTACTTCCATCTACTGCCAACTGAATGCTAATAGCTTTATGCTCATATATTGTATTTGGCAAGACACATGCTCCGGATCTGCGAATAGTCTCCCTTGCCTCAGTCCATTTCAAATGGCTATCAATAAAACATTGCCTACTTTCGGGGGCGTGCCTACAACCCATTACCGTAACTAGCACACACACATACAGACAGAGAGATAGAGGGACAGACAGAAATAGATATAGATATAGATATGGGAACGTGTGTGTTTATATTTAGCTTATTCTCAGTATTTTATATTGCCACAAAATGCTGTGTGATAGGTATACAATGACTACACCGCCTTTGGCCTGAAATTTGCCAGCGCAAATAAAAGTAAAAGCAAATAATGCACGGCAAACATTTCATTTAAACAATCAACGTCAATGATCTGTAAACAGCAATGAAAAGGGTTTTTTACAACACCGCATTTCGGTGCCAAACAAAACGCGTGTGTGTGCATGTACACAAACACACATTCATCATACTATACACACACACACACACACATACACGCATACTTGTACACATTGTCGTCGTTGGCGGCCATTGTGCATCGCATAAACACACACTTTAAAAACACATCAAGTATACGTAGCGTTGCTTGGGCGTTCGGTATACATATGATACTCAACGTGTGTGGAAGACACATTTGATATGAAGGTTGCTCGCGGGTCGCTGCTGGCCCACAAGCCGTGAAAATGTTTTATTCAACGGCAACAAACCAAACTAAATAGAACAGAAAAATGTATGCGAGTGTGTTTCTAACAACCAACAACAAAATACAACAAAACACTGAACACAACCAAGGAGTTCCGCCTTACAAGTAGCGAAAAACAAGCCAGCTAAATTTTTTGCCTTCCCATCCACACACATACACACACCCACCCACACACGCACATACTCACATGTATGAGAAAAGGAATGCTAAAAAATAAAGCAAACTAAAAATAAAAATAAATAAGTCGAGAGCTAAAAGCATTGCCAAAGGCAGCGTGTGGGGCGTAAGCCCTAATAGCATTATATAAATAAATCCTAAGCGAAATATTTACGCTAATTATGCAACATCAAGAGGCAGCAACAGAATTTTCAGAAATTTCCAGAATGCCACTATTCGGCTTAAAGCTGTAATTAAATTCATTTGGCTTCAATAGAAAAGCAGCGGAGGCAAGTAGAGAGACAACCTCATGTTAAATTGCATAAAACTGACATAAAATACTAGTTGCTATCTCTCTCACTACTCTCTGTCTCACTCTCTCTCTCTCTCTATCTCTCTCTTGATTCTCCTTTTCGCATGTTGGTTCATTCTTAACACTGAAGTAAACACATGTTTAGAAGGCAGAGACAGAGAAATAGTCGGAGTAAGAGCAACAGAGAGAGAGAAAGAGATGTATATATATATATATATAGAAAGAGACAAAAAAACACAGAGAGAGAAAGAGATAGAGGGAAGAGAGTATATCAGGCAGTGGATGCAGACGCAAACACTCTGGGCTGTGCACTGTCTCCTTATGACTACTACAAGAAAATGCTCAAGTAATTATTAAGTGCTGCCTGTGTATGTGTGTGTGTGTGTTTGTATCTTGTCACTTTTTTGTGGCTGTCTCAATACTCTCGAACACTCCCCACACTGTTGCAAGAGTGTCTCATGTGTTGCAACGTAGTCTCGGCTTCTGCTCTCGTTTTTTATGCAGTCTGTGGCGCTGCCAAGTGCTGCTTGCCACGGGGCGTATGCGCAATATTTTTGAGGGCAAATGTCGCAGCCACATTGTCAACAAACTTGAGGGATTATCAGAGTCAACAAACTGAAGGCAGGACTTAAGTCCGCCAGCTGGCTAACTTGGCTAGCCCATGCCCTGCCACTGTTGAAATATGCATTTAAGATGCAAACATTTGCTTGGCCAAATCAAATTTTCAGTCTTGCCACAAGCTGCCAACTAATAATTTAATTTAATTATACTGTGTATATGTCTATATCATATATAGTGTGATTAGTAGATGGTGGCTGAACGACCTACGGTCATTTGTGCAAAATTTAAATTTAATTTTGTTAATTTATTTGAGGCAATAAATTGGCCAGTAAAGACACATGTCAAGTCGGCAAGCGCCATATCAAATGCATAGACATGTTAAAAATTCTCAAATATGCACTGTCTGTGTGTTCAGTGTGTGTGTGTGTGTGTGTGTGTGTGTGTTTTGGGAAAATTAGTGCTCGCTTTAATTGAGTTTGTTAATATTTTAGTAATGGCCATTGCAGAGTTTCATTGGCCTGCGTTGCCAGCCAAATGGCCAACTTGCAACTGGCCAAAATTATTACATGGCAGCTGTCAGGCAATTTTATGGCTTAAATGTACTATATATGTACTATACTATGTAGGAAAAACTAATTAACTGGGGCTCGTTATATTTGTGTTTTTATGAAACTGATTAATTTTCAACAATTAATATTTATGCTGATTTACATAGTCGGCAATAGTACGAGTGTTATTGCAGTTGTGGATTCGGGTCTAAGGGTTTGAGGGCGTTTTATGTTAACTTAGTTGAGGTTGAGAGCACCCAGACAAATGGCGTGCACAAAGCAACGGGGGCATCCCTTTAATGTTTCCGGGTCAGTCACAGCAGTCACTTCCCTTGAGCTCGTTGTCGTCGCTTTTGTTTGTCAACATGGACGATGACACCGACGACACACCAACCAGCCTCAGCCAGCTGAGGCAGCCAAGGAGTCGGGCTGCCTGGCGGGCAACTTGCACTGGGCTGCTCTTGATACTAAACGCCGCCAGCTGCGCTTTTTACACTGGACAGCCGAGTCAGCAGACAAAGCGTTTGTGCCCTCCCAGCCTGCCACCTTCACTGCCTTCACTCCTCTGACTGACTGACGGGCGGACTGTCTGTCGGTATGTCCTTCGGTCTCTCGTGCGTCCATTTTGTGCTGTGCACTTGAGTGACTAAGCTTGTGTTGCCGCACAGCCTCACAGCCTCACAGCCTAACAGCTGGATGGACCTCCCTCTGCCTATACCTCATTGCCATATCCTGCAGTAACAACAACAACAACAGCAACGGTACAAATGAGCACAAACTGGCGTTGCGGATCACCCACCCACTTGGGGCGTCTGTGCACATTTGCGTGTAGACAAATTGAGCAGGACATTGAATTGTCAGCAAACCCGGGCACAGATGCCAGCAACGGTTGCAACACAAAGCCATTGCCAAAGCTGAAGCTACGCAACAGCCCTTGACGGTCTGAGGACCACAAGTCCTGCAGGCTCAGTCAGGAGACGCCTTGCGCATGGACGTCGCTGCTATGCAGTTGGCTGATTATATTGTTGACGTTGATGTTGATGAAGCATGATTTGGACTTTCATCTTTATTGCATTATACTTAAAAACTATTAGCGCCCAACAGCGGATGAGGATACGGCTGAGGCTGGAGCTAACGCTGAGGATGCTCCTCCTGGATTGTCCTTGCAGTGTCACTCACTTTTTGCCTAGACTGACTGCATTAGCTGAACTGACGTTGATGCGTCTTTTGATGCAGCTGCGAGGGTGGCGGGACAAAGTTTATTAGATCATTCAATGTGCGCTATTAAATGATTTTCAACATTAAGTCAGTTTGCCCCACTCCTTAGATGAGATTGTTAAACAACAAATTATCATTTGCGCAGTTTTGTTGATCTTAATGTTAAACAGCTTTTGGCTTGTAAATAAATTTAACCAGCTAGAAAATAATGTGAGCCACTCAATAGACAAATAGCCATGGCCAGGAACCCGCTAACAAATCTGCCACTAAAATGTTGAAAAGCTTGGCCAGCGTGAATCTTGATAGAGATAATTTATTAATACCATCAGCGACAACAATAACAATAAAATGTAAACAAACGACTGACAGTCAGCAGCAGAACCACAACATGGGGATGGGGATTACTCCTGGAAGAATAAGGATAAAGATGAAGAAGAAGAAGAAGGAAAAAGAATAAGGGTGACAGTTATCAGCTAAGTTTAAAACCCTTTCTCGCTGAAAAGGTGTTGCATGTCATTGGAGTTCATTTCAATGCACGAGATACAAATCTCACAATAGCGCCCAAGCAGCAGAAATTATAAATTGTGGCCAACTGGCTGACCCGCTCGTTGAATACCAACAATGGCCGACAGTTCACCCATCCTTCCCATACAGTTGGCCCAAGGATACCCATAACAAAGCAACAATTCAAGTGTGCGCTAATCAGTTGCCGCTCTCAGTATTGGCATTGCCAATGCTCCCACATCGTATCTATTGCCTGGCTGAACATTTATTGTAAATGTTGATGTATGTTTGTGTGTGTGTGTATGTGTGTGTTCCTTTGGACCCACTCCCATAAGTTTGGAGAACATTTGAGCTGAATTCAAACTGCTGGCATTCTTATTTACAATGAGCTGCCAACACGCAATGGTAGCCCACATCGTAGCCCCATTGTTTGATTTTGATTTTCATGCTTAAAGTGCCAGGCCAGCATTGTGAATGATGATTATGATGATAATACTTCTGATATATAATAATGACTTTGATATACCGCATTCAGTTGTCTGTAATAACTCAATTGTGCTGATCTATGGCTACAGATAACCAAGGAGACTACTACTAAATACCTTTGAATAGCTAGTCCACACCCAAATCAAAATATGAATTCGTGACTTGTGGGACTTGAGGTTTAGAAGGGGACTCCAATGACCGCTTCAAATTAGCTGTCAGTCGATTTTGCATCAGAAAACAGTTAACACATGCCGATACCATCTGGAGAGTTGTCTCTAAGTAAAGCCATCCAGTTGATAGAAGGCAATTTACCAAGTGTCAAAGAGTGGAGCAATTAACTTGTTACTCTTTGTCTAAGTCGCTTTGTCAACAAATCAATCAAATTGACTGGGAATTCATCAGCAGACATTACTCCCAAACCGGCCATGTCTGCGGGTTGAGAGTAAATTCAAACTTTTCCAACTATTTGAATTTGATTTTGATGTTGAATTTGATTTTGAATTTGATTTTGAATTTGAGTGGGGGGATGATTGTTATTATTTGCATTCACAAAGTGGGTTGAAAAATGTACTTCATATTGACTTAACTGAAAAGTTAAATTTACGAATTTTGAAATGTGGTCTCTATGAAGTTAGATTTTGCGATATCCGGTTACTAATTAAAATTTAAAGTTTATTATTGTGCCTGCCCATCATCATCATCATCAACATTATTGACGCTTTAACTTTTCAGCAGTGAAACTATATATGTATGTATAAAGTCAAGTTGGCAAAGGTTCCTTGAGCCACAATTCCAAATAATTTAGTTGCCACCTTCGAGTGCAGGTGAAGCCGCCAGTCGGAAACTTTACAACTTTTGGCCCCAACTGTTTGCACAACACACATCCACACACCCCCACACACACGCACACACACTCATCAGTAGCAGTAGTAGTGGTGTGTCAGCTGAATGGTGAACTCGTGAAAGGGGGCGATCATTTACCATAACTCCCAACGACATTCGGACCTTATATTATTACAACAGCTCATCAAAGTTGAGCGTGTATGGCTCGATGCGTGCTTCAGAGCCAAACTCTCTCAGCCTGCTCCATACATACACATAGGTTACACACACATATACATATAATACTTTCATATCAGTGCCGATGTAGACGTCGCTGTCGCTGTTGATGTCTACGTCGGCATCAGCAATGGCGTCGCTAATGTAGATGTAAACGCTGCGCCGGCGTCTGCCCCGAATGCCCCTAGGGGGTATGTGGCAAACGAGCCCTCACTTTTATCAAGCAGCCCGTTGGGTATTTGAGCTGCAGCTATGGTAAACTTTGCCGAACCAATGCCGTGTGGTGTGCTATGTGGCATGGTCTGATGGTGATGGTCGTGCTGTTATCGGCTGGCAACGAAGCTGGGGGCAAGTGGCAGCTAGAAGCTCACCTGCAACTCGCCTGGCATTTAGTCAAAAAGTTTTTGCTTTCGATTTGCTGGTGAATGGTGTATATAGAGTATGGTATATATGCCGTGCCGTGCCAGGCCGTGGCCAAAACGCAAATTGTTGAAAGTTTGCACTGAAGTCGTTGATTTCATAGCTGAGAGGTGAGCTCAACTCGTTCAGAAAGTCTACCAAAGTAGTTGACGTGAATATCGAAGGGATGGCCGGCACAATAACCACCCAGGTATGAGTATGGCAACTTAATTGAGTAAACTTCTTCCACTGCAAATGCCAACGAAACTAAACTCAACGAATCCAAACTGAACTAAGCTGAACAGAACTGAACGAAACGAAGCGGGGTACTTGAAAGCCTTGGCAAATGTTTCGATATATTGCTTGCTTTTGTTGCCCAACCACAAAACCGACTCTATCTACCTTCATTTTTACACAACTTCAACTCCTGCCAACTCTCCACTCTCCGCTCTCCACTCTCCATTCACCACCTACCGCTTTCTAGCAAATTATTTGTAATGCCAGCAGCCGTTGGCAGCATCCTCCGCTGAATGCAACAGCAGCAGCAGCAGCAACAACTAACAATAATTTGAAGCAGGCAGACTCCGCCTGATGTTGGCCAACAAAAGCCGACTTCAGACTCTGTCTTGGCCACGTCCTCCCACTGCTGCTGGTAACGAAACTAAAATCATGGCCCGGCCCCAGAGATTTGTGAGCGTTGCAAATGCAGTCAAACTGTTGGCGTACTCAGGGGCTTTTTAATTGTCTGTTTGTGTGTCGGTTGCCAATGGACAGACACAAGCTATATGAGTGTATGTTCATTGTTGGCTATCAGAGAAAGAGATAGGCAGATAAAAGAGTGATAGAGAGAGAGAGAGACAGAGAGAAAGAGAGAGAGAGAGAGAGAGTACATGCAGCTTGATTGTTTTCTTATATGTAGTTCTAAGTTGAGCTCATTTGTGAATTTTGCGTACTCTCTCAACTGACTTTATTCTACTGTTTAGCACTGTCTGGCAATTAAGTTGGGGTATTTGTACAGATTTTAATTAGACTATCACCAGAGAGCAGATCCACTTAACATTAAAGCTCAGATATTGTATTGTGTACAGAAAAGTGATCACATTAGGGTGATTGTGGCTCGGTTTGTCGCTGTGCAACAATTTCCATTGTTTGTTTCTTTTCAACGCCGAAGAGAAGCGAAGCGACGAGTGGGAGGACGGAGGACTGAGGAGTTGCAGCCACCACTCAATTTATGACATTTTGACAGCAGTTGTTGCAGTTGAATCAGAAACTTGCTCTCCAGAGTAATTGCACTGCTTTTTCACTTACAAACGCGCAATTTAGTGGATTGCGTTCTCTGGCTCTGGGATGCATGTGTCGAGGCGTATCCACAGCCCACTGAAAAGGATAGAATAGGAGATAAGAAAGAGAGGCATATATATAGACTATGAGAAAGAAGTGGTATAGAGTTCACTTTAAGTTGACAGCAGTCTTAAATCAGCCTAGGCATGCCAATAAATTGACTTCTATTTTGCTATAAGTTTAGTAATAAGTTAATTTTATTCTAAAAAAAAAATTAATAAAAAAAATCTAAATATAATAATGGCTGCATTTGGAAAAGCTTAATTAAGCAAACTCTAAATTTGTTGCCGTTACTATGATCTTGGCTTATAAGGTCGAAATGGACCGTGAAAAGTTGCATAATTCGTTTGTTGCTGCAATCCTGTTTGATGCCATGATATTTTCCTGACTTTGGTAATCTGTAATAAAAACTTTTCGGAATGGCGCGTCATTAATTTCATCCTCAAGGAAAGCTGCGAATAGAGGGAGATGGAAAGTGTGTGTGTCAGAGACAGAGAATGAGAGAGGTTGTTTGATAGAGAGAGGGGGTGAGCATCTGTATCAGATACTTCTATGCATATATACATGACTTGACGTCAAAGTGAGCAAAATATATACAATTCTGGATGCTGAAATATGCCCCAGTCCATGCAGCACACACACACACACATACATATGTATGTATACACTAATGTGTGTTGTATGTGTGTGGGTCTGATATTAATTCAACAAATTGTTCCTTAACAAGATGAGAGGAGGTACGGAGGCACAGACGCTATGTCGCGGCAGTTAAAAATGTATGCTTCCTCCACTCTCCCCAATTTCCTCTACATCTAAGTCAAAGTCCTTCCCACGCCTCCTGCTCCCACTCGAGATTGAGAACTCCACCTAGTCCTCAAGTATTCGCCGTGTTAATCGCTTTATGTGCAGCGCGTAGATGTCTTATTTAATGCAGCAACTGTGTGCGTGCCTTTTTCTTATACATGTATGTTTACACATATACATACATACACACAAACATACATACATATATGTAAGTGTAAGTGAGTGTGTGTTTTTGTATACGTCTTTGTGCGTACAACAACCTAGGGCAATATACGCACAGCTGCCAAAATATCTTACCTTCATTTCATGAAATGAAACAATTAGGACGAAAAGTTGCTTCGTGTCTGCTGCTCGTTGGGGCTAAGGACACTCTGTCTAAGTGAGTGTGTGTGTATGTTTGTGAGAGTGTGTGTGTGTTGGGTTTGGCTTGGATACGTAACCCTTTTTTATAGCTCGACAAACATGTGTATGCTTGTAAACAAGACTCTGCCGATGCTGCTCTTGCTGTACTGAAGTTAAATATATATATGTATATATATGTATGTGTGTGTATAATTGTATCTGTGTATGTATGTATGTGCTTGTGTGTGGGGGAAAATGTGTGTGCGTTTAATGACAAAATAATTAGAAAACTTTTTGTGTACTTTGTAGCTGGAGCTGTGTTGATGTGGCTGCTGTCTGAACCCCTCACCTCACGCCCACTTGCCTCAACGCCCCCATTTGAGGTTGTAGAGCAGCAGAGTCTCAGCCTCCGTCTCTCCCTCTTTAAGTCTCTGCCGGAAAGCATTACCCCATCAATGTCACCGCCAATTTGCTACTGGAGCTCGTCTCTCTAACTGCTGCTCATTCACTATCTCGCTCTTCCTTTCTGGAGTCTTTGAGGATAACTGCGATACTTGAAAACAGTCACACGCATTTGCAAATTGTCCTGCATACCAACAGCAATAATAAGAAACACCAACAACAACAATAACAGGACAAACACAATTGTGAGAGCAACAAGATGCCTTGGCAATTACCTGACGAAGGCTATACCATTGACACTTAAGCGACAGTCAAGGATTGGGTTGGAGGAGGTGTCACAAGGGGAGACTAGAGTCGGGAGCTGGGGGGAAATAATTCAAATGCTATGTTAATGTTGAATTTTAAGTAACGTTGACATATTTTTGCCGTCAACTGATCTATTTTTATATGCGGTTGGAGTATGAGTAATAAAAGAATTCATCAGATTTAATATCGATTTTTAGTTAGCATAGAGTTGAAACAATTAATGGTTATTAAATCGACAGTATGCAGCCAAGTGTTGGTAATTGGTTAATATGCAAACACAGGAAAAGGCGTTCCCACTGCTCTGGCATTTTATTGAACTTGGCAGCTGCTGATGTCACAGCCACTTGGCATTCATCTATTAAATACTTGACGCATATGCCACGCATATACTGCTGCTACTTAGGAGGAGAGTGGCAAACATTGATGCAAATGTTGGTAAACAGGTTGCCAGCCAAATTGAATGCTATGCAAACATAATATATGTCCAAGAGCATGCTCTATACACACTCCTCTACCTCACTTCATCCCTCTCTCCACTCCACTGTTCGTTCTATTTGCCTGTCTGGCAATCCGTGCTGCCGGCCCACAGAGCGTATGCGTAACGCAAGAGTTGCCAGTCACGAAACATCCTCGGCACAACGTGGCAGCTTTCAAATGCTTAAACTTGGCATTTTCCTGCCCTGGCTTGCTTTCGTTTGCTTTGGAGTGTGTGCGTGCAGATGTTTTTATTGGAGTGCGTGGCAAAACACTTTAACTTGCTCCGAATGGAAACTGGGCTAAGTCGACTGATGGCTAACAAACTCGCACATCCACACACACAGCCTTGCTAAGGGCAAAGGGCCAAGCATTGTGTTGGAGACAGACAAAACAAACTTATGCAGATCTTTCAAATCTATTTAACAGATTACTGAGATTTAATTACGAAAACAAGCCTTCAAATTTGTACAATGCAAGAGTGCATTTTGATAATCCTTGCACTGTAGTCAGGACCTTTGCACTGATTGATATATTTCCAAAATAAACTGCGTAATTTGTGTTCGTTTTATCGATGAACTACTGCATGGATTTCTAAAAATAGTTCAAGCTATCCATTAAATGCTTTAAAGGACGTTGGCCAAGTATTTCCATCCCCATTGCCTTCATCCTGCATTCCCCATTCGACTCGTCGTCCATATGTTCCTAAGTATTTGCGGTGGGCGAATAGAAAAAGTTGATTGCAAACTTTGTGAGGCCACGTGTAGAGAGAAGCTTCGGCTTCTGGGTCGCCAGTTGATTTTCCAACAGTTGAGTTTATTTTGCTGCTGAACAGAGTTTTCGGCCAGGTGCGTTGAGCAGCATCTCCCACCTTCATATGGAATGGTATGGCATATATTTTTATGCTATGTACCAAAGAGGCAGCAATTTCTTCTAGCCATCCTGCTGCTGCTTGGCCAAGTCGAGCGTGAAATGTTGATGAAGTAACCTGCAACTAGTTACATGCTACATGCTACCTGCCACACTGTGCACTACATGCTGCTGCCATTGAGTGTGGAGTGTTAAACTGCAAAAAGTTTCCACAGTTCGCTTGGCTTTGTCTAAGCACAAATTAGTTGCTCCTCCTGCAGGTGAACAACAAAGGGACCTGGTTTGCTGCTCCACACATTCGGTTCTATTTTTGTAGAGTTTTCGTATTTTTCGGCCAACAAATGGCCAAAAGTTTATGTTGTGCATAAAACAAATTTATGTATAGTTAGCTGCTTGTTGCACTTTTTTATACCACTTGTCCCATATGCATATAAATAAAGCGATAAAAAAAATCTCGCTCTCCAAAATATATATGTATATAATAAAAACATGCACAGGAGCAAAACCCAAAAATGTTGAAGCAAAACAGCAAAAGTTTTGCAACTAGAGCATGACATGATGTAGAGTCACAGCCACAGGGAGACAGGGGAGAAGAAACATAAAAGAGAGACAGAGAGAGGTAGAAAGAGGGAGCAACAACCATGGATGTAACATGAGAAGGGGGTATGGGTATCCAGCATACTCACAACTGCCGAATAGTATTCAGTTGCGAGGACAATATAACCATGTTAAACAACAATCAGAGTGGAAATACAAACCACTCGGTGGTAATTTTGCATGCAACGCTTAATGTCTGTGGCAAAAGTGCCACTGATTTCGGCAGACAACAATTTTTTTCATTTTTTTTCTGCTCACTGTTATTTTCATAGATACTTCGCTCAATCTGCAAGCCCCGCACAGTCCGAACTACAACCGCAGCAACAGCAACAACAACAACAACAGCAACAGCAAAAGCAACAACAGAAACAACTACAACGGCATCAAATTAAACGAAACCTATACAACATTTGCCGTGCCTCTGCAGCGGCATTGGCGCACTCCAAAATTTGAGTGAGTGGCTGCCCGCATTAAAAATCAGGCAGGCTGCAACCAACAAAGGGTATACGCAAAGGGAGGCAGGCAGGCAGGCAGGCAGGAAGGTAGGCGGGCAGGCAAAAGGGCGTGAGATGGTTGCCAAAATGAACAACACTGTGGCGAAATCCGAAACGTTGTTTGCCTCCTCGTCGTAGTTGTTGCAGTTGTTGCTTCTGCTTCTGTTGCTGTTGCTGTTGCTGCTGCTGCCGGTGGCGCGTTGTCTAAAGTTTGAAGTGCGCATAATAAGGCAGGCAGAGAGTTGGCAGAAGCACCCGAAACTATGGCAAATTAGTCGCTGCGGATAGTGGGCGATAGGGCGTGCATGTGAAGAGCAGCTTGCCCTGAAATGTAGGCAACACTTTGCCGGGGGAAGACGTTGCTTACTTTGGAAAGTGAAATGAATATCGCTTTCATTACAAAATTGTTAATGAAGCTATTGAAGAAAGCTTCAAGTTTTGGAGTATATTCAAATTATGCAGTACATTTTCAAAGCATGATTGGTGAATTTAAGATTTCAACATTATACTTATTCATATTAAGACTTGTAGTTACGAAAGGTGCACTGAATTTATAATTAACTCGAAATTAAATTGTTTTTCTGTATTTCTCTTGCAGTTGCTTGAAGGATTATGTGGCGACGCGTTGTGTGGCATGCAAAAACGCAAGTGTAACTGAACAATGCAACAATTTGCACACTGCACACACCTCAATATGCTGCGGCATCTACAGCAAGTGCATAAAAGTTATGCTCAAGGCAAAAACTGTGTTGTACTACATGAAACAACTTAATTAGCTGCTGCGCCAACATTGCAAAAAGCGGCGCATTCAAACGAGCTGCAACAGTAGAGTGGAGTGGAGCTCTGGCCTCAAGACTGCAAGAGAAACTGCAACAGCAACTGAAACCGAAGCTGAAACTGAAAAAGAAACTGCTACAGAAACTGGGCCAGAAGAAGCTGCCATTACACTGCAGACGGAGAAGAGAAATATTCAAGAAATATTTGTTCATTTTGCTTCATTAGTGCTGGCGAGATGTTTAAGGCCAAACAGGGCAGCGGATGCAGCAGCCACAGTGCGTGCAACTTCTGAGACCACCCCACGACCTCCAAGTGAATAATTGCAGAGGAGTGTGAGTGTAAGTTTGCTTGTGGGTGTGCGTGAGTATTGAGTATTTTAAAGAAAATAAAAATACCAGAGAGAACAAAGCAAACAAGTTAAATAAATAACGAATTGTGAACAAATTGTAGGGCAAACTTAAAGCCAGCAAATAAATTCAAATTTAAATTCGAATTCGTATTCGAATTCAAACCAAAAGAGAAAGAGAATGGATTTGCTAAAATTGAAGGCTGCGCCAGTTGGCGATGCAACTAGAACTAAAAGGAGTTCGCGCACTTCCGACACAGCAAGGACTTCCACAATGCACGTAACAACTTCCTACGTTTACTCCTCCTCGTCATCCTTCTCCTCCTCAATCACCAGAAGCGGCAGCAGGACGGGAGGGAAACTGAGCAACGCATTCGCCTGGCAACGATATTTGGCGCTATTCACATTGCTGCTATTCGCAGCGCACATCAATATTACTTCCGGTCAAATCGATTGGGATGACGACGATGATCCAGGTGAGTAAGTGCCATGCCAAATGGTACCATAACAAAACATTCATCGTACGACAACAAAAGCCGAGCCACTCCACCGTGCACGGTTCGCTACACCTTAAGCGCTGTGATTTGCATAAATTTCCAGCATTTTCCCATCGACATACATACACAGACAATAGTACAATAGTTCAATCGATGTGTATGTACAGTATAAAGGAGCAGCTGTATCTGTAACAGACACACTGAAAGGGGCAAGGTGCCGGTTGCGGTGGGTTGAGGTAAATGTAATAAGGTGAAAGTTGATACCACAAACAGACAGGAACACAAGCGTTTTTCAATTAGATTTTGGTTATGTTTTTGTAATTAAGTTATATAGCCATTACGTATACGACCTGGTTGCCGTCTACACTCTGCCAGAGTCTTTTAATTAATCGCAGATTTATAGCTTGAGGTACTACGAATATCTGTAGCAAATATATGCGTATGTATATGTGTGTCAGTGTGTACATGTCTATATGTATAAATGGTATTTTAATTATTCAAAAGCTACAATTTAAATATTTAATGAATTCATAAGTCTGACAGTTTAATTGCAAGAGTTTTGCCATAACTTTGTTTTTTGGGTGTGGTGCGGAAGTGGCCGCAACGCGAACCACTTGAAACAGCACAACAACTCGAAACTGGTGTGGTCTCATCGGAGGGGGAAGGAGGAGTACGATGAAGTGTACGGGGATCCATGTGGGCGATATATAGTATTTATATATTTACATTTGAATTTCTCTGGGATGGTGCGTATTCAGTGGACAATCGATACGAGAAACGATAATATTTATTAAGATTCTCAAATTGTCTATAAATAAATGACCAAAATCAATTATTGGCAAACAATTAAAGCTTAACGACTATTGTTTATAGACTTTATAATTTAATTGATTTAATACATATATGAGTATTCATATAACTATTTTTTTTTGTATCTATCTTTTATAATTATTGTCATAGTGCGAATTCTTTGTTGTAACAAAATCACGGGCATTGTCTCATTTATCGATTTTTGGCCATTGTCTGACAAACAGACATACATACATTCATACATACATACATCCAAGCATAGTTAGTATGTATATATAGCATTACACACGCTTTTAAGCTAACGATGCAAACTGAAAATGTTGACAACAAACATTTTTCAAGCTGTGCACACGTTGTCCTTTCTGTCGCTTTTGCCATTGTTGCTGTTGTTGCTGTTGCTTTTCGGTGAGGTAGACCAGCCTTGAACAAATATACAACTGCACACAGCGTGTGCTCAACTGCGTTGGGCGGTGGCAGGGTGGGTGGCAGGCACCATCAAAACCGACGAGTTGATGGCCCCGCCCGTTGGGCTCATCGCTTAAATAGGACCAAAATATGTATGTAGGTATGTTGTATGTAGACGGCCTGCTGTGATTCCATTTTCGCTTGCCGTTTACAACATGGCAACATTTTTTGTTCGTTTCTCTGAAAAATATGATTTTGCATAAATTTTGATATAAATGGAAAGCTGTGTGAATGCGGCCTGAGTCAAGGCTAAGATAAGCGCAGGCATTAGCCTATTCCACTGTCTTCAAGTGCCGATTCGTCCTGCAGGGACCACCACCAAGTATACGACAGCGCAAATAAAAAATTACAAAATCAAGCCCATGTCAAACACGGCCAAGAGAACTAAGGAAAAATAAATTAAGCCTACTCACTGGTCCTATACACTGTTGTGTGTATTAAAATTAAGATATGTATTTAAAGCTTTATGCAATTTTTACATCGACGTGTAACTTGAAGCTATCCACAGTTTATGCTTTTATAGCTACAGGGTATGAAAAGTTACAAATTTACGCAAGTTTCGGCTATGCAGGAGCTATAAACAACTGACTTGCCACAACCGAAAACTGTAAAATTATGAAATCATAAAAATATTTTTACGATTACATAAAAAACTTGTGGATATGAGGAATGGGGGCGTGGCACCCACACACACACACACACAGACACACACACACATTAGTGGCAGCGTAGACACCAGCCGTGTCGCAAAACAATTGCGTGATATCACAATATTTAACTTTAGAACTACCGAAATGAGTACGAGTTCTATGACTTCATTAATTATCAAACAGCCGAGCTTGAAAATGGCAAAGAGCCTTCTCAAGCCTCTAAATATCCTGTATAGTAGTTCTGCCCCGCCCAAGCCGCGTTCCTCAAAACCTCAAACACACATGCACACTCAGGCAAACACACGAGAATCCTAAAACTCAACGCCATATATTCACATTACGTATACGATACGTAGTAAATATGTGAGGGGAAGAGTTCCAACGAAATGCTGATGCGACCTTAACCCTTATGTGTGCCACGGTGTTCCTCAGGCCCATAATTCATGTGGTTTTCATTTGTTTTGATTAGCAAATTAATACAGCGTGATCTCGGCTCTGGACTTGAATTGTTTAGCTAGCGAATTATAATCATAACGTGACTCGAGTTGGCCAATAAAATTTGAGTATTTTTACACACATTTTTCTGCCACTGCCTCTGCCTCATGCCTCATGCCTCATGTCACCTCCAGTCTGCTATCTCGTTCGCACTCTGTTGCGCTGTGCGTGTTTCACTTTCACCATGCAAACGCACCTGTGAAATACTACAACAAAACAGGCCAACAACAAAAACAACAGAATCAGGCTTTGGGCATAACAAAATTTTAATTTATGCCGTGTTGAGTGCGTTATGCCCCAATTCCTAGCGAGGAGTGTGCACACACTTTAGAGCGTATGTGTTACCTGTATGTATGTTTGCATGTAGATAGAGAGTTGCCCCAACGTCTCGTCTATGATATGAGCCGCCGACACAGCTGTGTGTGTATGCTAATGATTTCTCTACGAGTATGTGTGTATATGGGGGCGAGTGTGAGTGTGAGTGTGAGTGTATTGCCGCTATAAGTCAAACCTCAAATCGGCACTTCTAGAGCGCGCTCTATAGCTCATTTTGTAGAAGTTCGGTTGACTCTTCGCTCCTCGGTCGTTGATTGTTGCCACTGTCGTTCGATGGCGCAACAAAATGTTGGATTTTCCTTAGGCACGCGATGTTTGGCGTTCGTTCCCCCAGATATGGGCCATGATGGAAGCGAGTAAATGAGTAAAATGTATAAATGTGCTATGTGGCATACATACAACTGAACATACATACGTTTGTACAAATTATAATTCATATTACATATTTGATGAAACACATTCAATCATTCGCCTCTTCTCTTGGCCTCTTAGGCTCCTTTGGCCGCCAGAAGCCGGCAGAAGCCAAGCCAATAATTACGCATTGTTGCCGTGTGGTTATTTTTAATGATAAATGACCTATGCAAAAGTGTTGGTAATTTTTCGGAGCTTACACCAAAAATTTAACTTAAGGGCTGTTTATTTGTTAGCTGGCGCCTATTGCCTTTGCTCTTTTTTTAGCTGCTGCCCTTCCACTCGACTCGCTGGTATCCTGTGGGCGTGGCACTAATGTTGTGTCAAAAATACTTGGCATTTCCCCAAGACGTAGCCAACTCACACACATAAAGTCACTTATTCAAATACTCATACGCATACATGGAATACATACATGGGCATTCATATGTGTTTATTAATGAACAGAGAGCAATGACAGCGTGCGGGGGGGGAGATATACCATCGTCTGCCGGCGCAATTTGTCATATGTCAGAACGTAATGCAGTTACATAATAATTAACTATCTTACATATGTATGTGAGAATGGGTGTTAATACCTCATGCCCTCGCACTACATGTGTCAGTGCTTTGTTTTCATAAGCAACTGTGATCTTAAGTCATTACCATAACTTAAAACTAAGTACTAAAGTACTTATGAGTTATCATAAGCTTTATCTACTGAAAAACGTTCTATATGTTTTTAAATTATATCCGTAGAATAATTTAACTGTTTGTTAATGTTAAAATTTAAAAATATAATAATATAATTTCTTTTGTCTTAATTTCTGGCTGCCACTGGTTTTGAAACTACATTACTGATCAACTGAAATATTTAATATTTTAAAATGAGTCAAAATGGTTATGGATAGTTATAGTTGGTTATTGTACAAATATCAAAATCGAAATTTCTTCAGAACAGGCCCAATCCATACTTTAAATGGCCATAACTTAGCTAAAAATCAACCGATTTCCAAAATTTTTGCATTTTTGTCAATGGTTATGATCATATTTTGAATGTACATCAAAAAAATTTCCATAATAAAGGTGTTCAATTTTGACATATTTATGGTCATTTTTCAATACTAACCCCTTGCAAAAATATCAAAAAAGTGAAAGTTTAAAAATCGGAATTTTTTGTGCCCAATTGATTTCTGTCATCAAAATGAGTATAAAAAACGTTACCGCATTTGCTTTAAACCAATATTTTGGAAAATATGGCAACAAATCTGAAAAATGGTCAAAAACAGCTTTTAGAGAAAAAAATGAAATCTACCTCATCTTTGAGAAATCATAACATTTCCAAAATTTATGCGATTTTCCGTATATTTGCATTTCTGTATATGGCTTTTATCATACTTTAAATCGGTACCAAAAGCTTATTATATGTTTTGAGAAATATGGCAACGAAAGTAAAAAATTGCAATAAACCTGTCTTTGGTAAAAAAAATTGGAGACTTTTGCAACTTTGAGAGGCCATAACTTGACTAGAAATTAACCGACTTTAAAAATATTTGCATTAGTATCAATGGTTTTGATAATATTTTGAATCTACATCAACAATTTTTTCATACTGTCAGTTTTCAATTTTGATCCATTTTTTGCCATTTTTCCATACCTACCCCTTGCAAAAATGTCAAAAAAGTGAAAGTTTTGAAATCGGAATTTTTTGTGCTCAATTGATTTCTGTCATCAAAATGAGTATAAAAAACTTTACCGCACTTGCTTTGGACCATTATTTTAGAAAATATGGCCACAAATCTGAAAAATGGTCAAAAACAGCTTTCAGAGAAAAAAATGAAATCTACCTCATCTTTGAGAACCATAACTTTTCCAAAATTTATGCGATTTTCCGAATTTTTGCATTTCTGTATATGGCTTTTATCATACTTTAAATCGGTACCAAAAGCTTATTATATGTTTTGAGAAATATGGCAACAGAAGTAAAAAATTGTAATAAACCTGATTTTGGTAAAAAAAATTGGAGACTTTTGCAACTTTGAGAGGCCATAACTTGGCTAGAAATTAACCGATTTTAAAAATTTTTGCATTTCTATCAATGGTTTTGATAATATTTTGAATCTACATCAAAAATTTTTCCATATTGTCAGTTTTCAATTTTGATCCATTTTTTGCCATTTTTCCATATCTACCCCTTGCAAAAATGTCAAAAAAGTAAAAGTTTTGAAATCAGAATTTTTTGTGCTCAATTGATTTCTGTCATCAAAATGAGTATAAAAAAACCTTACCGCACTTGCTTTGGACCATTATTTTAGAAAATATGGCCACATATCTGAAAAATGGTCAAAAGCAGCTTTTAGAGAAAAAAATGAAATCTACCTCATCTTTGAGAAACCATAACTTTTGCACACATTAGCCGATTTTTTATATTTTTGCATTTCTGGATATCGCTTTTATCATACTTTAAATCGGTAACAAAAGCTTATTATATGTTTTGAGAAATATGGCAACGAAAGTGAAAAATTGTAATAAACCTGTTTTTGGTACAAAAATTGGAGACTTTAGCAACTTTGAGAGGCCATAACTTGGCTAGAAATTAACCGACTTTAAAAATTTTTGCATTTCTATCAATAGCTTTGATAATATTTTGAATCTACATCAAAAATTTTTCCATACTGTCAGTTTTCAATTTTGATCCATTTTTTGCCATTTTTCCATACCTACCCCTTGCAAAAATGTCAAAAAAGTGAAAGTTTTGAAATCGGAATTTTTTGTGATCAATTGCTTTCTGTCATCAAAATGAGTATAAAAAACCTTACCGCACTTTCTTTGGACCATTATTTTAGAAAATATGGCCACAAATCTGAAAAATGGTCAAAAACAGCCTTCAGAGAAAAAAATGAAATCTACCTCATCTTTGAGAACCATAACTTTTCCAAAATTTATGCGATTTTCCGAATTTTTGCATTTCTGTATATGGCTTTTATCATACTTTAAATCGGTACCAAAAGCTTATTATATGTTTTGAGAAATATGGCAACGAAAGTAAAAAATTGTAATAAACCTGTTTTTGGTACAAAAATTGGAGACTTTAGCAACTTTGAGAGGCCATAACTTGGCTAGAAATTAACCGACTTTAAAATTTTTTGCATTTCTATCAATAGCTTTGATAATATTTTGAATCTACATCAAAAATTTTTCCATACTGTCAGTTTTCAATTTTGATCCATTTTTGGATTTGCATACTAACCCGTTGCAAAAATGTCAAAAAAAGTGAAAGTTTTAAAATCGGAATTTTTGTGCCCAATCGATTTCTGGCATTAAAATGAGTATTAAAAAACTTTTCGGCACTTTATTCGAAGCACTATATTAGAAAATATGGCCAAAAACGTCAAGAAACCTCAAAGTGGTCCTTTTTCCACATTTTTTATTTTGCCCAATCGATTTCTGGCATTAAAATGAGTATTAAAAAACTTTTCGGCACTTTATTCGGAGCACTATATTAGAAAATATGGCCAAAAACGTCAAGAAACCTCAAAGTGGTCCTTTTTCCACATTTTTTATTTTGCCCAATCGATTTCTGGCATTAAAATGAGTATTAAAAAGCTTTTCGGCACTATATTCGGAGCACTATATTAGAAAATATGGCCAAAAACGTGAAAAAAACCTCAAAGTGGTCCTTTTTCCACATTTTTTACTCTGACCTTGTTGAAATGTCAAAAATTTAAAATATTAAATTAAAAATTTTTTGTGCCTTTTTCTAGCATCAAAATAGACATCAAATTTTTAGCCGATGCGAATTTTGAGCCCCATTTTAGAAATATCACAAAAAACTTACTCAAATGGTAATTTTTTTAAAAAGCGGCTTTAATTGATTTTAAAAATTATTTGTTGCTTCAATTAATGAAAAGTATAATGTGATTTTACAGTTTATTGTCAAACAAGATCGTTATTTAGTTGCAAAATTGAGACCGCTTAACTTTGCCATGTAATTACTTGACAATCTGTAAACGGTATTTCTGATTCTAATAGGTTTAGTTGTAATGAGAAATCTTAAATGATTAGCAATGTTCATGACAAACAGAAGAGAATATATCTTTGCTAAATTCCAAGCAAAATATGATAACAGAAAATTCGTTGGCATTCTTACAGTCGCCGTCAGTGTCGCTATCTCTGTCTCTGCGAGTATCTATCTCTGTCGCTGACACTAAGGCTGTCGCAGCAGACAATTTCAAAAAATTCGTTTTTGTGGAACGTATAAATTTTCTATTGATTTATGCCAAGTTTGCATGCCATTTTTTCCGTTCTGCATAATTTCTGCTGTTGGCCAAATTGCACTGAACACACAAAGTCTACTGCAAATAGTTTTGGGCACAGATATACTAGGCGGCTGGCATTGCGATGGATGTGACCATGGAATAGGATGGCAGACGAGCACGAAGGGATCTTTAGCTGGGGCTAACACAATTGTTGCGACAGTCACTTCGCGGCCAACACTCACTCGAATGCTACTTACTCGCCCCAAAATGCCGCATACAATTGTGACTGCAACTGTCGTAGCTCGCAAATGCAACCGAATAAAAGGGACAGAGAAAGAGAGCAGCCATAGTAGCTGACTGGTCCTGGGCTGGTCTGGCCATGACACTGGCACAGGCATGAACTGTTGCGATGATGGAGTTATCCATTTATACTAGGATTTGCATATAGCGAACAGCGTGCATTGTCCGTGATTGCCGTTAGCCGGAAGCGGCCAACGAGACGCTGACACATGACATGGAAAAATGAAAAGGAAGCTTCGTCTCATTCCAACCGGGCCAACTGACTAGCTAGCTGGCTGTGTTGCGGAGTTCCATTCCACACCACACTACACCAGCTGCAGGCCCAGTTGACAATCCTAGATGCAGAGAACTTCTTCACAACATACCCCTCTGCAACAAATTCGATAAACACACACATACACATTCAGATCACATGTAAATATGAGGTTCTTCCATTTCCGCCCTCGAACGGAAAACGGTTAGATGGGAATTCAAACAGAAAAAACAATGGTTGCAACATTGCTTAGCTCTCGACTAGTTAGAGTGACGCACAGTTAAAAGTCAAAACCATGTTGCACATTCATCATTTAAAGTAAACAATTTTTGATTAATAGCCACCACCAAGCCTTGCCATACGAGAAGAGGAGTCCTACACACACACACACACTTCCAAACACACATGGCGTGCACTTTATGCAACATTTTTCCAATTGCTGCCATCACAAGCGAACAACACAAAAAAATTCAGAGCGAGACTGGGAGAGAGAGAGAGAGAAAGAGTGAGAGAGAGTGTGAGAGAGAAATATAAAACAAGCCAAAAAAAGAAATCAACCACTCTCAAGCACGTACAACCAAAAAAGAAAAAAGAGAGTCCCCAAACAGAATCTAAGAGCGGCGCTGGCCTGGACAAGAGGAGAGGGATGCCACTCCTCACTACACATGTATACAAATTGTAGTTGCAGCTGCGCCCATCACCAGAACTTGACTTGGTTCGGCACGGCACGGCTACTCGTCCAGTTGCCCAACTGGCCAACTGACCAACTGTCCAACTGTTCGACTATCCAACTGGTTAGTTGGAAAATTTGTAACATGATTGCTGACCACCACAGTCAGACAACAGCAATTTCATCGACAACAAGAGGAATCTGGGGGGGGGGAGAGTCCCGGGTACAGTCGAGAGGAACATTCTGGAGCGGAAAAGAAGGTCAACGGCGGAGAAGGACGCATTTTGACTTTTGCATATTTGACTCTCTTTTTCAAATGCGGTTAGTTTGGTGTTGCTGATGGCCAATGGCCATTGGCCAATGTCCAAAGTCGGATAGCTGATAGCTGATGAAGCTGCCTTATGTTGGGCCAATTTGTGCCGTCAACCGTTGTTAAACTTGCAACTTATCAAACTTATCATAGAACTGAGGACCCAAGGCCACTTAATGTGGGTCCCCTTTGTGAATTTCAATACATATTAAGCGGGTTATGCCGCAAAAGGATTACAACACTTTGGCCAAAAGCATATCATTATGCTTAAACAATTTTTTGACAACTTTATTAGGTTTCGTTTTGTGACCCAAACAACAACAGGAAAACAGAGCACACAGCATACAGCCACTGGACAGAGGGACCCCAAAAGGGTTCCACTTACGATTCTTCGGAAAGGCGTGCGAAAAATTCTAAACAAATAAATAAGACAAGCTTGTAGCAAAGGCCAAGCAGCCAAGTAGCCAAGAAATTGCTATGCGTCATGCGTTAGCGACGAAAAAAAAAACTATTTTTATAGCTGCTTCGTGTTGTCGTCAAGGTTCAGCACAACATGCACTAGGGAAATGGCTAACAAGGATATAGGGATGCTGGCAGTCAACATGGTGAATTGGCGACTTGGCGACTTGGTGTCTTGGCGATAAGTC
Organism: Drosophila quadrilineata; assembly: GCA_018150725.1. Classification (NCBI taxonomy): domain Eukaryota; kingdom Metazoa; phylum Arthropoda; class Insecta; order Diptera; family Drosophilidae; genus Drosophila; species Drosophila quadrilineata. The sequence goes on from JAECWN010000356.1 coordinate 533,674, forward strand.
AACGCAGCAAAATGTGTCAAAATGCGCAATTTATTTAATTTTTAGCACACGCTCTGATATAGGATAGACTTAAGCAGCTCCAACTCGGAGTAAAGTCATTTTCATACTTTGTTTTCTCTATATTTGTTTGTAAATTTACTTTTTATCTGAATGTGCTTGTATGTGTTTGTGTGTGTGTGTGTCGATTCGAGTTGACGCTATTTAAGCGCAAAACTTTTAAGTTGCTTGGCAAAGTTTCAGAGCAAAATAAATTGGATTAAACCAAAAAGATGGCACCAGCGCGGCCATAAGGCAACGTCACAATGTCCAACAACTTGCCAACTTAGTTTGTTTTTATGCTGCTTTTCAATCCCATTTACCCATTTGCCTGTCCATTCATTCCGAATGCCCGAAAGGTCTCCAGCAACCATATTTCTCATTTTTTATTTTATTTTATTTTTTACTTTTGCTGTTGCTTTACATTCTCATTTTTATATATTTCCCTTAGAGTCGAACAAATGTAAACGAACCCCAAATTGGTGAAATGCACGTGCCCCATGACCGGGGCAGGGAACCCTTCTTGCTCCTCGTGGCCAACTCATTAGACAAATGAACGAAAACTAAACGTACTAAGCGTATGTTTACCCAAAGTATTTCTCAAAAAACTTTATGCAGTCCACAGAGCATGTGGCATGCGGCATGTGGCATGTGGAATGCGGCATGAGCTGTATACTCTGGTCCAATCGCCAAATCAAATAGGGGGCAACGAAAAAGTTTTGGTATGAACCCAAGCCTGAATAACCATAAATGTCAAAGTCAGCCAAAAGTTTGCATAGTTTTTGACTTTCAGCAGCAGGAGCCACAGTAGCAATGGCAGTGTTATGGGAAAAGGACTGGGTGGAGAGGTCATCTGGTTGACATATTTGCTGGGGGATTATTAATTGAAACAAGTTAATTTGCGCTGAATATTGGCCAAGCAGCCAGCCACCAGCAGCAGACAACCAACCGAACACAAGACATCGTCGACACAGACACTGTCAAAGCAGTTTGCCCAATGGCAATGCCACGCCCCTTACCCAATGCCGGCCCCCCAGCTGACCCAAGTGAACTAAGCAAGGGCTTGCTAACAAGCAGCACAAGAACAACAAACACCCCCCACCAACAACAACAACAACAGCAACAGCAACAACATTGACAAACAAAAAGCTGACACAAAGTTATTAAGAGACATCATGTTCTGTCCTGTTTCTTTCCACATGTATGCGATATGCTCTGCTCTCTTCCGTTTCATTCCATTTCATTCCGCTCCGTCCCGTTCAGTTCCGTTTCGTTTCGTTTCGTTTGGTGCTGTGTAAAAGGATAAACTTTTCATATGCTTTTGAATTAAACACTCTTGTGCTTTTTTCAGTAATATTTTCATATTTACTACATATATATATATATATGTGTTCATTTGGCATATGCATATCTGGGCTAGATAAACTTTTCTGTGGAGCAACAAAAACAGCTTATAATTAGCATTTAAAGACAAGACAGTTGGGCTTAAAAGTTTTTTTGCACCATAAACAAATATAAAGCAGAAGAAAGAGTATGCGGGTCACTATGTTGGACATTTTAAGGCTTATCTTAGGGTGTATGTTGACTACCAAAGATTTGTCTATACATCTATCTTAAAGTGAAATCGTGTGTAGATACAACTAGGAGAGTGAGTACATAATTTTCTATATATAGTTATAGTTTGGTCTCATTATTTATGCTTCAAGTTATGCTGCTAACAGCACATAAACTGCCGAGTGCAGCAGCAATGCCAACAACAACAGTAGCAACAACAACAGCAGCAACAACAGCAGCAACTACACCGCAGCAGGCTTCGTCTCGTAAACCTAGAGTAATCCACCGCAGCTACGGCAGTCCCTGTAAATAAGTACTAAACTTTACCACGCTTGTCTGTTTTTTGTTGCTTTCTTAATGTTGCCGCTGTGGTTGTTGCTGCTGCTGCTGTTGCTGTTGCCGATGCCAAGGCGCAAATGTTTTGTGAAATGCGCTCAAGTCATAAATTTTACAGAAAAGCAGGAACAGAGGGGTATATACATATATATATAGAGAGAGAGAGGGGTCGCGGAGCAGGGCACTCGCGCCATTGACTTGCATTGACTGTGTCTGTCTATGTACATGGCATTTACTTTCTGTACCCACTGTTGGTTGTTGTTGATTTTCTTTCTAGAGCATCCAGATCCTTACTATATACATATATACATATATAAACAGCACAGGCAACGGCACTCGCCACAAGCATTTTGCTTTTATAGTTTATTGATGCCGAATGCTGAAATTGCGAGCGTATTGATGCTGAAAATGTTTAAGCTGTAAGTCTTCAGCAACCAGTAGAGAAGAAGGGCGGCAGAGTGGCACGAGGGGAGAAAAAAATCTGTAAGAAGCGTGGTTTAGTTATTTATTTAGTTGTTTGTACTTCATCTGGCAGCCCATAATGTTGGTGATTATCAAGACTGGCATTGGCGGGTTAAATATTAAAGACACATAAAAGCAAGTCAGCATGCAACATGCAACATGGGGCATGCAGCATGCTGCAACATGCAACTGCACAACTTTGCGGACAAGTTGCGGACATGCTGGTAACCAGAAGCCCATCTGCTGCCCGGCACATGGCTGCGGAAATGAATCAAATGACTCTGTGGCCGGACAACTTCTATGGCATGGGGTACAAATATGAATCTCCAACTTGCAAACCAACACATAGAGACACGCACACACAGAAAGAGAGATAGAGAGATAGAAAGAAAGAGAGAAAGAGAGAGGCACATGCAATCTCAAACAAAATCTCATATGTGATGTAGAAATTTTCCAACTAATCGGATTCTAATGGCAAAATAATTATCAGAATACTGCATAGTGCCACTCAAACGCAACACACACACACACACAGACACACATGCACAGATACACCGACAGCGACATATACATAGATATGTTTGTATGCTGTGGATTCATAAATTTAGGAGTGCCATTAGTTTTACATTTGCGGTTTATGCTGAGGATAACCGCAAAGTGAAAAGCCGCAAAATTTTCAAGTCATACGGAAATGAATGGGCAACCAGCGACGAAATGGAGTTGAGTCGACTGGAAACAGATGCCAATGCAGTTCCATTTTCAGAGATACTTTTCAGTTACACATACATCTACTAATTTCAGACGCACACAGTTACAAGAGGGTTTTCATTCGCACACATACATACGATGCACATTCGTTGACCACATACATTGTAAACCTGGCAGAGTCCCCTTTTGGGATCGGGGGTTGGATGGGGGATGTTGCACTCAGTGGTTGCTTTATTAGGCAACCATGCATATCAAGTATAAAGGGAGCAAATTTATATCTGTGTGTGTGTTTCAATTTCAATCACGGTTTTCAATTAATGTAATAACAAGGTTCGGCATTCGTTATGATACAATATTAATAAAGTTAAATGGATTGGGCCAGAGAAAGAAAGAGTGGGTGAGGAAAAACCTCTGCTTATTTTACTAAATGAAAAATTGTCAATTACTTTGCTTACTTAAAGCGCACTAGCTGCATATTGGCAATTAAACACCAAATTTATAGATGTAGATATACAGATATAGATACAAATACAAATAGAGATATTGATAGGTATACTGAGTAAGACTCTTGCAACGGAAACGGAAGCAACCACAAATATGGAGTAATATAATGGAAGACAATGAACAACAACAGTAAAGATAGAGATACATTTGGAGCCACAAACAGAACCACAGACAGATACAAACAACTGGAAGGAGAGAGAAAAGCAGCTTTGTGATCAGCTCAATAATATTTAATTAAATATTTATAACCGCTGCATAAATTCAAACATTTGCATTCTGGCCGAATGAGGAGTCAAGTGTAAATAATACTCCGAAAATGCAATTTCAATTCCATGCAAATATCGATGCATGAATATATCATGTATTTAGTGCATACATTAATTTATGTTATTTATGCAGTCACAGAAGGAGCGGAAGAAGGACATGTCTGCTGCCAATTGATTTGTATTCTACTCCTATTTGTATTGGTCGCCAAATGTTTTGGGTAGCTTGAGCGTCATATGGACTAGGCTAATAATTCAAAGGATCCATTTTGAATTTTTAAAAAAACTTATTCGCTTTGAAACATCAGCTTAGTGTTGTGCTTTTATACGTATATACCCTATATGTCAACTAATTTTATTTGTAAAGGGTATCAGCAAAGAAAAATCAATAAGCCTAACTCAAATGTGGCCACTGAATTAACTTCACTCTACACGCATGGCAGGCGCCATCTTCCCCCATCAACTGCCATTGCCACTGCCGCATGCTCGATGCCGCATGCCCCTTGGCGAGTGCTTAATGCGAAAATTCAATTAGTGGCATAATTAGTTGTGGCAAGCATTGAAGTTCAGATTTTTTGGCAGCTTCCAACAGCAGCAGAAGCACCAGCAACTAAACTGAATGAATGAAGCAACCATAGAAAAAAAGAGGAGCTTTTCATTGGACACACTGTGCACACTGTGCTTTTGTTGATCTTTTACTGGCATTCAGTGTAAATTCCTGCCATTCGCAACGCTTGATTAATGCGCCTTAATTAATTCAAGCTAATTTAGCGAACAGCCAGAGTTGCTTTAGTATTTAAGCATAAAAACTTGCCTTGCTTTAAATCAAGCGAGAACGAATTTAAGATTACTCCCCATTCATCCAAATGGAGAATCGGCCCCAAACCTAATTCCAACCAGAACGAACATTGGCGCATTGGTGTTAATTAACTAAATGCAACAGCAATAAAATTGATTGTTTTCACTTTGTTTGCAATGCAAATTGCTGTGCCGCGTGCTGGATACGAGAATGGCGACTAATCCCAGAGAGCAGAGCAGAGCAGAGTAGAACGGCAACAGTAGCAGCAGCCAAGAGAGGGAGACAGGACGATGGACGATACGTGGCGGAAATTTTGCGAAAATTGTTGTTTAGCTCAAATGACGTTTTTACTAAAATATGCGCGGAAATGCGGTTGTGCCGTGTTTTGGAAATTGCAGTACAGCAAATTTAATTATAGTTTAAGCCAGAGAACACATACACACACACATACATCCAGGATATGCTAAAGGTATTTGTAAGATAGAGACGGAAATAAAGGGAAAAGTGGAGAGAGAGAGAGAAGTCGCGAAACAAGTCAAATGGCAAGTCACGTTTCAATGGCTAATGAGGTCATGTGTAAGAGCCAATGCTGACTGCAGGGCCAAGTGTCTGCCATTCATGATGGGATGTGCGATTCCCCATCTCTCTCTTTCTATCTATCTCTGTCTGTCTGTCTGTCTGTCTGTGCTCTCGCTCTAGGTACAGTTGTCATTCACTGGCAAGCACGTTATAATAATGCGAACGTGCAGCACCAGCGGCTACAGCCCCCCCCCCAAATCCTGCATTCCAATCCTCGCATATTCCCCTGAATTGCCGGCGACGGATATCTGGTTGAATAACTAAAGCTAACACTAACTTGGCAAACATATGAACATGAAAACAGGCCCATATCCTAGTAGATGCACGCCCCGACTCGGACACTGGCCAGACTTTGGCCAGAACAATATGTCAACACGCACACACACACACATACACACACAGGTAGAGAGTATGTGTGTGTGGCATATAATTTTAGTTTCCGCACACACACACAGCACCCGCTTCGTGTGTCCTTAAACTGTTTGCATTATTATTGCGGTGGCAACTCCCCTTGTTGCTGCTGCTGTTGCTCCTGCTGATGTTGCATGGTCATTTGGTGTGTGGCAGTTGCATTGCAATTACAATTTGTTGCCTTGTATGTTGCTGTTATTATTTATACAGTCATGATAGATGTTAATTTGAATGCGATATTTCATTCGCAATGAGATGAGAGTTTTTCGAATTGGAATTTCAACTTTTTGGCAACATTTTAGCATTTCCAAAAACTACAATTAACCTTTGACCAATTGCTGAACTCTTAAACACTCAATTTAACACAAATATTTGTAATGTTTAATCCGTTCAAATTATATTATATATTTTTGTTACAAATTGATAGGATATTTTAAAGTTGACGCAAAGCCCCGAAACTTTTGCCTTAATTTTGATAGATCTAACCAAAGTCCGGGCTGCAATCGATGGATACGATATTCTGCCCTCACATTTCACATGTATACACAAACCACACACACATACACACAAATACATGTTACACACACACACATATATATACCCACATGTGCATGCCTGAGCATTTGTCCGTAACTCTAAATGCAAATATGAGCCCTTGGGGTCGTCCCGTTTACGTACCTACTCTCTCTCTCTCTCACTCTCTTTCTATCTCTCTCCCTCATTCTGTTTCTCTCTCTAGTTACTATACTCTACAGTGACGACACAAAATGAGGTTTCACAAGTGCCCTAGGTACAGGCACTGAGCGCAGCCCAATAATGGAGTCACGTCGCAGTTATGAAAAATATGCGATAATCCCAAGTATAAGTTACAGGGTCTCAGCTCCTCCCAACTCTGCTCTCTACACACACACATATGCCTGATAGGATCAGTGAGTGGCCCCCAAGAAGACATTTCAGCGTACTTGTAAAGTTTCTTATCAGTGGCCAAACAAGAAATGAAAAGCAAAAAGCTATTTAAACTGTGCCTGCATATGTGTGGCTGATAGCAGTATTTTGTTGACTTGGGTTATATTAGCTTCCAATTGGGATGTGACATTGGGGCAGAAAGATACTTGGCAATTAGATGAACAGAACTTTTTAATGCCTGCCCCACTGTACTGGGCCATAATTTGATAACGAACCAAAAAAACAAAAAATACAAACAGTTTGCAACAATAAATTTGCATAGCATGAAAATTCATTCACCTGACGAGACGACGAGATAAATTCACGTGCTGCTCCTGTTCAGCACGTGCTCAACATGTTTAAAATGCGCCACATTCGTTTCACTTTAAAACGCCAAATAAAAATATATAAAAAAAAGATTTTAAATATTGTGTAACAACAATGGAGGCGCTGGCCCAGATAATCAGGAAGTGGCGGCTTATTGAGCGCACATCAAAAATTGATTCCCAGCCTCCCTTCATCCTTGGAGGGGTCTTCGTTGTCTCTGTAAGGACGCAATCGATACAAGCCGAGTACGTGATTGTTCTGCTCAGCAGTGCCTGCATTTTGAGCCAAACAATAATAATTCATAATAATAATGCGTGTCCTTGCAAAAGGCTTAATGCGGCACATTTAAGCGAACTTCCTGCAGCTGTAACTGATAGCACGCCACTCACCTCTAGGTTTTTACCCAGGCAAAGCCTCCTCGTCTCTTATCAATATGCGTGCGCCTTAAGTGGCATCATGATGTGCCAAAGAACTCCTCCTCTTTCCTCTACTTTCCTCTTACATACCTCATAGAGCAACATACGCATAAGTATCCCTTCTGCCATTTGCTATCTTCTCACTGCTGTCTCCTGTCTGCTGTCTTCTGTCTGTTGCCTGCTCTCTCAACTATGCGTTTTTCTTTTCATAAATTTTTGAGTGACATTTTTGATGACACCCGAGCTTTGTGCCGTGTGCCGACTAAAGGCACCTGTCACCATGGCCAAATGTTGCGTGGCATACTAAAGCGCCAAGTGTTTAGATGTCAACGTGGCATACGAAAAGCTTACCTCGAGTCCTTGCATACCCTTCAAAGATCGAGAGATAACTGAGAAATCCTAGCCCGAAATCAAAGTGCTTTTCCTTACATTTAAGAAAATTTCACCGAAAGCCGAACTGTACTTAAAGTTCAATCTGTGGCAAGCAAGAAATATTTTAAGGACTTTTTAATATGGCGTAATGTAAACGTAACTGATACGTCCGACGATGACACCGCTGGCATACCCTTTACTTGGGTGCTCCTAATAGGCAAATGTGGGAGGCGCTTTTTGACATTGTCGATCCTTCTGGGGTTGACATTGGCGCTGCTTAAGGAGATTATCTGTGAAAAGGTTACGCGTTATGCGTTATCACGTAACATAAAGCGTAATCTCAAGCGCGTGGTTTGTGTTTAAGTGTGGAGTCTAGTAGATTGCTGTTTAAAATTTGATGCATGCCAAGGCTGAGAGGGGGTGTTTTGCCATTTCCTTCTTTGTCTTGAGCGAAAAATTAAACAGCTACGCCCAACAGTCAATTGTGTGGCCCGGGGCCACGAGCAGGCGCAATTCGAGCGCTTTAAACTGACTGGAGGTTTGTAACCTTGAAGGCCATGCCCAACTTGGAGGAAAAATCAATTGTGTCTAGGTACGCGCGAGTTGCGCTTTATTCAATTTTAACAAAGCTAATAAATGGATGTGTAGCGAATATATGCGGGTTGTTTGCCTGTCATGTCGCCATAGTATAGAGAAAGAGAGAGAGAGAGGGAAGTGAGGGCAACAGTAGACGACGTTTCACGATTTATGCGCCTTACACGCTAAGCCAAAAAGTATGCTACATATGCTGCAGGCAAAGGCAAAGGCAGCAATGCCGCATATGTTTGGCTCTTCGGTAAGCTGAAATTCAAATTTTTACGCTGCCTTTGGCATTGGTAGTGGTACTGGGTACTGGTAACTGTTAACTGGTAACTGGGACTTGCTCTGAATCTGCCATTGGCAATGGCACTGGATGTGGCAGTGGATGGGGAAGTGGAGGTGGCTTGGATAGCCCCTACCAGAAGGGGTTGGCTTAAATGCGCCACGCCATTTGTCAGTGTAATAAAATCAAACACAGCGCTCTGAAAACCTCAAAACCCGTACAGCTTGGTAGAGTTAACACACACAGCAGGTTGTGGCTCCGGGGAGGAGCTGTATGGGATGTATGGTTATGAGGGAGGGGGTGGTAGAGGGTTCGCCCCAACTGAGCGCATGCTATTGAAAATTTATATTGGCCGCATTTGTAGCTTTTGGCTTGGGCATTACCTTGAGCGCTTTTTGAAGTTTTCACATTTATTTCACTTGCCTGGCATTGGCAGATTTCATCCAATCTTTGTAATTGTATGCACTTCGTTTTAATGCGCTTTCGTGTCACTTTGACGCCACCACCGATGAATCCCACGAATGCCACTGTATACCTGTCCACAACACCATCGCCATTCCATGGAGTCGATCATCCCATCCAGACCGGGACGAGCCCCACTTTGTAAAGCACATGTCGATATATTTTTACGGCGCAATTTATTGCGGCAATTTCTCGCGCCCAAATGCAAATGCAGACGCTACGCGACCGCCACTGTTTACATTAGTTATCAGGCTTATTTATGTGATATCCTGGCATATCCGAGGAGCGTAGTATATCCAGCGGTGGCAATGGCAACCCACTCGACTAGAGTGCTGCTTGTCGCTTTAAAAATGAGACAGAGACTGCTGCCAAGTGCCTATTAAATTAAGTTTAGTGCCGCGATATGGCCAAGCCTTTGTCCTGCCAGGACAACATAGTGGGTGGTGGTCGTGGTGGTGGTGGGTGGGCGGTGGTCCAAAGGGGGGTTGGATTGAGGCAAACATTGAGAAATCACCAAATAATTGCGACGCTTACACTTTGTTGCTGCACTGGGTTGACGCTTATCTCTCTGGGCAACATTTGCAGCAGCAACAAAGTGTGGCAAGCTCGTTTATTCCTATGGGAACGGGCAACGACAAATTACAAATTCAACAAGCGCCAAGTGGACAACCCTCATTAATTTCGGTGCTGCTGCTATGGAGTGAGAAGTGAACTGAGTGATGGGGGAGGGGGGGTAGTGAGGTCAGCTAGGGATAGCTGCAAAGTTTTCTATTAAAATTAATAATGTTGCTAAAAACAAAGCGGCAACAACAACTCAACGAGCTTGTTAAAAATAAATAAAAAGCAGAGAGTGGAGCAAAGCACGAGCCAAGCTTGAGTTTGAGACTTTAATAAGTTGCGTGATTTGCTTTTCTAGACCGTTAAAAATTTATCAACAACATCGTCAATAAAATACCCAACGACATTACCAGAATTGAAAGGTTAATAGGCAACAGCAACAACATGGTCACAGTTTAAACTTTATCAGCAACTGATAAAGACTTTGAACGGGCTCTAGTTTTATTTAAAATTCATGTATGTATCTCATCATCAGTGGTGTATATACTCTACATTTTCCGTATTTAAGTGGATGCGTAACATTATTTTCTCGGAATTATTAATTTGGCTGTAAAGAGCCGCCCACAATTGTAATTGAAACTGGCAGCCGAATGTTGAGAAGGTGCCTCGCACATAACGACAAAATAATTAGCGTTATATTATGTTATTTTGTTTTGTTTTCTTTGTTGTATCTGTAGCACCACAATTGAGGCAGACAGCAAATAAAAAGAGAGATAGAGAGAGAGAGAAATTATAGATAGAATGTGGGTATGAAAGAGAAAGAGCCGAGCATATTACTTTTAGTTAATTAATTGAGTTGCTCGTTATGAATACTTCATAAAGTAAGACAGATATCAAGTTAGCCAAACAACCGCAGGTAACCTGAAGACACAACTGCCCTCAACACATACAGCGACATGCTTATTATATAAGTAGGTATATGTATTTGTATATATATAAATATATATGATATTTATGTGTATGTGAGTACATGCTTTAATTTAACTACGCCCAAATATTTGAGTCAATTTTCAAGTGCCTCGAGACTTGGCCTTTGTCTTTGCGAGCGGTGTGTAAATAGCGCCTCGGCAAACAAAAGAAGCAAACAAGCAAAAAACAGACAGAGAGACAGACAGACAGTCTGAGAAAAAAACTCAACAGCAACTTTGTTGAATTGTGTAGAAGGTCGACGAGAAGACACCCTCTGAACTATTACAATTATTATGTGATTTCCGCTGCGAATCATTTCCTTTCATTTGCCTTCATCTTTGTATTTGTTCGTTCATGCTACCCTCTTTTAGAGGTGGTCCCATTGTAAAGGATACAAACAAAAGCTGAGAGATGCGAATGCGGATGTGGATGAGGATGACGATAAGGGGAAAACGGCTGAGGGTCGCAAACTGGAAAAACAATCAAAGAAATTAGCAAACAGCGAGAACAGCAAGCAATAAAAGAATTGAGAAGCGGAAGAACATAACGCAATGCAACTACATAAATAATTTAATATTTCCACTTCACTTGCTGCCCTGCTTTCTGCTTTCTTCTTCCTCTCTCTTTCTCTGTGCACACTCTCTCTCTTTTCTATGTGCTACTTTTATTCATCCAGCACTTTCTTCTTCGTCTTTTTTTTTGCACTCTGTGCGACGCAAGCAAAATAAGCAATCGAATGCTCAGTTAAATGTAAGAAAAATCAATTTTCCAAACAATTTTACTGTGACCCACGCCATGGTTCCGAGCAAGGTCTCTCTCTCTCTCTCTCTGTCTCTCTTTTTCTCTATCTCTCTCTCCCTTTCTTTCTTTCTTTTTCTTTTAGCTGACATTTTGTTATGGGGTTTTATGCACTTGTCGCCGGCTGCGGGCAATGCTCTTTTTCCGCCAGCCCATCCTCTGCCACCTCCAGCGTTCCCCTTTGGTTCACCCCGCACCATGTTGGAGCAGGCAAATCAGGAGCAGACCAAAATCGCCAAATCACTTGAGTGCGTTGTGTTCGGTTCGTTCCATGGCATCGCTTCGCTGTCGTCCCGTTGTCCCCCCCTTGTCGACGGCGTTTAGATGAATATTTTTTGCTTGTTTTTCTTCTTATTTTAGCCATTGCCCCGATTCTCCTTTTCGATTTTATTTTTATTTTTGTTTTTGTCTCTAGTTCATTGTTTGCCTTTACAGCTGCTTCTACTCAGGCTTCTCGCAGCGACTCTTGTTTTGCATTGTTTGCTCGCCGAACCTCTGTGCCCAAAATGGCAGGCTAACGATTCCTTTGGGCCCGATTTCGAAAGCGAGTGAGCGAGAGAGATATGCCCAAGCTCCAACTTTCTCTCTCTTTCTCTCTCTATGTGTCTCTGTCTGTCTCTATGTTGGGGCAACGCACGTTTGGCGGCCCCTTTCGGCCAAGGGCTTCTGGCGTTAGGCGCTTCAATTGTGTCACGCATGCACGCACGTTGCTTCCGTTTTTCCGGTTGCCGGGTTTGCTATTTTTTCCTGCTTCCACTTTCTTTGTTGCTTCTCTTTCTGTCCTACTTAGTTTGTTCACTCCAACTCACTCAACAATAACAAGGAGGCAACGAAAAAAACAGTAACGAAAATGAAAATAAAGAGCAGCTCAACGAACAAAAACAAAACAAAACAAAAAAGAAAAAAAGTGAATGAAAACAGCGACAGACTGGAAAATTTGCATGTTTAGAATGTTTGGACATGTTGAAATCTTCTTGGGACTTCTTCTCGTAGCCAACATTTCTTTTCCTGCTTTTTTTTTTTTTTTTTTTGGATAAGTTTCTCTCCACTCGCTGTCCTCGGCATGAAAATGAAATTTGCATTTGACAGTGACGTGGACTTTTTGCAGTACTGAAACAGCCAGATCCAGGCTGCATATACTAGTATTTAAGAGCAGCAAAAAATATTTATATATTCAAATATACACAATCTGCCAGGAGAAAGGATCTGAAAAATTATATAGAGAGCACGGAAAACCTACCGCGGTTCGGCTTTCTTTTTTTTTTTAAGTCAAAGTAAACAAGAATTTCTCAGAATATGGCAAACGATTTCTTTACTCCAAAAGCCTGACTTGGCCAACAAAAGAAATAAATAAAAAAAAAAAAAAAAGAAAAACAGAATTCTTTTTAACGAAGCAGAGTGGAAATAGAAGAACAACCTACGTCACACACACATACACATGTAAGCGTTGTGAACACGTGTTATTGCATTTTGTGTCGATTTACATATGTATGAGAATGTGTGTGTGTGTTGAAATAGAGAGAGATAGATGGTAGGTGGGTTTCCAATTTGCTGGAACATTGGAAAGTTGACAACATTCAACATCCGCAGTGTTGGCCGATGGCATTATCGATTGTCAGCAGTCAAGAGTAATAAGTGGAAAAGTTGGACTATGACTATTTCTGGATACTCATCTGGAGGCTATTGCCAAGTCATAAGCGGAAGATGTTAAACAAATTTAAAGCACTCGACGCCCGAAGGTCATGTTGTCATTTCCTTTGCAACAGCACCAACAACAGCAACAGCAACGGCTGTGGCAAGTCAGAGTCGCGACAGTGGCAACTTGCAACCCCCACACGCAAATGCCACCGGATGCTTTGGCAAAGCTCAGGCTACAGTTAAAAGTTCAATTTGCGGAATGGCAACGACGCCTGTTACACGCTCAAAGAGACACATATACACAGACACATATTGCCACACAGATACAGAGAGAAAGAGAAAGAGAAAGAGAGAGCGAGAGAGATAGAGACACACACCCACACGAGAGCCAATTGAAGCGTAAGAAACAGAACAGAACAGAACTGAACTGAGCAGAAACTGTAGCTGCCAGCAGCCAGGATAACGTACAAAGTATGGAGGACACAGTGGCAGTCACAGCAACCGCAACAGCATCGCCAGCATCACCAGCACCATCACCATCAGCATCAGCGCAAACAGCAAAAGGAAATTTTGCGTTAAATTATTACTTTCCGTTTATGCAAAGCATTCGAGAGTTTGCCCACTTTACTTTAACGTTTGGATACAACCATGTTTTGTTGTCCTCACACACATACACACACACACGCCACATACCGAGGCAAACTTACTATACCAAATCTAGGAGTTGTGAGGGAGGTTGGGAGAGGGAGTTGCAAGGGAAATGTGGTTGGCTGCCTCTGTGCGAATTAGTATGTGCGACAAGCAAGGAAATTGCAATAGCATCTCATGATGCCACTAAATGCAGTGAAAGGGCGCAGTCTACAACAGCAACAAGAAGTGGCACAACAAAAATAAGAGCATCGCTGGTGAGGAGAGAACCTAGGAAAAATTGGAAAGCGGAGCGGGCAAAGGCAAAAAAATTCATTTGCTGCATTTGCAAAAATTTTCAGGCTGTCAACGAGCAAGGGGAAGGGGGAGGAAGGGGAGCGGCAAGGTAGTGAGGCAAAGGGTTGGAAGATAGCGAAACTGCAGCGGGTTCAACATTTGAAAGAACACACATGAGGACGAGCAGGATGAGGAGGAGCTGGTGCGGTAGGAGCAGCAGGGGGTGGGCTGTTTGTCTGCCATTCTGCCTGTCTACTGCCTTCGTCCTGCCTGCATATTACACAAAAGGAAAGGCGACGGGAGCAGCTGGCACTAACTGAAATGAAACGAAATGAAACGAAACGAAACGTAACATGGAAATTGCAGGCGCCGCTGACGACGCCGCAGTTGCCGCTACTGTTGCTGTTCATGTTGCCGCTGTTGTTGCTGCAGTTGCAGTTGCCGTTGCCGTTGCTGTTGTTGTCGTTGCAGTTGCCGCCCTCTATGGAAATTTTAAAGAAAACGGCGCACTTTTGTCATTTTAATTTTGTGGATTTTCTGTTTTCATTCCATGCCAACATGCCACAAGCGACCAAGGTTAGGCACCAAGAAATGTTTTTTAATTGAAAATGTTCTAGTCAGTTGTGTCCTCGTAATTGTGGGAGTGGCCTAAAATGAGAAAGATAGAAGGATATATGTACATATATATTTAGCGAGAGAGAGAGAGAGAGAGAGAGACTGTGATAGAGGCACTTAAGTAACTGAGACTTCCCAACTATTTATATGCACATTGATATGTACATATGTATCATATATCTAAGAACCATTCTCACTCAATAGCAGGCAGTTAGAGATTCTCTATCTCTCTCACTATATATCTCTATCTCTGTCAGTTAACATTTTTGCCAACTAGCATGCACGCTATGTGGCTCACATTGTGGCCATTTATCTTGCTCAAGGTAATAAAATGTCTATAATTAGTCATTTAATATACAGATTTCCGTTTTGCGTCAAGGGGCGAAAACTTTTTGCCCAAGCTCAAGCCAGGGGCAGACGAGGCTGTTGTGGCAGGCGAAAGAGGTGGGCAAAAGAGAAAAACAAGTTGAGAAAAATGCTAAAGAAACTTTTGTGGGAGACTGTGAGACTGTTAGACGATTAGACTGGGAGCCATATGAAGTGGTCTGGAGTATTGTATCTTTTGCCTGTGTGGGTAATTTAACCAGACCAAATGATAAACTACTAAGCGGCAGACTACGGACGAGTCTCCTCAGCCACTGCCAGAGCCAGAGCCAGAGCCGTAGTCGGAGCCGGAGCCGTAGCCGGAGCCAGATCCTGTGCCTTCCCCGAGTGGCGAACCTAAATAAATGTGCAATTAAGAGCTGCTCACTTACCGTTGGACCGCACAATTTGCTGCCAACTTTTGCTGCTCACATATACACATACAACTCCCACCTATGCACACGTGTGTGTATATGTGTGTGGCTGAGTAGGTGTGTGTGTGTGTGAGGGGGGAGGGTGCTGTGCACTTTTAACGTAATATGCCGTTTGCCTGCCTGAGCTATGAGCATTTTTATAATAAATCTTAGCGCTTCCGTTTTTGGTTTGCAAACTTCCTGTTGGCAACGGCCAACATCAGAATCTTGGCCAAGACAATGTAGTTTCTTTGATAGCCTGCCAACGAAGCCAGGCAACTCTCCTGGCCTGCACCGAGATTTGCACGCAACATATGGACTTCAACTATGCCTTACAGCCAGTGGAACAGGACAAGGTCCTGGCGTGAAATAGAAGACGCTGTTCATCGTTGGCTGGGGAGTTGGCATTGCTTCAGTGCTGGGTGTGCAGCTAACTTGGCCAACTTGCTGAAGAAATAAATCTTACAGTTTTTGCTTTATTGCTACATGCATGCAGTTAGCTCATCTCATTCCCCTTTCTCTGCCACAAAGGGGCAGTCAAGTTATTGCGTATACGCATCATGGTTACGCAGTTAAAGCCTTTAAGATTTTTATTTGGATACACGTGTTCTCATAAACATTTACATAATAAACACTACCTGCTCTGCTCTGTTTTGGAAATGACGCACGCACCTTACCGTTATTTTATTGTTGGTTATTGTTTTAGTGGCTGACAGTTTAACGAGCACTCAAATAAATTTTAATGTCTTTAAATGATTTTCACATGGCATGTTCTTGTGTCCGATTCCGATCCTTAATCGATATTAAGGTCAACCGATTGCTGCAGTTAAAAATAATCTACAGCTGAATCGGAGTTATGGCGTCAACTTTAAGGCCATAAAGCATCGCATGGGAACATTTTGTGAATAAAATATTACACTATAATAAAACAAAGATAACATCAGCTCCAAATAAAACGTAAATTTATAATTAACATTAGTTCAGTAATTGAGCAAGTTAAGATTAAGAGTCGGTGAGGCATTTTCATAATCTTTTATCTGTTTCTAAGATGAATCTTAGCCAAACTTTGCCAACTCTCAACTCTCCACTCCAAGCATCAACATCAACATCAAAGCAACAATTTGCTTAGCAATAATATCGTAATTTATTATATGCAGGATTTCTGGGAAGCACGCACAGTCTCACAGCCATCTCTCTGTTTCATTCTTTTCTCAGTGCTTTCGCAATTTCTTATTTTATTTCAATTTTATTTTATTTTATTTTGTCTTCTGCCCCATCGCTGACCAGGCAACTTGATTGTCAACCAGTTCAGTTGAGTGTCGTCTGTTTGGGTTCGTCCCGTTTCAAAGCTGTGCCTTTAGCGCACGCTCTTGGCTGTTTCTCAAAACAAAATTAGAGGCAAAGGCAACAATAATAATAACAACGGGCTGCAACAACAACAACACCAACAGATAACAGAAAAAATTGTAATGCAAATTTAATTAGGTTTTAAGTGCTTCAGTCTAAGACGCCGTTGTTGTTTATTGTTGTTGTTGTTTCTGTTGTTGTTGCTGTTGCTGTTGTTGGCTCTTGTCAAATATTTACTTTGAAAGCGGCGCAAAATAATCAAAAAGGTTGTCGGTGTCCAGGCCCTAAAAGCAAAGGTGGTAATGAAATTTTTCTCGCTGTATTTTAAAACAGTTTAAAGTTATTACGACAGGCTACGTGGACTGGCAAATTGATTTGGCTAAGAAAGTTTAAAGCGGGGAATCACAAGTTAGCAGCGTAAAGAGGGGAACGTCCAGCTAAACAAATGACAAACAGGCCATGTTTGCCAAACGTGGCGTATACGTAATATTGGCTTCTAACTTTAAACAAAAAGTCAAAGCTAATTTGCGTGTGACCCGCATCAAAAGTTAACCATATTGAAATCGAAATTCCAGCACATCCACAGCGAATGCATAAAGCTGAATTGGTTTATTGTCTGATGTTCCAAAACTTTGTCAATGAAAGTTTTTAGCGCCCATGCAATATGCAAATATTTGCGCAACTTTATTAAAATTCATTTTTGTCATTCATTGCCAGTCATCTAAATGTGTGAGTGTGCCTGTGGGCTTTTATGTCTGTATACGTATGTATGTATGTGTTGATCTAAAAACTCTTGACAATAGTTTTGCCAAGTTGCTACTTTCATGGCGGGCGCGCAAACATGCAAAGAATTTCTGTGCTAAGCGGCAATAATTGCAAATTCCAGTGCAACCACTCTCACACATATTATATTTCACACACACAGACACACACATGTACACTGCTTACACACCAAATGGCTTTTGAAAACTTTCGCCTTGTCTAACTGTCTACAAATCGCAGAGCTTTGCGAAAATCTTTGCCAAAATGTTTGCCCATAGACATTTCTGGGAGTCAAAACTTTGTAGCGCACATAAGTATGCAATAGTTTTTTATATGCCCACATTTTAGTATGCGGTCATGTGCGTATATACATACATATGTATTGCCTTGAGCGCATTGTAATTCAGCCTGTCAGTTGTGTGAATGGGCGTGGCTAAAAATTTCAAATTGCCACACTGCCGATTTAATTATTTAGCGGGCATGGACAGTCTCATGCAGAGCATTTTTTTGTGACGAGCAAATGGAAAAAATCTTTAATTAAAACTACACAATTTTAATTGGGCTCATAAAAAAAAATATGACAGGCAATGCTTAAATGTGTACATGCAATCAGAAAATTAAGCAGCTAACTGCTTTGCATTAAGCCATTAATACGCATTGTTGTCATTCTGCAGTTATTTGCAGGTCAATAACACGCTCACTCGTCCATTCGCCAATTCGCCCATTGTTCAAGTTAACGAGTATACAAATGTGTCTTTCGACATGTCCAGACAAAGTTGAAATGGTCAGCGTTCAGCTCTTGAATTGAGCTGCGGAAGCGTAACGTATGCTACCCATGACCACCTCCTGTCTTCCTGCAGCCTGGCAGCCAACATAGCTAACAGTTCACTGCACACTGGAGAGTCTCTCTCACTCTCTCTACTGTTTCTGTCTCTTTTGGTGCACTTGAAGTCAGAGAGCTGCAGTTGCAATGCCTGCAACAGCAGCTACATTACGAACTTCAACTTGCAATTTGAACGTGACCAAAAAAAGATTGCCGTAGGTGTCAATTGTTTGTTGGTGTGCGCGCAATGCACACGTACATACTCACATACATACAATCAGACATACAGACATACATATGTGTGAATTTATCGGTTGACATGACAATGCGGCTGCAAAATGCTTGCGTCGAACTGCACTTCAATATGCCACCGGCGACCGTCTGTTAACTGCGAGCTGCGCACAATTGTATAGACTAACAGAGTCTCTGCCACTGCCACTGCCACTGCCAGAGGCACTGCTGGTGGATGCGACTCCTAACTCTATGCTCTTCGATCCCCATGAGTACGAAACTACCATTAGGTGGCATGACTGTTCAGGGCAACCTCTCACACTTCATGCCCTCACAGTGTCTACCAGTATCTACACTTGCAGCGAGGGTTGTTCCAGCAGTTTGGCCAAATAAGCCCAACATTAACCATATCCAAATTGATAAGGTGGTGTGGCAACCCTCGCCGAATGCCTTGGCTTTGGCACACCGAGTTGTCTATGCTGGTGCCAAGCTCTCTAATGTGACCTCAACGTAAAATAATTGCTGACCAAAGTGCACTCAAATGCAGACTCATGGCCACACGTGATGACCAATGCACTTTAGGTCAAATGTTCTCAAATGTGCATGACGCCCAACCCCCCACCTGCTCTGAAGCCGCACTTCACACACACATACAAGTATATGTGTTAGACTAGTAAAGAATATAGGTGAGTGTGTGGGTATGTGTGAGCATTGTTAGGCAGCCGCAAGGTTGCAAGTTGCCTGGCTCGTTATTCTTACCTTTTTCGGTCAGCTTAGTTGAAGACAAGTCGCTGTAATTGATGTAATTTCTGGGCAAAGGTGCAAGACAGGCATCAAACTACACACGGCACAAAGAGACCGAAGGACCTTTCCTTTGGGGCTACCCAACGAGCAAAAGTCACAACTGGCATCTCACATGTCAGAGATGCTCTATCTTCTTCGCCTTCTCCTTGCTCTTTGTGGCAACTGAGTGTGTTAGGAATATGAGCTGCAGCTCTTAACGCAATGGCATTGTGGCTAAGTATTTAAGTGTTGGCCATAAACAAGTTGGCTTTAAGGCATTGGCAGCACTCGTTTAAAAATCGATTGATATGCCAGTAAGACAAATCAATAAACCGCCCATCGAACTCAGGGCCATTGTTCATTGCCTGAGGCATTCATCGACAACCATTTGAAGGTCGATTATAATGTAGGCAATGAAACGAGCTTCTTCTGTCTTTACTTTTGCATTTTTATATTGTGTTTTTATTTTTATTCTTACGAGTACATGGCTGCGATGGTAAAGAACTTTATTGATGTATGTATATGTACATACATACATTTGTAATTCTGTTTACTTTCTGTTTTACTGCCCGACTCGGGTTCGAATTCGAGTCAAGCCAAGTCAAGTCAATTCAAGCCAAGTCGACCGAGTTGGCATGACAGTCGGCAGTTGTCTTCTCCTGGCATATTATTTATTATGCCACAATTGAATTTGAATTTGTTGATTTTTGTACTTCCTCGATTGTATTAATGTTGTTATTGTTATTGTTGGTATTGGTATTGGTATTGGTAGTGGGACTGGTAACAACCACCAGTATGACCATTCGGCCTTAATTGGGCGCACGTAAGATAACAACAAGAGCAGCAACAAAGTTGTTTTAGAGAGAGAGAAAGAGCATAAGAAAGTGCAGGAAATTCCATCTAATTGCAGCTTATGCAAAATATATGAGCTGAAAATGTACTTGGCTAATTACTTAGAGTGAGTAGGCTAAAAATGGGTTAACACTTGCCAGCGGGTGCCTCTGCTGTTACTTCTACTCTTGTTGTTCTTGTTGTTGGTTCTTTTTAGCTGCTTTCTCACCGTGCAGCAGCTGCTTAGCCGCCAGCCAAGTTTCTCTTTGCTTCATTCTTATTCCTAGTCTCTGTGTCTCTGTTTCTCTTTAGCTTCGCACGTACTTCAATCTAAAGGCGAAAATTGAACAAAGGACTTTGTTTGTTTTCAACTAAATTAGTGCAAATAGTGCGCACACACAACTACACACACCAACACACCTACACCATCACATAGACTTGGAATGCAGCAGAGGCAACGTTACCTTGTGCCACTTAAAAGCAACAACAGCCAAACTGCTTTGTTGCCTGCCATTCACTTTAACACACATACACAAACGCACACACAGACACACTCGCACACATACACAGACGCCATTTACAATTGGTATTTGTATGCGTTTGGCTGTGTGTGTTCGTGTTCGTGTTTGTGCAGAGTGGCATTATCTGGCGCATAGTTGGCCCGCGATTTGGGCGCTCAAAAGTATGCTATGCGAGTCATTACCTTTCATCTCAATTATACAAGCTCATACACAAACACACACACTCACACAAGCAAGGAATGAGCGTGTAAGCTAGACAGCTAGAGAGAGAGAGAGAGACAGAGTGTGTGTGAGAGAGAGAGAGAATGACTTTAGCAGTACTTGTACGTACATATGCATATGTATACACATATTTATTTAAAGAAATTCTTGCGCTCAAGACAACAATAACAAGAAGAAGGAAAAGCAGAAGAAGATGAAGATGAAAAAGGAGAACGATATGGAAAAGGAGAAGAACAACAACAACTGACGCAATGCCTCGTTTATGCCACACGTGACCTGCTTTGCCGTTGGCCAGGGTCGACTACAGTGGCTGCCATATAGTCGCACACTATTTTTACAAGTGTCTACAGTTAAGTACTCTCTCACACACACTCACACACACATACGCACATGTATAAAGTTTTGTTGTGCCCATGCGAAAATTACCATGCTCAGAGGACGCATACAACGACGACAACGCTGCTGCCACTGCCACTGCTGCTGCTGCTGCTGTCGCTCTCAACGCCAGTCTTGTGGCCGTAGCGTGAAACGAGAAGAACAACTTTGGCGCGTTCAACGGCAACACAAAGGAACGGAGATGTATAAGTGGAAGCAGCAGCAGGACTGTTGCCTGAAAGTGGAGCGTGGCATGTGGCAAACAACGCACTGGGCAACTATCCAAGCAAACGACGCAGCCAAGCAAGCCAAGCTAGCCAAGCTAAGAAGCTGACGTAGCCATAGCATTGGATTTCATTATGCGCATTTTCTACCACTTTTTGCAGCAGCATAGCCCGTTAGCATTGCATACTTTTAGGCACCGCTGCTGCCGCTTTCCCTGTTTTCACTCCCATTACTCTCTTCGTGCCCTGCCGCGCTGCTATTGCTGTGTTTCGAGTCGAGTTTGCTTTTGCGCAGACACTGAAATGCAATTTGCATAAGTTTCACAGCTTCTTTCGCTTATATAAGGACGACTTATATAAATATAAATAGTATGTGTATAACCCAACTGTGCGCCTTTATATATATATATATATATATGTATGTATATATGTATCTTAGAGTGTGACTGTGTGCGTGCACTTTAAGTATGTGTTGCCGAGCTGTTGGCAGTTTGCAAGCCGAGGGAAAAAAGCTAGCACGGCAACGCACAACATTAAGATGGGCAAATGAAATTTGTATCTGCCTTACACTCTATTCTCTCTGCAGGCAAAGAAAATAAATAGAAAAGAAAAGAAAAGAATGAGAAAATAATAATAAAAATAGCAGAGAGTTTGTGAAGTATGGAAACTATCTAGCTTAAATAACATGATTATAATTTGAATTCAACAACAAATAAGACAAAGTTCATTTGACAGCTGAGCCGACCTGCTGCACTCCATAAGATTTTCATATAATCGACTTTAAGTCGAGCAACTTGAATTGAATTCAATTTAAATGTTATCCAATTAAATCGGAAATAGCACAGCAACAGAAGGGTTCTCTTATGTACAGAAAACAAAAGGCAAAGTCCTATTTGCATTGAGATAAATTGAATATAGGAGAATCCCCTGCCTGATTCGCATTACGTGCAAAGTCAGTGGACTTATCCTCCGACCTGTGTTCTCTTAACTCTCTCGATATGAATATAAAAATCAACTCAACTTGGCATGAATGTATGTATTCCCAGTACACAATGCTTGATAAAACTGTTGAAGCCATAAAACAATAAACTTCTGATGCTGTTTACTGTTTGATAAATTTGATAGATACTTTCATAAAAACATGAGAGGAGCTTTAAATGCTGAGAAATCTCTGGTGGTTTACACGCATAATGAAATATTTTGATGTATTATAAATATTTAACACAAACAAAGCATCAATTAAGCCTGGCCAAATTAGTAGGGGTGTGTCTGTGTGTGATCTCTGTGTATTTCATAGTTATTTACAAATTCACACACACACACACACACCCACACAGAGACACGGACACATACACTTATAGAGACAAACTAGCGGGAATTTGTCATGTCTGTCAACTGTTGCCGCAGCTAGTCTAATCCATGCCACTGACCCCACAAGCATCTGAGCCACCTAAGCCGCAGCACGCTCCACTTAGCCAGAATCCGAGCATAGGCATAGTTGGTTTAGCGGCTCGCAGATACTGTGGTCTACTCCCATGCCACCCCAGCCAACGATTATCGAAGGGTGAAGAGAGACAGAGAGAGAGGGAGGGAGTGCCAAGTGAGGATTGAGCCAACGATTACCACCGCTGTCTCCTGTCGCCACCCAACGCCTCACGGCCAAATCACTCATTACACGCCCACGCTTCGGCTCACAGCGTGCTCGGGCGAAAAGTCTCCTCACTGCTATGGCAGGTGGTTTCGGGAAGGGAGGGAAGCGGAAAAGGGTAGTGGGTAGAGAGAAGAGGGGCAATGTCACAAATTATGTCAATTTGCTGCTGATGCTGTCAAGAGACGCTGCTGATGCTGCTGCTGCTGCCTAGACAGACTAGTATTCTATCTCTTTCAGAGGCACTCCATCTCTTTCTAGATTTCTCTATATGTACATATGTATGTGTGTGTGTATTTGTGTGTGTGTGTGTGTGTGTGTGTTGGGAGTTTGACATCTTACATGGGAATTACAAAACGCACCGAAAATTGTTACAATGTTTTGCGACAGCCCATGGACAAATGTATACACAATTGAACTTACACACACAGGCACACATATATAAAGCGTATATGTATGTATGTATGCATGTATGTATGTATGTGCATATAGAATTGTCTGCGCTGTCGGCATTTTCATGTGCAAATTTTTGTAGTGTGCCATAAATTATACGACTGGGAATTGCTTTTCTATAATACGTGCGCATATTAAATAAATGTCAAAAATTTTGCCATCCTCTTTCTCACTCCCATTCTCTCTTTCTATCTCTCTACCCACACACACATACACACTTACGTGAACATACACACACACTCATTCATATGCACAGAAACTCAGTCAGAGAAGTTCACGTACGCGCTTATACTTAGATTCAGAAGGAGGGAGTAGAATAGAAAACTGAAATTATGCGTGAGGAATTTGTTGCTGGCGGCAGTCCCAAAATTAAATTACGCGTAACATCATTGCGGGGTCCTTTTTGGGGTATTAATGAGCTTTGTGTTTTGTTAAGCATGATGGATCTCAATGGGAGTCACAGGTTCGAGGCTCGAACAGCTGCTAGGTGCACAACCGGGTGGCAGATTGGGCTTAAATCGATGGCAAAATCAATCTTGGCCAAGACAGCTAAACAGCCAAACTGCAAAAACGTTTATTTATATAAATGGCAGCGGTTGATCATTATCGATTATCGCATCTATTTTAGTTGCCACTGATCTAGTGCCTCCAATTTGGCTTGTCATACTAGACAAGCCCATTTTATGGGCCAACTGATTGCACTCAAATTAATCCTTTTTCTATATACCATCTAAATATATGTAGAACATTTGAGATTCCGGCATATTTGCTTGTCTATCAAGCAAGTTGAAATCAAGTATTGTAACCATTGTCATTTTGTCGAGCCGCAGTATCTGCAACTCCATAATGGCCGCAGACCGACCGTATATCTATTTTCAGTGACATCAATTGGCAGTTTAAATGCAAAAGATGAGACGGCTGTGAAATCGCAGCTAGTCAGCGGACAGACCAGACTAGACCAAGAGAAGAGTAGAGCAGGCCGGCAATGGATTTGCCTTTGCCTTTCCACCATCATCATTTCATTGTCGTTGTCATTGTCGTAGACGACGGCGACGTCATCGTAGTTGTCGCTGTCGTTGTCGTCAATTTAGCATTAATATTCCCACTCACGTACTTGGTTGTGACTATGCGACTACGACTACGACGATGACGATGACGATGGCGATGGTAACGATTGTGGTTAGGGTCAGGGTGTGGCGGGCTTTTAGATTGAAGTTAGAAATCGTTGAGGATTGTGGGTTGGGTATACAGTTAAGGGGCAGGAGGAGCTGGGGGAGGAGTGGCGTGCGGTTTGGTTTCTGTTAGTGGCTTGCGTGCTGCTGGCGTGACAGTTAAAAGGCAGCATTTTGTTGACATTTGTTGATGTTTAAGGAATCGAAAGAAGGAGTCAAGTAATTGCAGCGACACAACAACCAAAGGCAAACAGCAAACAGCAAACAGAAAACAGCTAAGAACTAAGAGCAACAATAAACATTTTAATATTGTGTTAATGACTTCGTCAATAGTCGTATTGTGACATTTAAAGCTATACACTTGTGAGCTTTGTCTCTTTGCATTTGAATGTGCTCATACTTGGCCATAATTGACTTTCTTTCACTTCACTTTCTTTCTTTTTGCAGTTTCCACCGTGGCTGTCGAGGCTGTGCTGGGTCGCACCGCATCCTTGCCGTGTGACATTGAGCCGGAGGCAAAGGACGATCGCGTTTACATGGTACTTTGGTTTCGGGAAAGTGCCGGCAAACCACTTTACAGGTAAATACTATTTAAACAGACTTACTTTCCCAACTACCAAAATGAACATAAAGGAGATTTCATTTCACTTTACATACTCATATCCCGCTAATTTGAGAGAACGAGAGAGAGAGAGAGAGAGAGAGAGAGAGAGAGAGAGAGAGAGAGAGAGAGAGAGAGAGACAATCTAGGACACTTGTCGTAGGAGCTGTTAAAGTCATGTCCGACCTTAAGTTCCAGATGTGATTTATTTGTAGGGCCGTCCACTGTTTTTAGTACTATGTCGTGAGAAATGATGCCAGTTCATAATTTTCAAATAATTTATTATTTTAATAACATCATCAATATCAACTCAACTTAACTCAAGTCGGACTTGACTCTGCCTCGCCAGCCTCATGTGCCTAGCCCCAAAAACATCCTGGACTGAAAACAAAAGCGAGGGCAGGCCAAACAGGACGACATGGACTCATATATTAGCCGCAGGGCAAAAGCAAAAGCAAAAGGACATCAACGGCAGGCAGCAGGCAACAGACCAGGCATAGGGCAGCAAAATAATAGCAGCCAAAGTGAAAACTGTTTTGGCGGCAACTTTGATTATTATTATTTTTTTTTTTGCTTTCTCCTTTTTTTCGGGGATGAGAGCAGAAGAGAGAGGTGTGTCCTGTGAGAACTCTGCTGCTGCTGTTGCTGTTGCTACTGCTGTTATTTATAGAGCGAGCGCTGTGAGCGTGTGCTTAGGTTTAATATGTTGCACATTATAAGCAGACATCGATATCCTTTAGCCTTGTCAATTTTGCTTACATGTGTGCTTCCTTCACAATATGTTGC
Source organism: Drosophila quadrilineata (assembly GCA_018150725.1). NCBI lineage: Eukaryota > Metazoa > Arthropoda > Insecta > Diptera > Drosophilidae > Drosophila > Drosophila quadrilineata. The sequence continues at coordinate 559,767 of JAECWN010000356.1, forward strand.
CATCGCCCAGCAGGCAGCAGCCCCACCATGTCCTGTGGAAGTGTGTATGTGTGAACCTATAGGGTCCACCGAGCAGGGCATTGGAGCTACGTCAGGACACAAGGGACATGCACGGCATATGAACGCACGTGTACATCAAGGACAAGCGCGAACTGTTCACGAGCTGTTGCTGTTGTTGCTTCTTTTTTTTCCCAGCTGTGTCTTCTCGCATTATTGTTGCTGTTGCTGTTGTTGTTGATGTTGATGTTGTTGCTGTTGGTATTGTTGCTGCTTCGTGCACTCAATTGGAAGCAATAAATTTCACTGCTGCACAGACAATGCTAAAAAGAAGCAGACACCGAAAGGGACAATGAGAGAAAGACATAGAGGAAGCATCAGAGAGAGTGGGAGAGACTGAGAGGTATAGAGAGAGTGAGAGAGACACAGTGAGTGAGAAAGAGAGAGTGCTGGCGAAATTGTTTGCGAAAAACTAGGAAAATGTCGAAAACAATAATGTCGCAAAAATTTCCGACTTTATAACCAAAATATCCGAAAGTGATTCGAATTCGATTTCCCCTTCTTCTTCTTCATCTTCTTCGAATACGGTGAAAGCAAACCAAATAAATAAAAGACAGTAAACAAGTAACAGCAACAGCAACAATACTAAGACACAGCAGCAGGTACGATATGCCGTAAAGTGAGAGGACAATGCGAAATATTACAGATAGAGGGAGAGAGTGAGAGAGAGAGAGAGAGTGATACAAAGAGAAAAAGAGGGCAGAGAACATGGGGGTGTTTGGCATAAAATTGGCAACGCTGCGTGAAATCGAAGGCAGCTCGAGTTTAAAAGAAACGAAATCCATGAGCTAAGACCAAAAAGAAGACGACGAAATTGAAAGCTGTATTCCAGCCGTGTTTTGCCTTTGCTTTGTATGTGGGTGTCCTGTGCGACATGTGTGTATTCTATGTGGGAAGATGTGTGTGTGTGTGTGTGTGGATTTCCGTTTGCCACATTTTGCAAGGATGTCACAGCTTGCAGTCCAGAACCAAGCCAGTGCTTTACCTAGAGCACTCCCCTCCCTTAGCATCATGTTGCTCTGCATTTGACAGCTTCACACCCAACAGCAAGCTCAGCAGCAACAACAAGATTGAGAAAATGTAGAAAAAGAAGCAGAATATTTCAAGCTGGCTTGGTCGACACACACACACACACACACACACATAGACATAAACAAGGCCGTAAGGCAGAAATATTAAAAATTATAATGTTAAAATTTGCTTTGTTGTCTGGATCGACTGAGCTGAGGATTTTTAGGGTTAGCAGCGCTTATGCTCAACATTTTTCTTCCGTTTCCCCTCCCTCTCCTTTTCCGTCAGCCCCTTTTTGCCCATCATTTTTTATGGTCGGCCCATTTCTGGGATTTGTTTTTGCGAATTTGACCCTTGAAATGCGATTTTCATAGGATTTCTTTGTTTTTTTTTTTTTGTCGTTTGTATAAATTTAACTGCTGTGTTTCAGATTGTAGGTGATGCAAATCGAATGGCTAAAGGTCGGAGAACAAGCAATATTAAAATTAATATTTGCCCCTGACAAAACGGGGCCACAAACAAAGTAGGGGGCGTGATGGCATCGGTGGAGGGGCCACCTGTAAAAGGCATTTAGTTACCAACTGTCATGTTCAATAATGCAAGTCATCAATGGCAACAGCAACAACAACAGCAGGAATAACAGCAACAGCAATGGCAACGGCAATAACAACGATAAAGCTCAGATAATAAACAAGGGGAAAAGCAATGAATACAATGTCCTGTCCCAGCACTGCCCTCATTGGGCGAGGCAGTCACTGTCCTGTCCTGTCCTGTTCTGTTCTGTCCTGTCCCGGGGTATTGTGCTGAGCTCTGGGCTACCGATGGATACCATCATAAAAAGAGGACGAGCCGAGCATTCAGTATTGAGCATTGAGTATGGCTGCAATCAAGGTTAATTGATTTTTAAAGCCTGCCAGTTGAGTCAGGAGAGCAGCAGCAGCAGCAGCAGCAGCAGCATTGGAGGGCTTAAATAATGAAATTGTTGTGTTGCTGTTCTGCAAACTGTGGCAGGTCGGCGTGTGGCAGGCTCAGCCAGCTGTTGTGGCTGTCAAAGGAGCCATAATCCGTGTAACAGCCCACGCTAACTGCCATAATCGTCAGCGGTGGCCAATGTGCGGTGGCCGCTGAGGCATTGCTCATAAATATAGTCAACTTTCGGGCGGCACGGCAATCGAAAGTGCATTCACACCGGCACAAACTCATGCCCTCAGTTCTCAGCCCCCAGTTCCCAGTCCCCAGCCGGAGATGGGAGTGTGTGTATGCCATGCACTTGGCGCTCTACTTGAGAATCTGCCGGCCGCAAAAGTAATAAACCAGGAAATGGTATTCAAAATGGCTGGCAATAAAATCCGGCAGCAGCAGTAGCAACACCAGACACAGACAGAGGCAGAGGCACAGTCGCAGCAGGCGGCATGTGGCATGTGGCAAGCAGCGCGCTGCTTGGTAAGTCGGCCAAAAGTCGAGCCAATGGCAATTAACTCGAGTGCATTTTCGGGGTTTTACGAGCTCAGGCAATGGCAGCAAAGGGAGGAGGAAGGAAGGAGGAAGGAATTGAAATGGTTGCAACTGCAACAACGGCAACGCCAATTGCAATAGAGCCGCACTTTGCACAAATACCAGTTAGATGGGTTATTTAAAATTGTAATTAAGTCGTAGCATGTGTATGTGTGTGTGAGTGTGGGTGTAGGTGTATGTGTAATTGTGAGTATATGTGCGAAGAAAGGAAATGCAAGCAGCGCATGCAAATCGATATTCAGCTACTAAACTTCGAGTTTCATTAATGTGGCCAAGAAAAGTGCTGACGACAGAGTTGATAATGACTTTTGTGGTCTCTCAATTGAGTGTGTGTGTGTGTTCAAGTGTCCAATATACAGTTTCATTTCCCCAAAAAAAATATTTCATTAAAACCACTCGAATGGATATACCCAAAAGAAATGTTCAATATGCTCTTCTACGAATATGTATCTTAAATTTAGCTCAATTGATTGAAAAGTGTATTCAATACCCATTCCAATTTTGTGTTTACCTTTGCCATAACTTGGCCAAAATCAACAAACAGCTACAACAACAATCACAAACTGGGGAAAATAGGAGACCTACCAAGATGAAAGTTTTATTTTGAATTTATTGCCGAATTTATTGGGCGACACTGCATAAATTTGAACTTGGCCAGCATATAGGACTTTTTTTTTTGGTATATACATGTATATGTGTGTGTGTTTGAGTTTTTCTTTTCTTTGTTTTCATATATTCATATGCTACAAATTATATAGTAAAAGTATAGAAGAAGCAGACCCAACATAAAAAGCAAACAAAACAAAAACACCAGCGGCAACAATGTGCGGAATGATGCCAACAAATGTCAACACTGTGAGAATAAGAATGGTCGGGGCACAAATGGATAACGGCAGTAGAATGGGAAGGGGGGGGAGGCGAGTGCTGGGTGGAAGGAGAAACTTCGGGAAAAAACTGTTGTTGGCAATAACAAAAGAAATTTACAGATATTACACAGCATGGCTCCATAATAATACCAATACACAGGACTTCGCATATCCACAAAAACAAAAAAAAAAACTCACACAAAAAACAAAGGGGCAGTAAAACCATTTGCATATGTATGTGTCAGTGTGTCTCAGTATGGCTGTGTGTGTGTGTGTGTGTGTGTATGTGTGTATGTGTGCTAGTGTGAAGGTATGAGGGCGTGAACAGCTCTTTTTACATTCATATTTCTCGCCAGCTTCCTGTTTGTTTTTGTGCGCTGAGCGAACCAATTTAAAATTTGTTGCGAGTTTTGTCGAGTTATGTTGCATACTTTTTGGCGTTTCAGTTACAGAATAATGGCTGCTCAGCCACCAATCTACGCCCACATTACGTAATGTGTACTACTCGTATACGACTACATATCTATGCAGGTGTGTATGTGTGTTTATGCGTTTGATTTGGTTTTTGATACGGGTGCCAGACATTATACCAACCATTTTCCACCTGCTTAACAAACTATGCAGACAGAAGACATCGGAGGCAAGCATCTGTGCAACATGCGCAGCTGATGCTGTTGCTGTTGCTGTTGCTTTTGCTGGTGATGGTGGTGGCCTATGATGTCAATCTTTTGTACGCCCTCATAGTTTACAGCTTTTGTCTGGCACTGCATAATTGAAGTCAACAGTTTCACTCACCTCCCTCTTGCCACTCTCCCTCCCCTTTTGTAGCAGTGGGACATACATACCTATCCGAAGGTAGCGACATGTGTTTAAACTGTCAAAAAAAATACCATCAGGCAGATGGGGCAGGATGCGGACGGGTACGAACACGCTGTGACACATATTGTCATAAAATTATTCAATGGTTATTGTCAGCGTCATCAACTCACAAATACACATGCACACACAGCCAAACACACACACACCCAAGCATAGCCATGGAGTTAAAAGTTTTCGTTCCTTTTTTCTTTGTGTGTGTGAGTGTGTGTCGTTTGCTTGTTCTTCTACAGATCTACGCTTTCCCCCGCGTGAAGCCCTTTTGCAATTTTTTGAATAGCATTTCGTAAGCGTTGCAAAACAAAAAGGCAAAAACATTAAATGGCAATTTGAGAAGGTTGCCTTATATTGGATTAGGGGGCGTAGAGGGACCCAACCGAGGCAACTCTCTCCCTCACATATGTGCTTACACAGTAAAGGATCCGAATTCACCCTGTGAGGGCGTAGCCCAAAAAGAAAAAAAAATAATACTATGCTTAGAAGTAGAAAGAACACTGGAACCGAAACGTAATTACCAAGCAACGTCCAGAGCCGCAGCCTATATCTATGGCCAGCGGTGTAGCCACAAGGTCTGCTTGGGATTTGAGCGCTCGTTTTGTTTAAATAACGTGGCTCATTCATTCAAGCTGAAGATAAAGTGCTACCAATTAACGCAAAATAAATAAAACTCAACTAATTGTTGGAAAAAAACAAAAAAATCCAAAAAAAAAAAAAAAAAAAAACGAGAGCCACAGACAAAAGAAATGAACGAGCATCAGTCTGAGCTTTGGTACCCTGGGCAAACTCTTCAAAATGGATGGCGGGGTGACGCAGCATCAACTTGGCCACTTGGCCACAACTGACGACCAATTCCCAGCTACATGCCCATTCCACAGCTTGCCCAGCAGCGACGACAGTCAACATTTCTGCAAGTGCCACAATGTTGTCTTCGTTTTCCTGCCAACGCGTTGGCCCACTTCTATTTTCCTACATTTTTCTTTTTGTTTTCCCTTTGCCATTGCCACCATTTTCTTTACAATTTTTACTGCTCGAGCATTTCGGCGTTCACATTTTATTTTTCCTATTTTTTTTCCATTTTTTTTTCTGTTTTCTTTTGGCTTTTGCTTTGCTCATTGTGCAAACTTGGCATTATTGTTTCCTAAGGCCAACAACAAGAAAACACAACGTCAACAGCGTTCTAGCCAAGCCCAAGCCCAAGTAAACCAAGTAGAACTATGACAAGCCAAGCATAGGACAAGTCCAAGAAAGGATCCTTCTGCAGTCAGCAATACGCATCTGGCCTTATCATTGCTGTTGTCCCCTTTTGTTGACTATTTGGCGTGCTCTATTGTTTGCGAATACGCAAAATTAAAACTAGCAGCAACTGAGCCCCAATTTCAACCTTTAAATACATTTCGATACCCTGTAAGTGCTGAAAAGGGTTTATCAGATAACTAGTTCATTAACAACGTTAAACCATCATTAAATGTTTCACTTAAAAATGTTGCTATTCAATTATGAATTGAAAATATTAAGTATACGCCATGTTCTTTTTTTTGGTTGGTAGGTATCTTTTCGTTTAGCACTTACAACAATTGTATTAAAACGCATTTTTTTTTTGTAGGAGTAGAGTGCGCAAATCGTTGAACTGTGCCTTTTGTTTACGTATTCTCGCATATATATTTAATTAAGCTAATTAGGGTACGTGCTCTGAGCCAAAAAGCGGCTTAAACGCGGCTTTGGGGGCGTAATTTATGCGCCGCATGGGTTGCTGCACTTCAACAATAATTAGAAATGGCGGCTTGGTCAACACATGACACATACACACACACACACACTCAGTGGGTGTCTCCCTCTGGCTTGGCAATGTGCGCTAGGGTTTGTATATTTGAGGAAGAGCCTCAGCTTGAGCAGGAGCTGTAGCTGGGGATGGAGGTGGAGGTGGTGGAGGAGGGAGGTCGCGGCAAAGACGCGTCGTGATAAGCATAAGAAATATGAGCACCGGATATAAATTGTGTCAGCGGCAAAATGATAAAAAACCACTTAAAGGCGCAAACAATACTGCTGGCAGGCAAGCAGCCGGCACAGCACAATGACAAACCGCTCGACTAACCGCAAGCGCAGCAAAAGCGAGAGGGCAGCAACAGTGACAACAACAACAACAACTACTACAACAATAAGAATGATAGCAACAACGACGGAAACAACAAAAGGACACAAGTTGTGCTGTCTGTGCTAGGGTCCTTTCGCTGTCTCCGTCTCCGTCTCCGTCTGTGTCTTTTGCTTTTGGCCAAGTCATTTGCGGCACTCGTCGTCTGTCGGTTCGACCCCGTGACACGACGACTGATGGTGGTGCTGATGGCAGCAGTGGGTTGATTGTACTACACTGTGCTCTGCCTTCAGTTGGGCGAACATTAACAAATACAATAAAAGCGCCAAAGATAGCACGTCAGGCTTTTTAATGCGCAAAATTGCAAACGTTGTCGGCCCGAGCTGCGAAAATAATGCGAAACGGAAGAAATTAGTTGCGTGCAAATTTATGCTCGGCCTTTTGACCAGCCCCACAGCAGCTAGCAGCTAACAGCCAACAACCAACAGCTAACAGGAAAAGGGTCATTTCGTAGACGCGTGAAATTTCTGACCCAAGCCTCAGTTACTTTTAAACATTTTATAACACATTTTTGATGCCCCTTACACAAAGTGGTCACAAAGTATACTCAGTTTATGGCGCAGACATATCAATAAAAAATTCTGACAGCAGCTTATCAAAACTGAGCAATAGCAATACTTTGTCTACGGTATCTTCTAGTTGAGCAGCCGTTTCTTATTTCTTTTATTAGCCTTCTGATGCGACGCATATAAGCATGGCATACTTATGGGGTCTCACTGTGTAGAGTTGGGGAGGGGTGAAGGGTAGGCAAACATCGCCGCAGCCACAAAACGTTGAATTGAAAAATGTGTTGAAATTAGGGTGCTTCATTTTTTATGCGGCCAACCCCATACCAGTAGTGGGGCAACATCCCCAACTCCCAAGCTCCCAGCTCCCATTAAAATTTACGAGCCTGGAAAGCGATACGAAGGGCTGTACGTTTTGAGGGAATTGTGGCAACAACTTATCGCCAATATTTGAATTTTTCGTATATTTGCAACAATTTGCTAAACATTTCTTATTTTTTTTTTTTTTTTTTGTACTTGACACGCTTCCTTATTGCAGCTTTGATGTGCGGGGCAGACCGTTCGAGAAGGCCCTCTACTGGTCAGATACCAACTCATTTGGGCCACGTGCGTATTTTGTTACCGGACAGCAGCCGGCGAAATTATCTGTGGAAAATATACAATTGGACGATGAGGGCGTAAGTACATTGTGTGCTCATAAAAAATGATGGCATATATTATCATTTGGCTCTAATGGCTAACATTGTGTTAACATTGTCAACAGGTTTACCGCTGTCGCGTGGACTTTCAGAATTCGCCAACGCGTAATCATAGAATTAATTTGACGGTTATTGGTAAGCCCAAAGCAACAGAGAAATGCAATACATACATACTTATATATATTACGGTATTAAAGGCATGCTTTCTTTCTACTTTCTCTCTTTATCTTGCTTTCTGTTTTTACTTTCTGTGATGGCCCCCCGCAACATGCAGTTCCTCCACATCAAATACTCGTGTACGATGCCTCTGGCCGTGATGTTGCTGGCGCTGTGGGTCCATTGCTGGAGGGCGATAATATTGTGTTGACATGTGAAGTGCGTGGCGGTAAGTAAATCATGATAAACGACACAGACGCGACAAACACATACGTACATACATACGCACACATACAAATAGAAATCTGCTCGTATATGCACATACAGAGAGAAACTGTGACTCACTCACGCAGGCAGAGCTACTTAAATGTAGCACTCAGACAAAAGGCTATCAAGCAAGGATGACAGGCAATGGCACACGCAACTTGCCCACTCCCTGCCCTGGCACCAGTCTATTTAAAGAATTAAAGATGAGTTGCCCCAGATAGGCGCGCACATGCTGCTCTTGGCTCATGGTCGATGGTCCACGCCGAGGTTGCCACTGAATCTCAGATGGAGATGGAGGCCAGGGCTGGGGCTGAGGCTGAGGCAGTGGGTGGTCTAAGTCGTCGTAAATAATAAAAATAAATGTATGTCAGAGTCTGTGGTGACATTGCCGACAAGGCGACTGCCCAGACAGCGAGGCGTTTACGTCTACTGCGGCTACGACTATGGTGGCAGCATCTGATGTTCTTGATACGGAGGCAACAGCAGCTGCTGCTGCTGCTGCTGTGGCTGTCATTGCCACTTTACTTTGAAAAATGCAACAATTTTCAGCGTCTGCCTCTTGTCGCAAGTCGAGGGGGCAGCCACAGCTACCTATGACCTGTAGGCATATGCGGCATCGTAAATCTTTAAAAAGGTCCCCAAGGTGAAAAGTAACCACAGCAGTGCCACTAGCAGTGGTTGTGTCGGTGGCTGTGCCAACGTCCATTGCAAACTTTTCACACTGCTTTTGCTGGGAAGTGTGAAAAATTTGTACAAGTTGCTCGCTTCGCTGAGCTACGCTGCTTGAGGGCTGCGGCTCGAGTTGAAGCTATAGAGATGTTCCCATTGTTGTTGCCGCTGCCTCTGGGTCTTGAGCATTGCCGCCTGGCTGCCTCTGCGGTCGCCCTAACACAAGCATTATAAATCATTAACTTTCTGACAACAATATTTGGCTGCAAAAGGAGAAAAAGTCTCATAGGCAAGTGCAAGTTCATGTTGGTTAAATTTTCCATGATACTTTCGATATTTGCAGGATCTGTTTACTCAACGTGCTTTAAGGATCCATCAGACATATGCATTCGCCATTCATTATCCTTTACTGATGCGCAACTTGTGATAATTAAGCCATTGATATTGATGCACATTGATTGCAGCTTAAGTTACGTATACGCCCTGTGTGCTCGTCTGAACGATTGACTTGCTTTTATAATGCCTGTGCAGCCGAGAGCATTGGTAGCTTCAGGTTGTGAGTCTCGCCCTGCTACTACCATTGCCACTCCCTACTCTGCTTTTCGGAGCACTCAACTAGTTAGCTGTAGTGCGGCTGCCATCAATTGCTTGCCAGCGGATTGTCAACTCGAGTAGAACTCGTGCAACTGATGTTTACGTGTGGCATGCAGCTTGCTGAAGGATTTCGCTTTGGTCTGTGGCTCTCACTACCCTTTGGCATAAGGCATTTGTTGCCTTATGTGGCTTGTTTTGCTTTGGCAATGCGTCACGTAGTCAAACGCGCCAGCTGCTTTGATTAGCTGCATATGTTCGGTAGGGAGCTGGAAACCAGGTGAGCTCCGACCACGTCAACGTCGACAGCCACAGCGATGGCGATGGTGATGGCGAGAACGAGGACGACGACATTTGCCATTTTGACACCTGCTGGGCGACACTCAGCCTGGCAGGTGGCTGCGGCAGCTTTTAAGCTGCGCAACGACGCTGATTTGTATGCAACATTTTGTTGCCGAGCTGACGCCTGGCAGCCCGCAATGCATATTTCATTCTGTTTCTGCAGCTGACATTGCCAACGGCAACGTTGTCGGACCCGCTGAGCGCTTAGTCAAATTAACTAATATTACCTTCTTGGCACCACATGCAGCTTTCTCGTGGTTAGCGCGGAAATTAGTGGCTGAGAGTGAGACAGAGAGAATGAGAGAGAGAAAGAGAAGGACAGAGTGAAACAGAGAGAGAGTGTGATGTTTGGTATGGTGTATGGTGGTTGGACGCGCCAAGCTAGTTGGATGAATGCAAATCTTGATGCCGATTTTATGGCTGGCACTAATCATAGCCCGGCTGGGCGCACAATAAACGCCAAATGCCAAATTGCTTTATCAACTTTATTAACTTCGACTAATAGCAATTAATACCAGCAATAAAAAGCTAATCTAAGCGCACCATAAAAACCCGGTCTCATCCATTCATTCTGGCCAAGGCAATTTTATGGCATGGCCACATCTATGCATATTTTGGTGAAGCATTCTGCTGTCCAACTGTCCCTCAATCCCATTGTACCGATGTACCAGTGTTTCAGTGTCCTTTTGTCCAAGTCTGCGATGCCAGCAGCTAGCAATTGTCGACAACCTTAAGTATGGCTTAGCAACGCGCTGTCTTCATTACTGAAGGGATGTGCGACGAGTAACCAAGCGTGGCATGGCCATACAATTGGAGATGTGAGTATGGAGTAGGAGTTGGTTTTGGATTTGGATCTGTGTGGGGTTGGGGTTGGGATTGGGGACATACACACACGAGTATAATGCTGGCAGCTAAATGCCACAAGGCAACTGTTATTTGTCTATTATCCCTGCATACTTTTCGTACCGCAATCGTAACTGTTGTCCCTATCTGTGGGTGTCCGTGTGTGAATATGTGTGTGTATGCCGTTGGCTGGCTTATTGTCGCCAATGTCGTCGCTGCGTATCCTTCGCAATCGGCAAACATTTGGGCACTGAATTCCCAAACTGTCGTACAGCACACTCAACTATCAGCTACTTTCTTCACATCCCTCCCTTAAACCCATTCCCCAGGCTCTAGTCTGCAGTCTCACTCCCAGTTGCTTGTTGCTGCTCATTTCCGCCACATTCACTTGGCTCACTTAATGGCCAAGCTGCAACAGCTATCTCCTCATTCTACTCTTCTCTCTCCTCTTCCCACTGACTATGGTTCTGGGGCACTTAAACGGATTAAAAATATTTTGTGCATTTGATATGTGAGCTGGCGGATGAAATGCTTTTACTTGGACGGCCAAGCATTAGTACTGGCAAGAAAAAGTAAGCAGCTTGGAGAATTTAGATTGTGAAATGATTACTACAGTTCTGGAGAAAAACGAAAAACATACTAAGTACACTGGCTAGTCGAGAATCTGAACATAAATAGAAAAGTCTGCGCGTTTGCCTTAAAGCGAATAAAGCAAAAATATGAAAGACATAAAATATAAACTAAAATTAAAGTAGATTTTTAAAACCAAGTCACATGGCAGAGTAAATATATTAAAAACAAACAAAATAGTCAAAAATATTTATGTATTTCAGACTTATTGAATATTTTGCGGTTGATCTTTTGTATCAATTCTATTGAACTTACCTCTTATAGGCCTTACCCATAGGTTCCCGATCTTGTCTTACTTTGTGCATCGCTTTCAACTTAACTTTGAGCAACGTTTTCAACTTGATTTTGAGCAACGTGTTCCACTTAAGATGAAGTCATAACGGAATTGTCTAGACGTTGCTTGATGATATTTTACTTCAAGCAACGTCTTCAGCTTAATTATAATCTTATCGACCATAAACAATTGTGATGCTCAGATTCGCATCAGTAATTATAAGGCATGTGTTAAATAATGGAAATATATTTATGTATACACGGACAGATGTTTGAGCATTTTTCACATTTTTCTGTGAATACCCCGAAAAAACTTTTTTGCTAGTTTGCATTTTCTGGCTTATTTAACATTCAGGCTTTGCCGTTTGTCCATCCAAAAGTTTCGTTGCCTGATAGGGTCAATCTCGTCCATCTGCTCGCTCCGTCGCCCACTTGGCCCAGGCAGCAACTTTGCTGGTTAAGCTGGCTAAGCCTTTTTTAAAAGCCTTGGGTACACACTGCTAAATGCGCATTATCATTAAAATGTGTAAAGTTCTATTCGGTCATAAATTGCTAGAGTGGAGCGCATCGTGGTTGCTGCTTAACAAGTTGCTGTCAGTTAATAATGCATGGCCCAAAAACTTTTCACTTTTTTGCTCCTTTTTTGTTTTGGCTCAATTCCAAAATGATACATAAAATGCTCATAATTTCACTTTAAATATATGCATCATCTTTAATATAGCCAGTGTTATGTAACATAAATTGTTGATTTTGCAGGTCGCCCGGAGCCAACAGTGACATGGCTAAATGGCTCAAGGACATTAGAGGCGGGCAGCGGCGTGTCAATGGGGCGACATGTGACAGTCAATCGATTGGAAGTGCCACAAATAACGCGGGCAGCCCTCAACAATACATATCGCTGTCAGGCATCCAACACAAAGCTCGTTGCGCCCGTGGAGCGGAGCATACGCATCGAAATGTTACGTGAGTGCAAACTGCAAATGCATGAGAGAGTTGATATACATATATTAAATACACTAAATAATGATAGTCGAAGTCATAGTGCATAACTGATACCACCTTAACTGTAACTTAACTGTAATTGCAGTGAAGCCCACATCAGTCAATTTGACCAACAAGCTGAAGGTGTTCTCATCGAGCACGCAGTATAATCTAACTTGCATTGTGGCCGGCTCAGTGCCGGACACGGATATCAGATGGACACAGAATAATCGACCTTTCAAGCGCGGCATGGTAAGCTCAGTCCACAATCCAATCTACCACAACTACAGCCACTTCCATTGCTAGAAAGTCCAGCTTAAATCCCAGGTGTCAGGCAACTGTCATATTTATGACTTTCCATTGACATTTTGATATCTTGCACTTGTATTTACCTCCCACACACTTACACACATATTGGCAATCAACGAGCACTTTTCTAATCGATTTCACTCTATCTATATCCGGCTCTCTCTCCGCTCACACAGCTGTCAACTATCCAAGGCAATGGACGCGTCATATCCACTTTGTCATTTTATCCGCAACCTGAAGACGATGGCACAATGCTCAAGTGCGAGGGCTCCAATCCTCGATTACAAAACTCTGCCATCGAGGACTCGCTCCTGCTAAATGTCATGTGTAAGTATATTCCCCATAGAAGACTTTCTCACCTTAAGCAGAAGACAATCTCACTTAAATTTCCATATATAAGTACAAGTAGAGCCACGCCTACTTAAATGTAAAGATATGTTTATGGTGGCACTTTATAATTTTTGCAGGGCTTATAAATATTTTCAAATATTATGAATTTTACTTTATATGATTATCCATTTGGAATTAACAATTCCCAATTCAAAATATTCAATTCTATAGCTAAGATATAGTAAAGTCAAAAGGTCACGAATTTTTACAGCCTTAACAAATAGAACATTTTCTCTTTTGCAAAGTTTTAGATTGAGCCACTACTTTCTAGCGAATTCGTTGTTTTGTCACTTAGATTTGCTCTCCGCACTCTCCTTATTATTTGTGAGACGAAGATAATCATAAATTTATTGAATTTTTTAGTCGCTCACGAGCTGAATCTATATATATCTTTCACATACACACACGCACACTGACATACATTTGTGCTTTGCTGTGATATAAATAATAAATACAAGTGGGAGTGTTGCTTTAAGAGAAATGAAAATATATGAAAATATTCCAGGCAAGCGGAAAATTGTTGACTGGCAAAAACCTTTTACGGCATTAAGTGAATTAAATACTCTACACTATCGAACGGATTAGGGAATCATTAATACTTGGCTGACTGAGACACCTGCTCAGCATGTTGATACGCTCAGATTTAAGCGATGTAGAACTTATGCTACAAACTGTTTGCAAATCATGTATGATGGCACATGAAATTTATTTGAGGAGCCGCACTATGATGCTTGGATATTCAGGCTGATCCCACCTTTCGATTAATAATCATTGTGTAATAAAAATAAAATTGCACTAAACTTTTTATGTCATCCATCATCATCGGCACGCACTGGCGCCACAGCAACAATTTTAATTTAAAAATTTTGTCATACTCATTGGTTAAAGGTCTCCGTTCCGATCTGGGTTAACCGGGCTTATAAAGCGGTTCGGCCGCCGCGCTGTTAACTTTTACGGCCTTTTCTCAGCGGAAAGCGAATGCGAATAGCGGAGGGCAGTACCGCATCATACACAATTTTTCATTTTATTATGCAATAATATTTTTCGATTTTATATTTTATATCACGGTCGGTGTCGGTCTCGGTCTCGGTCTCAGTGCCATAAAAACCCAACCAAACGCTCGGCTGAACTGAAGGCATTTTCATTTAAAGCGGAAAACACGAAAATATGTTTATTAAAAAATGCAATTAAATAATGCGTTAATTACCAAAATATATGTATGATATTATACTACAAATTTATGCATTTCATTTATGTGCCGGCAGATCCGCCACAAGTCACCCTCTCACTGGGCTCCACACTGCGGCCCGATGACATCAAAGAGGGCGACGACGTCTATTTCGAGTGTCACATCAAGGCTAATCCCAAGGAGCATCGCATTACATGGTCCCACGATGTAAGTACCATGCATTAAGCTGCCATTTCCGCAAATCTCTTAAAAAGGAAAAATCTCCAACTACTTATAGGGACTGCCGGTCACTCAAAACGTCTCCTGGGGCATCATCATCTCCACCCGCTCGCTTGTCCTGCAGCGGGTTGGCCGTGTGCATTCAGGATACTATGCCTGCTCGGCAGCCAATGATCGTGGCGAGACTCAGAGCGCATTAGTCAACTTAAGAATTCGCTGTAAGTAAATAATTAATAGAAATTATCATGACCTGAATTACTTTGCTACTGATATCAGATTCAATAAGAGGAAATCAAATGTATTACGTCAAATTAAATATGTTGAAACCACAACAAATATAATTATGAATATCAAAATCGATAATTATGAATTTTAAATAAGCCCCAGCAAATTCCATTACTTGCTCATACTTAAAGCGCTCAAATCAATATTCATTTGAAAAAAACGGGATAAAACTTAATTATTAAATACAATGAAATTGTTGTCAAATGCTGAAATTATCAGCAACAAAAAAATATGTGGCCAAAATTATGCTGACAGTTGATGTCAGTCGATCGAAGCATTAAATATACATATGCATAAATTTATGCAAAAATAGACAACATTTTACACAGGCAGACCACTGCAATAGGGCTACACTGAACCATACCCACCCCACCACCCAACCACCAACCACCATTTTAGTTCACTTGACAAAATCACAAAAACCTACGACCGCTGACAACTCAGGGTTAGTTGAAACGACAAAATTGAAACAAAAGCAGCATAAAATATGTGCAAATGATGCAAAATACTTTTGAAAAATATATACGAAATATGGAAAATATAACACACATTTAGATAGAGTACATATTGTCAGGTAAATAATATACGATAAGAATATCAAGTGATATTTTCTTGAAACACACAAAATTTTCAATTTCAGAGTGCACTAAATTGGCATTTTATATTCAGTCAAATTTGGCAAAACGTTTCATCAACATTTATGTTTATGTGCACAAAAGAGAGCAAATTGAGGAGCTCTGAAAGACATTATAGAAAGTTTAAAATCTGCACTAAAAGTGTTTAATTTGTTTCGAAAAATGTTTATCAATAACGAAAGTGCTTTGAGATTATTAGAATATAGTTAGAGCAAGGAAACTATTAGAAATTTTCGAAATTATTAGAATAGAGTTTAGCTTAACATATACGTGTAATATTTACTTTCCGCTGCTTAATATGACTAATTGATAGTGGATCTTAATTAAATTTAGTCATAATTCGATAATATATTTTTATGCAATTTATTTCATTTTTTTCATATGTTTGTATAATTAGCCATACATCAGTGCTGTGATTGGTATCGCTGCAGCAACATATCATAATTAACTGTTTTCAATTTGCTGTTCACACTCGTTAACAAATACTCCAACACATAGACACATTATGTAATTATATACCAATACCAGTACATAGTCGCATATAGTCAAACACACACACATTACACATATTGTTGAAGAATATTACAAAGAGCAATACAATTTCATGGGCTGACAATGGGCACATAAAATGATTTCAGGCTTTTGTATAAACATATTGAAAATGTCTCAATTACCGCTATAGAGCATTTACTTCCGACTGTTTTTCTAAATAATTAATGACGCTTAAATACGAAATGAACGTGTGTAGACAGTTAGTTAGCCACCCCTGGGTATATATCCACACATTCACATACCCATACCCATACCCATACCCATAACTTAACGTGTCAGCTGGACAACATTGACCTCCACCCTGGACAGGTGTAGGACTAGGAGGAGTGCTGGAGGAGTATGGTCAAAGGAGGGGCGTGCTGGATAATAAAAATGAATGATATGCTTTTATTATGGAAACACATAGTCATTGTAAAACCATTTATAATTATGGGCTAACTGCACAAAACTGAACAATAACAATGTAGCTCAGTCAGTCTGTCCGCCTGTCCGCCAGTCCGTTCTTCAATCAGTTAGTAACTGTTTTGTATCATTATTTATAGGATATGTACAAGTTTATGCAATGAAATTGTGCATATGGGAAAATTCAATTTTTATTATGCATATTTAATGCGATTCGCATTGCAACAACAAAAAAATAAAATTAAAGTAAAATGCATTTTATATGCAAATAGGTTGGACTCGGCACGGCGACTAATAGGCGAGTAAAGGCCTGGTCATTTAATTAATTGGTCCTGCAGTGGGAACAAGAACACATTTAGCTGCCATTTATGCATATTATTTAGTTTATTTAACTAAAAATGTAATTATGCTTGATTTTCGCTCCGCGCTTCTTTTCTATAAATGTATTTTTTTTGTGATTTTTTTTCTTTATTGCGGTTGAATGATTTCAATAGAATTGAATTTAATTGAATTGAAGCGTATGAAATTGAAATCGAATCAACATGCCTCAGCCCAACCAACGCTATTAACGCAAATTAGCAGCTAAAGGCAAATAAAGACCCAACAACAACAACAACAAAAACAACAACGGCAGCAAAAACAACATGTGGAAGTAAATGTGCTGCATCAGCATGTTGGGAAAGTGATATGAAAATAAAATCGAAGACATCAGCAAATGATTGGGACCCAGTTTGCATTGCATTGCGTTACCCTTTTCGATAATTGCGGTAATTAAAAGCAAATACAATGCTAAAGGATACGCACCCGAACTGGCAACTGGCAACTGGCAACGAGAAACCGGCGCACAGTCCATTCCGACAAGCTGTTTGCTCTGATATAACGTATACGCCATGTTAACGTTAACATTTGCATACCATCGACCAAATAAGGGATATATCTATATAGTACATGGGCAATAGGGATAGAGCACTCAGCGGGTGCAAGGGTAATAGGTAAACGAATGGAAATGTGGTTGGGGTTGAAGTTGGTGCTGGGATAGGGGTTGAGGATGAGGATGAGGATGCAGATGGGGATGGGGAATGTAAATGGAAATGGTAAAGTGAGTGATATTGTGTGCCATGACTATGATTGAGATAAATGGATTTATGGCAGTTGACGCTCCTATCTTGGCAGAAATTAATCAGAAAATGTTAAAAGTGACATTCTACGATTGTGAAATTGACGCAGCCATATAAATTTATGAGAATTTTTTTATGGCAGCGCAGAGCAGACAGGCCACCGACACAGCAAGGACAAACAGACAGACTGTGCAACAAACAGTTGGTCATAAACTTGGACTACAATTTCTGGGCATTTCAACGAGTAAAAGCAAAAACAAATTTATAATATTTTGCGACTATTGGAATAGTTATCAGCTTATGAAAATGCAGTTGCTGCTTCCCCATAAAAGATGCTCTTAGCAGCAACAAAAATATCAATATTTTATTATTTAGTCAAAAGTTACAAAATATAAAAAATATAATCCAACACACACTCCAACCACATATATAGGGTAGCTTAGGACTTTGTGGTGGGTCGTGTGGTTTGGGCTGTTTATGACGACCACGTTTGGCAACGACTGCCAATGTGAGAAGAGTTTGCAAGTTTCCCCTCCAAAACTTTTTAGAATGTGTGTGTGTGAGTGTGTGCGTGAGTGTGTGTGTGAGTGTGCTGTGTGGAGGAACAACACAATGACAATACTGTGAATAAATCATAAGCCAAGTGCTAAAGTCAAAGTATATGTATATGCGCACAACTTTGTGCTGATGAGACATAAAGTGCGAGTTGGGCCAAGACATATGATATTTTACTTAAGCAACAATAAAGTTAAATTTAAATTTAAATTTTATGAAAGCCTTTTAGTCCTGTCCATCACACACACCTGTATTTTTTTTTTCTGTTCTCACATTCACACCAGCTGATGTTGCTTAAATTGAAAATCAAAGCTGTCAATTTTCCTATGCCCTATGCCCTGTTCCGTCATCCGTGTTCCATGTTCCATGTCCATTGCCCAGCTGTCAGCTCAATGCTTGCAATATAAAATACAATATACGTTCAAGACATTCGTAAGCTGTCAGAGAGATGCAACTGCTCATTATTTTGCATTTTACTGATGGACTTTTGCCCGTGTCTATTCCTATTGCAGATGCTCCTGTTTGCAGCAGCGGCACCATTGGCGTAATTGGTGCCTCCTTGGAGGAAGCAGTGCCCATACCATGTCGTGTCAACTCCGATCCGCCCGAAATTGACTTTGAATGGACTTTCTCCAGCAGTGGCGAGCACTTCGAAGTACCATCCGGACACTATGCCACCATCCAGGACCCCACAATGACCACCAGCAGCGATGTGAGACGCACCGTAGTTGAGTCCAATGAGACGCACTTTGAGAGTTATGGTAAGTTCCAAAAAAAAAAAAATAATACTATAGCCAGAGCCTATGAATATTTAAAAAATATATAGTATATTTTGAATTTGCATGTGTTTTGCGGTTGAGTAAATTTTTAGGAAAAATGAAGAGGTATTCGTAGTTATCGAAGGCCCAGGTTGAAGCTGGAGGCAGAGTGGGTTCGTCATGAGGCTGACTTGCAGTTTTAGGTCCAGTTCAGGGCCTTTATCAATATTATGCACATAAATTGAATTATCAGTGCGTCCCAGTTGGCTTGACCGGTGTCTGCTCGAGTGAGCAGAATTTATTTCATTTATGGCCATAACTTGGCCAAATCCTAATTCAAATACAATGCATGGCCATGGATATGGCGATAGGACTATTTAAACAGGACCTAGCCAGACTAAGTCTGTCGGCTTTATTAAATGTTGAATTTGATCATATTATTTCTCTCTTTTTTCCTTTTCATTTGGTGCAGTGGAAACAGTCAGCGAATTAATCTACACGCCGAAGGGAGAACGGGACTATGGAACTTTGGCTTGCTGGGGTCGCAATGCGATTGGCAAACAGTCTGAGCCATGCCTCTTTCAGGTGGTGCCCGCAGGTGAGTGGGACTGTGTGCTTTGGTGGTGGCAATCATAAGAGCACTTGTGTTGTGTGCATGGAATTGATTTCTGTAAATTTAAATTAAATTTTGCTTTCTTTCTGACCTATTCGTAATTCGCAATTCGAATATCGTTTTATAGCTAAGCCGGGAGCACTGCGAAACTGTACACTGCGTCCGTATGTGGTAACCTCCGCCTCGCTCAATTCATCGAATCAAACGACAATGCATGGCAATCAAATGTTGCAAACACAATACGGTAGACACGATGCGAATTATCCGCACATGGAATACGTACGTGAGCGCAATGGCAACAGTAAGGCCAGTAACAGTAACAAGAATGGACGTAACAATGCAGCAGCTGGCAATAAAATCGCCAAGAGTGGCAATAATAAAAATATGAGAAGCCAAATAAATGCTGGCCATGTTAAATCTAATAATAACAATCAGCCGGAGCAGAGATATCGCCTCAATCAACAGCAAATGCAGCGTCTAAAAAAGCGCACATCATTTACACCATCTCAAACATTGGCAGCCTTGGAGAGACAGCGCCAGAGCAAACACCAACAATCCACAGGCAAGGCTGGAACTGGAGCCACAGCTACTAGTGCTGGTGGTGCTAGTGCGGCGCCCACATCAACACTGGCCTACATCAATAACAAAACTGATGGATCACTGGCCAAGCAGCAGACAAAGCAGTTGAAGTCACCAAGCAACTCCGAGATGGAGGGCAAGCGGCGTGTGCGACGAGGAAGTACAAGGCAAGCTGGAATGATTGCAGACAGCAAGTTGCCTCAGACATCAATAACAAGTAAAAAGCTGCAGCAGCAACAGCAACAGCAGCAACAGCCGCAGCAGAAGCAACGACAACGACAACGTGCAACAAAATCAAATTTATCATTGTCACATATAGAGAAGGCTGGAATAGTTGCTGCTAGCTCGAATGTCAAAAACAACAACGGCAAACTGCCAGCAAAGTATTTTAATAAGCGACAGAAAAACATGAGCAAACTGAAGCTGAAGCTCAGCCAGAAACAGAAGCAGAAGCAGCAGCAGCAGCAGCCGGAGCAGAAGCAGAAGCTCAGCCAGAAACAACGACAACAGCAAAGACCAACTGAGGTAAACGAGCACAATATAATCCATCATTTTGCAGCATCAACAAGACGAAGAAAGCGGCAAGCAGCAAATGACATCACGGCATCAGTGGCATCAGTCGGAGGAGGGGCAGTAACAGCAGCAGTTGATATGATGGCAGCAGCAACAATGGGTACGACAGCAACAACAAAATCAGTTGCGGCAACATCAGCAGCTGCTGCTGCTGCTTTAGAAAATGATGCTGAGATGGATGCAAGCAGCAGCAGCAGCAGTAGCAGCAGTGGCAGCACCAGCAGTGGCAGTGGCAGTGGTGGCATCAACAGTGGCGACATCGACACAATATTGGGTACATTACGTGCACGCAAGTCCACGGAGGCAAGCATGAGCAATAAGAAGCTCAGCAGCAGCATCGGCATCATCAGCAGCAGCAGCAGTCGATTGATGCCACCCAATGCGCCACAGATTAGCAATAAGCCAGCGGCAGCAGCTCAACAAATGGCGGCAGCAATTAGTGGTAAAAATCAGCCAGTTGCAGCAGCAACAGCTGCTGGCATCGCGACGGCGGCATCTGAAACAGCAGCGGCAACAGATGCAGCTGCGGCAGCTGTTGCAAACACAGATGATGTGAAGACAAACATTGACAGAGCCACTGTTGCATTGTCCATGGATCGCACTGGAGCTGAGCACGCGGACAACAAATTCAACGTAAACAACAGCAATGCGGACATCGAGGACAATGATGGCGATGACGATATGGTGGGAGATGGAGATGCAGAGGGAGACATTGAAGGCGATGCTGATGACGATGACGATGACGAAGCTAACGAAGATGCCGCCGATGCTGAGCTGCAGGCAGACGATGAGTACATGGCAGATGAGCCAAGCGACTTGGACGACTACGACACAATCGACGAGCAACAGCAGCCAACTCAACAACAAGAGCAACATCATGTTGATATTTCATCCCTGGAGCATCAGTTGGACCTCGAATCATTAGAGGATGATGATGCGGATACAGATGCGGATGATGGTGATGCCGATGCCGATGTCGATGATGATATCTACAATGTTAGCGATGATGATTTTGTGGCAAGCGTTGCGCTATCCACAGCAGAGACAACAACCCAGTCACAGCAAAAGCAACAGCAACATCAACATCAACAGCAACAGCAACATGTTGAACCACAGCCCAGGGCTCTCTCAGCCGAGTGGCAGCAACCTCATTTCGATTACTCACGCATGGAGTACAGCTTCAGCAATGGCGTGGTCACACAGAGTCTCATTGGCAATGGTGGTGGTAGTGGTGGTGGTGCTGCAGCAGCAGCAGCTATTGGCAATGGCTACGATGCCAACTCCGCTGGTGGCACCATCAATTTTGACAACTATGACAACATAATATACTCCACGATGGAGCTCGAATGCATGCCCGGCTATGACGGTGGCCTCCAACAGCAGTTCTTTCTGGAGGCCTACGACTCGAAGACCAAAAAACTACGTCTAAACATGAGCAGCACCTACGTGGATGTGCCCGTTTTTCGCATAGATCTGACAGGTGAGTGAAACAACTAGATACGTGCGTATGTATATTCTGCGGTGAATGGAATCTAATTTATGGGAATGGAGTTTGTTGCCAAAAATTTGCTAGCTTATTCATTATTAGAGTTATATTTAAATGTGGTTGGATTTGCAGATTGTTTGGCTAAGGCGATGCCATTACACCATTTTGGTGTACTGTGCAAAAAGCCACAATCTAAAGACTCGACTTTTATGCGGCCAACAACAGCAGCAGCAACAACAACATCAGCAGCAA
The DNA here is from genome assembly GCA_018150725.1 of Drosophila quadrilineata. Classification (NCBI taxonomy): domain Eukaryota; kingdom Metazoa; phylum Arthropoda; class Insecta; order Diptera; family Drosophilidae; genus Drosophila; species Drosophila quadrilineata. Next base: position 582,112 of record JAECWN010000356.1, read on the forward strand.
CAACAACATCAGCAGCAGCAACAGCAAAACAAAAACAAATCAAAGTAACAAACTGTGCAAAAAGTTAAGCAAGCCAAATTGCGCGGCGTGTTTTCATGTGGAATGGGGAATGGGAATGGAAGCTAGTGAAGCTATCCGACAGCAACAGCAACAACAAGAGCAGAAGCAGTGGCAGCAGCAGCAACAACATCGGCAGCAACATCAGTAGAAATAACAACTACAGAGCGCCACGCAGATTAATTAGTTGAGGCTGCCAGTGCCACTTCTACTCCCCAACCTACAGCCAGCTGCCACATGCTGCTGCTGTCCCATACCTCTGATGTTGCTGCTTCTCTTGCTGCTGCCCGTTTGTTGTAATGAATTTTAGCTAGTCAGCAAAACTTTTATGCCATTGGCAAGGCTAGCCAACTAACTATGTATGTATGTATATATGTATGTATGTGTATGTATGTGTTAGCAGGGTACCAGGGGTCGGTGTCAGGTTCGGCTTCTGGGGTTTTGCTTTGGGGATTGGGGATTTGGTTGCTGGCAATCGTCGTCATCGCTATCGCCACCGTCGGCCAAAGTGGCAAAAATTTGAATTAAGTTGCTGAAAAACAAGATTTATTTGCACGCTTCTATTGCTGCAACTGTAGAAGTATCTGAAAATATTATCATATTACCTTTTGCTGATTTTAGCCACAGCAAGTGTGAAGTGTGTAAAAGCCGAAATGAGCCAAGTTAATGAGCCTCATTTGGGTTGCAACTTGGCAACGGCAACAGCAACGGCTGCAGCAGCAGCGTAAATGCCCAAAAAACATGGAATCCTCTGCGCTGCCAGATTTTCATGTAACCTCTATCGATGACTTGATAGCTACATTTTTGGTAAACTATACCCGACCTCAGCCGTGGAGGGGTCGGTGGTGGGGAAGATTTTGCATTCTGCGATATTTGGAAAGTCAAACGAAGCGTAAAGTCACGATTAGTTAGACAGGCATGTTAACGACTCTGGCTTTTGGTTTGGCAGCATCACTACCAACATGAGGCACTTGTAAGGAGCGGGCGGAAGATTGGAGGTTATCGGTATTAGCGTTGGCCTTTTAATAGTAGTTACGATTTTAATGAGCTGCTATGGCTGCGAAACAAAAACTTTTGATGCAAGGCATTTAAAAATAAAAGAGAAAGTTAGCTTTTTATGTGCGTGGCACAAGTTTCTGGCCAGGACGTGTTAATTAAATGCCTGTTTACCTAATGGAGTTTGCAACGCAAGTTTTAAATTAATGATCGGGTCAGCTAATGGAGTTGCTCTACATATCTCATCATTCTCTGTCTCCAACAATGTCTCTTATCTCCTTCACCCTCTTCCAGACCTCACGCCCATGGACTACTATCCCGATGCGCATCCGGCATTGCATTTGGTCGTCTACAGTGTCAACCAGAAGGGACGTTCTGAGCCCATTGTGCTAGAGAATGTGCCCATAAATGAGGCGGACAAGAGATCAGGTGAGTTGCAACAACTTTTATATAAATATGAATAATAATATTACACAAAAGCAAAAAAAATAAATAAATAAATAAGTGCAACAAAAAGTGAATACATTTTCAAATATAAAAGAATAACAATCAAGTGCCTCGCTCTCTCACACATAAAGTTTGCATTGCGCATTGTCCCCGAAGTGTGTTTGACTTGAGAAAGTGTTGGCGGTCTCTCTTGCTCCCTGAAAGTATGCAACACGGCAAAAAGTTGCCACTCTTTGCGAAGGAGGGTAGGATGTGGAGTGGCACGACAAAACATTCATTGCTTTTTAAGCACCATTTCACCTTTAAAAAGTCATTCAAGTATTTGCATAGTCTGCTTAACCGTTTTAGTTTTTTGTAAGTACAATTGTTCTTTTATTTAACGAGTTTTGTTTACGTAGGGGCGACACTTTTCCCACTATATACCGCTACCCACATTTTTTGTCCCTCTCCACACAAAACTTGAGAGTCCCTGACCCAATCCAACAAGAGCCAAGTAGTTGCGCTAAGATTTCTCATTCATGCATTCTTTTTCAACTTTGACGTTAATTTTGCTGTTAAACTTTCATCCCAATTTCCTTTTTTTTCCTTGCACCCCATTTTCACAAATTTTATGTAACATTAATCAGTATTTCACCTATACCAGCCTATACTTAATTGCAAATTCACAAAGAACAGAAAAAAAATATAGAAAATTAATTTAAGCTGCTGTTGAGAAATTAGTGAGCTTATCGACTCAATGCAGAGAATATGAAAATCCCAATGTCGATTAATTCGCAACGCATCAGAATCTGGCATCTGTATTTAACGCAATTTGCACTCATCTCTCATATATTGCAATCAATTAAGCCAATTCAAATACAAATGTAACAATAACATACAAGCCGCTTAAACAGATCACCTATTTTATGCACCTGGCCAATAACAACCACTTCTGCCTGTTTGCCATCCAGAATCCATTGTTGCCCATTGTAGTTGATGATGTAGAATGGAAATATGTAGTACTCGGTGTGTGGCGGCATATTGATTTATTAGGTTATTAAGTAGGTTGAAATCCTGTACGGACTTGGTCAGTCAATAATGTTTATCTGTATCTGTGGAATGGCAATGAGATGAGATATTTGTACTGTGCTGCAGACATTCAACAAATCCCACTCAATCATCTCCATAATACACATTCGAGTGGTAGAGTGGGACACAACAAGCAGCTGGCCAATGGGCTGAAGTGAGATAAAAGAACCAAATCCAATTTTATAGTTATACATATAAGTGTATTTGTGTACATACATATGTATGTGGGTGTGTATGTATGTATGCTTAGGAGAATAATACGCAAAAATGCAATATACGTCAGGTGTCAATATTTGCACCTTGGCAAATTTGAAAGCATTTCATTCGACACTTAACCAGGCAGAGATCTGCCTGTCATCCCAACTGCTCTGGGAGCAACCAATTTTGGCAACACATTTTACATTGGCAACGCTTGAAGCCACCACCACCACATTAATGTAAATATAATCAATTTCATGTTTTACCTTTGCCAAAAAAAAAAAAAAACAAAAATATAAAATATATATGTATAGGGAAATGTTGAGGACGAACGAAAGGAAGATCTTGTTATGCTAAACTGACACACAGAGATTCCCCAGGAGTTACATTATCCACACACACATACACACACACACAAACACACACACACACACACACACACGCATAAATATATAGTCGCATCTGTGGCATCAAGTGAAGGTAACAACGCATCACAGAGACAGACGACAACGACGGAAACGAAACAGACACTGAGATCCAAGTTGCCTTGCACTCCATCCAAGTGCTCCCCACTCCGTATCCGTCTCTGTCTCAGTGTGTGTCTCTAGTCATGGTGTTGCCTGCCACACGCTCTGTCATGCAACACAAAATATAAACGATTACTGTAAGACAAGAAAAATATACATTAAACATGTCTTATCTGAATAAAATATCCCAAAAGACAACGGCGCTGAAAGTAAAGTAAAATAAAATTATATCCCATATATATATATATATACATATATGTATGTACAGCAGATCGAAGTGGTTACTGAGGGATGGGCTTGAATGTTTGGCTGGCAGACTGGCTGCTTGACTGCCGGTTGAGTCTGGTTGAGTGTGTGTGGTGCGGTGTGGTGTGGTGTGGTGTGGTTGGTTGGTTTGGCAGGAAATGTGACCGACCGACGACGTCGACGCTGCCTTGCGCCGCTCCTGCACTGGCAATGTGATGAAAAGAAGGAGCCAAAGCGATAGGCAAAGACGGCACAACAACTGATGTTGTATTACGGGCATGCGATACAGATACATTGTTTGGCTTTGGCATCCACACCCGCATAAACGAATACACCCATACACTCATACACTCATACACACACACACACACACACACACACACACACACACGAACACATACTCCCACTCATACTCATGCACTCAAGGCATATCCTGCTCTGGCTACAACATTTTATTTATGCTTACTTTGTGTAAACGTAAATGTAACCGTAAACGCATTCCCAGCCGGGAGACAGAGCTCCAATTGTAACTGGAGCTGAAGCTGAAGCTGGGCAAGCATCGACTTCACATGTGAGCAGCATCGTCTCGTAATCCCAATACATTTTAACCAATCCACTTTTTCATCGTTTCATCGAATCATTTATATCACAAACGGGAGCATTAAATCGAATTAAGCTTATACGAAGAGACGCAGAGGTAGCTGCAGGGATGGCATCGGTGTGGCAGGAGTGGCAAAGGCCAAAGCAGACGAATTGCTTCGTCCTGCACTCACCAAATGAAACGCATACAAACAATTGGCTTATGAGTGGAACGCAGGGTTCCTCTGCCTGAGCAATGTTTGTGATGTGGTGCTACTCTGGATGTGGATGTGGGTGTGGGTATGGGTGTGGATGTAGTATAACTGGAGTTGAATCTGAAGCTGGAGAATGTGTGTCGTGTGGCATGCGGCATGTGGCTAGCGGTGTGCTGCTGTTGCTGCTCCCACTCAGTGGCTCTTTTTGGTTGCCTGACTTATCTGCTTATCTTGGGGCATGTGCATCATCTGTCCAACTCGCCCGCTCCCCAGAGCAACCTGGCACCCCACGTGCTGCTGCCTCACCTACCACTCTACCTATCCACCTGCCCCGACTCCAACTGTTGTTTTATTGATAAATATTTGCACAAGTGTGAAAATTTCATTACGCCGCTCTGCTTATATTTAAATTACTTTCTTCTTCTCTCTTTTTTTTTTTTTTTTGTTTTTATTTTTATTTTATTTTATTCTCTTGGTGTGTGGTAGTGCAACTCGTGTGCCACGGCATCAGTTTCAAGTATCTCACATATACGATTTACGTATTTATACCACGTACTCAAAGCAAACAGAGGTATTAATAAGTTTGCTCAACATACTCAAGCAATTTTTATACAGAACAGCATAACAATTTGCAATTTATACTCAAAAATAAATTTTAAATGTGAATAATTTTTTTAAATTAAAGCATCGGAATTTTGTGAATTTAAAGTGAAAATAAACTCAGCTTGATGGTCAGAAATTGGTATTTAATATTTCAAATAAAATTTACTAACAAAAAATTTCTAAATTCATATGAAATAGTTTAGCAATTGTTTATTTAATGCCACATGCTTGGCATGCACTTGTTGATTACTGCCGACATCCACAATTTTTATTCGGTTTTATTTGGTAAAGTGATGGCTTACACACTCTCGCTCTCGTCCACATCGGTTTATGTCTTTGTAATGGTTTTGCCCTGATGTGTTAGGGGATTTGGGCGAGACTGCCTATTTTCCACATGCCAATCTATTACGAGTGCAAAGTAATCTGAAGCTGAGCTGAGTTCATTTGCATCGTTAAATAGATATACGCGATCTCTATGTACTTAGCTTGAGCTGCAAAAATTTAATTAAAACACCAACTAGTTTTTGGCCATTCGACAGCTGCCCAAATCCGCCATGTTGATATCTACACACATACATACATGTATATGTATATATATACATATATAAATATATACATATAGTTGGATATGTACGATTTTGTAAAAGTCATGTGCCAACAATTACAACACGTCTACAATTTGGACATGCATACGAGGATGCGTGTTTAAAAGCATCAACCACACTCTGTGTGTGTGTGTGCGTGTGTGTGTATTTCTATATATCTATGAATGTGTGTGTGTGTGTGGGTATGCTTCTAAGCGCAGCCATGCATAAATGAGCAATTTCGCTCGCGGCGCAGTTTCGTCAACATTTTGTAGAGCAACCAGAAAAAAAGTTGAAAAAAATAAACAAAAATGAAACAGAAAAATCAGAGAGAAAATATTTATTGATTTGCAACTTTGGCGCTGCTGTCGACGGCGTGGCATGTCTGGGCGTCTGGCTGACAGGCACAGGTTTATAAATTAGCAACAGTCTGCAACCACCCGCTTCCCTCCCCTCGCCACTTAGACTACGACGACGACTCTGCTGCTGTCGCTGTTGGTTATGCCATCGATTCTCGTTCTGGTTCAGATTCTGTTTGTGACTCGCTCTCTCTCTCTCTCTCGCTCTGGCAACGCCATTTTGCCAATGTTTGCTTATTGAAATTCTGTGTTGCATATCCGCAGGCGCGCATGATTTGTTGAATGTTAAACACATTTCGACTACACGCTCAAATACAAAATAAACGAAATACTTATGGCCCTGTAATGTATATTCAATTACGGCGACGCCAACGCTCAGACTGAAACAGAAACTGTAACCAACGCCCCAATCCAAAAATGTTCAGTAATGCGAAAGGGTTTTAAATATAGACAACAGCTGAATCTAATTAAATTGTAGAAATATACTTCTTAAAACCTATTTTGATTAATGGAAAATATTCTTTGGCTTTCAGATGGTCGCATGGGACTCTCCATATTGCCAATAGCTGCCCTACTAACAGGCACACTCTTCACAGTGGGCATTGCCGTCCTTTTTGTGGTTGTCATTGCAGTGCGTCGCCGTCGCTGTCAAGGTGCTCGCAACATGTGCGACGATAAGGACAAGCATTTGGGTAAGTCTCAATAGACTCTATTCGACAAAGCGTGCACGTCCAGTTCAATACACTCAACTTCAATCCAGGCATGGATGTGACCGTAACGGCGCCACTGGAAACTGGTGCCGGTCATCAACGTCTGGTGGTGGCCTATACGCTGAAGCAAGGCATCGAGAAGCAACCGGACATACTGAGTGCACAAAAAAGCGCAACTGGCAGTGACACATCATCACCTCTGGGAAATCGACAGAGTGGTTTATTTATGGGCAGCAGCAGCACTGCAGCCGCGCCCAGCAGCGCTGCGAATCATAAAACTGTGGATTATGTAAGTGTGAATCGAGAATCCTCTACGAGAGGGAGCGAAGGAGAGAAGAGTTAGACATTGTCATTTGGTATATTGCAGGATGTGAATGCGCCGCACCTGAATAGTCCGCCCTCGCAGTCGAGCACACTGAAACTGGAAAGTGACAGTGCGGCTAAAAGTTATCAGACGGCAACCGCAACTGGAGCTGCAACTGGAGCTGGTGCTCCGCTGCTCTACGAGGCAATGCCCACGCTCAGTCGCTACGAACCGCTGGGCCTGAATATGGGCAGCTACTCGGCTGGCAACACGGCAGCTGGTGGCAGCAACAGTACACTCAGCTCCGCTGGCAGTGTGGTCAATTCGACGAGCAATGGCGGAGGTGCCGCTGGGGGTGGCAGCCACTACGCCCACCAGCATATGCATCACACGCTGCCACATGGCGTAGGTGTGGCACCTCAACAACCATCAGGCAGCTTGCCACGTGGTCGCGATCCACTAACGCTGGCCGACTACCTGACCACCAGCAGCCTGATTGATTATAATCTAAGCAAGGCGGCGGCCACCGGTGGCCCACTACTGTCCACGACGCATATGACACTGCCCAAAAGCATGGGGCATGGACATGGCATGGGCATAATACCCAGCACAAGCCTGTCGCCCTCACAGCTCACCACAATCACGCAGAAATCGAATGCTGGACGTAATCACATTATCACCGACACGCTGCCCGGGCCCGAGAGCTGCGTCTAAGCACGGATGTGGATGGAGCTACTTAATCACTCGATCCTGGCATTCCTGACATCAAACAAAAGACTGGCGCACAACAGAATATATTAAAAGTAAACAAAGACGTAAAACACAAATTTAGTAAAAGTTACAAAGAGAGAGAGATAGATAGATAGCGATAGAGTGAGACAGACAGAACGGGATAGAGAGAGAGAGAGAGAGAGATGTATGTAAAAGTAAACTGTAGCAAAAAACTTAACTGAACTATTCACAACTAGGTAAAGAAGAACAAGTTAAAAGTTATACGATGGTGCGGTATCTTAAATCAATGAATTCATCTAATTGTTAGACTTAATTGTAGTACTAGCCACTAGTCAAATAGCAACTAGACAACTAGTTAATATAACTATAACTATATTTGAATGTATTCGTGTGCATGTGACTCTGTTCGTTTGTTTGTTTGTTTGATTGTAAATGTTGAATATATATTATATATATATAGACGTAGTCGTAAGCGAGACATACTAAGTGTGCTATCTGTGGTCTCAGCAACCAAAGGCTTAAATGGATGCCGTAGTAGAAGAGGAGCTACGTTTGAATCCTGTTGAATTTTGAATTTTTGCTGTATACTTCCAAAAACGTGAAAAACAAATATGTTAAAATGTTGTTAAATCAGTTTTGGTTCGGTTCTCTTGCACTGCCACTTTAAACATATCCCTTTAAGCGAAAACCAAAAGAAAAAAAAACATTAAATCTGAAAAGAGAAAACAAAAAGCATATCCTTAACATATCCTTTAGCTGTCCAAATGGAGCCTATACCCAAAATGTAACCGCAACTATTTGAAATGCTGTCCAAGATCAAAGCCAAATACACACAGCATACACACACACACACACACACATACTTGATAACATACATAAATACATAGTTAGTAATGGAGCAGCACTCCCGACCAGGGGTTAAAAAGTTATATTGGACACGTCTTGCGCCATTGCCTGCCCAGCTAGCTGCCCATTATTTAACTTTTAAACACGCACCAGCTACAGCAAGAGAGCGAGAGAGCATAAAAGAGAGAGATATAGAGAGAGAAGCGTTAGATTTGAATTTAATGGTCATGGGCATGGGTATGGGCATGGGCATGGTCATGGCCATAACATCGATGGGAGCAATGTGAGCAGCCAGTGAGGCAGTCCTCGTTGCTATTAGCAGCAATGGTAGCCAACAAGTGAGCAATAAAGAAAAGTTTAGAAAAATATGCGATATCCACACCCCGTGGACCCATAATAAGCTCACGAACGATTGAATGGTTATGAAACACAATAAAAACTGAGCAGCAACAGCACGGGGAGGGAGGGAGCGATTGAGGTTGGGAGTGTGCGGAAAAACTGGGCACGGATTTGTGCGCACGATAGCGCAAAATGATGACAATAAATGGAAAAGTTTTTAATAAGCCAATAAAATGATTTATGTAGCAAACATAGAGCCAAAAGTTGCCGCTCTCAGCTGACTTTATTAACAAAAAGGCCAATTCGATTGTTGATTTAGCAGCTGGTCATGACAATTTCATAAACATGACTTCTAAACTTAATGTATCAAATTAATTATAAATTAAAAATGGCAATTTCTACCAGCACTTCCTCGGATTGTTTCAAGCAATTCATGAGTTTTGGACCTGATCAAACAACGAATTGCAGTTTAATTGGTTTTTGATTTTGGTCGCTTCAGATAATTGCAGAACATTTTTTTTCAAATTTTTGAAACTATGGCAATTGTTATCGAGGCATGTCAGGCATATCAGAAATACAATAAAAATAATCTAAGATCAAAAAACGTACGTAAGTGTTCAAAGTTAATTTTATTCGAAAATTTTGAAATATAATTTTTGGTACTTTTTTGCATATCTAACAAAATATGACGAAACAATATTAAATATTACAGATTAACTAAGTCTAGTGAATGGAAGTAATACTATTCAAATTATTTTAAGTGGTGTGAATATATATAGTAATATCATATAAACTGTCGAAATGTTGTAATGAATACTAAAGTTAAAAATTGAAGCAAGGAAATTAAAACTATCAGAAAATCGTAAACTTCCTGAATCAAATGTATAAGCTAATGTCCCCTGCTGTAGATATATAGAGTAATACAATTAATATGTGTAGTTGAAATTTTGAAAACGAAATCGTCATAGTTCAAGGAAGTTATAATCATCATTCGTAATGTAACAAATGAACCCTATCCACACACAAGGGACTAACATTGTACATACTTGCATATCTCGTACATTCATAAACACAATACATATGTAAGAAAGAAACCAAGGTAAAAACGACGATTGTAACTATCTATGTAAAAATGCTTAAAATATTTGTGATAAAGTAATAGTCTTAATAATAAGTAATAATAAAAAATGAAATATTATAAATAAACGAAATGTAATTTTAAACTATTTAAATTTATTTTAGAAAACTAAATTATTATTTAATCATATTTAAAATTGGATTGATTTTAGAAACGTGAAATTTAAAACTGAAAAAAAGGGGAAAAATATCGATTGGCGGAAATTTCCAAATTAATTATTTAGCGGGATAGTATGGAAACATTTAGAACCATCAACAAATTTTGTAAGCAGATTTAAACTACAAACATAACATAACATTTGGAAAAGGTGTACTTCGAGTCGGGTTTTCACTTTTGGTAAAAATCATCTGTCCATCGTGATGCCAGAAATAAAATGTTTTCACCAATTTGACATTTTTACAAAATGCAAAAATGACCAAGTCTAGTCGAAAAAATATGTAAAAATTATAAAGTGTCGTTCAAAATTTGGTAGATACTACTTCAATGGAAAGGTCAACTTTGAGTAAATTTTAAACTTTTCGGAAATTTTTTCTAAAATAACGTTAAAAAATTCGATTCAGTAAAAAATTGTATGTAAATTTCGATGCCAGGAATCAAGTGGCCACAACAAACTATATAGACATCTCAGTTTAAAACTGTTAAAATTACAATCTTAATTTTTTGACCCCACCTTAAGCCAGTTCTATTGGAAAAAATGGGACTTGCAGGGGTATCAAAACTTTGATCTCCCATTTTTGCATATTTCTGAAAACTCAAATGCATCAAAAGTTTATTAATTTTGTCATTTTTAATTTTTGGACTTTTTGTGGCCATTTTTACATATTTCTGAAAACTCTCTCAACTTTGAAAAGCCATTACTTTGTCAAATATCAACCGATTTTAAAAATGTTGCATTTCTGTGAATGACTTTGATCCTATTTTGCATCGATATCTAACTTCATTGGTTTTAATCAGAAAATATGGACCAGAAAAAACAAATAGTAAAGATATAGATTTTAGTACAAAAATGAAGATCTTCTTAACTTTAAAAACGCACAACTTTTCGAAAAATCAACCAAATTTTTAAATTCATGCAGTTTTGTTAACGGTATAGAATCCACTTTCAATATGCATCAAAAGTTTATTAATATTATCGTATTTAATTTTTGGACTTGTGTTGCCATTTTTGCATATTTCTGAAAACTCTCTTAACTTTGAAAAGCCATAACTTTGTCAAGTATCAACCGATTTTAAAAAATGTTGCATTTCTGTGAATGACTTTAATCCTATTTTCCATCGATATCTAACATCATTGGCTTTAATCAGAAAATATGGACCAGGAAAAACAAATAGTAAAGATATAGATTTTAGTACAAAAATGAAGATCTTCTTAACTTTAAAAACGCACAACTTTTCGAAAAATCAACCAAATTTTTAAATTCATGCAGTTTTGTTAACGGTATAGAATGCACTTCCAAAATGCATCAAAAGTTTATTAATTTTGTCATTTTTAATTTTTGGACTTTTTGTGGCCATTTTTACATATTTCTGAAAACTCTCTCAACTTTGAAAAGCCATTACTTTGTCAAATATCAACCGATTTTAAAAATGTTGCATTTCTGTGAATGACTTTGATCCTATTTTGCATCGATATCTAACATCATTGGTTTTAATCAGAAAATATGGACCAGAAAAAACAAATAGTAAAGATATAGATTTTAGTACAAAAATGAAAATCTTATTAACTTTAAAAACGCTCAACTTTTCGAAAAATCAACCGAATTTTAAAATTCATGCAGTTTTATTAACGGTATAGAATTCACTTTCAAAATGCATCAAAAGTTTATTAATATTGTCGTATTTAATTTTTGGACTTCTGTTGCCATTTTTGCATATTTCTGAAAACTCTCTTAACTTTGAAATGCCATAACTTTGTCAAATATCAACCGATTTTAAAAATGTTGCATTTCTGTGAATGACTTTGATCCTATTTTGCATCGATATCTAACATCATTGGCTTTAATCAGAAAATACGGACCAGAAAAAACAAATAGTAAAGATATAGACTTTAGTAAAAAAATGAAAATCTTCTTAACTTTAAAAACGCACAACTTTTCGAAAAATCAACCAAATTTTTAAATTCATGTAGTTTTGTTAACGGTATAGAATGCACTTCCAAAATGCATCAAAAGTTTATTAATTTTGTCATTTTTCATTTCTGGACTTTTTGTGGCCATTTTTACATATTTCTGAAAACTCTCTCAACTTTGAAAAGCCATTACTTTGTCAAATATCAACCGATTTTAAAAATGTTGCATTTCTGTGAATGACTTTGATCCTATTTTGCATCGATATCTAACTTCATTGGTTTTAATCAGAAAATATGGACCAGAAAAAACAAATAGTAAAGATATAGATTTTAGTACAAAAATGAAGATCTTCTTAACTTTAAAAACGCACAACTTTTCGAAAAATCAACCAAATTTTTAAATTCATGCAGTTTTGTTAACGGTATAGAATCCACTTTCAATATGCATCAAAAGTTTATTAATATTATCGTATTTAATTTTTGGACTTGTGTTGCCATTTTTGCATATTTCTGAAAACTCTCTTAACTTTGAAAAGCCATAACTTTGTCAAGTATCAACCGATTTTAAAAAATGTTGCATTTCTGTGAATGACTTTAATCCTATTTTCCATCGATATCTAACATCATCATTACTGTATAGAATCCACTTTCAAAATGCATCAAAAGTTTATTAATTTTGTCATTTTTAATTTCTGGACTTTTTGTGGCCATTTTTACATATTTCTGAAAACTCTCTTAACTTTGAAAAGCCATAACTTTGTCAAATATCAACCGATTTTAAAAAATCTTGCATTTCTGTGAATAACTTTAATCCTATTTTGCATCGATATCTAACATCATTGGTTTTAATCAGAAAATATGGACCAGGAAAAACAACTAGTAAAGATATAGATTTTAGTACAAAAATTAAGATCTTCTTAACTTTAAAAACGCACAACTTTTCGAAAAATCAACCAAATTTTTAAATTCATGCAGTTTTGTTAACGGTGTAGAATCCACTTTCAAAATGCATCAAAAGTTTATTAAAATTGTCGTATTTAATTTTTGGACTTCTGTTGCCATTTTTGCATATTTCTGAAAACTCTCTTAACTTTGAAATGCCATAACTTTGTCAAATATCAACCGATTTTAAAAAATGTTGCATTTCTGTGAATGACTTTGATCCTATTTTCCATCGATATCTAACGTCATTGGCTTTAATCAGAAAATATGGACCAGAAAAAACAAATAGTAAAGATATAGATTTTAGTACAAAAATTAAAATCTTCTTAGCTTGAAAAACGCACAACTTTTCGAAAAATCAACCAAATTTTTAAATTCATGCATTTTTGTTAACGGTATAGAATCCACTTCCAAAATGCATCAAAATATTATTAATTTTGTCATTTTTAATTTTTGGACTTTTGTGGCCATTTTTACATATTTCTGAAAACTCTCTTATCTTTAAAATGCCATAACTTTGTCAAATATCAACCGATTTTAAAAATGTTGCATTTCTGTGAATGACTTTGATCCTATTTTGCATCGATATCGAAAATCATTGGTTTTAATCAGAAAATATGGACCAGAAAAAACAAATAGTAAAGATATAGATTTTAGTACAAAAATGAAAATCTTCTTAACTTTAAAAACGCTCAACTTTTCGAAAAATCAACCGAATTTTAAAATTCATGCAGTTTTATTAACGGTATAGAATCCACTTTCAAAATGCATCAAAAGTTTATTAATTTTGTCATTTTTAATTTTTTGACTTTTTGTGGCCATTTTTACATATTTCTGAAAACTCTCTTAACTTTGAAAAGCCATAACTTTTTCAAATATCAACCGATTTTAAAAAATCTTGCATTTCTGTGAATAACTTTTATCCTATTTTGCATCGATATCTAACATCATTGGTTTTAATCAGATAATATGGACCAGGAAAAACAAATAGTAAAGATATAGATTTTAGTACAAAAATGAAGATCTTCTTAACTTTAAAAACGCACAACTTTTCGAAAAATCAACCAAATTTTTAAATTCATGCAGTTTTGTGAACGGTATAGAATCCACTTTCAAAATGCATCAAAAGTTTATTAAAAATGTCGTATTTAATTTTCGGACTTTTGTGGCCATTTTTACATATTTCTGAAAACTCTCTTATCTTTGAAATGCCATAACTTTGTCAAGTATCAACTGATTTTAAAAAATGTTGCATTTCTGTGAATGACTTTAATCCTATTTTGCATCGATATCTAACATCATTGGTTTTAATCAGAAAATATGGACCACGAAAACCAAATAGTAAAGATATAGAATTTAGTACAAAAATGAAAATCTTCTTAACTTTAAAAACGCTCAACTTTTCAAAAAATCAACCGAATTTTAAAATTCATGCAGTTTTGGTAACGGTATAGAATCCACTTTCAAAATGCATCAAAAGTTTATTAATTTTGTCATTTTTAATTTTTGGACTTTTTGTGGCCATTTTTACATATTTCTGAAAACTCTCTTAACTTTGAAAAGCCATAACTTTGTCAAATATCAACCGATTTTAAAAAATCTTGCATTTCTGTGAATAACTTTAATCCTATCTTGCATCGATATCTAACATCATTGGTTTTAATCAGAAAATATGGACCAGGAAAAACAAATAGTAAAGATATAGATTTTAGTACAAAAATGAAGATCTTCTTAACTTTAAAAACGCACAACTTTTCGAAAAATCAACCAAATTTTTAAATTCATGCAGTTTTGTTAACGGTATAGAATCCACTTTCAAAATGCATCAAAAGTTTATTAATATTGTCGTATTTAATTTTTGGACTTCTGTTGCCATTTTTGCATATTTCTGAAAACTCTCTTAACTTTGAAATGCCATAACTTTGTCAAATATCAACCGATTTTAAAAAATGTTGCATTTCTGTGAATGACTTTGATCCTATTTTGCATCGATATCTAACATCATTGGCTTTAATCAGAAAATATGGACCAGAAAAAACAAATAGTAAAGATATAGACTTTAGTAAAAAAATGAAAATCTTCTTAACTTTAAAAACGCTCAACTTTTCGAAAAATCAACCGAATTTTAAAATTCATGCAGTTTTATTAACGGTATAGAATCCACTTTCAAAATGCATCAAAAGTTTATTAATTTTGTCATTTTTAATTTCTGGCCTTTTTGTGGCCATTTTTACATATTTCTGAAAACTCTCTTAACTTTGAAATGCCATAACTTTGTCAAATATCAACCGATTTTAAAAAATGTTGCATTTCTGTGAATGACTTTGATCCTATTTTGCATCGATATCTAACATCATTGGCTTTAATCAGAAAATATGGACCAGAAAAAACAAATAGTAAAGATATAGATTTTAGTACAAAAATTAAAATCTTCTTAGCTTGAAAAACGCACAACTTTTCGAAAAATCAACCAAATTTTTAAATTCATGCAGTTTTGTTAACGGTATAGAATCCACTTTCAAAATGCATCAAAAGTTTATTAATATTGTCGTATTTAATTTTTGGACTTCTGTTGCCATTTTTACATATTTCTGGAAACTCTCTTAACTTTGAAATGCCATAACTTTGTCAAATATCAACCGATTTTAAACAATGTTGCATTTCTGTGAATGACTTTGAGCCTATTTTCTATCGATTTCTAACATAATTGGCCTTAATCAGAAAATATGGACCAGAAAAATCAAATAGTAAAGATATAGATTTTAGTACAAAAATTAAAATCTTCTTAGCTTGAAAAACGCACAACTTTTCGAAAAATCAACCAAATTTTTAAATTCATGCATTTTTGTTAACGGTATAGAATTCACTTCCAAAATGCATCAAAAGTTTATTAAAAATGTCGTATTTAATTTTCGGACTTTTGTGGCCATTTTTACATATTTCTGAAAACTCTCTTATCTTTGAAATGCCATAACTTTGTCAAGTATCAACTGATTTTAAAAAATGTTGCATTTCTGTGAATGACTTTAATCCTATTTTGCATCGATATCTAACATCATTGGTTTTAATCAGAAAATATGGACCACGAAAACCAAATAGTAAAGATATAGAATTTAGTACAAAAATGAAAATCTTCTTAACTTTAAAAACGCTCAACTTTTCAAAAAATCAACCGAATTTTAAAATTCATGCAGTTTTGGTAACGGTATAGAATCCACTTTCAAAATGCATCAAAAGTTTATTAATTTTGTCATTTTTAATTTTTGGACTTTTTGTGGCCATTTTTACATATTTCTGAAAACTCTCTTAACTTTGAAAAGCCATAACTTTGTCAAATATCAACCGATTTTAAAAAATCTTGCATTTCTGTGAATAACTTTAATCCTATCTTGCATCGATATCTAACATCATTGGTTTTAATCAGAAAATATGGACCAGGAAAAACAAATAGTAAAGATATAGATTTTAGTACAAAAATGAAGATCTTCTTAACTTTAAAAACGCACAACTTTTCGAAAAATCAACCAAATTTTTAAATTCATGCAGTTTTGTTAACGGTATAGAATCCACTTTCAAAATGCATCAAAAGTTTATTAATATTGTCGTATTTAATTTTTGGACTTCTGTTGCCATTTTTGCATATTTCTGAAAACTCTCTTAACTTTGAAATGCCATAACTTTGTCAAATATCAACCGATTTTAAAAAATGTTGCATTTCTGTGAATGACTTTGATCCTATTTTGCATCGATATCTAACATCATTGGCTTTAATCAGAAAATATGGACCAGAAAAAACAAATAGTAAAGATATAGACTTTAGTAAAAAAATGAAAATCTTCTTAACTTTAAAAACGCTCAACTTTTCGAAAAATCAACCGAATTTTAAAATTCATGCAGTTTTATTAACGGTATAGAATCCACTTTCAAAATGCATCAAAAGTTTATTAATTTTGTCATTTTTAATTTCTGGCCTTTTTGTGGCCATTTTTACATATTTCTGAAAACTCTCTTAACTTTGAAAAGCCATAACTTTGTCAAATATCAACCGATTTTAAAAAATCTTGCATTTCTGTGAATAACTTTAATCCTATCTTGCATCGATATCTAACATCATTGGTTTTAATCAGAAAATATGGACCAGGAAAAACAAATAGTAAAGATATAGATTTTAGTACAAAAATGAAGATCTTCTTAACTTTAAAAACGCACAACTTTTCGAAAAATCAACCAAATTTTTAAATTCATGCAGTTTTGTTAACGGTATAGAATCCACTTTCAAAATGCATCAAAAGTTTATTAATATTGTCGTATTTAATTTTTGGACTTCTGTTGCCATTTTTGCATATTTCTGAAAACTCTCTTAACTTTGAAATGCCATAACTTTGTCAAATATCAACCGATTTTAAAAAATGTTGCATTTCTGTGAATGACTTTGATCCTATTTTGCATCGATATCTAACATCATTGGCTTTAATCAGAAAATATGGACCAGAAAAAACAAATAGTAAAGATATAGACTTTAGTAAAAAAATGAAAATCTTCTTAACTTTAAAAACGCACAACTTTTCGAAAAATCAACCAAATTTTTAAATTCATGCAGTTTTGTTAACTGTATAGAATCCACTTTCAAAATGCATCAAAAGTTTATTAATTTTGTCATTTTTAATTTCTGGACTTTTTGTGGTCATTTTTACATATTTCTGAAAACTCTCTTAACTTTGAAAAGCCATAACTTTGTCAAATATCAACCGATTTTAAAAAATCTTGCATTTCTGTGAATAACTTTGATCCTATTTTGCATCGATATCTAACATCATTGGTTTTAATCAGAAAATATGGACCAGGAAAACCAAATAGTAAAGATATAGATTTTAGTACAAAAATTAAGATCTTCTTAACTTTAAAAACGCACAACTTTTCGAAGAATCAACCAAATTTTTAAATTCATGCATTTTTGTTAACGCTATAGAATAAATTTTCAAAATGCATCAAAAGTTTGTTAATATTGTCGTATTTAATTTTTGGACTTTCTGTGGCCATTTTTGCATATTTCTGAAAACTTTCTCAACTTTGAAATGCCATAACTTTGTCAAATATCAACCGATTTTAAAAATTGTTGCATTTCTGTGAATGACTTTAATCCTATTTTGCATCGATATCTAACATCATTGGTTTTAATGGTATACAATCCACTTTCAAAATGCATCAAAAGTTTATTAATATTGTCGTATTTAATTTTTGGACTTCTGTTGCCATTTTTGCATATTTCTGAAAACTCTCTTAACTTTGAAATGCCATAACTTTGTCAAATATCAACCGATTTTAAAAAATGTTGCATTTCTGTGAATGACTTTGATCCTATTTTCCATCGATATCTAACATCATTGGTTTTAATCAGAAAATATGGACCAGGAAAACCAAATAGTAAAGATATAGATTTTAGTACAAAAATGAAAATCTTCTTAACTTTAAAAACGCTCAACTTTTCGAAAAATCAGCCGAATTTTAAAATTCATGCAGTTTTGTTAACGGTATAGAATCCACTTCCAAAATGCATCAAAAGTTTATTAATTTTGTCATTTTTAATTTTTGGACTTTTTGTGGCCATTTTTACATATTTCTGAAAACTCTCATAACTTTGAAATGACATAACTTTGTCAAATATCAACCGATTTTAAAAAATGTTGCATTTCTGTGAATGACTTTCCTATTTTGCATCGATATCTAACATCATTGGCTTTAATCAGAAAATATGGTCCAGGAAAAACAAATAATAAAGATATAGATATTAGTACAAAAATGAAAATCTTGATAACTTTAAAAACGCACAACTTTTCGAAATATCAACCAAATTTGTAAATTCATGCATTTTTGTTAACGGTATAGAATAAATTTTCAAAATGCATCAAAACATTATTAATATTGTCGTATTTAATTTTTGGACTTCTGTTGCCATTTTTGCATATTTCTGAAAACTCTCTCAACTTTGAAATGCCATAACTTTATCAAATATCAACCGATTTTAAAAAATGTTGCATTTCTGTGAATGACTTTGATCCTATTTTCCATCGATATCTAACATCATTGGTTTTAATCAGAAAATATGGACCAGGAAAAACAAATAGTAAAGATAAAGATTTTAGTACAAAACTAAAATCTTCATAACTTTAAAAACGCACAACTTTTCGAAAAATTAACCAAATTTTTAAATTCATGCATTTTTGTTAACGGTATAGAATCCACTTTCAAAATGCATCAAAAGTTTATTAATTTTGTCAATTTTAATTTTTGGACTTTTTGTGGCCATTTTTGCATATTTCTGAAAACTCTCTCAACTTTGAAAAGCCATAACTTTGTCAAATATCAACCGATTTTAAAAAATGTTGCATTTCTGTGAATGACTTTGATCCTATTTTCCATCGATATCTAACATCATTGGCTTTAATCAGAAAATATGGACCAGGAAAAACAAATAGTAAAGCTATAGATTTTAGTACAAAAATGAAAATCTTCTTAACTTTAAAAACGCACAACTTTTCGAAAAATCAACCAAATTTTTAAATTCATGCATTTTTGTTAACGGTATAGAATCAATTTTCAAAATGCATCAAAAGTTTAATGATTTTGTCGTATTTAATTTTTGGACTTTCTGTGGCCATTTTTGCATATTTCTGAAAACTCTCTCAACTTTGAAATGCCATAACTTTGTCAAATATAAACCGATTTTAAAAAATGTTGCATTTCTGTGAATGACTTTGATCCTATTTTGCATCGATATCTAACATTATTGGTTTTAATCAGAAAATATGGACCAGGAAAAACAAATAGTGAAGATATACTTTTTAGTAAAAAAAATAAAATCTTCTTAACCTTAAAAACGCACAACTTTTCGAAAAATCCACCAAATTTTTAAATTCATGCATTTTTGTTAACGGTATAGAATCAATTTTCAAAATGCATCAAAAGTTTATTAATTTTGTCATTTTTAATTTCTGGACTTTTTGTGGCCATTTTTACATATTTCTGAAAACTCTCTCAACTTTGAAAAGCCATAACTTTGTCAAATATCAACCGATTATAAAAAATGTTGCATTTCTGTGAATAACTTTGATCCTATTTTGCATCGATATCTAACATCATTGGTTTTAATCAGAAAATATGGACCAGGAAAACCAAATAGTAAAGATATAGATTTTAGTACAAAAATTAAGATCTTCTTAACTTTAAAAACGCACAACTTTTCGAAGAATCAACCAAATTTTTAAATTCATGCATTTTTGTTAACGGTATACAATCCACTTTCAAAATGCATCAAAAGTTTATTAATTTTGTCATTTTTAATTTCTGGACTTTCTGTGGCCATTTTTGCATATTTCTGAAAACTTTCTCAACTTTGAAATGCCATAACTTTGTCAAATATCAACCGATTTTAAAAATTGTTGCATTTCTGTGAATGACTTTAATCCTATTTTGCATCGATATCTAACATCATTGGTTTTAATGGTATACAATCCACTTTCAAAATGCATCAAAAGTTTATTAATATTGTCGTATTTAATTTTTGGACTTCTGTTGCCATTTTTGCATATTTCTGAAAACTCTCTTAACTTTGAAATGCCATAACTTTGTCAAATATCAACCGATTTTAAAAAATGTTGCATTTCTGTGAATGACTTTGATCCTATTTTCCATCGATATCTAACATCATTGGTTTTAATCAGAAAATATGGACCAGGAAAACCAAATAGTAAAGATATAGATTTTAGTACAAAAATGAAAATCTTCTTAACTTTAAAAACGCTCAACTTTTCGAAAAATCAGCCGAATTTTAAAATTCATGCAGTTTTGTTAACGGTATAGAATCCACTTCCAAAATGCATCAAAAGTTTATTAATTTTGTCATTTTTAATTTTTGGACTTTTTGTGGCCATTTTTACATATTTCTGAAAACTCTCATAACTTTGAAATGCCATAACTTTGTCAAATATCAACCGATTTTAAAAATGTTGCATTTCTGTGAATGACTTTCCTATTTTGCATCGATATCTAACATCATTGGCTTTAATCAGAAAATATGGTCCAGGAAAAACAAATAATAAAGATATAGATATTAGTACAAAAATGAAAATCTTGATAACTTTAAAAACGCACAACTTTTCGAAATATCAACCAAATTTGTAAATTCATGCATTTTTGTTAACGGTATAGAATAAATTTTCAAAATGCATCAAAACATTATTAATATTGTCGTATTTAATTTTTGGACTTCTGTTGCCATTTTTGCATATTTCTGAAAACTCTCTCAACTTTGAAATGCCATAACTTTATCAAATATCAACCGATTTTAAAAAATGTTGCATTTCTGTGAATGACTTTGATCCTATTTTCCATCGATATCTAACATCATTGGTTTTAATCAGAAAATATGGACCAGGAAAAACAAATAGTAAAGATAAAGATTTTAGTACAAAACTAAAATCTTCATAACTTTAAAAACGCACAACTTTTCGAAAAATTAACCAAATTTTTAAATTCATGCATTTTTGTTAACGGTATAGAATCCACTTTCAAAATGCATCAAAAGTTTATTAATTTTGTCAATTTTAATTTTTGGACTTTTTGTGGCCATTTTTGCATATTTCTGAAAACTCTCTCAACTTTGAAAAGCCATAACTTTGTCAAATATCAACCGATTTTAAAAAATGTTGCATTTCTGTGAATGACTTTGATCCTATTTTCCATCGATATCTAACATCATTGGCTTTAATCAGAAAATATGGACCAGGAAAAACAAATAGTAAAGCTATAGATTTTAGTACAAAAATGAAAATCTTCTTAACTTTAAAAACGCACAACTTTTCGAAAAATCAACCAAATTTTTAAATTCATGCATTTTTGTTAACGGTATAGAATCAATTTTTAAAATGCATCAAAAGTTTAATGATTTTGTCGTATTTAATTTTTGGACTTTCTGTGGCCATTTTTGCATATTTCTGAAAACTCTCTCAACTTTGAAATGCCATAACTTTGTCAAATATAAACCGATTTTAAAAAATGTTGCATTTCTGTGAATGACTTTGATCCTATTTTGCATCGATATCTAACATTATTGGTTTTAATCAGAAAATATGGACCAGGAAAAACAAATAGTGAAGATATACTTTTTAGTAAAAAAAATAAAATCTTCTTAACCTTAAAAACGCACAACTTTTCGAAAAATCCACAAAATTTTTAAATTCATGCATTTTTGTTAACGGTATAGAATCAATTTTCAAAATGCATCAAAAGTTTAATGATTTTGTCGTATTTAATTTTTGGACTTTTTGTAGCCATTTTTGCATATTTCTGAAAACTCTCTCAACTTTGAAATGCCATAACTTTATCAAATATCAACCGATTTTAAAAAATGTTGCATTTCTGTGAATGACTTTAATCCTATTTTACATCGATATCTAACATCATTGGCTTTAATCAGAAAATGTGGACCAGGAAAAACAACTAGTGAAGATATAGATTTTAGTAAAAAAATGAAAATCTTCATAACTTGAAGAACGCACAACTTTTCGAAAAATCAACCAAATTTTTAAATTCATGCATTTTTGTTAACGGTATAGAATCAATTTTCAAATTGCATCAAAAGTTTATTAATATTGTCATTTTTATTTTTTGGACTTTTTGTGGCCATTTTTGCAAATTTCTGAAAACTCTCTCAACTTTGAAATGCCATAACTTTATCAAATATCAACCGATTTTAAAAAATGTTGCATTTCTGTGAATGACTTTGATCCTATTTTGCATCGATATCTAACATCATTGGCTTTAATCAGAATATATGGACCAGAAAAAACAAATAGTAAAGATATAGATTTTAGTACAAAAATGAAGATCTTCTTAACTTTAAAAACGCACAACTTTTCGAAAAATCCACCAAATTTTTAAATTCATGCATTTTTGTTAACGGTATAGAATCAATTTTCAAAATGCATCAAAAGTTTAATGATTTTGTCGTATTTAATTTTTGGACTTTCTGTGGCCATTTTTGCATATTTCTGAAAACTCTCTTAACTTTAAAATGCCATAACTTTGTCAAATATAAACCGATTTTAAAAAATGTTGCCTTTCTGTGAATGACTTTGATCCTATTTTGCATCGATATCTAACATCATTGGTTTTAATCAGAAAATATGGACCAGGAAAAACAAATAGTGAAGATATACTTTTTAGTAAAAAAAAAAAATAAAATCTTCTTAACCTTAAAAACGCACAACTTTTCGAAAAATCCACCAAATTTTTAAATTCATGCATTTTTGTTAACGGTATAGAATCAAATTTCAAAATGCATCAAAAGTTTAATGATTTTGTCGTATTTAATTTTTGGACTTTCTGTGGCCATTTTTGCATATTTCTGAAAACTCTCTCAACTTTGAAATGCAATAACTTTGTCAAATATCAACCGATTTTAAAAAATGTTGCATTTCTGTGAATGACTTTGATCCTATTTTGCATCGATATCTAACATCATTGGTTTTAATCAGAAAATATGGACCAGGAAAAACAAATAGTGAAGGTATACATTTTAGTAAAAAAAATAATATCTTCTTAACCTTAAAAACGCACAACTTTTCGAAAAATCAACCAAATTTTTAAATTCATGCATTTTTGTTAATGGTATAGAATCAATTTTCAAAATGCATCAAAAGTTTATTAATATTGTCGTATTCAATTTTTGGACTTCTGTTGCCATTTTTGCATATTTCTGAAAACTCTCTTAACTTTGAAATGCCATAACTTTGTCAAATATCAACCGATTTTAAAAAATGTTGCATTTCTGTGAATGACTTTAATCCTATTTTGCATCGATATCTAACATCATTGGCTTTAATCAGAAAATATGGACCAGGAAAAACAAATAGTGAAGATATAGATTTTAGTAAAAAAATGAAAATCTTCATAACTTTAAGAACGCACAACTTTTCGAAAAATCAACCAAATTTTAAAATTCATGCATTTTTGTTAACGGTATAGAATCAATTTTCAAAATGCATCAAAAGTTTATTAATATTGTCATTTTTAATTTTTGGACTTTTTGTGGCCATTTTTGCATATTTCTGAAAACTCTCTCAACTTTGAAATGCCATAACTTTATCAAATATCAACCGATTTTAAAAAATGTTGCATTTCTGTGAATTACTTTGATCCTATTTTCCATCGATATCTAACATCATCAAAAAATATCAACTCTTTACATTGAAAAGCCATAACTTTGTCAAATATCAACCGATTTTAAAAAATGTTGCATTTCTGTGAATGACTTTAATCCTATTTTGCATCGATATCTAACATCATTGGCTTTAATCAGAAAATATGGACCAGGAAAAACAAATAGTAAAGCTATAGATTTTAGTACAAACATGAAAATTTTCTAAACTTTAAAAACGCACAACTTTTCGAAAAATCCACCAAATTTTTAAATTCATGCATTTTTGTTAACGGTATAGAATCAATTTTCAAAATGCATCAAAAGTTTAATGATTTTGTCGTATTTAATTTTTGGACTTTCTGTGGCCATTTTTGCATATTTTTGAAAACTCTCTTAACTTTGAAATGCCATAACTTTGTCAAATATAACCGATTTTAAAAAATGTTGCATTTCTGTGAATGACTTTGATCCTATTTTGCATCGATATCTAACATCATTGGTTTTAATCAGAAAATATGGACCAGGAAAAACAAATAGTGAAGATATACTTTTTAGTAAAAAAATAAAATCTTCTTAACCTTAAAAACGCACAACTTTTCGAAAAATCCACCAAATTTTTAAATTCATGCATTTTTGTTAACGGTATAGAATCAAATTTCAAAATGCATCAAAAGTTTAATGATTTTGTCGTATTTAATTTTTGGACTTCTGTGGCCATTTTTGCATATTTCTGAAAACTCTCTTAACTTTGAAATGCCATAACTTTGTCAAATATCAACCGATTTTAAAAAATGTTGCATTTCTGTGAATGACTTTAATCCTATTTTGCAGCGATATCTAACATCATTGGCTTTAATAAGAAAATATGGTCCAGGAAAAACAAATAGTGAAGATATACATTTTAGTAAAAAAAATAAAATCTTCTTAACCTTAAAAACGCACAACTTTTCGAAAAATCAACCAAATTTTTAAATTCATGCATTTTTGTTAATGGTATAGAATCAATTTTCAAAATGCATCAAAAGTTTATTAATATTGTCGTATTTAATTTTTGGACTTCTGTTGCCATTTTTGCATATTTCTGAAAACTCTCTCAACTTTGAAATGCCATAACTTTGTCAAATATCAACCGATTTTAAAAAATGTTGCATTTCTGTGAATGACTTTGATCCTATTTTGCATCGATATCTAACATCATTGGTTTTAATCAGAAAATATGGACCAGGAAAAACAAATAGTGAAGATATAGATTTTAGTAAAAAAATTAAAATCTTCATAACCTTAAAATCGCACAACTTTTCGAAAAATCAACCAAATTTTTAAATTCATGCATTTTTGTTAACGGTATAGAATCAATTTTCAAAATGCATCAAAAGTTTATTAATATTGTCGTATTTAATTTTTGGACTTCTGTTGCCATTTTTGCATATTTCTGAAAACTCTCTTAACTTTGAAATGCCATAACTTAGTCAAATATCAACCGATTTTAAAAAATGTTGCATTTCTGTGAATGACTTTAATCCTATTTTCCATCGATATCTAACATCATTGGCTTTAATCAGAAAATATGGACCAGGAAAAATAAATAGTAAAGATATAGATTTTAGTACAAAACTAAAATCTTCATAACTTTAAAAACGCACAACTTTTCGAAAAATTAACCAAATTTTTAAATTCATGCATTTTTGTTAACGGTATAGAATCCACTTTCAAAATGCATCAAAAAATTATTTATTTTGTCATTTTTAATTTTTGGACTTTTTGTTGCCATTTTTGCATATTTCTGAAAACTCTCTCAACTTTGAAAAGCCATAACTTTGTCAAATATCAACCGATTTTAAAAAAATGTTGCATTTCTGTGAATGACTTTTATCCTATTTTGCAGCGATATCTAACATCATTGGCTTTAATAAGAAAATATGGT
The DNA here is from genome assembly GCA_018150725.1 of Drosophila quadrilineata. Classification (NCBI taxonomy): domain Eukaryota; kingdom Metazoa; phylum Arthropoda; class Insecta; order Diptera; family Drosophilidae; genus Drosophila; species Drosophila quadrilineata. The sequence goes on from JAECWN010000356.1 coordinate 608,194, forward strand.
CCAGGAAAAACAAATAGTGAAGATATACATTTAAGTAAAAAAAATAAAATCTTCTTAACCTTAAAAACGCACAACTTTTCGAAAAATCAACCAAATTTTTAAATTCATGCATTTTTGTTAATGGTATAGAATCAATTTTCAAAATGCATCAAAAGTTTATTAATATTGTCGTATTTAATTTTTGGACTTCTGTTGCCATTTTTGCATATTTCTGAAAACTCTCTTAACTTTGAAATGCCATAACTTTGTCAAATATCAACCGATTTTAAAAAATGTTGCATTTCTGTGAATGACTTTGATCCTATTTTGCATCGATATCTAACATCATTGGTTTTAATCAGAAAATATGGACCAGGAAAAACAAATAGTGAAGATATAGATTTTAGTAAAAAAATTAAAATCTTCATAACCTTAAAATCGCACAACTTTTCGAAAAATCAACCAAATTTTTAAATTCATGCATTTTTGTTAACGGTATAGAATCAATTTTCAAAATGCATCAAAAGTTTATTAATATTGTCGTATTTAATTTGCGGACTTCTGTTGCCATTTTTGCATATTTCTGAAATCTCTCTTAACATTGAAAAGCCATAACTTTGTCAAATATCAACCGATTTTAAAAAATGTTGCATTTCTGTGAATGACTTTAATCCTATTTTGCAGCGATATCTAACATCATTGGCTTTAATAAGAAAATATGGTCCAGGAAAAACAAATAGTGAAGATATACATTTTAGTAAAAAAAATAAAATCTTCTTAACCTTAAAAACGCACAACTTTTCGAAAAATCAACCAAATTTTTAAATTCATGCATTTTTGTTAATGGTATAGAATCAATTTTCAAAATGCATCAAAAGTTTATTAATATTGTCGTATTTAATTTTTGGACTTCTGTTGCCATTTTTGCATATTTCTGAAAACTCTCTTAACTTTGAAATGCCATAACTTAGTCAAATATCAACCGATGCATCAAAAGTTTATTAATATTGTCATTTTTAATTTTTGGACTTTTTGTGGCCATTTTTGCATATTTCTGAAAACTCTCTCAACTTTGAAATGCCATAACTTTATCAAATATCAACCGATTTTAAAAAATGTTGCATTTCTGTGAATTACTTTGATCCTATTTTCCATCGATATCTAACATCATCAAAAAATATCAACTCTTTACATTGAAAAGCCATAACTTTGTCAAATATCAACCGATTTTAAAAAATGTTGCATTTCTGTGAATGACTTTAATCCTATTTTGCATCGATATCTAACATCATTGGCTTTAATCAGAAAATATGGACCAGGAAAAACAAATAGTAAAGCTATAGATTTTAGTACAAACATGAAAATTTTCTAAACTTTAAAAACGCACAACTTTTCGAAAAATCCACCAAATTTTTAAATTCATGCATTTTTGTTAACGGTATAGAATCAATTTTCAAAATGCATCAAAAGTTTAATGATTTTGTCGTATTTAATTTTTGGACTTTCTGTGGCCATTTTTGCATATTTTTGAAAACTCTCTTAACTTTGAAATGCCATAACTTTGTCAAATATAACCGATTTTTAAAAAATGTTGCATTTCTGTGAATGACTTTGATCCTATTTTGCATCGATATCTAACATCATTGGTTTTAATCAGAAAATATGGACCAGGAAAAACAAATAGTGAAGATATACTTTTTAGTAAAAAAAAATAAAATCTTCTTAACCTTAAAAACGCACAACTTTTCGAAAAATCCACCAAATTTTTAAATTCATGCATTTTTGTTAACGGTATAGAATCAAATTTCAAAATGCATCAAAAGTTTAATGATTTTGTCGTATTTAATTTTTGGACTTCTGTGGCCATTTTTGCATATTTCTGAAAACTCTCTTAACTTTGAAATGCCATAACTTTGTCAAATATCAACCGATTTTAAAAAATGTTGCATTTCTGTGAATGACTTTAATCCTATTTTGCAGCGATATCTAACATCATTGGCTTTAATAAGAAAATATGGTCCAGGAAAAACAAATAGTGAAGATATACATTTTAGTAAAAAAATAAAATCTTCTTAACCTTAAAAACGCACAACTTTTCGAAAAATCAACCAAATTTTTAAATTCATGCATTTTTGTTAATGGTATAGAATCAATTTTCAAAATGCATCAAAAGTTTATTAATATTGTCGTATTTAATTTTTGGACTTCTGTTGCCATTTTTGCATATTTCTGAAAACTCTCTCAACTTTGAAATGCCATAACTTTGTCAAATATCAACCGATTTTAAAAAATGTTGCATTTCTGTGAATGACTTTGATCCTATTTTGCATCGATATCTAACATCATTGGTTTTAATCAGAAAATATGGACCAGGAAAAACAAATAGTGAAGATATAGATTTTAGTAAAAAAATTAAAATCTTCATAACCTTAAAATCGCACAACTTTTCGAAAAATCAACCAAATTTTTAAATTCATGCATTTTTGTTAACGGTATAGAATCAATTTTCAAAATGCATCAAAAGTTTATTAATATTGTCGTATTTAATTTTTGGACTTCTGTTGCCATTTTTGCATATTTCTGAAAACTCTCTTAACTTTGAAATGCCATAACTTAGTCAAATATCAACCGATTTTAAAAAATGTTGCATTTCTGTGAATGACTTTAATCCTATTTTCCATCGATATCTAACATCATTGGCTTTAATCAGAAAATATGGACCAGGAAAAATAAATAGTAAAGATATAGATTTTAGTACAAAACTAAAATCTTCATAACTTTAAAAACGCACAACTTTTCGAAAAATTAACCAAATTTTTAAATTCATGCATTTTTGTTAACGGTATAGAATCCACTTTCAAAATGCATCAAAAAATTATTTATTTTGTCATTTTTAATTTTTGGACTTTTTGTTGCCATTTTTGCATATTTCTGAAAACTCTCTCAACTTTGAAAAGCCATAACTTTGTCAAATATCAACCGATTTTAAAAAAATGTTGCATTTCTGTGAATGACTTTTATCCTATTTTGCAGCGATATCTAACATCATTGGCTTTAATAAGAAAATATGGTCCAGGAAAAACAAATAGTGAAGATATACATTTAAGTAAAAAAATAAAATCTTCTTAACCTTAAAAACGCACAACTTTTCGAAAAATCAACCAAATTTTTAAATTCATGCATTTTTGTTAATGGTATAGAATCAATTTTCAAAATGCATCAAAAGTTTATTAATATTGTCGTATTTAATTTTTGGACTTCTGTTGCCATTTTTGCATATTTCTGAAAACTCTCTTAACTTTGAAATGCCATAACTTTGTCAAATATCAACCGATTTTTAAAAAATGTTGCATTTCTGTGAATGACTTTAATCCTATTTTGCATCGATATCTAACATCATTGGTTTTAATCAGAAAATATGGACCAGGAAAAACAAATAGTGAAGATATAGATTTTAGTAAAAAAATTAAAATCTTCATAACCTTAAAATCGCACAACTTTTCGAAAAATCAACCAAATTTTTAAATTCATGCATTTTTGTTAACGGTATAGAATCAATTTTCAAAATGCATCAAAAGTTTATTAATATTGTCGTATTTAATTTGCGGACTTCTGTTGCCATTTTTGCATATTTCTGAAATCTCTCTTAACATTGAAAAGCCATAACTTTGTCAAATATCAACCGATTTTAAAAAATGTTGCATTTCTGTGAATGACTTTAATCCTATTTTGCAGCGATATCTAACATCATTGGCTTTAATAAGAAAATATGGTCCAGGAAAAACAAATAGTGAAGATATACATTTTAGTAAAAAAAATAAAATCTTCTTAACCTTAAAAACGCACAACTTTTCGAAAAATCAACCAAATTTTTAAATTCATGCATTTTTGTTAATGGTATAGAATCAATTTTCAAAATGCATCAAAAGTTTATTAATATTGTCGTATTTAATTTTTGGACTTCTGTTGCCATTTTTGCATATTTCTGAAAACTCTCTTAACTTTGAAATGCCATAACTTAGTCAAATATCAACCGATTTTAAAAAATGTTGCATTTCTGTGAATGACTTTGATCCTATTTTGCATCGATATCTAACATCATTGGCTTTAATCAGAAAATATGGACCAGGAAAAACAAATAGTAAAGATATAGATGTTAGTACAAAAATGAAAATCTTCTTAGCTTTAAAAACGCACAACTTTTCGAAAAATCAACCGAATTTTTAAATTCACGCAGTTTTGTTAACGGTATAGAATCCACTTTCAAAATGCATGAAAAGTTTATTAATTTTGTCATTTTTAAATTTCTGGACTTTTTGTGGCCATTTTTACATATTTCTGAAAACTCTCTCAACTTTGAAAAGCCATAACTTTGTCAAATATCAACCGATTTTAAAAAATGTTGCATTTCTGTGAATGGCTTTAATCCTATTTTGCATCGATATCTAACATCATTGGCTTTAATCAGAAAATATGGACTAGGAAAAACAAATAGTAAAGATATAGATTTTAGTACAAAAATTAAAATCTTCATAACTTTTAAAACGCACAACTTTTCGAAAAATCAACCAAATTTTTAAATTCATGCATTTTTGTTAATGGTATACAATCCACTTTCAAAATGCATCAAAAGTTTATTAATATTGTCGTATTTAATTTTTGGACTTCTGTTGCCATTTTTGCATATTTCTGAAAACTCTCTTAACTTTGAAATGCCATAACTTAGTCAAATATCAACCGATTTTAAAAAATGTTGCATTTCTGTGAATGACTTTGATCCTATTTTGCATCGATATCTAACATCATTGGCTTTAATCAGAAAATATGGACCAGGAAAAACAAATAGTAAAGATATAGATGTTAGTACAAAAATGAAAATCTTCTTAGCTTTAAAAACGCACAACTTTTCGAAAAATCAACCGAATTTTTAAATTCACGCAGTTTTGTTAACGGTATAGAATCCACTTCCAAAATGCATCAAAAGTTTATTAGTTTTGTCATTTTGAATTTTTGGACTTCTGTTGCCATTTTTACATATTTCTGAAAACTCTCTCAACTTTGAAAAGCCATAACTTTGTCAAATATCAACCGATTTTAAAAAATGTTGCATTTCTGTGAATAACTTTAATCCTATTTTGCATCGATATCTAACATCATTGGTTTTAATCAGAAAATATGGACCAGGAAAAACAAAAAGTGAAGATATATATTTTAGTACAAAAATGAAAATCTTCTTAACTTTAAAAACGCACAACTTTTCGAAAAATCAACCAAATTTTTAAATTCATGCATTTTTGTTAACGATATAGAATCAATTTTCAAAATGCATCAAAAGTTTATTAATATTGTCGTATTTAATTTTTGGACTTTCTGTGGCCATTTTTGCATATTTCTGAAAACTCTCTCAACTTTGAAATGCCATAACTTTATCAAATATCAACCGATTTTAAAAAATGTTGCATTTCTGTGAATGACTTTGATCCTATTTTGCATCGATATCTAACATCATTGGCTTTAATCAGAATATATGGACCAGAAAAAACAAATAGTAAAGATATAGATTTTAGTACAAAAATGAAGATCTTCTTAACTTTAAAAACGCACAACTTTTCGAAAAATCCACCAAATTTTTAAATTCATGCATTTTTGTTAACGGTATAGAATCAATTTTCAAAATGCATCAAAAGTTTAATGATTTTGTCGTATTTAATTTTTGGACTTTCTGTGGCCATTTTTGCATATTTCTGAAAACTCTCTTAACTTTAAAATGCCATAACTTTGTCAAATATAAACCGATTTTAAAAAATGTTGCCTTTCTGTGAATGACTTTGATCCTATTTTGCATCGATATCTAACATCATTGGTTTTAATCAGAAAATATGGACCAGGAAAAACAAATAGTGAAGATATACTTTTTAGTAAAAAAAAAATAAAATCTTCTTAACCTTAAAAACGCACAACTTTTCGAAAAATCCACCAAATTTTTAAATTCATGCATTTTTGTTAACGGTATAGAATCAAATTTCAAAATGCATCAAAAGTTTAATGATTTTGTCGTATTTAATTTTTGGACTTTCTGTGGCCATTTTTGCATATTTCTGAAAACTCTCTCAACTTTGAAATGCAATAACTTTGTCAAATATCAACCGATTTTAAAAAATGTTGCATTTCTGTGAATGACTTTGATTCTATTTTGCATCGATATCTAACATCATTGGTTTTAATCAGAAAATATGGACCAGGAAAAACAAATAGTGAAGGTATACATTTTAGTAAAAAAAATAATATCTTCTTAACCTTAAAAACGCACAACTTTTCGAAAAATTAACCAAATTTTTAAATTCATGCATTTTTGTTAATGGTATAGAATCAATTTTCAAAATGCATCAAAAGTTTATTAATATTGTCGTATTCAATTTTTGGACTTCTGTTGCCATTTTTGCATATTTCTGAAAACTCTCTTAACTTTGAAATGCCATAACTTTGTCAAATATCAACCGATTTTAAAAAATGTTGCATTTCTGTGAATGACTTTGATCCTATTTTGCATCGATATCTAACATCATTGGCTTTAATCAGAAAATATGGACCAGGAAAAACAAATAGTGAAGATATAGATTTTAGTAAAAAAATGAAAATCTTCATAACTTTAAGAACGCACAACTTTTCGAAAAATCAACCAAATTTTAAAATTCATGCATTTTTGTTAACGGTATAGAATCAATTTTCAAAATGCATCAAAAGTTTATTAATATTGTCATTTTTAATTTTTGGACTTTTTGTGGCCATTTTTGCATATTTCTGAAAACTCTCTCAACTTTGAAATGCCATAACTTTATCAAATATCAACCGATTTTAAAAAATGTTGCATTTCTGTGAATTACTTTGATCCTATTTTCCATCGATATCTAACATCATCAAAAAATATCAACTCTTTACATTGAAAAGCCATAACTTTGTCAAATATCAACCGATTTTAAAAAATGTTGCATTTCTGTGAATGACTTTAATCCTATTTTGCATCGATATCTAACATCATTGGCTTTAATCAGAAAATATGGACCAGGAAAAACAAATAGTAAAGCTATAGATTTTAGTACAAACATGAAAATTTTCTAAACTTTAAAAACGCACAACTTTTCGAAAAATCCACCAAATTTTTAAATTCATGCATTTTTGTTAACGGTATAGAATCAATTTTCAAAATGCATCAAAAGTTTAATGATTTTGTCGTATTTAATTTTTGGACTTTCTGTGGCCATTTTTGCATATTTTTGAAAACTCTCTTAACTTTGAAATGCCATAACTTTGTCAAATATAACCGATTTTAAAAAATGTTGCATTTCTGTGAATGACTTTGATCCTATTTTGCATCGATATCTAACATCATTGGTTTTAATCAGAAAATATGGACCAGGAAAAACAAATAGTGAAGATATACTTTTTAGTAAAAAAAATAAAATCTTCTTAACCTTAAAAACGCACAACTTTTCGAAAAATCCACCAAATTTTTAAATTCATGCATTTTTGTTAACGGTATAGAATCAAATTTCAAAATGCATCAAAAGTTTAATGATTTTGTCGTATTTAATTTTTGGACTTCTGTGGCCATTTTTGCATATTTCTGAAAACTCTCTTAACTTTGAAATGCCATAACTTTGTCAAATATCAACCGATTTTAAAAAATGTTGCATTTCTGTGAATGACTTTAATCCTATTTTGCAGCGATATCTAACATCATTGGCTTTAATAAGAAAATATGGTCCAGGAAAAACAAATAGTGAAGATATACATTTTAGTAAAAAAAATAAAATCTTCTTAACCTTAAAAACGCACAACTTTTCGAAAAATCAACCAAATTTTTAAATTCATGCATTTTTGTTAATGGTATAGAATCAATTTTCAAAATGCATCAAAAGTTTATTAATATTGTCGTATTTAATTTTTGGACTTCTGTTGCCATTTTTGCATATTTCTGAAAACTCTCTCAACTTTGAAATGCCATAACTTTGTCAAATATCAACCGATTTTAAAAAATGTTGCATTTCTGTGAATGACTTTGATCCTATTTTGCATCGATATCTAACATCATTGGTTTTAATCAGAAAATATGGACCAGGAAAAACAAATAGTGAAGATATAGATTTTAGTAAAAAAATTAAAATCTTCATAACCTTAAAATCGCACAACTTTTCGAAAAATCAACCAAATTTTTAAATTCATGGATTTTTGTTAACGGTATAGAATCAATTTTCAAAATGCATCAAAAGTTTATTAATATTGTCGTATTTAATTTTTGGACTTCTGTTGCCATTTTTGCATATTTCTGAAAACTCTCTTAACTTTGAAATGCCATAACTTAGTCAAATATCAACCGATTTTAAAAAATGTTGCATTTCTGTGAATGACTTTAATCCTATTTTCCATCGATATCTAACATCATTGGCTTTAATCAGAAAATATGGACCAGGAAAAATAAATAGTAAAGATATAGATTTTAGTACAAAACTAAAATCTTCATAACTTTAAAAACGCACAACTTTTCGAAAAATTAACCAAATTTTTAAATTCATGCATTTTTGTTAACGGTATAGAATCCACTTTCAAAATGCATCAAAAAATTATTTATTTTGTCATTTTTAATTTTTGGACTTTTTGTTGCCATTTTTGCATATTTCTGAAAACTCTCTCAACTTTGAAAAGCCATAACTTTGTCAAATATCAACCGATTTTAAAAAAATGTTGCATTTCTGTGAATGACTTTTATCCTATTTTGCAGCGATATCTAACATCATTGGCTTTAATAAGAAAATATGGTCCAGGAAAAACAAATAGTGAAGATATACATTTAAGTAAAAAAATAAAATCTTCTTAACCTTAAAAACGCACAACTTTTCGAAAAATCAACCAAATTTTTAAATTCATGCATTTTTGTTAATGGTATAGAATCAATTTTCAAAATGCATCAAAAGTTTATTAATATTGTCGTATTTAATTTTTGGACTTCTGTTGCCATTTTTGCATATTTCTGAAAACTCTCTTAACTTTGAAATGCCATAACTTTGTCAAATATCAACCGATTTTAAAAAATGTTGCATTTCTGTGAATGACTTTGATCCTATTTTGCATCGATATCTAACATCATTGGTTTTAATCAGAAAATATGGACCAGGAAAAACAAATAGTGAAGATATAGATTTTAGTAAAAAAATTAAAATCTTCATAACCTTAAAATCGCACAACTTTTCGAAAAATCAACCAAATTTTTAAATTCATGCATTTTTGTTAACGGTATAGAATCAATTTTCAAAATGCATCAAAAGTTTATTAATATTGTCGTATTTAATTTGCGGACTTCTGTTGCCATTTTTGCATATTTCTGAAATCTCTCTTAACATTGAAAAGCCATAACTTTGTCAAATATCAACCGATTTTAAAAAATGTTGCATTTCTGTGAATGACTTTAATCCTATTTTGCAGCGATATCTAACATCATTGGCTTTAATAAGAAAATATGGTCCAGGAAAAACAAATAGTGAAGATATACATTTTAGTAAAAAAAATAAAATCTTCTTAACCTTAAAAACGCACAACTTTTCGAAAAATCAACCAAATTTTTAAATTCATGCATTTTTGTTAATGGTATAGAATCAATTTTCAAAATGCATCAAAAGTTTATTAATATTGTCGTATTTAATTTTTGGACTTCTGTTGCCATTTTTGCATATTTCTGAAAACTCTCTTAACTTTGAAATGCCATAACTTAGTCAAATATCAACCGATTTTAAAAAATGTTGCATTTCTGTGAATGACTTTGATCCTATTTTGCATCGATATCTAACATCATTGGCTTTAATCAGAAAATATGGACCAGGAAAAACAAATAGTAAAGATATAGATGTTAGTACAAAAATGAAAATCTTCTTAGCTTTAAAAACGCACAACTTTTCGAAAAATCAACCGAATTTTTAAATTCACGCAGTTTTGTTAACGGTATAGAATCCACTTTCAAAATGCATGAAAAGTTTATTAATTTTGTCATTTTTAAATTTCTGGACTTTTTGTGGCCATTTTTACATATTTCTGAAAACTCTCTCAACTTTGAAAAGCCATAACTTTGTCAAATATCAACCGATTTTAAAAAATGTTGCATTTCTGTGAATGGCTTTAATCCTATTTTGCATCGATATCTAACATCATTGGCTTTAATCAGAAAATATGGACTAGGAAAAACAAATAGTAAAGATATAGATTTTAGTACAAAAATTAAAATCTTCATAACTTTTAAAACGCACAACTTTTCGAAAAATCAACCAAATTTTTAAATTCATGCATTTTTGTTAATGGTATACAATCCACTTTCAAAATGCATCAAAAGTTTATTAATATTGTCGTATTTAATTTTTGGACTTCTGTTGCCATTTTTGCATATTTCTGAAAACTCTCTTAACTTTGAAATGCCATAACTTAGTCAAATATCAACCGATTTTAAAAAATGTTGCATTTCTGTGAATGACTTTGATCCTATTTTGCATCGATATCTAACATCATTGGCTTTAATCAGAAAATATGGACCAGGAAAAACAAATAGTAAAGATATAGATGTTAGTACAAAAATGAAAATCTTCTTAGCTTTAAAAACGCACAACTTTTCGAAAAATCAACCGAATTTTTAAATTCACGCAGTTTTGTTAACGGTATAGAATCCACTTCCAAAATGCATCAAAAGTTTATTAGTTTTGTCATTTTGAATTTTTGGACTTCTGTTGCCATTTTTACATATTTCTGAAAACTCTCTCAACTTTGAAAAGCCATAACTTTGTCAAATATCAACCGATTTTAAAAAATGTTGCATTTCTGTGAATAACTTTAATCCTATTTTGCATCGATATCTAACATCATTGGTTTTAATCAGAAAATATGGACCAGGAAAAACAAAAAGTGAAGATATATATTTTAGTACAAAAATGAAAATCTTCTTAACTTTAAAAACGCACAACTTTTCGAAAAATCAACCAAATTTTTAAATTCATGCATTTTTGTTAACGATATAGAATCAATTTTCAAAATGCATCAAAAGTTTATTAATATTGTCGTATTTAATTTTTGGACTTTCTGTGGCCATTTTTGCATATTTCTGAAAACTCTCTCAACTTTGAAATGCCATAACTTTGTCAAATATCAACCGATTTTAAAAAATGTTGCATTTCTGTGAATGACTTTGATCCTATTTTGCATCGATATCTAACATCATTGGTTTAAATCAGAAAATATGGACCAGGAAAAACAAATAGTAAAGATATAGATATTAGTACAAAAATTAAAATCTTCTTAACCTTAAAAACGCACAAGTCTTCGAAAAATCAACCAAATTTTTAAATTCATGCATTTTTGTTAACGGTATACAATCCACTTTCAAAATGCATCAAAAGTTTATTAATATTGTCGTATTTAATTTTTGGACTTCTGTTGCCATTTTTGCATATTTCTGAAAACTCTCTTAACTTTGAAATGCCATAACTTTGTCAAATATCAACCGATTTTAAAAAATGTTGCATTTCTGTGAATGACTTTGATCCTATTTTCCATCGATATCTAACATCATTGGTTTTAATCAGAAAATATGGACCAGGAAAAACAAATAGTAAATATAGATTTTAGTACAAAAATTAAAATCTTCTTAACTTTAAAAACGCACAACTTTCGAAAAATTAACCAAATTTTAAATTCATGCAGTTTTGTTAACGGTATAGAATCCACTTCCAAAATGCATCAAAAGTTTATTAATTTTGTCATTTTTAATTTTTGGATTTTTTGTGGCCATTTTTACATATTTCTGAAAACTCTGTTAACTGTGAAATGCCATAACTTTGTCAAATATCAACCGATTTTAAAAAATGTTGCATTTCTGTGAATGACTTTGATCCTATTTTGCATCGATATCTAACATCATATCAACCGATTTTAAAAAATGTCGCATTTCTGTGAATGACTTTGATCCTATTTTCCATCGATATCTAACATCATTGGTTTTAATCAGAAAATATGGACCAGGAAAAACAAATAGTAAAGATATAGATTTTAGTACAAAAATTAAAATCTTCTTAACTTTAAAAACGCACAACTTTTCGAAAAATTAACCAAATTTTAAATTCATGCAGTTTTGTTAACGGTATAGAATCCACTTCCAAAATGCATCAAAAGTTTATTAATTTTGTCATTTTTAATTTTTGGACTTTTTGTGGCCATTTTTACATATTTCTGAAAACTCTGTTAACTGTGAAATGCCATAACTTTGTCAAATATCAACCGATTTTAAAAAATGTTGCATTTCTGTGAATGACTTTGATCCTATTTTGCATCGATATCTAACATCATTGGCTTTAATCAGAAAATATGGACCAGGAAAAACAAATAGTAAAGATATAGATTTTAGTACAAAAATGAAAATCTTTTTAACTTTAAAAACGCTCAACTTTTCGAAAAATCAACCGAATTTTAAAATTCAAGCAGTTTTGTTAACGGTATGGAATCCACTTTCAAAATGCATGAAAAGTTTATTAATTTTGTCATTTTTAAATTTCTGGACTTTTTGTGGCCATTTTTACATATTTCTGAAAACTCTCTCAACTTTGAAAAGCCATAACTTTGTCAAATATCAACCGATTTTAAAAAATGTTGCATTTCTGTGAATAACTTTAATCCTATTTTGCATCGATATCTAACATCATTGGTTTTAATCAGAAAATATGGACCAGGAAAAACAAATAGTAAAGATATAGATTTTAGTACAAACATGAAAATCTTCTTAACTTTAAAAACGCACAACTTTTCGAAAAATCAACCAAATTTTTAAATTCATGAATTTTTGTTAACGGTATAGAATAAATTTTCAAAATGCATCAAAAGTTTATTAATATTGTCGTATTTAATTTTTGGACTTCTGTTGCCATTTTTACATATTTCTGATAACTCTCTTAACTTTGAAATGCCATAACTTTGTCAAATATCAACCGATTTTAAAAAATGTTGCATTTCTGTAAATGTCTTTGATCCTATTTTGCATCGATATCTAACATCATTGGTTTTAATCAGAAAATATGGACCAGGAAAAACAAATAGTAAAGATATAGACTTTAGTACAAAAATGAAAACTCTCTTAACTTTGAAATGCCATAACTTTGTCAAATATCAACCGATTTTAAAAAATGTTGCATTTCTGTGAATGACTTTGATCCTATTTTCCATCGATATCTAACATCATTGGTTTTAATCAGAAAATATGGACCAGAAAAAACAAATAGTAAAGATATAGATTTTAGTACAATTTCTGTGAATGACTTTGATCCTATTTTGCATCGATATCTAACATCATTGGCTTTAATCAGAAAATATGGACCAGGAAAAACAAATAGTGAAGATATAGATATTAGTACAAAAATGAAAATCTTGATAACTTTAAAAACGCACAACTTTTCGAAATATCAACCAAATTTGTAAATTCATGTATTTTTGTTAACGTTATAGAATAAATTTTCAAAATGCATCAAAAGTTTATTAATATGGTCGTATTTAATTTTTGGACTTCTGTTGCCATTTTTGCATATTTCTGAAAACTCTCTTAACTTTGAAATGCCATAACTTTGTCAAATATCAACCGATTTTAAAAAATGTTGCATTTCTGTGAATGACTTTAATCCTATTTTCCATCGATATCTAACATCATTGGCTTTAATCAGAAAATGTGGACCAGGAAAAACAAATAGTAAAGATATAGACTTTAGTACAAAAATGAAAATCTTGATAACTTTAAAAACGCACAACTTTTCGAAATATCAACCAAATTTGTAAATTCATGTATTTTTGTTAACGGTATAGAATAAATTTTCAAAATGCATCAAAAGTTTATTAATATTGTCGTATTTAATTTTTGGACTTCTGTTGCCATTTTTGCATATTTCTGAAAACTCTCTTAACTTTGAAATGCCATAACTTTGTCAAATATCAACCGATTTTAAAAAATGTTGCATTTCTGTGAATGACTTTAATCCTATTTTCCATCGATATCTAACATCATTGGCTTAAATCAGAAAATATGGTCCAGGAAAAACAATTACTAAAGATATAGATATTAGTACAAAAATGAAAATCTTGATAACTTTAAAAACGCACAACTTTTCGAAAAATCAACCAAATTTTTAAGTTCATGCATTTTTGTTAACGGTATAGAATCCACTTTCAAAATGCATCAAAAGTTTATTAATTTTGTCATTTTTATTTTTTGGACTTTTTGTGGCCATTTTTACATATTTCTGAAAACTCTCTCAAATTTGAAATGCCATAACTTTATCAAATATCAACCGATTTTAAAAAATGTTGCATTTCTGTGAATGACTTTGATCCTATTTTGCATCGATATCTAACATCATTGGTTTTAATCAGAAAATATGGACCAGGAAAAACAAATAGTGAAGATATACATTATAGTAAAAAAATAAAATCTTCTTAACCTTAAAAACGCACAACTTGTCGAAAAATCAACCAAATTTTTAAATTCATGCATTTTGGTTAACGGTATAGAATCAATTTTCAAAATGCATCAAAAGTTTATTAATATTGTCGTATTTAATTTTTCGACTTCTGTTGCCATTTTTGCATATTTCTGAAAACTCTCTTAACATTGAAAAGCCATAACTTTGTCAAATATCAACCGATTTTAAAAAATGTTGCATTTCTGTGAATGACTTTGATCCTATTTTGCATCGATATCTAACATCATTGGTTTTAATCAGAAAATATGGACCAGGAAAAACAAATAGTAAAGATATAGATTTTAGTACAAAAATGAAAATCTTCTTAACTTTAAAAACGCTCAACTTTTCGAAAAATCAACCGAATTTTTAAATTCATGCATTTTTGTTAATGGTATACAATCCACTTTCAAAATGCATCAAAAGTTTATTAATATTGTCATTTTTAATTTCTGGACTTTTTGTGGCCATTTTTACATATTTCTAAAAACTCTCTCAACTTTGAAATGCCATAACTTTGTCAAATATCAACCGATTTTAAAAAATGTTGCATTTCTGTGAATGACTTTGATCCTATTTTCCATCGATATCTAACATCATTGGTTTTAATCAGAAAATATGGACCAGGAAAAACAAATAGTAAAGATATAGATTTTAGTACAAAAATGAAAATCTTCTTAACTTTAAAAACGCACAACTTTTCGAAAAATCAACCGAATTTTAAAATTCATGCAGTTTTGTTAACGGTATAGAATCCACTTTCAAAATGCATCAAAAGTTTATTAATATTGTCGTATTAAATTTTAGGACTTCTGTTGCCATTTTTGCATATTTCTGAAAACTCTCTTAACTTTGAAAAGCCATAACTTTGTCAAATATCAACCGATTTTAAAAAATGTTGCATTTCTGTGAATGACTTTGATCCTATTTTCCATCGATATCTAACATCATTGGCTTAAATCAGAAAATATGGTCCAGGAAAAACAATTACTAAAGATATAGATATTAGTACAAAAATGAAAATCTTGATAACTTTAAAAACGCACAACTTTTCGAAAAATCAACCAAATTTTTAAGTTCATGCATTTTTGTTAACGGTATAGAATCCACTTTCAAAATGCATCAAAAGTTTATTAATTTTGTCATTTTTATTTTTTGGACTTTTTGTGGCCATTTTTACATATTTCTGAAAACTCTCTCAAATTTGAAATGCCATAACTTTATCAAATATCAACCGATTTTAAAAAATGTTGCATTTCTGTGAATGACTTTGATCCTATTTTGCATCGATATCTAACATCATTGGTTTTAATCAGAAAATATGGACCAGGAAAAACAAATAGTGAAGATATACATTATAGTAAAAAAAATAAAATCTTCTTAACCTTAAAAACGCACAACTTGTCGAAAAATCAACCAAATTTTTAAATTCATGCATTTTGGTTAACGGTATAGAATCAATTTTCAAAATGCATCAAAAGTTTATTAATATTGTCGTATTTAATTTTTCGACTTCTGTTGCCATTTTTGCATATTTCTGAAAACTCTCTTAACATTGAAAAGCCATAACTTTGTCAAATATCAACCGATTTTAAAAAATGTTGCATTTCTGTGAATGACTTTGATCCTATTTTGCATCGATATCTAACATCATTGGTTTTAATCAGAAAATATGGACCAGGAAAAACAAATAGTAAAGATATAGATTTTAGTACAAAAATGAAAATCTTCTTAACTTTAAAAACGCTCAACTTTTCGAAAAATCAACCGAATTTTTAAATTCATGCATTTTTGTTAATGGTATACAATCCACTTTCAAAATGCATCAAAAGTTTATTAATATTGTCATTTTTAATTTCTGGACTTTTTGTGGCCATTTTTACATATTTCTAAAAACTCTCTCAACTTTGAAATGCCATAACTTTGTCAAATATCAACCGATTTTAAAAAATGTTGCATTTCTGTGAATGACTTTGATCCTATTTTCCATCGATATCTAACATCATTGGTTTTAATCAGAAAATATGGACCAGGAAAAACAAATAGTAAAGATATAGATTTTAGTACAAAAATGAAAATCTTCTTAACTTTAAAAACGCACAACTTTTCGAAAAATCAACCGAATTTTAAAATTCATGCAGTTTTGTTAACGGTATAGAATCCACTTTCAAAATGCATCAAAAGTTTATTAATATTGTCGTATTAAATTTTAGGACTTCTGTTGCCATTTTTGCATATTTCTGAAAACTCTCTTAACTTTGAAAAGCCATAACTTTGTCAAATATCAACCGATTTTAAAAAATGTTGCATTTCTGTGAATGACTTTGATCCTATTTTGCATCGATATCTAACATCATTGGTATTAATCAGAAAATATGGACCAGAAAAAACAAATAGTAAAGATACAGATTTTAGTATAAAAATGAAAATCTTTTTAACTTTAAAAACGCTCAACTTTTCGAAAAATCAACCGAATTTTAAAATTCATGCAGTTTTGTTAACGGTATAGAATCCACTTCCAAAATGCATCAAAAGTTTATTAATATTTTCGTTTTTAATTTTAGGACTTCAGTTGCCAGTTTCAGTTTTTGCATATTTCTGAAAACTCTCTTAACTTTGAAAAGCCATAACTTTGTCAAATATCAACCGATTTTAAAAAATGTTGCATTTCTGTGAATGACTTTGATCCTATTTTGCATCGATATCTAACATCATTGGTATTAATCAGAAAATATGGACCAGAAAAAACAAATAGTAAAGATATAGATTTTAGTATAAAAATGAAAATCTTTTTAACTTTAAAAACGCTCAACTTTTCGAAAAATCAACCGAATTTTAAAATTCATGCAGTTTTGTTAACGGTATAGAATCCACTTCCAAAATGCATCAAAAGTTTATTAATTTTTTCGTTTTTAATTTTAGGACTTCTGTTGCCATTTTTGCATATTTCTGAAAACTCTCTCAACTTTGAAAAGCCATAACTTTGTCAAATATCAACCGATTTTAAAAAATGTTGCATTTCTGTGAATGTCTTTGATCCTATTTTGCATCGATATCTAACATCATTGGTATTAATCAGAAAATATGGACCAGAAAAAACAAATAGTAAAGATATAGATTTTAGTATAAAAATGAAAATCTTTTTAACTTTAAAAACGCACAACTTTTCGAAAAATCAACCGAATTTTAAAATTCATGCAGTTTTGTTAACGGTATAGAATCCACTTCCAAAATGCATCAAAAGTTTATTAATTTTTTCGTTTTTAATTTTAGGACTTCTGTTGCCATTTTTGCATATTTCTGAAAACTCTCTTAACTTTGAAAAGCCATAACTTTGTCAAATATCAACCGATTTTAAAAAATGTTGCATTTCTGTGACTGACTTTGATCCTATTTTGCATCGATATCTAACATCATTGGTTTTAATCAGAAAATATGGACCAGGAAAAACAAATAGTAAAGATATAGATTTTAGTACAAAAATGAAAATCTTCTTAACTTTAAAAACGCTCAACTTTTCGAAATATAAACCGAATTTTAAAATTCAAGCAGTTTTGTTAACGGTATAGAATCCACTTTTAAAATGCATAAAAAGTTTATTAATTCTGTCATTTTTAATTTTTGGACTTTTTGTGGCCATTTTTACATATTTCTGAAAACTCTCTCAACTTTGAAATGCCATAACTTTGTCAAATATCAACCGATTTTAAAAAATGTTGCATTTCTGTGAATGACTTTGATCCTATTTTGCATCGATATCTAACATCATTGGTATTAATCAGAAAATATGGACCAGGAAAAACAAATAGTAAAGATATAGATTTTAGTACAAACATGAAAATCTTCTTAACTTTAAAAACGCTTAACTTTTCGAAAAATCAATTAAATTTTTAAATTCAAGCAGTTTTGTTAACGGTATAGAATCCACTTTCAAAATGCATCAAAAGTTTATTAATATTGTCGTATTTAATTTTTGCACTTCTGTTGCCATTTTTGCATATTTCTGAAAACTCTCTCAACTTTGAAAAGCCATAACTTTGTCAAATATCAACCGATTTTAAAAAATGTTGCATTTCTGTGAATGACTTTGATCCTATTTTGCATCGATATCTAACATCATTGGTATTAATCAGAAAATATGGACCAGAAAAAACAAATAGTAAGGATATAGATTTTAGTATAAAAATGAAAATCTTTTTAACTTTAAAAACGCTCAACTTTTCGAAAAATCAACCGAATTTTAAAATTCATGCAGTTTTGTTAACGGTATAGAATCCACTTCCAAAATGCATCAAAAGTTTATTAATTTTTTCGTTTTTAATTTTAGGACTTCTGTTGCCATTTTTGCATATTTCTGAAAACTCTCTTAACTTTGAAAAGCCATAACTTTGTCAAATATCAACCGATTTTAAAAAATTTTGCATTTCTGTGAATGACTTTGATCCTATTTTGCATCGATATCTAACATCATTGGTATTAATCAGAAAATATGGACCAGAAAAAACAAATAGTAAACATATAGATTTTAGTATAAAAATGAAAATCTTTTTAACTTTAAAAACGCTCAACTTTCGAAAAATCAACCGAATTTTAAAATTCATGCAGTTTTGTTAACGGTATAGAATCCACTTCCAAAATGCATCAAAAGTTTATTAATTTTGTCGTTTTTAATTTTAGGACTTCTGTTGCCATTTTTGCATATTTCTGAAAACTCTCTCAACTTTGAAAAGCCATAACTTTGTCAAATATCAACCGATTTTAAAAAATGTTGCATTTCTGTGAATGTGTTTGATCCTATTTTGCATCGATATATAACATCATTGGTTTTAATGGTATACAATCCACTTTCAAAATGCATCAAAAGTTTATTAATATTGTCGTATTTAATTTTAGGACTTCTGTTGCCATTTTTGCATATTTCTGAAAACTCTCTTAACTTTGAAATGCCATAACTTTGTCAAATATCAACCGATTTTAAAAAATGTTGCATTTCTGTGAATGACTTTGATCCTATTTTGCATCGATATCTAACATCATTGGTTTTAATCAGAAAATATGGACCAGAAAAAACAAATAGTAAAGATATAGATTTTAGTACAAAAATGAAAATCTTCTTAACTTTAAAAACGCTCAACTTTTCGAAAAATCAACCGAATTTTTAAATTCATGCAGTTTTGTTAACGGTATAGAATCCACTTCCAAAATGCATCAAAAGTTTATTAATTTTGTCATTTTTAATTTTTGGACATTTTGTGGCCATTTTTACATATTTCTGAAAACTCTCTCAACTTTGAAATGCCATAACTTTGTCAAATATCAACCGATTTTAAAAAATGTTGCATTTCTGTGAATGACTTTAATCCTATTTTGCATCGATATCTAACATCATTGGTTTTAATCAGAAAATATGGACCAGAAAAAACAAATAGTAAAGATATAGATTTTAGTATAAAAATGAAAATCTTCTTAACTTTAAAAACGCTCAACTTTTCGAAAAATCAACCGAATTTTTAAATTCATGCAGTTTTGTTAACGGTATAGAATCCACTTCCAAAATGCATCAACAGTTTATTAATTTTGTCATTTTTAATTTTTGGACTTTTTGTGGCCATTTTTACATATTTCTGAAAACTCTCTTAACTTTGAAAAGCCATAACTTTGTCAAATATCAACCGATTTTAAAAAATGTTGCATTTCTGTGAATGACTTTGATCCCATTTTGCATCGATATCTAACATCATTGATTTTAATCAGAAAATATGGACCAGAAAAAACAAATAGTAAAGATATAGATTTTAGTACAAAAATGAAAATCTTCTTAACTTTAAAAACGCTCAACTTTTCGAAAAATCAACCGAATTTTAAAATTCATGCAGTTTTGTTAACGGTATAGAATCCACTTTCAAAATGCATCAAAAGTTTATTAATTTTGTCATTTTTAATTTCTGGACTTTTTGTGGCCATTTTTACATATTTCTGAAAACTCTCTCTCTTTGAAATGCCATAACTTTGTCAAATATCAACCGATTTTAAAAAATGTTGCATTTCTGTGAATGACTTTGATCCTATTTTGCATCGATATCTAACATCATTGGCTTTAATCAGAAAATATGGACCAGGAAAAACAAATACTAAAGATATAGATTTTAGTACAAAACTAAAATCTTCATAACTTTAAAAACGCACAACTTTTCGAAATATCAACCAAATTTGTAAATTCATGCATTTTTGTTAACGGTATAGAATAAATTTTCAAAATGCATCAAAAGTTTATTAATATTGTCGTATTTAATTTTTGGACTTTCTGTGGCCATTTTTGCATATTTCTGAAAACTCTCTCAACTTTGAAATGCCATAACTTTGTCAAATATAAACCGATTTTAAAAAATGTTGCATTTCTGTGAATGACTTTGATCCTATTTTGCATCGATATCTAACGTCATTGGTTTTAATCAGAAAATATGGACCAGGAAAAACAAATAGTAAAGATATAGATATTAGTACAAAAATGAAAATCTTCTTAACTTTAAAAACGCTCAACTTTTCGAAAAATCAACCGAATTTTAAAATTCATGCAGTTTTGTTAACGGTATAGAATAAATTTTCAAAATGCATCAAAAGTTTATTAATATTGTCGTATTTAATTTTTGGACTTCTGTTGCCATTTTTGCATATTTCTGAAAACTCTCTCAACTTTGAAATGCCATAACTTTGTCAAAAATCAACCGATTTTAAAAAATGTTGCATTTCTGTGAATGACTTTAATCCTATTTTGCATCGATATCTAACATCATTGGCTTTAATCAGAAAATATGGACCAGAAAAAACAAATAGTAAAGATATAGATTTTAGTACAATTTCTGTGAATGACTTTGATCCTATTTTGCATCGATATCTAACATCATTGGCTTTAATCAGAAAATATGGTTCAGGAAAAACAAATACTAAAGATATAGATATTAGTACAAAAATGAAAATCTTGATAACTTTAAAAACGCACAACTTTTCGAAATATCAACCAAGTTTTTAAGTTCATGCATTTTTGTTAACGGTATAGAATCCACTTTCAAAATGCATCAAAAGTTTATTAATTTTGTCATTTTTATTTTTTTGACTTTTTGTGGCCATTTTTGCATATTTCTGAAAACTCTCTCAACTTTGAAATGCCATAACTTTATCAAATATCAACCGATTTTAAAAAATGTTGCATTTCTGTGAATGACTTTAATCCTATTTTCCATCGATATCTAACATCATTGGCTTTAATCAGAAAATATGGACCAGGAAAAACAAATAGTAAAGATAAAGATATTAGTACAAAAATTAAAATCTTCATAACTTTAAAAACGCACAACTTTTCGAAAAATTAACCAAATTTTTAAATTCATGCATTTTTGTTAACGGTATTGAATCCACTTTCAAAATGCATTAAAAAATTATTAATTTTGTCATTTTTAATTTTTGGACTTTTTGTGGCCATTTTTGCATATTTCTGAAAACTCTCTCAACTTTGAAAAGCCATAACTTTGTCAAATATCAACCGATTTTAAAAAATGTTGCATTTCTGTGAATGACTTTGATCCCATTTTCCATCGATATCTAACATCATTGGCTTTAATCAGAAAATATGGACCAGGAAAAACAAATAGTAAAGATATTGATTTTAGTACAAACATGAAAATTTTCTAAACTTTAAAAACGCACAACTTTTCGAAAAATCCACCAAATTTTTAAATTCATGCATTTTTGTTAACGTTATAGAATCAATTTTCAAAATGCATCAAAAGTTTATTAATATTGTCGTATTTAATTTTTGGACTTCTGTTGCCATTTTTGCATATTTCTGAAAACTCTCTCAACTTTGAAAAGCCATAACTTTGTCAAATATCAACCGATTTTAAAAAATGTTGCATTTCTGTGAATGACTTTGATCCCATTTTCCATCGATATCTAACATCATTGGCTTTAATCAGAAAATATGGACCAGGAAAAACAAATATTAAAGATATTGATTTTAGTACAAACATGAAAATTTTCTAAACTTTAAAAACGCACAACTTTTCGAAAAATCCACCAAATTTTTAAATTCATGCATTTTTGTTAACGTTATAGAATCAATTTTCAAAATGCATCAAAAGTTTATTAATATTGTCGTATTAATTTTTGGACTTCTGTTGCCATTTTTGCATATTTCTGAAAACTCTCTCAACTTTGAAATGCCGTAACTTTGTCAAATATCAACCGATTTTAAAAAATGTTGCATTTCTGTGAATGACTTTAATCCTATTTTCCATCGATATCTAACATCATTGGCGTTAATCAGAAAATATGGACCAGGAAAAACAAATAGTAAAGATATAGATATTAGTACAAAAATTAAAATCTTCATAACTTTAAAAACGCACAACTTTTCGAAAAATCAACCAGATTTTTAAGTTCATGCATTTTTGTTAACGGTATAGAATCCACTTTCAAAATGCATCAAAAGTTTATTAATTTTGTCATTTTTATTTTTTGGACTTTTTGTGGCCATTTTTGCATATTTCTGAAAACTCTCTCAACTTTGAAATGCCATAACTTTATCAAATATCAACCGATTTTAAAAAATGTTGCATTTCTGTGAATGACTTTGATCCTATTTTCCATCGATATCTAACATCATTGGCTTTAATCAGAAAATATGGACCAGGAAAAACAAATAGTAAAGATATAGATTTTAGTACAAAACTAAAATCTTCATAACTTTAAAAACGCACAACTTTTCGAAAAATTAACCAAATTTTTAAATTCATGCATTTTTGTTAACGGTATAGAATCCACTTTCAAAATGCATCAAAAAATTATTAATTTTGTCATTTTTAATTTTTGGACCTTTTGTGGCCATTTTTGCATATTTCTGAAAACTCTCTCAACTTTGAAAAGCCATAACTTTGTCAAATATCAACCGATTTTAAAAAATGTTGCATTTCTGTGAATGACTTTGATCCTATTTTGCAGCGATATCTAACATCATTGGCTTTTATCAGAAAATATGGACCAGGAAAAACAACTAGTAAAGATATTGATTTTAGTACAAACATGAAAATTTTCTAAACTTTAAAAACGCACATGTTTTCGAAAAATCCACCAAATTTTTAAATTCATGCATTTTTGTTAACGGTATAGATTCAATTTTCAAAATGCATCAAAAGTTTATTAATATTGTCGTATTTAATTTTTGGACTTCTGTTGCCATTTTTGCATATTTCTGAAAACTCTCTCAACTTTGAAATGCCATAACTTTGTCAAATATAAACCGATTTTAAAAAATGTTGCATTTCTGTGAATGACTTCAATCCTATTTTGCATCGATATCTAACATCATTGGCTTTAATCAGAAAATATGGACCAGGAAAAACAAATAGTAAAGATATAGATTTTAGTACAAAAATTAAAATCTTCATAGCTTTAAAAACGCTTAACTTTTCGAAAAATCAACCGAATTTTTAAATTCATGCAGTTTTGTTAACGGTATAGAATCCACTTCCAAAATGCATCAAAAGTTTATTAATTTTGTCATTTCTAATTTTTGGACTTCTGTTGCCATTTTTACATATTTCTGAAAACTCTCTCAACTTTGAAAAGCCATAACTTTGTCAAATATCAACCGATTTTAAAAAATGTTGCATTTCTGTGAATGTCTTTGATCCTATTTTCCATCAATATCTAACATCATTGGATTTAATCAAAAAATATGGACCAGGAAAAACAAATAGTGAAGATATATATTTTAGTACAAAAATGAAAATCTTCTTAACTTTAAAAACGCTCAACTTTTCGAAAAATCATCCGAATTTTAAAATTCAAGCAGTTTTGTTAATGGTATGGAATCCACTTTCAAAATGCATGAAAAGTTTATTAATTTTGTCATTTTTAATTTTTGGACTTTTTGTGGCCATTTTTACATATTTCTGAAAACTCTGTTAACTTTGAAATGCCATAACTTTGTCAAATATCAACCGATTTTAAAAATGTTGCATTTCTGTGAATGACTTTGATTTTATTTTGCATTAATATCTTACATCATTGGCTTTAATCAGAAAATATGGACCAGGAAAAACAAATAGTAAAGATATAGATTTTAGTACAAAAATGAAAATCTTTTTAACTTTAAAAACGCTCAACTTTTCGAAAAATCATCCGAATTTTAAAATTCAAGCAGTTTTGTTAATGGTATAGAATCCACTTTCAAAATGCATGAAAAGTTTATTAATTTTGTCATTTTTAAATTTCTGGACTTTTTGTAGCCATTTTTGCATATTTCTGAAAACTCTCTTAACTTTGAAATGCCATAACTTTGTCAAATATCAACCGATTTTAAAAAATGTTGCATTTCTGTGAATGACTTTGATTTTATTTTGCATTAATATCTTACATCATTGGCTTTAATCAGAAAATATGGACCAGGAAAAACAAATAGTAAAGATATAGATTCTAGTACAAAAATGAAGATCTTCTTAACTTTAAAAACGCACAACTTTTCGAGAAATCAACCAAATTTTTAAATTCATGCAGTTTTGTTAACGGTATAGAATCCACTTTCAAAATGCATCAAAAGTTTATTAAAATTGTCGTATTTAATTTTTGGACTTCTGTTGCCATTTTTGCATATTTCTGAAAACTCTCTTAACTTTGAAATGCCATAACTTTGTCAAATATCAACCGATTTTAAAAAATGTTGCATTTCTGTGAATAACTTAAATCCTATTTTGCATCGATATCTAACATCATTGGTTTTAATCAGAAAATATGGACCAAGAAAAACAAATAGTAAAGATATAGATTTTAGTACAAACATGAAAATCTTCTTAACTTTAAAAACGCACAACTTTTCGAAAAATCCACCAAATTTTTAAATTCATGCAGTTTTGTTAACGGTATAGAATCCACTTTCAAAATGCATCAAAAGTTTATTAATATTGTCGTATTTAATTTTTGGACTTCTGTTGCCATTTTTGCATATTTCTGAAAACTCTCTTAACTTTGAAATGCCATAACTTTGTCAAATATAAACCGATTTTAAAAAATGTTGCATTTCTGTGAATGACTTTGATCCTATTTTCCATCGATATCTAACATCATTGGCTTTAATCAGAAAATATGGACCAGGAAAAACAAATAGTAAAGATATAGATTTTAGTACAAAAATGAAAATCTTTTTAACTGTAAAAACGCTCAACTTTTCGAAAAATCAACCGAATTTTAAAATTCAAGCAGTTTTGTTAACGGTATGGAATCCACTTTCAAAATGCATGAAAAGTTTATTAATTTTGTGATTTTTAATTTTTGGACTTTTTCTGGCCATTTTTACATATTTCTGAAAACTCTCTTAACTTTGAAATGCCATAACTTTGTCAAATATCAACCGATTTTAAAAAATGTTGCATTTCTCTGAATGACTTTGATCCTATTTTCCATCGATATCTAACATCATTGGTTTTAATCAGCAAATATTGACCAGGAAAAACAAATAGTAAAGATATAGATTTTAGTACAAAAATGAAAATCTTCTTAACTTTAAAAACGCACAACTTTTCGAAAAATCAACCAAATTTTTAAATTCATGCAGTTTTGTTAACGGTATAGAATCCACTTCCAAAATGCATCAAAAGCTTATTAATTTTGTCGTATTTAATTTTTGGACTTCTGTTGCCATTTTTGCATATTTCTGAAAACTCTCTTAACTTTGAAATGCCATAACTTTGTCAAATATCAACCGATTTTAAAAAATGTTGCATTTCTGTGAATAACTTAAATCCTATTTTGCATCGATATCTAACATCATTGGTTTTAATCAGAAAATATGGACCAAGAAAAACAAATAGTAAAGATATAGATTTTAGTACAAACATGAAAATCTTCTTAACTTTAAAAACGCACAACTTTTCGAAAAATCCACCAAATTTTTAAATTCATGCAGTTTTGTTAACGGTATAGAATCCACTTTCAAAATGCATCAAAAGTTTATTAATATTGTCGTATTTAATTTTTGGACTTCTGTTGCCATTTTTGCATATTTCTGAAAACTCTCTTAACTTTGAAATGCCATAACTTTGTCAAATATAAACCGATTTTAAAAAATGTTGCATTTCTGTGAATGACTTTGATCCTATTTTCCATCGATATCTAACATCATTGGCTTTAATCAGAAAATATGGACCAGGAAAAACAAATAGTAAAGATATAGATTTTAGTACAAAAATGAAAATCTTTTTAACTGTAAAAACGCTCAACTTTTCGAAAAATCAACCGAATTTTAAAATTCAAGCAGTTTTGTTAACGGTATGGAATCCACTTTCAAAATGCATGAAAAGTTTATTAATTTTGTGATTTTTAATTTTTGGACTTTTTCTGGCCATTTTTACATATTTCTGAAAACTCTCTTAACTTTGAAATGCCATAACTTTGTCAAATATCAACCGATTTTAAAAAATGTTGCATTTCTGTGAATGACTTTGATCCTATTTTCCATCGATATCTAACATCATTGGTTTTAATCAGCAAATATTGACCAGGAAAAACAAATAGTAAAGATATAGATTTTAGTACAAAAATGAAAATCTTCTTAACTTTAAAAACGCTCAACTTTTCGAAAAATCAACCGAATTTTAAAATTCATGCATTTTTGTTAACGGTATAGAATCCACTTTCAAAATGCATCAAAAGTTTATTAATTTTGTCATTTTTAATTTCTGGACTTTTTGTGGCCATTTTTACATATTTCTGAAAACTCTCTCAACTTTGAAAAGCCATAACTTTGTCAAGTATCAACCGATTTTAAAAAATGTTGCATTTCTGTGAATGACTTTAATCCTATTTTGCATCGATATGTAACTTCATTGTCTTTAATGTTATACAATCCACTCTCAAAATGCATCAAAAGTTTATTAATATTGTCGTATTTAATTTTTGGACTTCTGTTGCCATTTTTGCATATTTCTGAAAACTCTCTTAACTTTGAAAAGCCATAACTTTGTCAAGTATCAACCGATTTTAAAAAATGTTGCATTTCTGTGAATGTCTTTGATCCTATTTTCCATCAATATCTAACATCATTGGATTTAATCAAAAAATATGGACCAGGAAAAACAAATAGTGAAGATATATATTTTAGTACAAAAATGAAAATCTTCTTAACTTTAAAAACGCTCAACTTTTCGAAAAATCATCCGAATTTTAAAATTCAAGCAGTTTTGTTAATGGTATGGAATCCACTTTCAAAATGCATGAAAAGTTTATTAATTTTGTCATTTTTAATTTTTGGACTTTTTGTGGCCATTTTTACATATTTCTGAAAACTCTGTTAACTTTGAAATGCCATAACTTTGTCAAATATCAACCGATTTTAAAAAATGTTGCATTTCTGTGAATGACTTTGATTTTATTTTGCATTAATATCTTACATCATTGGCTTTAATCAGAAAATATGGACCAGGAAAAACAAATAGTAAAGATATAGATTTTAGTACAAAAATGAAAATCTTTTTAACTTTAAAAACGCTCAACTTTTCGAAAAATCATCCGAATTTTAAAATTCAAGCAGTTTTGTTAATGGTATAGAATCCACTTTCAAAATGCATGAAAAGTTTATTAATTTTGTCATTTTTAAATTTCTGGACTTTTTGTAGCCATTTTTGCATATTTCTGAAAACTCTCTTAACTTTGAAATGCCATAACTTTGTCAAATATCAACCGATTTTAAAAAATGTTGCATTTCTGTGAATGACTTTGATTTTATTTTGCATTAATATCTTACATCATTGGCTTTAATCAGAAAATATGGACCAGGAAAAACAAATAGTAAAGATATAGATTCTAGTACAAAAATGAAGATCTTCTTAACTTTAAAAACGCACAACTTTTCGAGAAATCAACCAAATTTTTAAATTCATGCAGTTTTGTTAACGGTATAGAATCCACTTTCAAAATGCATCAAAAGTTTATTAAAATTGTCGTATTTAATTTTTGGACTTCTGTTGCCATTTTTGCATATTTCTGAAAACTCTCTTAACTTTGAAATGCCATAACTTTGTCAAATATCAACCGATTTTAAAAAATGTTGCATTTCTGTGAATAACTTAAATCCTATTTTGCATCGATATCTAACATCATTGGTTTTAATCAGAAAATATGGACCAAGAAAAACAAATAGTAAAGATATAGATTTTAGTACAAACATGAAAATCTTCTTAACTTTAAAAACGCACAACTTTTCGAAAAATCCACCAAATTTTTAAATTCATGCAGTTTTGTTAACGGTATAGAATCCACTTTCAAAATGCATCAAAAGTTTATTAATATTGTCGTATTTAATTTTTGGACTTCTGTTGCCATTTTTGCATATTTCTGAAAACTCTCTTAACTTTGAAATGCCATAACTTTGTCAAATATAAACCGATTTTAAAAATGTTGCATTTCTGTGAATGACTTTGATCCTATTTTCCATCGATATCTAACATCATTGGCTTTAATCAGAAAATATGGACCAGGAAAAACAAATAGTAAAGATATAGATTTTAGTACAAAAATGAAAATCTTTTTAACTGTAAAAACGCTCAACTTTTCGAAAAATCAACCGAATTTTAAAATTCAAGCAGTTTTGTTAACGGTATGGAATCCACTTTCAAAATGCATGAAAAGTTTATTAATTTTGTGATTTTTAATTTTTGGACTTTTTCTGGCCATTTTTACATATTTCTGAAAACTCTCTTAACTTTGAAATGCCATAACTTTGTCAAATATCAACCGATTTTAAAAAATGTTGCATTTCTCTGAATGACTTTGATCCTATTTTCCATCGATATCTAACATCATTGGTTTTAATCAGCAAATATTGACCAGGAAAAACAAATAGTAAAGATATAGATTTTAGTACAAAATGAAAATCTTCTTAACTTTAAAAACGCACAACTTTTCGAAAAATCAACCAAATTTTTAAATTCATGCAGTTTTGTTAACGGTATAGAATCCACTTCCAAAATGCATCAAAAGCTTATTAATTTTGTCGTATTTAATTTTTGGACTTCTGTTGCCATTTTTGCATATTTCTGAAAACTCTCTTAACTTTGAAATGCCATAACTTTGTCAAATATCAACCGATTTTAAAAAATGTTGCATTTCTGTGAATAACTTAAATCCTATTTTGCATCGATATCTAACATCATTGGTTTTAATCAGAAAATATGGACCAAGAAAAACAAATAGTAAAGATATAGATTTTAGTACAAACATGAAAATCTTCTTAACTTTAAAAACGCACAACTTTTCGAAAAATCCACCAAATTTTTAAATTCATGCAGTTTTGTTAACGGTATAGAATCCACTTTCAAAATGCATCAAAAGTTTATTAATATTGTCGTATTTAATTTTTGGACTTCTGTTGCCATTTTTGCATATTTCTGAAAA
This sequence comes from Drosophila quadrilineata, assembly GCA_018150725.1. Classification (NCBI taxonomy): domain Eukaryota; kingdom Metazoa; phylum Arthropoda; class Insecta; order Diptera; family Drosophilidae; genus Drosophila; species Drosophila quadrilineata. The sequence goes on from JAECWN010000356.1 coordinate 638,148, forward strand.
CTCTCTTAACTTTGAAATGCCATAACTTTGTCAAATATAAACCGATTTTAAAAAATGTTGCATTTCTGTGAATGACTTTGATCCTATTTTCCATCGATATCTAACATCATTGGCTTTAATCAGAAAATATGGACCAGGAAAAACAAATAGTAAAGATATAGATTTTAGTACAAAAATGAAAATCTTTTTAACTGTAAAAACGCTCAACTTTTCGAAAAATCAACCGAATTTTAAAATTCAAGCAGTTTTGTTAACGGTATGGAATCCACTTTCAAAATGCATGAAAAGTTTATTAATTTTGTGATTTTTAATTTTTGGACTTTTTCTGGCCATTTTTACATATTTCTGAAAACTCTCTTAACTTTGAAATGCCATAACTTTGTCAAATATCAACCGATTTTAAAAAATGTTGCATTTCTGTGAATGACTTTGATCCTATTTTCCATCGATATCTAACATCATTGGTTTTAATCAGCAAATATTGACCAGGAAAAACAAATAGTAAAGATATAGATTTTAGTACAAAAATGAAAATCTTCTTAACTTTAAAAACGCTCAACTTTTCGAAAAATCAACCGAATTTTAAAATTCATGCATTTTTGTTAACGGTATAGAATCCACTTTCAAAATGCATCAAAAGTTTATTAATTTTGTCATTTTTAATTTCTGGACTTTTTGTGGCCATTTTTACATATTTCTGAAAACTCTCTCAACTTTGAAAAGCCATAACTTTGTCAAGTATCAACCGATTTTAAAAAATGTTGCATTTCTGTGAATGACTTTAATCCTATTTTGCATCGATATGTAACTTCATTGTCTTTAATGTTATACAATCCACTCTCAAAATGCATCAAAAGTTTATTAATATTGTCGTATTTAATTTTTGGACTTCTGTTGCCATTTTTGTATATTTCTGAAAACTCTCTTAAATTTGAAATGCCATAACTTTGTCAAATATCAACCGATTTTAAAAAATGTTGCATTTCTGTGAATGACTTTGATCCTATTTTGCATCGATATCTAACATCATTGGTTTTAATCAGAAAATATGGACCAGGAAAAACAAATAGTAAAGATATAGATTTTAGTACAAACATGAAAATCTTCTTAACTTTAAAAACGCACAACTTTTCGAAAAATCAACCAAATTTTTAAATTCATGCAGTTTTGTTAACGGTATAGAATCCACTTTCAAAATGCATCAAAAGTTTTTTAATTTTGTCATTTTTAATTTCTGGACTTTTTGTGGGCATTTTTACATATTTCTGAAAACTCTCTCAACTTTGAAAAGCCATAACTTTGTCAAATATCAACCGATTTTAAAAAATGTTGCATTTCTGTGAATAACTTTAATCCTATTTTGCATCGATATCTAACATCATTGGTTTTAATCAGAAAATATGGACCAGGAAAAACAAATAGTAAAGATATAGATTTTAGTACAAACATGAAAATCTTCTTAACTTTAAAAACGCACAACTTTTCGAAAAATCAACCAAATTTTTAAATTCATGCAGTTTTGTTAACGGTATAGAATCCACTTTCAAAATGCATCAAAAGTTTATTAAAATTGTCGTATTTAATTTTTGGACTTGTGTTGCCATTTTTGCATATTTCTGAAAACTCTCTTAACTTTGAAATGCCATAACTTTGTCAAATATCAACCGATTTTAAAAAATGTTGCATTTCTGTGAATGACTTTAATCCTATTTTCCATCGATTTCTAACATCATTGGTTTTAATCAGAAAATATGGACCAGGAAAAACAAGTAGTAAAGATATAGACTTTAGTACAAAAATTAAAATCTTCTTAACTTTAAAAACGCACAGCTTTTCGAAAAATCAACCAAATTTTTAAATTCATGCATTTTTGTTAACGGTATAGAATCAATTTTCAAAATGCATCAAAAGTTTATTAATTTTGTCATTTTTCATTTTTGGACTTTTTGTGGCCATTTTTACATATTTCTGAAAACTTTCTCAACTTTGAAAAGCCATAACTTTGTCAAATATCAACCGATTTTAAAAAATGTTGCATTTCTGTGCATGACTTTAATCCTCTGTTGCATCGATATCTAACATCATTGGCTTTAATCAGAAAATATGGACCAGGAAAAACAAATAGTAAAGATATAGATTTTAATTCAAACATGAAAATCTTCTTAACTTTAAAAACGCACAACTTTTCGAAAAATCAACCAAATTTTTAAATTCATGCATTTTTGTTAACGGAATAGAATCAATTTTCAATATGCATCAAAAGTTTATTAATATTGTCGTATTTAATTTTTGCACTTCTGTTGCCATTTTTGCATATTTCTGAAAACTCTCTCAACTTTGAAAAGCCATAACTTTGTCAAATATCAACCGATTTTAAAAAATGTTGCATTTCTGCGAATGACTTTAATCCTATGTTGCATCGATATCTAACATGATTGGCTTTAATTTAACTTTTCGAAAAATCAACCGAATTTTTACATTCATGCAGTTTTGTTAACGGTATAGAATCCACTTTCAAAATGCATCAAAAGTTTATTAATTTGTCATTCTTAATTTTTGGACTTTTAATGGCCATTTTTACATATTTCTGAAAACTCTCTCAACTTTGAAAAGCCATAACTTTGTCAAATATCAACCGATTTTAAAAAATGTTGCATTTCTGTGAATGACTTTGATCCTATTTTCCATCGATATCTAACATCATTGGCTTTAATCAGAAAATATGGACCAGGAAAAACAAATAGTAAGGATATAGATATTAGTGCAAAAATTAAAATCTTCTTAACTTTAAAAACGCACAACTTTTCGAAAAATCAACCAAATTTTTAAATTCATGCAGTTTGGTTAACGGTATAGAATCCACTTTCAAAATGCATCAAAAGTTTATTAATTTTGTCATTTCTAATTTCTGGACTTTTTGTGGCCATTTTTACATATTTCTGAAAACTCTCTCAACTTTGAAAAGCCATAACTTTGTCAAATATCAACTGATTTTAAAAAATGTTGCATTTCTGTGAATGACTTTAATCCTTTTTTCCATCGATATCTAACATCATTGGTTTTAATCAGAAAATATGGACCAGGAAAACAAATAGTAAAGATATAGATTTTAGTACAAAAATTAAAATCTTCTTAACGTGAAAAACGCACAACTTTTCGAAAAATCGACCAAATTTTTAAATTCATGCATTTTTGTTAACGGTATAGAATCAATTTTCAAAATGCATCAAAAGTTTATTAATATTGTCGTATTTAATTTTTGGACTTCTGTTGCCATTTTGGCATATTTCTGAAAACTCTCTTAACTTTGAAATGCCACAACTTTGTCAAATATCAACCGATTTTAAAAAATGTTGCATTTCTGTGAATGACTTTAATCCTATTTTCCATCGATTTCTAACATCATTGGCTTTAATCAGAAAATATGGACCAGGAAAAACAAATAGTAAAGATATAGACTTTAGTACAAAAATGAAAATCTTCTTAACTTTAAAAACGCACAACTTTTCGAAAAATCAACCAAATTTTTAAATTCATGCAGTTTTGTTAACGGTATAGAATCCACTTTCAACATGCATCAAAAGTTTATTAATTTTGTCATTTTTAATTTCTGGACTTTTTGTGGCCATTTTTACATATTTCTGAAAACTCTCTCAACTTTGAAAAGCCATAACTTTGTCAAATATCAACCGATTTTAAAAAATGTTGCATTTCTGTGAATGACTTTAATCCTATTTTCCATCGATATCTAACATCATTGGCTTTAATCAGAAAATATGGACCAGGAAAAACAAATAGTAAAGATATAGATTTTAGTACAAAAATTAAAATCTTCTTAACTTTAAAAACGGTCAACTTTTCGAAAAATCAACCAAATTTTTAAATTCATGCAGTTATGTTAACGGTATAGAATCCACTTTCAACATGCATCAAAAGTTTATTAATTTGTCATTCTTAATTTTTGGACTTTTAATGGCCATTTTTACATATTTCTGAAAACTCTCTCAACTTTGAAAAGCCATAACTTTGTCAAATATCAACCGATTTTAAAAAATGTTGCATTTCTGTGAATGACTTTAATCCTATTTTCCATCGATATCTAACATCATTGGCTTTAATCAGAAAATATGGACCAGGAAAAACAAATAGTAAGGATATAGATATTAGTGCAAAAATTAAAATCTTCTTAACTTTAAAAACGCACAACTTTTCGAAAAATCAACCAAATTTTTAAATTCATGCAGTTTGGTTAACGGTATAGAATCCACTTTCAAAATGCATCAAAAGTTTATTAATTTTGTCATTTCTAATTTCTGGACTTTTTGTGGCCATTTTTACATATTTCTGAAAACTCTCTCAACTTTGAAAAGCCATAACTTTGTCAAATATCAACTGATTTTAAAAAATGTTGCATTTCTGTGAATGACTTTAATCCTTTTTTCCATCGATATCTAACATCATTGGTTTTAATCAGAAAATATGGACCAGGAAAACAAATAGTAAAGATATAGATTTTAGTACAAAAATTAAAATCTTCTTAACGTGAAAAACGCACAACTTTTCGAAAAATCGACCAAATTTTTAAATTCATGCATTTTTGTTAACGGTATAGAATCAATTTTCAAAATGCATCAAAAGTTTATTAATATTGTCGTATTTAATTTTTTGGACTTCTGTTGCCATTTTGGCATATTTCTGAAAACTCTCTTAACTTTGAAATGCCACAACTTTGTCAAATATCAACCGATTTTAAAAAATGTTGCATTTCTGTGAATGACTTTAATCCTATTTTCCATCGATTTCTAACATCATTGGCTTTAATCAGAAAATATGGACCAGGAAAAACAAATAGTAAAGATATAGACTTTAGTACAAAAATGAAAATCTTCTTAACTTTAAAAACGCACAACTTTTCGAAAAATCAACCAAATTTTTAAATTCATGCAGTTTTGTTAACGGTATAGAATCCACTTTCAACATGCATCAAAAGTTTATTAATTTTGTCATTTTTAATTTCTGGACTTTTTGTGGCCATTTTTACATATTTCTGAAAACTCTCTCAACTTTGAAAAGCCATAACTTTGTCAAATATCAACCGATTTTAAAAAATGTTGCATTTCTGTGAATGACTTTAATCCTATTTTCCATCGATATCTAACATCATTGGCTTTAATCAGAAAATATGGACCAGGAAAAACAAATAGTAAAGATATAGATTTTAGTACAAAAATTAAAATCTTCTTAACTTTAAAAACGCTCAACTTTTCGAAAAATCAACCAAATTTTTAAATTCATGCAGTTATGTTAACGGTATAGAATCCACTTTCAACATGCATCAAAAGTTTATTAATTTTGTCATTTTTAATTTCTGGACTTTTTGTGGCCATTTTTACATATTTCTGAAAACTCTCTTAACTTTGAAAAGCCATAACTTTGTCAAATATCCACCGATTTTAAAAAATGTTGCATTTCTGTGAATGACTTTAATCCTATTTTGCATCGATATCTAACATCATTGGTTTTATTTAGAAAATATGGACCAGGACAAATAGTAAAGATATAGATTTTAGTACAAACATGAAAATCTTCTTAACTTTAAAAACGCACAACTTTTCGAAAAATCAACCAAATTTTTAAATTCATGCAGTTTTGTTAACGGTATAGAATCCAAAAATGTTGCATTTCTGTGAATGACTTTAATCCTATTTTGCATCGATATCTAACATCATTGGTTTTAATCAGAAAATATGGACCAGGAAAAACAAATAGTAAAGATATAGATTTTAGTACAAAAATTAAAATCTTCTTAACTTGAAAAACGCACAACTTTTCGAAAAATCAACCGAATTTTTAAATTCATGCAGTTTTGTTAACGGTATAGAATCCAATTTCAAAATTCATCAAAAGTTTATTAATTTTGTCATTTCTAATTTCTGGACTTTTTGTGGCCATTTTTACATATTTCTGAAAACTCTCTCAACTTTGAAAAGCCATAACTTTGTCAAATATCTACCGATTTTAAAAAATGTTGCATTTCTGTGAATGACTTTAATCCTATTTTCCATCGATATCTAACATCATTGGATTTAATCAGTAAATATGGACCAGGAAAAACAAATAGTAAAGATATAGATTTTAGTACAAAAATGAAGATCTTCTTAACTTTAAAAACGCACAACTTTTCGAAAAATCAACCGAATTTTTAAATTCATGCAGTTTTGTTAACGGTATAGAATCCAATTTCAAAATGCATCAAAAGTTTATTAATTCTGTCATTTTTAATTTTTGTACTATTTGTGGCCATTTTTACATATTTCTGAAAACTTTTTCAACTTTGAAATGCCATTACTTTGTCAAATATCAACCGATTTTAAAAAATGTTGCGTTTCTGTGAATGACTTTAATCCTATTTTCCATCGATATCTAACATCATTGGCTTTAATCAGAAAATATGGACCAGGAAAAACAAATAGTAAAGATATAGATTTTAGTACAAAAATTAAAATCTTCTTAACTTTAAAAACGCTCAACTTTTCGAAAAATCAACCAAATTTTTAAATTCATGCAGTTATGTTAACGGTATAGAATCCACTTTCAAAATGCATCAAAAGTTTATTAATATTGTCGTATTTAATTTTAGGACTTCTGTTCCCATTTTTGCATATTTCTGAAAACTCTCTTAACTTTGAAATGCCATAACTTTGTCAAATATCAACCGATTTTAAAAAATGTTGCATTTCTGTGAATGACTTTGATCCTATTTTCCATCGATTTCTAACATCATTGGCTTTAATCAAAAAATATGGACCAGGAAAAACAAATAGTAAAGATATAGATTTTAGTACAAAAATTAAAATCTTCATAACTTTAAAAACGCACAACTTTTCGAAAAATCAAACAAATTTTTAAATTCATGCATTTTTGTTAACGCTATAGAATAGATTTTCAAAATGCATCAAAAGTTTATTAATATTGTCGTATTTAAGTTTTGGACTTTCTGTGGCCATTTTTGCATATTTCTGAAAACTTTCTCAACTTTGAAATGCCATAACTTTGTCAAATATCAACCGATTTTTAAAAATGTTGCATTTCTGTGAATGACTTTAATCCTATTTTGCATCGACATCTAACATCATTGGTTTTAATGGTATACAATCCACTTTCAAAATGCATCAAAAGTTTATTAATATTGTCGTATTTAATTTTAGGACTTCTGTTGCCATTTTTGCATATTTCTGAAAACTTTCTTATCTTTGAAATGCCATAACTTTGTCAAATATCAACCGATTTCAAAAAATGTTGCATTTCTGTGAATGACTTTGATCCTATTTTGCATCGATATCTAAGATCATTGGTTTTAATGGTATACAATCCACTTTCAAAATGGATCAAAAGTTTATTAATATTGTCGTATTTAATTTTTGGACTTCTGCTGCCATTTTTGCATATTTCTGAAAGCTCTCTTAACTTTGAAATGCCATAACTTTGTCAAATATCAACCGATTTTAAAAAATGTTGCATTTCTGTGAATGACTTTAATCCTATTTTGCATCGACATCTAACATCATTGGTTTTAATGGTATACAATCCACTTTCAAAATGCATCAAAAGTTTATTAATATTGTCGTATTTAATTTTTGGACTTCTGCTGCCATTTTTGCATATTTCTGAAAGCTCTCTTAACTTTGAAATGCCATAACTTTGTCAAATATCAACCGATTTTAAAAAATGTTGCATTTCTGTGAATGACTTTAATCCTATTTTGCATCGATATCTATCATCATTGGTTTTATTTAGAAAATATGGACCAGGAAAAACAAATAGTAAAGATATAGATTTTAGTACAAACATGAAAATCTTCTTAACTTTAAAAACGCACAACTTTTCGAAAAATCAACCAAATTTTTAAATTCATGCAGTTTTGTTAACTGTATAGAATCCACTTTCAAAATGCATCAAAAGTTTATTAATTTTGTCATTTTTAAGTTTTGGACTTTTTGTGGCCATTTTTACATATTTCTGAAAATTCTCTCAACTTTGAAAAGCCATAACTTTGTCAAATATCAACCGATTTTAAAAAATGTTGCATTTCTGTGAATGACTTTAATCCTTTTTTCCATCGATATCTAACATCATTGGTTTTATTTAGAAAATATGGACCAGGAAAAACAAATAGTAAAGATATAGATTTTAGTACAAAAATTAAAATCTTCTTAACGTGAAAAACGCACAACTTTTCGAAAAATCGACCAAATTTTTAAATTCATGCATTTTTGTTAACGGTATAGAATCAATTTTCAAAATGCATCAAAAGTTTATTAATATTGTCGTATTTAATTTTTGGACTTCTGTTGCCATTTTTGCATATTTCTGAAAACTCTCTTAACTTTGAAATGCCATAACTTTGTCAAATATCAACCGATTTTAAAAAATGTTGCATTTCTGTGAATGACTTTGATCCTATTTTGCATCGATATCTAACATCATTGGTTTTATTTAGAAAATATGGACCAGGAAAACAAATAGTAAAGATATAGATTTTAGTACAAACATGAAAATCTTCTTAACTTTAAAAACGCACAACTTTTCGAAAAATCAAACAAATTTTTAAATTCATGCATTTTTGTTAACGGTATAGAATCAATTTTCAAAATGCATCAAAAGTTTATTAATATTGTCGTATTTAATTTTTGGACTTCTGTTGCCATTTTTGCATATTTCTGAAAACTTTCTCAACTTTGAAATGCCATAACTTTGTCAAATATCAACCGATTTTAAAAAATGTTGCATTTCTGTGAATGACTTTAATCCTATTTTGCATCGACATCTAACATCATTGGTTTTAATGGTATACAATCCACTTTCAAAATGCATCAAAAGTTTATTAATATTGTCGTATTTAATTTTTGGACTTCTGTTGCCATTTTTGCATATTTCTGAAAATTCTCTTAACTTTGAAATGCCACAACTTTGTCAAATATCAACCGATTTTAAAAAATGTTGCATTTCTGTGAATGACTTTAATCCTATTTTCCATCGATATCTAACATCATTGGTTTTATTTAGAAAATATGGACCAGGAAAAACAAATAGTAAAGATATAGATTTTAGTACAAAAATGAAAATCTTCTTAACTTGAAAAACGCACAACTTTTCGAAAAATCAACCGAATTTTTAAATTCATGCAGTTTTGTTAATGGTATACAATCCACTTTCAAAATGCATCAAAAGTTTATTAATATTGTCGTATTTAATTTTAGGACTTCTGTTGCCATTTTTGCATATTTCTGAAAACTCTCTTAACTTTGAAATGCCATAACTTTGTCAAATATCAACCGATTTTAAAAAATGTTGCATTTCTGTGAATGACTTTGATCCTATTTTGCATCGATATCTAACATCATTGGATTTAATCAGAAAATATGGACCAGGAAAAACAAATAGTAAAGATATAGATTTTAGTACAAAAATTAAAATCTTCATAACTTTAAAAACGCACAACTTTTCGAAAAATCAAACAAATTTTTAAATTCATGCATTTTTGTTAACGCTATAGAATAGATTTTCAAAATGCATCAAATCTTTATTAATATTGTCGTATTTAAGTTTTGGACTTTCTGTGGCCATTTTTGCATATTTCTGAAAACTTTCTCAACTTTGAAATGCCATAACTTTGTCAAATATCAACCGATTTTAAAAAATGTTGCATTTGTGTGAAAGACTTTAATCCTACTTTGCATCGACATCTAACATCATTGGTTTTAATGGTATAAAATCCACTTTCAAAATGCATCAAAAGTTTATTAATATTGTCGTATTTAATTTTTGGACTTCTGCTGCCATTTTTGCATATTTCTGAAAGCTCTCTTAACTTTGAAATGCCATAACTTTGTCAAATATCAACCGATTTTAAAAAATGTTGCATTTCTGTGAATGACTTTAATCCTATTTTGCATCGACATCTAAAATCATTGGTTTTAACGGTATAGAATCCACTTTCAAAATGCATCAAAAGCTTATTAATATTGTCGTATTTAATTTTTGGACTTTTTGTGGCCATTTTTGCATATTTCTGAAAACTCTCTCAACTTTGAAAAGCCATAACTTTGTCAAATATCAACCGATTTTAAAAAATGTTGCATTTCTGTGAATGACTTTAATCCTATTTTGCATCGATATCTAACATCATTAGTTTTATTTAGGAAATATGGACCAGGAAAAACAAATAGTAAAGATATAGATTTTAGTACAAACATGAAAATCTTCTTAACTTTAAAAACGCACAACTTTTCGAAAAATCAACCAAATTTATAAATTCATGCAGTTTTGTTAACGGTATAGAATCCACTTTCAAAATGCATCAAAAGTTTATTAATTTTGTCATTTCTAATTTCTGGACTTTTTATGGCCATTTTTACATATTTCTGAAAACTCTCTCAACTTTGAAAAGCCATAACTTTGTCAAATATCAACCGATTTTAAAAAATGTTGCATTTCTGTGAATGACTTTGATCCTATTTTCCATCGATATCTAACATCATTGGCTTTAATCAGAAAATAAGGACCAGGAAAAACAAATAGTGAAGATATATTTTTTAGTACAAAAATGAAAATCTTCTTAACTTGAAAAACGCACAACTTTTCGAAAAATCAACCAAATTTTTAAATTCATGCATTTTTGTTAACGGTATAGAATCAATTTCAAAATGCATTAAAAGTTTTTTAATATTGTCGTATTTAATTTCTGGACTTTTTGTGGCCATTTTTGCATATTTCTGAAAACTCTCTTAACTTTGAAATGCCACAACTTTGTCAAATATTAACCGATTTTAAAAAATGTTGCATTTCTGTGAATGACTTTGATCCTATTTTCCATCGATATCTAACATCATTGGCTTTAATCAGAAAATAAGGACCAGGAAAAACAAATAGTGAAGATATATATTTTAGTACAAAAATGAAAATCTTCTTAACTTTAAAAACGCATAACTTTTCGAAAAATCAACCAAATTGTTAAATTCATGCAGTTTTGTTAATGGTATACAATCCACTTTCAAAATGCATCAAAAGTTTATTAATATTGTCGTATTTAATTTTAGGACTTCTGTTGCCATTTTTGCATATTTCTGAAAACTCTCTTAACTTTGAAATGCCATAACTTTGTCAAATATCAACCGATTTTAAAAAATGTTGCATTTCTGTGAATGACTTTGATCCTATTTTGCATCGATATCTAACATCATTGGATTTAATCAGAAAATATGGACCAGGAAAAACAAATAGTAAAGATATAGATTTTAGTACAAAAATGAAAATCTTCATAACTTTAAAAACGCACAACTTTTCGAAAAATCAAACAAATTTTTAAATTCATGCATTTTTGTTAACGCTATAGAATAGATTTTCAAAATGCATCAAATCTTTATTAATATTGTCGTATTTAAGTTTTGGACTTTCTGTGGCCATTTTTGCATATTTCTGAAAACTTTCTCAACTTTGAAATGCCATAACTTTGTCAAATATCAACCGATTTTAAAAATTGTTGCATTTGTGTGAAAGACTTTAATCCTACTTTGCTTCGACATTTAACATCATTGGTTTTAATGGTATAAAATCCACTTTCAAAATGCATCAAAAGTTTATTAATATTGTCGTATTTAATTTTAGGACTTCTGTTGCCATTTTTGCATATTTCTGAAAACTCTCTTAACTTTGAAATGCCATAACTTTGTCAAATATCAACCGATTTTAAAAAATATTGCATTTCTGTGAATGACTTTAATCCTATTTTGCATCGATATCTAACATCATTAGTTTTATTTAGGAAATATGGACCAGGAAAAACAAATAGTAAAGATATAGATTTCAGTACAAACATGAAAATCTTCTTAACTTTAAAAACGCACAACTTTTCGAAAAATCAACCAAATTTATAAATTCATGCAGTTTTGTTAACGGTATAGAATCCACTTTCAAAATGCATCAAAAGTTTATTAATTTTGTCATTTCTAATTTCTGGACTTTTTATGGCCATTTTTACATATTTCTGAAAACTCTCTCAACTTTGAAAAGCCATAACTTTGTCAAATATCAACCGATTTTAAAAAATGTTGCATTTCTGTGAATGACTTTGATCCTATTTTCCATCGATATCTAACATCATTGGCTTTAATCAGAAAATAAGGACCAGGAAAAACAAATAGTGAAGATATATATTTTAGTACAAAAATGAAAATCTTCTTAACTTTAAAAACGCACAACTTTTCGAAAAATCAACCAAATTTTTAAATTCATGCATTTTTGTTAACGGTATAGAATCAATTTTCAAAATGCATCAAAAGTTTATTAATATTGTCGTATTTAATTTTTGGACTTCTGCTGCCATTTTTGCATATTTCTGAAAGCTCTCTTAACTTTGAAATGCCATAACTTTGTCAAATATAAACCGATTTTAAAAAATGTTGCATTTCTGTGAATGACTCTAATCCTATTTTGCATCGACATCTAACATCATTGGTTTTAACGGTATAGAATCCACTTTCAAAATGCATCAAAAGCTTATTAATTTTGTCGTATTTAATTTTTGGACTTTTTGTGGCCATTTTTGCATATTTCTGAAAACTCTCTCAACTTTGAAAAGCCATAACTTTGTCAAATATCAACCGATTTTAAAAAATGTTGCATTTCTGTGAATGACTCTAATCCTATTTTGCATCGACATCTAACATCATTGGTTTTAACGGTATAGAATCCACTTTCAAAATGCATCAAAAGCTTATTAATTTTGTCGTATTTAATTTTTGGACTTTCTGTGGCCATTTTGCATATTTCTGAAAACTCTCTCAACTTTGAAAAGCCATAACTTTGTCAAATATCAACCGATTTTAAAAAATGTTGCATTTCTGTGAATGACTTTAATCCTATTTTGCATCGATATCTAACATCATTAGTTTTATTTAGGAAATACGGACCAGGAAAAAGAAATAGTAAAGATATAGATTTTAGTACAAACATGAAAATCTTCTTAACTTTAAAAACGCACAACTTTTCGAAAAATCAACCAAATTTTTAAATTCATGCAGTTTTGTTAACGGTATAGAATCCACTTTCAAAATGCATCAAAAGTTTATTAATTTTGTCATTTCTAATTTCTGGACTTTTTATGGCCATTTTTACATATTTCTGAAAACTCTCTCAACTTTGAAAAGCCATAACTTTGTCAAATATCAACCGATTTTAAAAAATGTTGCATTTCTGTGAATGACTTTGATCCTATTTTCCATCGATATCTAACATCATTGGCTTTAATCAGAAAATAAGGACCAGGAAAAACAAATAGTGAAGATATATATTTTAGTACAAAAATGAAAATCTTCTTAACTTTAAAAACGCACAACTTTTCGAAAAATCAACCAAATTTTTAAATTCATGCATTTTTGTTAACGGTATAGAATCAATTTTCAAAATGCATCAAAAGTTTATTAATATTGTCGTATTTAATTTTTGGACTTCTGCTGCCATTTTTGCATATTTCTGAAAGCTCTCTTAACTTTGAAATGCCATAACTTTGTCAAATATCAACCGATTTTAAAAAATGTTGCATTTCTGTGAATGACTCTAATCCTATTTTACATCGACATCTAACATCATTGGTTTTAACGGTATAGAATCCACTTTCAAAATGCATCAAAAGCTTATTAATTTTGTCGTATTTAATTTTTGGACTTTTTGTGGCCATTTTTGCATATTTCTGAAAACTCTCTCAACTTTGAAAAGCCATAACTTTGTCAAATATCAACCGATTTTAAAAAATGTTGCATTTCTGTGAATGACTTTGATCCTATTTTCCATCGATATCTAACATCATTGGCTTTAATCAGAAAATAAGGACCAGGAAAAACAAATAGTGAAGATATATATTTTAGTACAAAAATGAAAATCTTCTTAACTTTAAAAACGCACAACTTTTCGAAAAATCAACCAAATTTTTAAATTCATGCATTTTTGTTAACGGTATAGAATCAATTTTCAAAATGCATCAAAAGTTTATTAATATTGTCGTATTTAATTTTTGGACTTCTGTTGCCCTTTTTGCATATTTCTGAAAACTCTCTTAACTTTGAAATGCCACAACTTTGTCAAATATCAGCCGATTTTAAAAAATGTTGCATTTCTGTGAATGACTTTAATCCTATTTTGCATCGACATCTAACATCATTGGATTTAATGGTATACAATCCTCTTTCAAAATGCAGCAAAAGTTTATTAATATTGTCGTATTTAATTTTTGGACTTCTGCTGCCATTTTTGCATATTTCTGAAAGCTCTCTTAACTTTGAAATGCCATAACTTTGTCAAATATCAACCGATTTTAAAAAGTGTTGCATTTCTGTGAATGACTCTAATCCTATTTTGCATCGACATCTAACATCATTGGTTTTAACGGTATAGAATCCACTTTCAAAATGCATCAAAAGCTTATTAATTTTGTCGTATTTAATTTTTGGACTTTTTGTGGCCATTTTTGCATATTTCTGAAAACTCTCTCAACTTTGAAAAGCCATAACTTTGTCAAATATCAACCGATTTTAAAAAAATGTTGCATTTCTGTGAATGACTTTAATCCTATTTTGCATCGATATCTAACATCATTAGTTTTATTTAGGAAATACGGACCAGGAAAAACAAATAGTAAAGATATAGATTTTAGTACAAACATGAAAATCTTCTTAACTTTAAAAACGCACAACTTTTCGAAAAATCAACCAAATTTTTAAATTCATGCAGTTTTGTTAACGGTATAGAATCCACTTTCAAAATGCATCAAAAGTTAATTAATTTTGTCATTTCTAATTTCTGGACTTTTTGTGGCCATTTTTACATATTTCTGAAAACTCTCTCAACTTTGAAAAGCCATAACTTTGTCAAATATCAACCGATTTTAAAAAATGTTGCATTTCTGTGAATGACTTTGATCCTATTTTCCATCGATATCTACCATCATTGGCTTTAATCAGAAAATAAGGACCAGGAAAAACAAATAGTGAAGATATATATTTTAGTACAAAAATGAAAATCTTCTTAACTTTAAAAACGCACAACTTTTCGAAAAATCAACCAAATTTTTAAATTCATGCATTTTTGTTAACGGTATAGAATAGATTTTCAAAATGCATCAAAAGTTTATTAATATTGTCGTATTTAAGTTTTGGACTTTCTGTGGCCATTTTTACATATTTCTGAAAACTTTCTCAACTTTGAAATGCCATAACTTTGTCAAATATCAACCGATTTAAAAAAATGTTGCATTTCTGTGAATGACTTTAATCCTATTTTCCATCGATATCTAACATCATTGGCTTTAATCAGAAAATAAGGACCAGGAAAAACAAATAGTGAAGATATATATTTTAGTACAAAAATGAAAATCTTCTTAACTTTAAAAACGCACAACTTTTCGAAAAATCAACCAAATTTTTAAATTCATGCATTTTTGTTAACGCTATAGAATAGATTTTCAAAATGCACCAAAAGTTTATTAATATTGTCGTATTTAAGTTTTGGACTTTCTGTGGCCATTTTTACATATTTCTGAAAACTTTCTCAACTTTGAAATGCCATAACTTTGTCAAATATCAACCGATTTAAAAAATGTTGCATTTCTGTGAATGACTTTGATCCTATTTTCCATCGATATCTAACATCATTGGTTCTAATCAGAAAATATGGACCAGGAAAAACAAATAGTAAAGATATAGATTTTAGTACAAACATGAAAATCTTCTTACCTTTAAAAACGCACAACTTTTCGAAAAATCAACCAAATTTTTAAATTCATGCAGTTTTGTTAACGGTATAGAATCCACTTCCAAAATGCATCAAAAGTTTATTAATATTGTCGTATTTAATTTTTGGACTTCTGTTGCCATTTTTGCAAATTTCTGAAAACTCTCTTAACTTTGAAATGCCACAACTTTGTCAAATATCAACCGATTTTAAAAAATGTTGCATTTCTGTGAATGACTTTGATCCTATTTTGCATCGATATCTAACATCATTGGCTTTAATCAGAAAATATGGACCAGGAAAAACAAATAGTAAAGATATAGATTTTAGTACAAAAATGAAGATCTTCTTAACTTTAAAAACGCACAACTTTTCGAAAAATCAACCGAATTTTTAAATTCATGCAGTTTTGTTAACGGTATAGAATCCACTTTCAAAATGCATCAAAAGTTTATTAATTCTGTCATTTTTAATTTTTTGACTTTTTGTGGCCATTTTTACATATTTCTGAAAACTCTCTCAACTTTGAAATGCCATAACTTTGTCAAATATCAACCGATTTTAAAAAATGTTGCATTTCTGTGAATGACTTTGATCCTATTTTCCATCGATATCTAACATCATTGGTTTTAATCAGAAAATATGGACCAGGAAAAACAAATAGTAAAGATATAGATTTTAATACAAAAATGAAAATCTTCTTAAATTTAAAAACGCACAACTTTTCGAAAAATCAACCAAATTTTTAAATTCATGCAGTTTTGTTAACGGTATACAATCCACTTCCAAAATGCATCAAAAGTTTATTAATATTGTGGTATTAAATTTTAGGACGTCTGTTGCCATTTTTGCATATTTCTGAAAACTCTCTTAACTTTGAGAAGCCATAACTTTGTCAAATATCAACCGATTTTAAAAAATGTTGCATTTCTGTGAATGACTTTTATCCTATTTTGCATCGATATCTAACATCATTGGTTTTAATCAGAAAATATGGACCAGGAAAAACAAATAGTAAAGATATAGATTTAAATACAAAAATGAAAATCTTCTTAACTTTAAAAACGCACAACTTTTCGAAAAATCAACCAAATTTTTAAATTCATGCAGTTTTGTTAACGGTATAGAATCCACTTCCAAAATGCATCAAAAGTTTATTAATTTTGTCATTTGTAACTTTTGGACTTTTTGTGGCCATTTTTACATATTTCTGAAAACTCTCTCAACTTTGAAAAGCCATAACTTTGTCAAATATCAACCGATTTTAAAAAATGTTGCATTTCTGTGAATGACTTTAATCCTATTTTGCATCGGTATCTAACATCATTAGTTTTATTTAGGAAATATGGACCAGGAAAAACAAATAGTAAAGATATAGATTTTAGTACAAACATGAAAATCTTCTTAACTTTAAAAACGCACAACTTTTCGAAAAATCAACCAAATTTTTAAATTCATGCAGTTTTGTTAACGGTATAGAATCCACTTTCAAAATGCATCAAAAGTTTATTAATTTTGTCATTTCTAATTTCTGGACTTTTTGTGGCCATTTTTACATATTTCTGAAAACTCTCTCAACTTTGAAAAGCCATAACTTTGTCAAATATCAACCGATTTTAAAAAATGTTGCATTTCTGTGAATGACTTTAATCCTATTTTGCATCGATATTTAACATCAGTGGTTTTAATCAGAAAATATGGACCAGAAAAAACAAATAGTAAAGATATATATTTTAGTACAAAAATTAAAATCTTCATAAATTTAAAAACGCACAACTTTTCGAAAAATCAACCAAATTTTTAAATTCATGCATTTTTGTTAACGCTATAGAATAGATTTTCAAAATGCATCAAAAGTTTATTAATATTGTCGTATTTAAGTTTTGGACTTTCTGTGGCAATTTTTGCATATTTCTGAAAACTTTCTCAGCTTTGAAATGCCATAACTTTGTCAAATATCAACCGATTTTAAAAAATGTTGCATTTCTGTGAATGACTTTAATCCTATTTTGCATCGACATCTAACATCATTGGTTTTAATGGTATACAATCCACTTTCAAAATGCATCAAAAGTTTATTAATATTGTCGTATTTAATTTTTGGACTTCTGTTGCCATTTTTGCATATTTCTGAAAGCTCTCTTAACTTTGAAATGCCATAACTTTGTCAAATATCAACCGATTTAAAAAAATGTTGCATTTCTGTGAATGACTTTGATCCTATTTTTCATCGATATCTAACATCATTGGTTTTAATCAGAAAATATGGACCAGGAAAAACAAATAGTAAAGATATAGATTGTAATACAAAAATGAAAATCTATTTAACTTTAAAAACGCTCAACTTTTCGAAAAATCAACCAAATTTTTAAATTCATGCATTTTTGTTAACGCTATAGAATAGATTTTCAAAATGCATCAAAAGTTTATTAATATTGTCGTATTTAATTTTTGGACTTCTGTTGCCATTTTTGCATATTTCTGAAAACTTTCTTAACTTTGAAATGCCATAACTTTGTCAAATATCAACCGATTTTAAAAAATAATGCATTTCTGTGAATGACTTTGATCCTATTTTGTATCGATATCTAACATCATTGGTTTTAATCAGAAAATATGGACCAGGAAAAACAAATAGTAAAGATATAGATTTTAGTACAAAAATGAAAATCTTCTTAACTTTAAAAACGCTCAACTTTTCGAAAAATCAACCAAATTTTTAAATTCATGCATTTTTGTTAACGCTATAGAATAGATTTTCAAAATGCATCAAAAGTTTATTAATATTGTCGTATTTAAGTTTTGGACTTTCTGTGGCAATTTTTGCATATTTCTGAAAACTTTCTCAGCTTTGAAATGCCATAACTTTGTCAAATATCAACCGATTTTAAAAAATGTTGCATTTCTGTGAATGACTTTAATCCTATTTTGCATCGACATCTAACATCATTGGTTTTAATGGTATACAATCCACTTTCAAAATGCATCAAAAGTTTATTAATATTGTCGTATTTAATTTTTGGACTTCTGTTGCCATTTTTGCATATTTCTGAAAGCTCTCTTAACTTTGAAATGCCATAACTTTGTCAAATATCAACCGATTTAAAAAAATGTTGCATTTCTGTGAATGACTTTGATCCTATTTTCCATCGATATCTAACATCATTGGTTTTAATCAGAAAATATGGAACAGGAAAAACAAATAGTAAAGATATAGATTTTAGTACAAAAATTAAAATCTTCATAACTTTAAAAACGCACAACTTTTCGAAAAATCAACCAAATTTTTAAATTCATGCATTTTTGTTAACGCTATAGAATAGATTTTCAAAATGCATCAAAAGTTTATTAATATTGTCGTATTTAAGTTTTGGACTTTCTGTGGCAATTTTTGCATATTTCTGAAAACTTTCTCAGCTTTGAAATGCCATAACTTTGTCAAATATCAACCGATTTTAAAAAATGTTGCATTTCTGTGAATGACTTTGATCCTATTTTCCATCGATATCTAACATCATTGGTTTTAATCAGAAAATATGGACCAGGAAAAACAAATAGTAAAGATATAGATTGTAATACATAAATGAAAATCTTCTTAACTTTAAAAACGCTCAACTTTTCGAAAAATCAACCAAATTTTTAAATTCATGCATTTTGTTAACGGTATAGAATCAATTTTCAAAATGCATCAAAAGTTTATTAATATTGTCGTATTTAATTTTTGGACTTCTGTTGCCATTTTTGCATATTTCTGAAAGCTCTCTTAACTTTGAAATGCCATAACTTTGTCAAATATCAACCGATTTAAAAAAATGTTGCATTTCTGTGAATGACTTTGATCCTATTTTGCATCGATATCTAACATCATTGGTTTTAATCAGAAAATATGGACCAGGAAAAACAAATAGTAAAGATATAGATTTTAGTACAAAAATTAAAATCTTCATAACTTTAAAAACGCACAACTTTTCGAAAAATCAACCAAATTTTTAAATTCATGCATTTTTGTTAACGCTATAGAATAGATTTTCAAAATGCATCAAAAGTTTATTAATATTGTCGTATTTAAGTTTTGGACTTTCTGTGGCAATTTTTGCATATTTCTGAAAACTTTCTCAGCTTTGAAATGCCATAACTTTGTCAAATATCAACCGATTTTAAAAAATGTTGCATTTCTGTGAATGACTTTAATCCTATTTTGCATCGACATCTAACATCATTGGTTTTAATGGTATACAATCCACTTTCAAAATGCATCAAAAGTTTATTAATATTGTCGTATTTAATTTTTGGACTTCTGTTGCCATTTTTGCATATTTCTGAAAGCTCTCTTAACTTTGAAATGCCATAACTTTGTCAAATATCAACCGATTTAAAAAAATGTTGCATTTCTGTGAATGACTTTGATCCTATTTTCCATCGATATCTAACATCATTGGTTTTAATCAGAAAATATGGACCAGGAAAAACAAATAGTAAAGATATAGATTGTAATACAAAAATGAAAATCTTCTTAACTTTAAAAGCGCACAACTTTTCGAAAAATCAACCAAATTTTTAAATTCATGCAGTTTTGTTAACGGTATAGAATCCACTTCCAAAATGCATCAAAAGCTTATTAATTTTGTCGTATTTAATTTTAGGACTTCTGTTGCCATTTTTGCATATTTCTGAAAACTTTCTTAACTTTGAAATGCCATAACTTTGTCAAATATCAACCGATTTTAAAAAATGTTGCATTTCTGTGAATGACTTTGATCCTATTTTGCATCGATATCTAACATCATTGGTTTTAATCAGAAAATATGGACCAGGAAAAACAAATAGTAAAGATATAGATTTTAGTACAAAAATTAAAATCTTCATAACTTTAAAAACGCACAACTTTTCGAAAAATCAACCAAATTTTTAAATTCATGCATTTTTGTTAACGCTATAGAATAGATTTTCAAAATGCATCAAAAGTTTATTAATATTGTCGTATTTAAGTTTTGGACTTTCTGTGGCAATTTTTGCATATTTCTGAAAACTTTCTCAGCTTTGAAATGCCATAACTTTGTCAAATATCAACCGATTTTAAAAAATGTTGCATTTCTGTGAATGACTTTAATCCTATTTTGCATCGACATCTAACATCATTGGTTTTAATGGTATACAATCCACTTTCAAAATGCATCAAAAGTTTATTAATATTGTCGTATTTAATTTTTGGACTTCTGTTGCCATTTTTGCATATTTCTGAAAGCTCTCTTAACTTTGAAATGCCATAACTTTGTCAAATATCAACCGATTTAAAAAAATGTTGCATTTCTGTGAATGACTTTGATCCTATTTTCCATCGATATCTAACATCATTGGTTTTAATCAGAAAATATGGACCAGGAAAAACAAATAGTAAAGATATAGATTTTAATACAAAAATGAAAACCTTCTTAAATTTAAAAGCGCACAACTTTTCGAAAAATCAACCAAATTTTTAAATTCATGCAGTTTTGTTAACGGTATAGAATCCACTTTCAAAATGCATCAAAAGTTTATTAATATTGTCGTATTTAATTTTTGGACTTCTGTTGCCATTTTTGCATATTTCTGAAAACTCTCTTAACTTTGAGAAGCCATAACTTTGTCAAATATCAACCGATTTTAAAAAATGTTGCATTTCTGTGAATGACTTTTATCCTATTTTGCATCGATATCTAAGATCATTGGTTTTAATCAGAAAATATGGACCAGGAAAAACAAATAGTAAAGATATAGATTTTAATACAAAAATGAAAACCTTCTTAAATTTAAAAACGCACAACTTTTCGAAAAATCAACCAAATTTTTAAATTCATGCAGTTTTGTTAACGGTATAAAATCCACTTTCAAAATGCATCAAAAGTTTATTAATATTGTGGTATTAAATTTTAGGACTTCTGTTGCCATTTTTGCATATTTCTGAAAACTCTCTTAACTTTGAGAAGCCATAACTTTGTCAAATATCAACCGATTTTAAAAAATGTTGCATTTCTGTGAATGGCTTTAATCCTATTTTGCATCGATATCTAACATCATTGGTTTTAATCAGAAAATATGGACCAGGAAAAACATATAGTAAAGATATAGATTTTAGTACAAACATGAAAATCTTCTTAACTTTAAAAACGCACAACTTTTCGAAAAATCAACCAAATTTTTATATTCATGCAGTTTTGTTAACGGTATAGAATCCACTTTCAAAATGCATCAAAAGTTTATTAATATTGTCGTATTTAATTTTAGGACTTCTGTTGCCATTTTTGCATGTTTCTGAAAACTCTCTTAACTTTGAAAAGCCATAACTTTGTCAAATATCAACCGATTTTAAAAAATGTTGCATTTCTGTGAATGACTTTGATTATTAATATTGCCGTATTTAATTTTAGGACTTCTGTTGCCATTTTTGCATATTTCTGAAAACTCTCTTAACTTTGAAAGCCTTAACTTTGTCAAATATCAACCGATTTTAAAAAATGTTGCATTTCTGTGAATGACTTTGATCCTATTTTGCATCGATATCTAACATCATTGGTTTTAATCAGAAAATATGGACCAGAAAAAACAAATAGTAAAGATATAGATTTTAGTACAAAAATGAAAATCTTCATAACTTTAAAAACGCTCAACTTTTCGAAAAATCAACCGAATTTTTAAATTCATGCAGTTTTGTTAACGGTATAGAATCCACTTTCAAAATGCATCAAAAATATATTAATTTTGTCATTTTTAATTTCTGGACTTTTTGTGGCCATTTTTACATATTTCTGAAAACTCTCTCATCTTTGAAAAGCCATAATTTTGTCAAATATCAACCGATTTTAAAAAATGTTGCATTTCTGTGAATGACTTTGATCCTATTTTGCATCGATATCTAACATCATTGGTTTTAATCAGAAAATATGGACCAGAAAAAACAAATAGTAAAGATATAGATTTTAGTACAAAAATGAAAATCTTCTTAACTTTAAAAACGCTCAACTTTTCGAAAAATCAACCGAATTTTTAAATTCATGCAGTTTTGTTAACGGTATAGAATCCACTTTCAAAATGCATCAAAAGTTTATTAATATTGTCGTATTTAATTATAGGACTTCTGTTGCCATTTTTGCATGTTTCTGAAAACTCTCTTAACTTTGAAAAGCCATAACTTTGTCAAATATCAACCGATTTTAAAAAATGTTGCATTTCTGTGAATGACTTTGATTATTAATATTGTCGTATTTAATTTTAGGACTTCTGTTGCCATTTTTGCATATTTATGAAAACTCTCTTAACTTTGAAAAGCCATAACTTTGTCAAATATCAACCCATTTTAAAAAATGTTGCATTTCTGTGAATGACTTTGATCCTATTTTGCATCGATATCTAACATCATTGGTTTTAATCAGAAAATATGGACCAGAAAAAACAAATAGTAAAGATATAGATTTTAGTACAAAAATTAAAATCTTCTTAACTTTAAAAACGCTCAACTTTTCGAAAAATCAACCGAATTTTAAAATTCATGCAGTTTTGTTAACGGTATAGAATCCACTTTCAAAATGCATCAAAAATTTATTAATTTTGTCAATTTTAATTTCTGGACTTTTTGTGGCCATTTTTACATATTTCTGAAAACTCTCTCAACTTTGAAATGCCATAACTTTGTCAAATATCAACCGATTTAAAAAAATGTTGCATTTCTGTGAATGACTTTGATCCTATTTTGCATCGATATCTAACATCATTGGTTTTAATCAGAAAATATGGACCAGGAAAAACAAATAGTAAAAATATAGATTGTAATACAAAAATGAAAATCTTCTTAACTTTAAAAACGCACAACTTTTCGAAAAATCAACCAAATTTTTAAATTCATGCAGTTTTGTTAACGGTATAGAATCCACTTTCAAAATGCATCAAAAGTTTATTAATATTGTCGTATTTAATTTTTGGACTTCTGTTGCCATTTTTGCATATTTCTGAAAACTCTCTTAACTTTGAAATGCCACAACTTTGTCAAATATCAACCGATTTTAAAAAATGTTGCATTTCTGTGAATGACTTTTATCCTATTTTGCATCGATATCTAACATCATTGGTTTTAATCAGAAAATATGGACCAGGAAAAACAAATAGTAAAGATATAGATTTTAATACAAAAATGAAAACCTTCTTAAATTTAAAAACGCACAACTTTTCGAAAAATCAACCAAATTTTTAAATTCATGCAGTTTTGTTAACGGTATAAAATCCACTTCCAAAATGCATCAAAAGTTTATTAATATTGTGGTATTAAATTTTAGGACTTCTGTTGCCATTTTTGCATATTTCTGAAAACTCTCTTAACTTTGAGAAGCCATAACTTTGTCAAATATCAACCGATTTTAAAAAATGTTGCATTTCTGTGAATGGCTTTAGTCCTATTTTGCATCGATATCTAACA
Organism: Drosophila quadrilineata; assembly: GCA_018150725.1. Classification (NCBI taxonomy): domain Eukaryota; kingdom Metazoa; phylum Arthropoda; class Insecta; order Diptera; family Drosophilidae; genus Drosophila; species Drosophila quadrilineata. Next base: position 662,380 of record JAECWN010000356.1, read on the forward strand.
TCATTGGTTTTAATCAGAATATATGGACCAGGAAAAACATATAGTAAAGATATAGATTTTAGTACAAACATGAAAATCTTCTTAACTTTAAAAACGCACAACTTTTCGAAAAATCAACCAAATTTTTATATTCATGCAGTTTTGTTAACGGTATAGAATCCACTTTCAAAATGCATCAAAAGTTTATTAATATTGTCGTATTTAATTTTAGGACTTCTGTTGCCATTTTTGCATGTTTCTGAAAACTCTCTTAACTTTGAAAAGCCATAACTTTGTCAAATATCAACCGATTTTAAAAAATGTTGCATTTCTGTGAATGACTTTGATTATTAATATTGCCGTATTTAATTTTAGGACTTCTGTTGCCATTTTTGCATATTTCTGAAAACTCTCTTAACTTTGAAAAGCCTTAACTTTGTCAAATATCAACCGATTTTAAAAAATGTTGCATTTCTGTGAATGACTTTGATCCTATTTTGCATCGATATCTAACATCATTGGTTTTAATCAGAAAATATGGACCAGAAAAAACAAATAGTAAAGATATAGATTTTAGTACAAAAATGAAAATCTTCATAACTTTAAAAACGCTCAACTTTTCGAAAAATCAACCGAATTTTTAAATTCATGCAGTTTTGTTAACGGTATAGAATCCACTTTCAAAATGCATCAAAAATATATTAATTTTGTCATTTTTAATTTCTGGACTTTTTGTGGCCATTTTTACATATTTCTGAAAACTCTCTCATCTTTGAAAAGCCATAATTTTGTCAAATATCAACCGATTTTAAAAAATGTTGCATTTCTGTGAATGACTTTGATACTATTTTGCATCGATATCTAACATCATTGGTTTTAATCAGAAAATATGGACCAGAAAAAACAAATAGTAAAGATATAGATTTTAGTACAAAAATTAAAATCTTCTTAACTTTAAAAACGCTCAACTTTTCGAAAAATCAACCGAATTTTTAAATTCATGCAGTTTTGTTAACGGTATAGAATCCACTTTCAAAATGCATCAAAAGTTTATTAATATTGTCGTATTTAATTTTAGGACTTCTGTTGCCATTTTTGCATGTTTCTGAAAACTCTCTTAACTTTGAAAAGCCATAACTTTGTCAAATATCAACCGATTTTAAAAAATGTTGCATATCTGCGAATGACTTTAATCCTATTTTGCATCGATATCTAACATCATTGGTTTTAATCAGAAAATATGGACCAGGAAAAACAAATAGTAAAGATATAGATTTTAGTACAAAAATGAAAATCTTCTTAACTTTAAAAACGCACAACTTTTCGAAAAATCAACCAAATTTTTAAATTCATTCAGTTTTGTTAACGGTATAGAATCCACTTCAAAAATGCATCAAAAGTTTATTAATTTTCGCATTTTAAATTTTTGGACTTTTTGTGGTCATTTTTACATATTTCTGAAAACTCTCTCAATTTTGAAAAGCCATAACTTTGTCAAATATCAACCGATTTTAAAAAATGTTGTATTTCTGTGAATGACTTTGATCCTATTTTGCATCGATATCTAACATCATTGGTTTTAATCAGAAAATATGGTCCAGAAAAAAACAAATAGTAAAGATATAGATTTTAGTACAAAAATTAAAATCTTCATAACTTTAAAAACGCTCAACTTTTCGAAAAATCAACCGAATTTTTAAACTTATGCAGTTTTGTTAACGGTATAGAATCCACTTCAAAAATGCATCAAAAGTTTATTAATTTTCGCATTTTAAATTTTTGGACTTATTGTGGCCGTTTTTACATATTTCTGAAAACTCTCTCAATTTTGAAAAGCCATAACTTTGTCAAATATCAACCGATTTTAAAAAATGTTGCATTTCTGTGAATGACTTTGATCCTATTTTGCATCGATATCTAACATCATTGGTTTTAATCAGAAAATATGGACCAGGAAAAACAAATAGTAAAGATATAGATTTTAGTACAAAAATGAAAATCTTCTTAACTTTAAAAACGCACAACTTTTCGAAAAATCAACCGAATTTTTAAATTCATGCAGTTTTGTTAACGGTATAGAATCCACTTCCAAAATGCATCAAAAGTTTATTAATTTCGCATTTTAAATTTTTGGACTTTTTGTGGCCATTTTTACATATTTCTGAAAACTCTCTTAACTTTGAAAAGCCATAACTTTGTCAAATATCAACCGATTTTAAAAAATGTTGCATTTCTGTGAATGACTTTGATTCTATTTTGCATCGATATCTAACATCATTGGTTTTAATAAAAAAATGTGGACCAGAAAAAACAAATAGTAAAGATATAGATTTTAGTACAAAAATGAAAATCTTCTTAACTTTAAAAACGCTCAACTTTTCGAAAAATCAACCGAATTTTAAAATTCATGCAGTTTTGTTAACGGTATAGAATCCACTTTCAAAATGCATCAAAAGTTTATTAATTTTGTCATTTTTAATTTCTGGACTTTTTGTGGCCATTTTTACATATTTCTGAAAACTCTCTCAACTTTGAAAAGCCATAATTTTGTCAAATATCAACCGATTTTAAAAAATGTTGCATTTCTGTGAATGACTTTGATTCTATTTTGCATCGATATCTAACATCATTGGTTTTAATCAGAAAATATGGACCAGAAAAAACAAATAGTAAAGATATAGATTTTAGTACAAAAATGAAAATCTTCTTAACTTTAAAAACGCACAACTTTTCGAAAAATCAACCGAATTTTTAAATTCATGCAGTTTTGTTAACGGTATAGAATCCACTTCCAAAATGCATCAAAAGTTTATTTATTTTGTCATTTTAATTTTTGGACTTTTCGTGGCCATTTTTACATATAGTAAAGATATAGATTTTAGTACAAACATGAAAATCTTCTTAACTTTAAAAACGCACAACTTTTCGAAAAATCAACCAAATTTTTAAATTCATGCAGTTTTGTTAACGGTATAGAATCCACTTTCAAAATGCATCAAAAGTTTATTAATATTGTCGTATTTAATTTTAGGACTTCTGTTGCCATTTTTTCATGTTTCTGAAAACTCTCTTAACTTTGAAAAGCCATAACTTTGTCAAATATCAACCGATTTTAAAAAATGTTGCATTTCTGTGAATGACTTTGATTATTAATATTGTCGTATTTAATTTTAGGACTTCTGTTGCCATTTTTGCATATTTCTGAAAACTCTCTTAACTTTGAAAAGCCATAACTTTGTCAAATATCAACCCATTTTAAAAAATGTTGCATTTCTGTGAATGACTTTGATCCTATTTTGCATCGATATCTAACATCATTGGTTTTAATCAGAAAATATGGACCAGAAAAAACAAATAGTAAAGATATAGATTTTAGTACAAAAATTAAAATCTTCATAACTTTAATTAACTTAACTTCGAAATTAACTTTTCGAAAAATCAACCGAATTTTAAAATTCATGCAGTTTTGTTAACGGTATAGAATCAATTTTCAAAATGCATCAAAAGTTTATTAATTTTGTCATTTTTAATTTCTGGACTTCTGTTGCCCTTTTTTGCATATTTCTGAAAACTCTCTCAATTTTGAAAAGCCATAACTTTGTCAAATATCAACCGATTTTAAAAAATGTTGCATTTCTGTGAATGACTTTGATCCTATTTTCCATCGATATCTAACATCATTGGTTTTAATCAGAAAATATGGACCAGGAAAAACAAATAGTGAAGATATAGATTTTAGAACAAAAATGAAAATCTTCTCAACTTTAAAAACGCACAACTTTTCGAAAAATCAACCGAATTTTTAAATTCATGCTGTTTTGTTAACGGTATAGAATCCACTTCCAAAATGCATCAAAAGTTTATTATTTTCGCATTTTAAATTTTTGGACTTTTTGTGGCCATTTTTACATATTTCTGAAAACTCTCTCAATTTTGAAATGCCATAACTTTGTCAAATATCAACCGATTTTAAAAAATGTTGCATTTCTGTGAATGACTTTGATCCTATTTTCCATCGATATCTAACATCATTGGTTTTAATCAGAAAATATGGACCAGGAAAAACAAATAGTAAAGATATAGATTTTAGTACAAAAATGAAAATCTTCTTAACTTTAAAAACGCTCAACTTTTCGAAAAATCAACCAAATTTTTAAATTCATGCAGTTTTGTTAACGGTATAGAATCCACTTTCAAAATGCATTAAAAGTTTATTTATTTTGTCATTTTAATTTTTGTCCTTTTTGTGGCCATTTTTACATATTTCTGAAAACTCTCTTAACTTTGAAAAGCCATAACTTTGTCAAATATCAACCGATTTTAAAAAATGTTGCATTTCTGTGAATGACTTTAATCCTATTTTGCATCGATATCTAACATCATTGGTTTAATCAAAAAATGTGGACCAGAAAAAACAAATAGTAAAGATATAGATTTTAGTACAAAAATGAAAATCTTCTTAACTTTAAAAACGCTCAACTTTTCGAAAAATCAACCGAATTTAAAAATTCATGCAGTTTTGTTAACGGTATAGAATCCACTTTCAAAATGCATCAAAAGTTTATTAATTTTGTCATTTTTAATTTCTGGACTTTTTGTGGCCATTTTTACATATTTCTGAAAACTCTCTTAACTTTGAAAAGCCATAACTTTGTCAAATATCAACCGATTTTAAAAAATGTTGGATTTCTGTGAATGACTTTGATCCTATTTTGCATCGATATCTAACATCATTGGTTTTAATCAAAAAATGTGGACCAGAAAAAACAAATAGTAAGGAAATAGATTTTAGTACAAAAATGAAAATCTTCTTAACTTTAAAAACGCTCAACTTTTCGAAAAATCAACCGAATTTTAAAATTCATGCAGTTTTGTTAACGATATAGAATCCACTTCCAAAATGCATCAAAAGTTTATTAATTTTGTCATTTGTAACTTTTGGACTTTTTGTGGCCATTTTTACATATTTCTGAAAACTCTCTCAACTTTGAAAAGCCATAACTTTGTCAAATATCAACCGATTTTAAAAAATGTTGCATTTCTGTGAATGACTTTGATCCTATTTTGCATCGATATCTAACATCATTGGTTTTAATCAGAAAATATGGACCAGGAAAAACAAATAGTAAAGATATAGATTTTAGTACAAACATGAAAATCTTCTTAACTTTAAAAACGCTCAACTTTTCGAAAAATCAACCGAATTTTTAAATTCATGCAGTTTTGTTAACGGTATAGAATCCACTTCCAAAATGCATCAAAAGTTTATTAATTTTGTCATTTTAATTTTTGGACTTTTTGTGGCCATTTTTACATATTTCTGAAAACTCTCTCAACTTTGAAAAGCCATAACTTTGTCAAATATCAACCGATTTTAAAAAATGTTGCATTTCTGTGAATGACTTTGATCCTATTTTGCATCGATATCTAACATCATTGGCTTTAAGCAGAAAATATGGACCAGGAAACACAAATAGTAAAGATATAGATTTTAGTACAAAAATGAAAATCTTCTTAACTTTAAAAACGCTCAACTTTTCGAAAAATCAACCGAATTTTTTAATTCATGGAGTTTTGTTAACGGTATAGAATCCACTTCCAAAATCCATCAAAAGTTTATTTATTTTGTCATTTTAATTTTTGGACTTTTTGTGGCCATTTTTACATATTTCTGAAAACTCTCTCAACTTTGAAAAGCCATAACTTTGTCAAATATCAACCGATTTTAAAAAATGTTGGATTTCTGTGAATGACTTTGATCCTATTTTGCATCGATATCTAACATCATTGGTTTTAATCAAAAAATGTGGACCAGAAAAAACAAATAGTAAGGAAATAGATTTTAGTACAAAAATGAAAATCTTCTTAACTTTAAAAACGCTCAACTTTTCGAAAAATCAACCGAATTTTAAAATTCATGCAGTTGTGTTAACGATATAGAATCCACTTCCAAAATGCATCAAAAGTTTATTCATTTTGTCATTTGTAACTTTTGGACTTTTTGTGGCCATTTTTACATATTTCTGAAAACTCTCTTAACTTTGAAATGCCATAACTTTGTCAAATATCAACCGATTTAAAAAAATGTTGCATTTCTGTGAATGACTTTGATCCTATTTTGCATCGATATCTAACATTGTTTGCGTCAGATGGCAACGCCGAACAGCTGATCCGGCTGCTCCACACGATACTCCTCATCGATAGTATCGATACCCGACGATCGGCTATCGTGGAGTTGACCCGCTCTAATTAAGCTTATATGTAAAAGAAATCTCGCAAGTCACCCCCGGCTAGCTATTGTTTTCAACATATAAAAGCAAAAGCTTGCACATACTCTTGTGCCCCACAAAGAAAGTGTCAAAATAAAGTGACAAAATATTAAAACAAGTGCAACCCAGCGTATTGTTTTACCAACTCCACTACCCCCTCACTCCGCAGCTCATCAACGTATGTACATACGTACATACAACAGCAGCGGACATATAACAGCAGCTGACCACTCAACTCAACAGCGACGAGCAGCGGATTCTTCGCCGCTCAATATCACAGGAATCACACACCCTAGGACCCCAGGAATACATTCCCGCCCGCTACAACATTTGGTCCTTCGAGCCGGATCGAATATCCTTTCGATCGAATATCCTTTCGGGACGAATATCCTTTCGTCTTTACCGGCTCGCACCGCGGGAATCTCAAAACTTATATCCAGATAAGTACAAGTGTGATTTCTTCTAAAAGTTCAACTGTCTCGCGTTTGTTTTTAAATCCATAAAAACTAAACGAAAGTTGAACGTCCTCGGCAAGAAGTTACAGCTGAGCCGAGTTACAGCTAAACATACATACTTATATACAAGCATACGTCTCAATACGTGTGTGTGTGGTTTTGTATGTGTAGTTGCTAACCGGCCGTCCGTTATCAGCTTGTCTTACTTTGCGCTGTTCACTCGCACTCACGCACTGACGTCCAAAAATAAAGATAAGCAAGCATTTGTTTGTGTTTTTTGCGGATTTTATCTTGATCCAACTGTGTTCGGCAGTGTGCAGTATTCTACACCTGTGGATATCTAATTAGATCCACCTCTGTACTGTGGATCGGTGATACACTATTTTTTTTCGATCGTGTTCATCCTCATCTGTTGCAGCATCAAACAGTGTCAGACGATTTTCCATATCGCCCATTTCAGCAGGCCTCAATTTGCCTGCCCCAATCCCGTCGTTTTCTCGTCTTAACGACAAGACCCATCCCGCTGCTGCGCACTTAAATTACTCCACATCTATCATGGCCCTTTCCGACTTCAACACCATCGCAAGAAAACTTATCCAGTTTAATGATCGACTCAACAGACCCTCGAGAGGAACTCCTACTCTCTACACACTCCAAGTCCGACGTGACCACATTAACTCCTTGTGGCACAAAGTTGAGTCTGAATACGAGCGTTGCTCTCGTCTTCTTAATCCTAAGGAACTGAGCGATGATGTTTTGGCCATGGAGTCGACCTACGACCACTGCTACAGCATCTATGAGCAGTGTATTGCCATGCTAAGCCAGCAGATTGACGATGCATCTACTCTGCTCCGCCCTGCAGCTCCTCCGTCTCCTACAGTTGCCATTTCCACTGGCTGTCGACTACCCCCTGCGACATTGAGGTGTTCCACGGGGATTACTCCAAATGGCCCACGTTCCGAGACCTTTTTACGGCGATCTACATCAACAACCCTCAGTTGACTGCCGTAGAACAGCTGTTCCATTTGAACGCCAAAACAAGTGGCGAGGCCAAGGCAATTGTAGCACGATCTCCGCTGACTAACGACGGCTTCTGTTCAGCGTGGGCCGCTCTCTCTGAAAGGTTTGAAAATAAGCGGCTATTGGTTAATAGTCAGCTTAAAACCCTTTTTAACCTATCTCCAGTTACCTCAGAGACTGCAGATGCACTCAAAGGACTACAGAGCACAATCCACGGTTGTCTGACAGCGTTAGAACACTCTAACGTCTCCACAGACAACTGGGATTGTCTCCTTATATTTCTTTGCTCCTCCAAGCTTCCTAAGGCGACCCTTGCCCTTTGGGAGCACAGCTTATTGAGGAAATATGACATCCCCACCTGGCAAGAGATGGACAGATTCCTCGGAGAACGATATCTCACTCTTGAAGCCATCGAGGATGTCATATCGCCCGTCTCGAACCGTCAGCCCCTAGGAGCCAGTCATTCCAAGGCCACTCCAAGAAGCTCAGGACCGGATCGGATACACTCCTACAGATCCATCATCAGGGTAGCGTCTCCAAAATGTGATCTCTGCTCCAAAGAGAATCACCCCGTGCGTGTCTGCACCAAGTTCCTGCAGATGTCGGTCCAACAGAGGTCGACATACATAACTCAAAGTGGGTTATGTACTAATTGTTTCGCCCGCAGTCACCAAGTCCGTGACTGTCCCAGTCAGCATAGCTGCTATGTCTGTGCACAGCGACACAATACCCTTCTGCATCGCGACGTCTCAGATCCGAGTCGCGACGCCCCTTCCACGTCAACCGCTCTCGCTGTCTCAATCGCTCCGGATCATCCTCTGTCCAACATACAGTCCACTAGTTCCAACACCGAGCAAAGCTGTTTTGCCACCAACACGCGAGGAGTCCTCTTGGGCACTGCCATTGTCCACATATGTCACGCAGGTGTGACATTCCCCGCTCGCGCGTTGCTCGACTCTGGATCCGAAGCGACTTTTATTTCCGAGCGACTCAGCAACTCAATCCAGTTGCCTTTCCAGCCAGTTCTGGCTCAAGTGTCCGGCTTGAGTCAGAGGACTGAGGCCCAATCACACAAAGTGTGTGGCTTCCAGATTGGGTCCCCTCTTAAGCCCAATGTGCGCATTGATGCAACAGCCTATGTGCTCCCACACCTCGCTGGAGACCTTCCGTCAACGAGGATACCCCACGGCGTTTTCCATAATCTCCCACACCTCAAGTGGGCAGACCCATCCTTCTGCCGAAGCTCAGAGATTGATCTCCTGATAGGATCGGATATCCTTCCGTCTATTCTATTGGGAGGATTTAAACCAAATCTCTGCGGAACTCTGCTCGGACAAGAGACTATTTTCGGCTGGGTTCTCACGGGTCCGATCCCCCGTTCCAAGGCAAAGTCGATCGCATCGCTCTCTGCTCGCATCACTCTTGTCAACGCGAGTCCTCGACAGCAACGGCCCACCGAGATGAGAGCCAATCCTAATCACTGCTCTCCAAAGTCCGGAGATGCTCTCGCATCTGAGCAATTCCTGCCTCCAGCGATTCCACGAGTGCCTCAGACAACCTCTACGACCAAAAGGAATCGGCGCTGTCGTCGCCAGGAAGGCGATCCCAAGGGCACCCCCTCTATGACCCTCGTACAGCTGCCTTTGGAAGATGGCCTACAAGACCCTCTGTCCTATCAGCCATCCCCGACCACTATTCAGAATATCTCATCTCGATGTCCTCCATTTCAGAATATGGCGCCTGAGGACCAGCCCAACAACTTTCGGTGCCGAGCCTGTAAGGGATTCCACGCTCTCCGTCAATGTCAGCGATTCCTCCAGCTGACTGCGGAGAAGAGGCTTCGGGTTGTACTCGCCAATCGGTACTGCCCGAATTGTCTTGCCCATCAGCATTCAGGGACATCATGCCGGACTCGCCAGGGATGTCGCAAGTGTGGAGGAGATCACCACTCATTATTGCACTTTGAGTCGGTAGAGTCCCAGCTGCGGCCTCCTAAGTCTCGGAACCCGCCCCGATGCCGATGGCACTGCCAGCGGAAGACTGCTGCGAAGCTTACCGCTTCCCCTGTACCCCAAAGCAGCAGGAGTAAGACGACGGCAACTACACCCAACACCGGTCGCCCCCAATCCAGGAGGGTCATTCTTTGCAACAACGTTGCAAGGGGGCCGGGATGTTTGCGTCAGATGGCAACGCCGAACAGCTGATCCGGCTGCTCCACACGATACTCCTCATCGATAGTATCGATACCCGACGATCGGCTATCGTGGAGTTGACCCGCTCTAATTAAGCTTATATGTAAAAGAAATCTCGCAAGTCACCCCCGGCTAGCTATTGTTTTCAACATATAAAAGCAAAAGCTTGCACATACTCTTGTGCCCCACAAAGAAAGTGTCAAAATAAAGTGACAAAATATTAAAACAAGTGCAACCCAGCGTATTGTTTTACCAACTCCACTACCCCCTCACTCCGCAGCTCATCAACGTATGTACATACGTACATACAACAGCAGCGGACATATAACAGCAGCTGACCACTCAACTCAACAGCGACGAGCAGCGGATTCTTCGCCGCTCAATATCACAGGAATCACACACCCTAGGACCCCGGGAATACATTCCCGCCCGCTACAACAAACATCATTGGCTTTAATCAGAAAATATGGACCAGAAAACACAAATAGTAAAGATATAGATTTTAGTACAAAAATGAAAATCTTCTTAACTTTAAAAACGCTCAACTTTTCGAAAAATCAACCGAATTTTTAAATTCATGCAGTTTTGTTAACGGAATAGAATCCACTTCCAAAATGCATCAAAAGTTTATTAATTTTGTCATTTTAATTTTTGGACTTTTTGTGGCCATTTTTACATATTTCTGAAAACTCTCTCAACTTTGAAAAGCCATAATTTTGTCAAATATCAACCGATTTTAAAAATGTTGCATTTCTGTGAATGACTTTGATCCTATTTTGCATCGATATCTAACATCATTGGCTTTAATCAGAAAATATGGACCAGGAAACACAAATAGTAAAGATATAGATTTTAGTACAAAAATGAAAATCTTCTTAACTTTAAAAACGCTCAACTTTTCGAAAAATCAACCGAATTTTTTAATTCATGGAGTTTTGTTAACGGTATAGAATCCACTTCCAAAATCCATCAAAAGTTTATTTATTTTGTCATTTTAATTTTTGGACTTTTTGTGGCCATTTTTACATATTTCTGAAAACTCTCTCAACTTTGAAAAGCCATAACTTTGTCAAATATCAACCGATTTTAAAAAATGTTGCATTTCTGTGAATGACTTTGATCCTATTTTGCATCGATATCTAACATCATTGTTTTTAATCAAAAAATGTGGACCAGAAAAAACAAATAGTAAGGAAATAGATTTTAGTACAAAAATGAAAATCTTCTTAACTTTAAAAACGCTCAACTTTTCGAAAAATCAACCGAATTTTAAAATTCATGCAGTTTTGTTAACGATATAGAATCCACTTCCAAAATGCATCAAAAGTTTGTTAATTTTGTCATTTGTAACTTTTGGACTTTTTGTGGCCATTTTTACATATTTCTGAAAACTCTCTTAACTTTGAAATGCCATAACTTTGTCAAATATCAACCGATTTAAAAAAATGTTGCATTTCTGTGAATGACTTTGATCCTATTTTGCATCGATATCTAACATCATTGGTTTTAATCAGAAAATATGGACCAGGAAGAACAAATAGTAAAGATATAGATTTTAGTACAAACATGAAAATCTTCTTAACTTTAAAAACGCTCAACTTTTCGAAAAATCAACCGAATTTTTAAATTCATGCAGTTTTGTTAACGGTATAGAATCCACTTCCAAAATGCATCAAAAGTTTATTAATTTTGTCATTTTAATTTTTGGACTTTTTGTGGCCATTTTTACATATTTCTGAAAACTCTCTCAACTTTGAAAAGCCATAACTTTGTCAAATATCAACCGATTTTAAAAAATGTTGCATTTCAGTGAATGACTTTGATCCTATTTTGCATCGATATCTAACATCATTGGCTTTAATCAGAAAATATGGACCAGGAAACACAAATAGTAAAGATATAGATTTTAGTACAAAAATGAAAATCTTCTTAACTTTAAAAACGCTCAACTTTTCGAAAAATCAACCGAATTTTTTAATTCATGGAGTTTTGTTAACGGTATAGAATCCACTTCCAAAATCCATCAAAAGTTTATTTATTTTGTCATTTTAATTTTTGGACTTTTTGTGGCCATTTTTACATATTTTAGGACTTCTGTTGCCATTTTTGCATATTTCTGAAAACTCTCTCAACTTTGAAAAGCCATAACTTTGTCAAATATCAACCGATTTTAAAAAATGTTGCATTTCTGTGAATGACTTTGATCCTATTTTGCATCGATATCTAACATCATTGGTTTTAATCAAAAAATGTGGACCAGAAAAAACAAATAGTAAGGAAATAGATTTTAGTACAAAAATGAAAATCTTCTTAACTTTAAAAACGCTCAACTTTTCGAAAAATCAACCGAATTTTAAAATTCATGCAGTTTTGTTAACGATATAGAATCCACTTCCAAAATGCATCAAAAGTTTATTAATTTTGTCATTTGTAACTTTTGGACTTTTTGTGGCCATTTTTACATATTTCTGAAAACTCTCTTAACTTTGAAATGCCATAACTTTGTCAAATATCAACCGATTTAAAAAAATGTTGCATTTCTGTGAATGACTTTGATCCTATTTTGCATCGATATCTAACATCATTGGCTTTAATAAGAAAATATGGACCAGGAAGAACAAATAGTAAAGATATAGATTTTAGTACAAACATGAAAATCTTCTTAATTTTAATAACGCACAACTTTTCGAAAAATCAACCAAATTTTTAAATTCATGCAGTTTTGTTAACGGTATAGAATCCACTTTCAAAATGCATCAAAAGTTTATTAATATTGTCGTATTTAATTTTTGGACTTCTGTTGCCATTTTTGCATATTTCTGAAAACTCTCATAACTTTGAAATGCCATAACTTTGTCAAATATCAACCGATTTTAAAAAATGTTGCATTTCTGTGAATGACTTTGATCCTATTTTCCATCGATATCTAACATCATTGGTTTTAATCAGAAAATATGGACCAGGAAAAACAAATAGTAAAGATATAGATTTTAGTACAAAAATGAAAATTTTCTTAACTTTAAAAACACTCAACTTTTCGAAAAATCAACCGAATTTTTAAATTCATGCAGTTTTGTTAACGGTATAGAATCCACTTCCAAAATGCATCAAAAGTTTATTAATTTTGTCATTTTAATTTTTGGACTTTTTGTGGCCATTTTTACATATTTTAGGACTTCTGTTGCCATTTTTGCATATTTCTGAAAACTCTCTCAACTTTGAAAAGCCATAACTTTGTCAAATATCAACCGATTTTAAAAAATGTTGCATTTCTGTGAATGACTTTGATCCTATTTTGCATCGATATCTAACATCATTGGTTTTAATCAGAAAATATGGACCAGGAAGAACAAATAGTAAAGATATAGATTTTAGTACAAACATGAAAATCTTCTTAATTTTAATAACGCACAACTTTTCGAAAAATCAACCGAATTTTAAAATTCATGCAGTTTTGTTAACGGTATAAAATCCACTTCCAAAATGCATCAAAAGTTTATTAATTTTGTCATTTTAATTTTTGGACTTTTTGTGGCCATTTTTACATATTTCTGAAAACTCTCTCAACTTTGAAAAGCCATAACTTTGTCAAATATCAACCGATTTTAAAAAATGTTGCATTTCTGTGAATGACTTTGATCCTATTTTCCATCGATATCTAACATCATTGGTTTTAATCAGAAAATATGGACCAGGAAAAACAAATAGTAAAGATATAGATTTTAGTACAAAAATGAAAATCTTCTTAACTTTAAAAACGCACAACTTTTCGAAAAATCAACCGAATTTTTAAATTCATGCAGTTGTGTTAACGGTATAGAAACCACTTCCAAAATGCATCAAAAGTTTATTAGTTTTGTCATTTTTAATTTTTGGACTTTTTGTGGCCATTTTTACATATTTTAGGACTTCTGTTGCCATTTTTGCATATTTCTGAAAACTCTCTCAACTTTGAAAAGCCATAACTTTGTCAAATATCAACCGATTTTAAAAAATGTTGCATTTCTGTGAATGACTTTGATCCTATTTTGCATCGATATCTAACATCATTGGCTTTAATCAGAAAATATGGACCAGGAAAAACAAATAGTAAAGATATAGATATTAGTACAAAAATTAAAATCTTCTTAACCTTAAAAACGCACAACTCTTCGAAAAATCAACCAAATTTTTAAATTCATGCAGTTTTGTTAACGGTACAGAATCCACTTTCAAAATGCATCAAAAGTTTATTAATATTGTCGTATTTAATTTTTGGACTTCTCTTGCCATTTTTGCATATTTCTGAAAACTCTCTTAACTTTGAAATGCCATAACTTTGTCAAATATCAACCGATTTTAAAAAATGTTGCATTTCTGTGAATGACTTTGATCCTATTTTCCATCTATATCTAACATCATTGGTTTTAATTAGAAAATATGGACCAGGAAAAACAAATAGTAAAGATATAGATTTTAGTACAAAAATGAAAATCTTCTTAACTTTAAAAACGCACAACTTTTCGAAAAATCTACCGAATTTTTAAATTCATGCAGTTTTGTTAACGGTATAGAAACCACTTCCAAAATGCATCAAAAGTTTATTAGTTTTGTCATTTTTAATTTTTGGACTTTTTGTGGCCATTTTTACATATTTCTGAAAACTCTCTCAACTTTGAAAAGCCATAACTTTGTCAAATATCAACCGATTTTAAAAAATGTTGCATTTCTGTGAATGACTTTGATCCTATTTTGCATCGATATCTAACATCATTGGTTTTAATCAGAAAATATGGACCAGGAAAAACAAATAGTAAAGATATAGATTTTAGTACAAAAATGAAAATCTTCATAACTTTAAAAACGCTCAACTTTTCGAAAAATCAACCGAATTTTAAAATTCATGCAGTTTTGTTAACGATATAGAATCCACTTCCAAAATGCATCAAAAGTTTATTAATTTTGTCATTTGTAACTTTTGGACTTTTTGTGGCCATTTTTACATATTTCTGAAAACTCTCTTAACTTTGAAATGCCATAACTTTGTCAAATATCAACCGATTTAAAAAAATGTTGCATTTCTGTGAATGACTTTGATCCTATTTTGCATCGATATCTAACATCATTGGTTTTAATCAGAAAATATGGACCAGGAAGAACAAATAGTAAAGATATAGATTTTAGTACAAACATGAAAATCTTCTTAATTTTAATAACGCACAACTTTTCGAAAAATCAACCGAATTTTAAAATTCATGCAGTTTTGTTAACGGTATAAAATCCACTTCCAAAATGCATCAAAAGTTTATTAATTTTGTCATTTTAATTTTTGGACTTTTTGTGGCCATTTTTACATATTTCTGAAAACTCTCTCAACTTTGAAAAGCCATAACTTTGTCAAATATCAACCGATTTTAAAAAATGTTGCATTTCTGTGAATGACTTTGATCCTATTTTCCATCGATATCTAACATCATTGGTTTTAATCAGAAAATATGGACCAGGAAAAACAAATAGTAAAGATATAGATTTTAGTACAAAAATGAAAATCTTCTTAACTTTAAAAACGCACAACTTTTCGAAAAATCAACCGAATTTTTAAATTCATGCAGTTTTGTTAACGGTATAGAAACCACTTCCAAAATGCATCAAAAGTTTATTAGTTTTGTCATTTTTAATTTTTGGACTTTTTGTGGCCATTTTTACATATTTTAGGACTTCTGTTGCCATTTTTGCATATTTCTGAAAACTCTCTCAACTTTGAAAAGCCATAACTTTGTCAAATATCAACCGATTTTAAAAAATGTTGCATTTCTGTGAATGACTTTGATCCTATTTTGCATCGATATCTAACATCATTGGCTTTAATCAGAAAATATGGACCAGGAAAAAGAAATAGTAAAGATATAGATATTAGTACAAAAATTAAAATCTTCTTAACCTTAAAAACGCACAACTCTTCGAAAAATCAACCAAATTTTTAAATTCATGCAGTTTTGTTAACGGTATAGAATCCACTTTCAAAATGCATCAAAAGTTTATTAATATTGTCGTATTTAATTTTTGGACTTCTCTTGCCATTTTTGCATATTTCTGAAAACTCTCTTAACTTTGAAATGCCATAACTTTGTCAAATATCAACCGATTTTAAAAAATGTTGCATTTCTGTGAATGACTTTGATCCTATTTTCCATCTATATCTAACATCATTGGTTTTAATTAGAAAATATGGACCAGGAAAAACAAATAGTAAAGATATAGATTTTAGTACAAAAATGAAAATCTTCTTAACTTTAAAAACGCACAACTTTTCGAAAAATCTACCGAATTTTTAAATTCATGCAGTTTTGTTAACGGTATAGAAACCACTTCCAAAATGCATCAAAAGTTTATTAGTTTTGTCATTTTTAATTTTTGGACTTTTTGTGGCCATTTTTACATATTTCTGAAAACTCTCTTAACTTTGAAAAGCCATAACTTTGTCAAATATCAACCGATTTTAAAAAATGTTGCATTTCTGTGAATGACTTTGATCCTATTTTGCAACGATATCTAACATCATTGGCTTTAATCAGAAAATATGGACCAGAAAAAACAAATAGTAAAGATATAGATTTTAGTACAAAAATGAAAATCTTCTTAACTTTAAAAACGCTCAACTTTTCGAAAAATCAACCGAATTTTAAAATTCATGCAGTTTTGTTAACGGTATAAAATCCACTTCCAAAATGCATCAAAAGTTTATTAATTTTGTCATTTTAATTTTTGGACTTTTTGTGGCCATTTTTACATATTTCTGAAAACTCTCTCAACTTTGAAAAGCCATAACTTTGTCAAATATCAACCGATTTTAAAAAATGTTGCATTTCTGTGAATGACTTTGATCCTATTTTCCATCGATATCTAACATCATTGGTTTTAATCAGAAAATATGGACCAGGAAAAACAAATAGTAAAGATATAGATTTTAGTACAAAAATGAAAATCTTCTTAACTTTAAAAACGCACAACTTTTCGAAAAATCAACCGAATTTTTAAATTCATGCAGTTTTGTTAACGGTATAGAAACCACTTCCAAAATGCATCAAAAGTTTATTAGTTTTGTCATTTTTAATTTTTGGACTTTTGTGGCCATTTTTACATATTTCTGAAAACTCTCTCAACTTTGAAAAGCCATAACTTTGTCAAATATCAACCGATTTTAAAAAATGTTGCATTTCTGTGAATGACTTTGATCCTATTTTCCATCGATATCTAACATCATTGGTTTTAATCAGAAAATATGGACCAGGAAAAACAAATAGTAAAGATATAGATTTTAGTACAAAAATGAAAATCTTCATAACTTTAAAAACGCACAACTTTTCGAAAAATCAACCAAATTTTTAAATTCATGCATTTTTGTTAACGGTATGGAATCCACTTTCAAAATGCATCAAAAGTTTAATAATATTGTCGTATTTAATTTTAGGACTTCTGTTGCCATTTTAGCATATTTCTGAAAACTCTCTCAACTTTGAAATGCCATAACTTTGTCAAATATCAACCGATTTAAAAAATGTTGCATTTCTGTGAATGACTTTGATCCTATTTTGCATCGATATCTAACATCATTGGCTTTAATCAGAAAATATGGACCAGAAAAATCAAATAGTAAAGATATAGATTTTAGTACAAAAATGAAAATCTTCTTAACTTTAAAAACGCTCAACTTTTCGAAAAATCAACCGAATTTTTAAATTCATGCAGTTTCGTTAACGGTATAGAATCCACTTTCAAAATGCATCAAAAGTTTATTAATATTGTCGTATTAAATTTTAGGACTTCTGTTGCAATTTTTGCATATTTCTGAAAACTCTCTTAACTTTGAGAAGCCATAACTTTGTCAAATATCAACCGATTTTAAAAAATATTGCATTTCTGTGAATGACTTTGATCCTATTTTGCAACGATATCTAACATCATTGGTTTTAATCAGAAAATATGGACCAGGAAAAACAAATAGTAAAGATATAGATTTTAGTACAAAAATGAAAATCTTCTTAACTTTAAAAACGCTCAACTTTTCGAAAAATCAACCGAATTTTAAAATTCATGCAGTTTTGTTAACGGTATAAAATCCACTTCCAAAATGTATCAAAAGTTTATTAATTTTGTCATTTTAATTTTTGGACTTTTTGTGGCCATTTTTACATATTTCTGAAAACTCTCTCAACTTTGAAAAGCCATAACTTTGTCAAATATCAACCGATTTTAAAAAATGTTGCATTTCTGTGAATGACTTTTATCCTATTTTCCATCGATATCTAACATCATTGGTTTTAATCAGAAAATATGGACCAGGAAAAACAAATAGTAAAGATATAGATTTTAGTACAAAAATGAAAATCTTCTTAACTTTAAAAACGCACAACTTTTCGAAAAATCAACCGAATTTTTAAATTCATGCAGTTTTGTTAACGGTATAGAAACCACTTCCAAAATGCATCAAAAGTTTATTAGTTTTGTCATTTTTAATTTTTGGACTTTTTGTGGCCATTTTTACATATTTCTGAAAACTCTCTCAACTTTGAAAAGCCATAACTTTGTCAAATATCAACCGATTTTAAAAAATGTTGCATTTCTGTGAATGACTTTGATCCTATTTTCCATCGATATCTAACATCATTGGTTTTAATCAGAAAATATGGACCAGGAAAAACAAATAGTAAAGATATAGATTTTAGTACAAAAATGAAAATCTTCATAACTTTAAAAACGCACAACTTTTCGAAAAATCAACCAAATTTTTAAATTCATGCATTTTTGTTAACGGTATGGAATCCACTTTCAAAATGCATCAAAAGTTTAATAATATTGTCGTATTTAATTTTAGGACTTCTGTTGCCATTTTAGCATATTTCTGAAAACTCTCTCAACTTTGAAATGCCATAACTTTGTCAAATATCAACCGATTTAAAAAATGTTGCATTTCTGTGAATGACTTTGATCCTATTTTGCATCGATATCTAACATCATTGGCTTTAATCAGAAAATATGGACCAGAAAAATCAAATAGTAAAGATATAGATTTTAGTACAAAAATGAAAATCTTCTTAACTTTAAAAACGCTCAACTTTTCGAAAAATCAACCGAATTTTTAAATTCATGCAGTTTCGTTAACGGTATAGAATCCACTTTCAAAATGCATCAAAAGTTTATTAATATTGTCGTATTAAATTTTAGGACTTCTGTTGCCATTTTTGCATATTTCTGAAAACTCTCTTAACTTTGAGAAGCCATAACTTTGTCAAATATCAACCGATTTTAAAAAATGTTGCATTTCTGTGAATGACTTTGATCCTATTTTGCAACGATATCTAACATCATTGGTTTTAATCAGAAAATATGGACCAGGAAAAACAAATAGTAAAGATATAGATTTTAGTACAAAAATGAAAATCTTCTTAACTTTAAAAACGCACAACTTTTCGAAAAATCAACCGAATTTTTAAATTCATGCAGTTTTGTTAACGGTATAGAATCCACTTCCAAAATGCATCAAAAGTTTATTTATTTTGTCATTTTTAATTTTTGGACTTTTTGTGGCCATTTTTACATATTTCTGAAAACTCTCTCAACTTTGAAAAGCCATAACTTTGTCAAATATCAACCGATTTTAAAAAATGTTGCATTTCTCTGAATGACTTTGATCCTATTTTCCATCGATATCTAACATCATTGGTTTTAATCAGAAAATATGGACCAGGAAAAACAAATAGTAAAGATATAGATTTTAGTACAAAAATGAAAATCTTCTTAACTTTAAAAACGCACAACTTTTCGAAAAATCAACCGAATTTTTAAATTCATGCAGTTTTGTTAACGGTATAGAATCCACTTCCAAAATGCATCAAAAGTTTATTTATTTTGTCATTTTTAATTTTTGGACTTTTTGTGGCCATTTTTACATATTTCTGAAAACTCTCTCAACTTTGAAAAGCCATAACTTTGTCAAATATCAACCGATTTTAAAAAATGTTGCATTTCTGTGAATGATTTTAATCCTATTTTGCATCGATATCTAACATCATTGGTTTTAATCAGAAAATATGGACCAGGAAAAACAAATAGTAAAGATATAGATTTTAGTACAAAAATGAAAATCTTCTTAACTTTAAAAACGCACAACTTTTCGAAAAATCAACCGAATTTTTAAATTCATGCAGTTTCGTTAACGGTATAGAATCCACTTCCAAAATGCATCAAAAGTTTATTAATTTTGTCATTTGTAACTTTTGGACTTTTTGTGGCCATTTTTACATATTTCTGAAAACTCTCTCAACTTTGAAAAGCCATAACTTTGTCAAATATCAACCGATTTTAAAAAATGTTGCATTTCTGTGAATGACTTTGATCCTATTTTGCATCGATATCTAACATCATTGGTTTTAATCAGAAAATATGGACCAGGAAAAACAAATAGTAAAGATATAGATTTTAGTACAAAAATGAAAATCTTCTTAACTTTAAAAACGCACAACTTTTCGAAAAATCAACCAAATTTTTAAATTCATGCAGTTTTGTTAACGGTATAGAATCCACTTTCAAAATGCATCAAAAGTGTTTGCGTCAGATGGCAACGCCGAGCAGCTGATCCGGCTGCTCCACACGATACTCCCCATCGATAGTATCGATACCCGACGATCGGCGATCGTGGAGTTGACCCGCTCTAATTAAGCTTATATGTAAAGAAATCTCGCAAGTCACCCCCGGCTAGCTATTGTTTTCAACATATAAAAGCAAAAGCTTGCACATACTCTTGTGCCCCAAAGAAAGTGTCAAAATAAAGTGACAAAATATTAAAACAAGTGCAACCCAGCGTATTGTTTTACCAACTCCACTACCCCCTCACTCCGCAGCTCATCAACGTATGTACATACGTACATACAACAGCAGCGGACATATAACAGCAGCTGACCACTCAACTCAACAGCGACGAGCAGCGGATTCTTCGCCGCTCATTACCACAGGGATCACACACCCTAGGACCCCAGGAATACATTCCCGCCTGCTACAACATTTGGTCCTTCGAGCCGGAGCGAATATCCTTTCGATCGAATATCCTTTCGGGACGAATATCCTTTCGTCTTTACCGGCTCGCACCGCGGGAATCTCAAAACTTATATCCAGATAAGTACAAGTGTGATTTCTTCTAAAAGTTCAACTGTCTCGCGTTTGTTTTTAAATCCATAAAAACTAAACGAAAGTTGAACGTCCTCGGCAAGAAGTTACAGCTGAGCCGAGTTACAGCTAAACATACATACTTATATACAAGCATACGTCTCAATACGTGTGAGTGTGGTTTTGTATGTGTAGTTGCTGACCGGCCGTCCGTTATCAGCTTGTCTTCTTTGCGCTGTTCACTCACATTCACGCAACAACGTCCAACTTTAAAGATAAGCAAGCATTTGTTTGTGTTTTTTTGCTTATCCAACTGTGTTATTCTACACCTGTGGATATCTAATTAGATCCACCTGGGCACTGTGAATCGGTAATACACTGTTTTTTCGGTCGTGCTAGCACCAGATGCCCATCGGTGACAAATCATCACACCGACGAACTTCATCTGTTGCAGCACCACACAGTGTCAGGCGATTCTTTATATCGCCCATTCCAGCAGGCCTCAGTTTGCCTGTCCCAAGCCCGTCGTCTTCTCGTCTTAACGACAAGACCCATTCCGCTGCTGCGCCCTTAAGTCACTCCACATCTGTCATGGCCCTTTCCGACTTCAATTCCATCGCAAGAAAACTTATTAAGTTTAATGATCGACTCAATAGACCCTCGAGAGGAACTTCTATCTCTACACCCTCCAAGTCCGCCGTGACCACATTAAATCCTTGTGGCACAAAGTTGAGTCTGAGTACGAGCGTTGCTCTCGGGTTCTCAATCCTAAGGAACTGAGCGATGATGTTTTGGCCATGGAGTCGACCTACGACCACTGCTACAGCATCTATGAGCAGTGTGTTGCCATGCTAAGCCAGCAGATTGACGATGCATCTACTCTGCTCCGTCCTGCAGCTCCTCCCTCTCCTACAGTTGCCATTTCCACTGGCTGTCGACTACCCCCCTGCGACATTGAGGTGTTCCACGGGGATTACTCCAAATGGCCCACGTTCCGAGACCTTTTTACGGCGATCTACATCAACAACCCTCAGTTGACTGCCGTAGAACAGCTGTTCCATTTGAACGCCAAAACAAGTGGCGAGGCCAAGGCAATTGTAGCACGATCTCCGCTGACTAACGACGGCTTCTGTTCAGCGTGGGCCGCTCTCTCTGAAAGGTTTGAAAATAAGCGGCTATTGGTTAATAGTCAGCTTAAAACCCTTTTCAACCTATCTCCAATTACCTCAGAGACTGCAGATGCACTCAAAGGACTACAGAGCACAATCCACGGTTGTCTGACAGCGTTAGAACACTCTAACGTCTCCACAGACAACTGGGATTGTCTCCTTATATTTCTTTGCTCCTCCAAGCTTCCTAAGGCGACCCTTGCCCTTTGGGAGCACAGCTTATTGAGGAAATATGACATCCCCACCTGGCAAGAGATGGACAGATTCCTCGGAGAACGATATCTCACTCTTGAAGCCATCGAGGATGTCATATCGCCCGTCTCGAACCGTCAGCCCCTAGGAGCCAGCCATTCCAAGGCCACTCCAAGAAGCTCAGGACCGGATCGGATACACTCCTACAGATCCATCATCAGGTTAGCGGCTCCAAAATGTGATCTCTGCTCCAAAGAGAATCACCCCGTGCGTGTCTGCACCAAGTTCCTGCAGATGTCGGTCCAACAGAGGTCGACATACATAACTCGAAGTGGGTTATGTAGTAATTGTTTCGCCCACAGTCACCAAGTCCGTGACTGTCCCAGTCAGCATAGCTGCTATGTCTGTACACGGCGACACAATACCCTTCTGCATCGCGACGTCTCAGCTCCGAGTCGCGACTCTCTCTCCACTTCAACCGTTCTCGCTGCCTCAAGCGCTCCGGATCATCCTCTGTCCAACATACAGTCCACTACTTCCAACACTGTGCAAAGCCTTTTTGCTACCAACACGCGAGGAGTCCTCTTGGGCACTGCCAATGTCCACATATGTCACGCAGGTGTGACACACCCCGCTCGCGCGTTGCTCGACTCTGGGTCCGAAGCCACTTTTATTTCCGAGCGACTCAGCAACTCAATCCAGTTGCCTTTCCAGCCAATTCTGGCCCAAGTGTCCGGCCTGAGTCAGAGCACTGAGGCCCAATCACACAAAGTGTGTGGCTTCCAGATTGGGTCTCCACTTAACCCCAACGTGCGCATTGATGCAACAGCCTATGTGCTCCCACACCTCGCTGGAGACCTTCCGTCAACGAGGATACCCCACGGCGTTTTCCATAATCTCCCACACCTCAAGTGGGCAGACCCATCCTTCTGCCGAAGCTCAGAGATTGATCTCCTGATAGGATCGGATATCCTTCCGTCTATTCTATTGGGAGGATTTAAACCAAATCTCTGCGGAACTCTGCTCGGACAAGAGACTATTTTCGGCTGGGTTCTCACGGGTCCGATCCCCCGCTCCACGGCAAAGTCGATCGCATCGCTCTCCGCTCGCATCAATCTTATCAATGCGAGTCCTCGACACCAGCGGCCCACCGAGACTGGACTCCATCCAAAGGACTGCTCTCCAATGTCCGGAGAGGCTCTCACATCTGAGCAATTTCCGCCTCCAGCGATCCCAAGAGTGCCACCGACAACCTCTACGACCCAAAGGAATCAGCGCTGTCGTCGCCAGGAAGGCTTTTGCAAGGACAATCGCTCTACACCCCTCGTGCCGCTGCCTTTGGAAGCTGGCCTGCAAGACCCTCTGTCCTATCAGCCATCCACGACCTATATTCAGAATATCTCATCTCGATGTCCTCCATTTCAGAATATGGCGCCTAAGGACTAGCCCAACAACGTTCGGTGCCGAGCCTGTAAGGGATTCCACGCTCTCCGTCAATGTCAGCGATTCCTCCAGCTGACTGCGGAGAAGAGGCTTCGGGTTGTACTCGCCAATCGGTACTGCCCGAATTGTCTTGCCCATCAGCATTCAGGGACATCATGCCGGACTCGCCAGGGATGTCGCAAGTGTGGAGGAGATCACCACTCATTATTGCACTTTGAGTCGGTAGAGTCCCAGCTGCGGCCTCCTAAGTCTCGGAACCCGCCCCGATGCCGATCGCACTGCCAGCGGAAGACTGCTGCGAAGCTTACCGCTTCCCCTGTACCCCAAAGCGGCAGGAGTAAGACGACGGCAACTACACCCAACACCGGTCGCCCCCAATCCAGGAGGGTCATTCTTTGCAACAACGTTGCAAGGGGGCCGGGATGTTTGCGTCAGATGGCAACGCCGAGCAGCTGATCCGGCTGCTCCACACGATACTCCCCATCGATAGTATCGATACCCGACGATCGGCGATCGTGGAGTTGACCCGCTCTAATTAAGCTTATATGTAAAGAAATCTCGCAAGTCACCCCCGGCTAGCTATTGTTTTCAACATATAAAAGCAAAAGCTTGCACATACTCTTGTGCCCCAAAGAAAGTGTCAAAATAAAGTGACAAAATATTAAAACAAGTGCAACCCAGCGTATTGTTTTACCAACTCCACTACCCCCTCACTCCGCAGCTCATCAACGTATGTACATACGTACATACAACAGCAGCGGACATATAACAGCAGCTGACCACTCAACTCAACAGCGACGAGCAGCGGATTCTTCGCCGCTCATTACCACAGGGATCACACACCCTAGGACCCCAGGAATACATTCCCGCCTGCTACAACAAAAAGTTTATTAATATTGTCGTATTTAATTTTAGGACTTCTGTTGCCATTTTTTTTCTATTAACTTTGAAATGCCATAACTTTGTCAAATATCAACCGATTTTAAAAAATGTTGCATTTCTGTGAATGACTTTGATCCTATTTTCCATCGATTTCTAACATCATTGGTTTTAATCAGAAAATATGGACCAGGAAAAACAAATAGTAAAGATATAGATTTTAGTACAAAAATGAAAATCTTCTTAACTTTAAAAACGCACAACTTTTCGAAAAATCAACCGAATTTTTAAATTCATGCAGTTTTGTTAACGGTATAGAAACCACTTCCAAAATGCATCAAAAGTTTATTAGTTTTGTCATTTTTAATTTTTGGACTTTTTGTGGCCATTTTTACATATTTCTGAAAACTCTCTCAACTTTGAAATGCCATAACTTTGTCAAATATCAACCGATTTAAAAAATGTTGCATTTCTGTGAATGACTTTGATCCTATTTTGCATCGATATCTAACATCATTGGCTTTAATCAGAAAATATGGACCAGAAAAATCAAATAGTAAAGATATAGATTTTAGTACAAAAATGAAAATCTTCTTAACTTTAAAAACGCTCAACTTTTCGAAAAATCAACCGAATTTTTAAATTCATGCAGTTTCGTTAACGGTATAGAATCCACTTTCAAAATGCATCAAAAGTTTATTAATATTGTCGTATTAAATTTTAGGACTTCTGTTGCCATTTTTGCATATTTCTGAAAACTCTCTTAACTTTGAGAAGCCATAACTTTGTCAAATATCAACCGATTTTAAAAAATGTTGCATTTCTGTGAATGACTTTGATCCTATTTTGCAACGATATCTAACATCATTGGTTTTAATCAGAAAATATGGACCAGGAAAAACAAATAGTAAAGATATAGATTTTAGTACAAAAATGAAAATCTTCTTAACTTTAAAAACGCACAACTTTTCGAAAAATCAACCGAATTTTTAAATTCATGCAGTTTTGTTAACGGTATAGAATCCACTTCCAAAATGCATCAAAAGTTTATTTATTTTGTCATTTTTAATTTTTGGACTTTTGTGGCCATTTTTACATATTTCTGAAAACTCTCTCAACTTTGAAAAGCCATAACTTTGTCAAATATCAACCGATTTTAAAAAATGTTGCATTTCTGTGAATGACTTTGATCCTATTTTCCATCGATATCTAACATCATTGGTTTTAATCAGAAAATATGGACCAGGAAAAACAAATAGTAAAGATATAGATTTTAGTACAAAAATGAAAATCTTCTTAACTTTAAAAACGCACAACTTTTCGAAAAATCAACCAAATTTTTAAATTCATGCAGTTTTGTTAACGGTATAGAATCCACTTTCAAAATGCATCAAAAGTTTATTAATATTGTCGTATTTAATTTTAGGACTTCTGTTGCCATTTTTGCATATTTCTGAAAACTCTATTAACTTTGAAATGCCATAACTTTCTCAAATATCAACCGATTTTAAAAAATGTTGCATTTCTGTGAATGACTTTGATCCTATTTTCCATCGATTTCTAACATCATTGGCTTTAATCAGAAAATATGGACCAGGAAAAACAAATAGTGAAGATATATATTTTAGTACAAAAATGAAAATCTTCTTAACTTTAATAACGCACAACTTTTCGAAAAATCAACCAAATTTTTAAATTCATGCAGTTTTGTTAACTGTATAGAATCCACTTTCAAAATGCATCAAAAGTTTATTAATATTGTCGTATTTAATTTTTGGACTTCTGTTGCCATTTTTGCATATTTCTGAAAACTCTCTTAACTTTGAAAAGCCATAACTTTGTCAAATATCAACCGATTTTAAAAAATGTTGCATTTCTGTGAATGACTTTGATCCTATTTTGCAACGATATCTAACATCATTGGTTTTAATCAGAAAATATGGACCAGGAAAAACAAATAGTAAAGATATAGATTTTAGTACAAAAATGAAAATCTTCTTAACTTTAAAAACGCACAACTTTTCGAAAAATCAACCGAATTTTTAAATTCATGCAGTTTTGTTAACGGTATAGAATCCACTTCCAAAATGCATCAAAAGTTTATTTATTTTGTCATTTTTAATTTTTGGACTTTTTGTGGCCATTTTTACATATTTCTGAAAACTCTCTCAACTTTGAAAAGCCATAACTTTGTCAAATATCAACCGATTTTAAAAAATGTTGCATTTCTGTGAATGACTTTGATCCTATTTTCCATCGATATCTAACATCATTGGTTTTAATCAGAAAATATGGACCAGGAAAAACAAATAGTAAAGATATAGATTTTAGTACAAAAATGAAAATCTTCTTAACTTTAAAAACGCACAACTTTTCGAAAAATCAACCGAATTTTTAAATTCATGCAGTTTTGTTAACGGTATAGAATCCACTTCCAAAATGCATCAAAAGTTTATTTATTTTGTCATTTTTAATTTTTGGACTTTTTGTGGCCATTTTTACATATTTCTGAAAACTCTCTCAACTTTGAAAAGCCATAACTTTGTCAAATATCAACCGATTTTAAAAAATGTTGCATTTCTGTGAATGATTTTAATTCTATTTTGCATCGATATCTAACATCATTGGTTTTAATCAGAAAATATGGACCAGGAAAAACAAATAGTAAAGATATAGATTTTAGTACAAAAATGAAAATCTTCTTAACTTTAAAAACGCACAACTTTTCGAAAAATCAACCGAATTTTTAAATTCATGCAGTTTCGTTAACGGTATAGAATCCACTTCCAAAATGCATCAAAAGTTTATTAATTTTGTCATTTGTAACTTTTGGACTTTTTGTGGCCATTTTTACATATTTCTGAAAACTCTCTCAACTTTGAAAAGCCATAACTTTGTCAAATATCAACCGATTTTAAAAAATGTTGCATTTCTGTGAATGACTTTGATCCTATTTTGCATCGATATCTAACATCATTGGTTTTAATCAGAAAATATGGACCAGGAAAAACAAATAGTAAAGATATAGATTTTAGTACAAAAATGAAAATCTTCTTAACTTTAAAAACGCACAACTTTTCGAAAAATCAACCAAATTTTTAAATTCATGCAGTTTTGTTAACGGTATAGAATCCACTTTCAAAATGCATCAAAAGTTTATTAATATTGTCGTATTTAATTTTAGGACTTCTGTTGCCATTTTTGCATATTTCTGAAAACTCTATTAACTTTGAAATGCCATAACTTTGTCAAATATCAACCGATTTTAAAAAATGTTGCATTTCTGTGAATGACTTTGATCCTATTTTGCATCGATATCTAACATCATTGGTTTTAATCAGAAAGTATGGACCAGAAAAAACAAATAGTGAAGATATATATTTTAGTACAAAAATGAAAATCTTCTTAACTTTAAAAACGCACAACTTTTCGAAAAATCAACCGAATTTTTAAATTCATGCAGTTTTGTTAACGGTATAGAATCCACTTCCAAAATGCATCAAAAGTTTATTTATTTTGTCATTTTTAATTTTTGGACTTTTTGTGGCCATTTTTACATATTTCTGAAAACTCTCTCAACTTTGAAAAGCCATAACTTTGTCAAATATCAACCGATTTTAAAAAAATGTTGCATTTCTGTGAATGATTTTAATCCTATTTTGCATCGATATCTAACATCATTGGCTTTAATCAGAAAATATGGACCAGGAAAAACAAATAGTAAAGATATAGATTTTAGTACAAAAATGAAAATCTTCTTAACTTTAAAAACGCACAACTTTTCGAAAAATCAACCGAATTTTTAAATTCATGCAGTTTCGTTAACGGTATAGAATCCACTTCCAAAATGCATCAAAAGTTTATTAATTTTGTCATTTGTAACTTTTGGACTTTTTGTGGCCATTTTTACATATTTCTGAAAACTCTCTCAACTTTGAAAAGCCATAACTTTGTCAAATATCAACCGATTTTAAAAAATGTTGCATTTCTGTGAATGATTTTAATCCTATTTTGCATCGATATCTAACATCATTGGTTTTAATCAGAAAATATGGACCAGGAAAAACGAATAGTAAAGATATAGATTTTAGTACAAAAATGAAAATCTTCTTAACTTTAAAAACGCACAACTTTTCGAAAAATCAACCGAATTTTTAAATTCATGCAGTTTCGTTAACGGTATAGAATCCACTTCCAAAATGCATCAAAAGTTTATTAATTTTGTCATTTGTAACTTTTGGACTTTTTGTGGCCATTTTTACATATTTCTGAAAACTCTCTCAACTTTGAAAAGCCATAACTTTGTCAAATATCAACCGATTTAAAAAAATGTTGCATTTCTGTGAATGACTTTGATCCTATTTTGCATCGATATCTAACATCATTGGTTTTAATCAGAAAATATGGACCAGGAAAAACAAATAGTAAAGATATAGATTTTAGCACAAACATGAAAATCTTCTTAACTTTAATAACGCACAACTTTTCGAAAAATCAACCAAATTTTTAAATTCATGCAGTTTTGTTAACGGTATAAAATCCACTTTCAAAATGCATCAAAAGTTTATTAATATTGTCGTATTTAATTTTTGGACTTCTGTTGCCATTTTTGCATATTTCTGAAAACTCTATTAACTTTGAAATGCCATAACTTTGTCAAATATCAACCGATTTTAAAAAATGTTGCATTTCTGTGAATGACTTTGAGCCTATTTTCCATCGATTTCTAACATCATTGGCTTTAATCAGAAAATATGGACCAGGAAAAACAAATAGTGAAGATATATATTTTAGTACAAAAATGAAAATCTTCTTAACTTTAATAACGCACAACTTTTCGAAAAATCAACCAAATTTTTAAATTCATGCAGTTTTGTTAACTGTATAGAATCCACTTTCAAAATGCATCAAAAGTTTATTAATTTTGTCATTTTTAATTTTTTGACTTTTTGTGGCCATTTTTACATATTTCTGAAAACTCTCTCAACTTTGAAAAGCCATAACTTTGTCAAATATCAACCTATTTTAAAAAATGTTGCATTTCTGTGAATAACTTTAATCCTATTTTGCATCGATATCTAACATCATTGGTTTTAATCAGAAAGTATGGACCAGGAAAAACAAATAGTAAAGATATAGATTTTAGTACAAACATGAAAATCTTCTTAACTTTAAAAACGCACAACTTTTCGAAAAATCAACCAAATTTTTAAATTCATGCAGTTTTGTTAACGGTATAGAATCCACTTCCAAAATGCATCAAAAGTTTATTAATTTTGTCATTTGTAACTTTTGGACTTTTTGTGGCCGTTTTTACATATTTCTGAAAACTCTCTCAACTTTGAAAAGCCATAACTTTGTCAAATATCAACCGATTTTAAAAAATGTTGCATTTCTGTGAATGACTTTGATCCTATTTTGCATCGATATCTAACATCATTGGTTTTAATCAGAAAATATGGACCAGGAAAAACAAATAGTAAAGATATAGATTTTAGTACAAACATGAAAATCTTCTTAACTTTAAAAACGCACAACTTTTCAAAAAATCAACCAAATTTTTAAATTCATGCAGTTTTGTTAACGGTATAGAATCCACTTTCAAAATGCATCAAAAGTTTATTAATATTGTCGTATTTAATTTTTGGACTTCTGTTGCCATTTTTGCATATTTCTGAAAACTTTGAAATGCCATAACTTTGTCAAATATCAACCGATTTTAAAAAATGTTGCATTTCTGTGAATGACTTTAATCCTATTTTGCATCGATATCTAACATCATTGGTTTTAATCAGAAAATATGGACCAGGAAAACAAATAGTAAAGATATAGATTTTAGTACAAAAATGAAAATCTTCTTATCTTGAAAAACGCTCAACTTTTCGAAAAATCAACCGAATTTTAAAATTCATGCAGTTATGTTAACGGTATAGAATCCACTTTCAAAATGCATCAAAAGTTTATTAATTTTGTCATTTTTAATTTCTGGACTTTTTGTGGCCATTTTTACATATTTCTGAAAACTCTCTCAACTTTGAAAAGCCATAACTTTGTCAAATATCAACCGATTTTAAAAAATGTTGCATTCCTGTGAATGACTTTAATCATATTTTGCATCGATATCTAACATCATTGGTTTTAATCAGAAAATATGGACCAGGAAAAACAAATAGTAAAGATATAGATTTTAGTACAAACATGAAAATCTTCTTAACTTTAATAACGCACAACTTTTCGAAAAATCAACCAAATTTTTAAATTCATGCATTTTTGTTAACGTTATAGAATCAAATTTCAAAATGCATCAAAAGTTTATTAATATTGTCGTATTTAATTTTAGGACTTCTGTTGCCATTTTTGCATATTTCTGAAAACTCTATTAACTTTGAAATGCCATAACTTTGTCAAATATCAACCGATTTTAAAAAATGTTGCATTTCTGTGAATGACTTTGAGCCTATTTTACATCGATTTCTAACATCATTGGCTTTAATCAGAAAATATGGACCAGGAAAAACAAATAGTGAAGATATATATTTTAGTACAAAAATGAAAATCTTCTTAACTTTAATAACGCACAACTTTTCGAAAAATCAACCAAATTTTTAAATTCATGCAGTTTTGTTAACTGTATAGAATCCACTTTCAAAATGCATCAAAAGTTTATTAATTTTGTCATTTTTAATTTCTGGACTTTTTGTGGCCATTTTTACATATTTCTGAAAACTCTCTCAACTTTGAAAAGCCATAACTTTGTCAAATATCAACCGATTTTCAAAAATGTTGCATTTCTGTGAATGACTTTGATCCTATTTTGCATCGATATCTAACATCATTGATTTAAATCAGAAAATATGGACCAGAAAAAACAAATAGTAAAGATATAGATTTTAGTACAAAAATCAACCAAATTTTTAAATTCATGCATTTTTGTTAACGGTATAGAATCCACTTTCAAAATGCATTAAAAGATTATTAATATTGTCGTATTTAATTTTTGGACTTCTGTTGCCATTTTTGCATATTTCTGGAAACTCTCATAACTTTGAAATGCCATAACTTTGTCAAATATCAACCGATTTTAAAAAATGTTGCATTTCTGTGAATGACTTTGATCCTATTTTGCATCGATATCTAACATCATTGGTTTTAATCAGAAAATATGGACCAGGAAAAACAAATAGTAAAGATATAGATATTAGTACAAAAATTAAAATCTTCTTAACCTAAAAAACGCACAACTCTTCGAAAAATCAACCAAATTTTTAAATTCATGCATTTTTGTTAATGGTATACAATCCACTTTCAAAATACATTAAAAGATTATTAATATTGTCGTATTTAATTTTTGGACTTCTGTTGCCGTTTTTGCATATTTCTGGAAACTCTCATAACTTTGAAATGCCATAACTTTGAAATGCCATAACTTTGTCAAATATCAACCGATTTTAAAAAATGTTGCATTTCTGTGAATGACTTTGATCCTATTTTGCATCGATATCTAACATCATTGGTTTTAATCAGAAATATGGACCAGAAAAAACAAATAGTAAAGATATAGATTTTAGTACAAAAATCAACCAAATTTTTAAATTCATGCAATTTGTTAACGGTATAGAATCCACTTTCAAAATGCATCAAAAGTTTATTAATATTGTCGTATTTAATTTTAGGACTTCTGATGCCATTTTTGCATATTTCTGAAAACTCTCTTAACTTTGAAAAGCCATAACTTTGTCAAATATCAACCGATTTTAAAAAATGTTGCATTTCTGTGAATGATTTTAATCCTATTTTGCATCGATATCTAACATCATTGGTTTTAATCAGAAAATATGGACCAGGAAAAACAAATAGTAAAGATATAGATATTAGTACAAAAATTAAAATCTTCTTAACCTAAAAAACGCACAACTCTTCGAAAAATCAACCAAATTTTTAAATTCATGCATTTTTGTTAATGGTATACAATCCACTTTCAAAATACATTAAAAGATTATTAATATTGTCGTATTTAATTTTTGGACTTCTGTTGCCGTTTTTGCATATTTCTGGAAACTCTCATAACTTTGAAATGCCATAACTTTGAAATGCCATAACTTTGTCAAATATCAACCGATTTTAAAAAATGTTGCATTTCTGTGAATGACTTTGATCCTATTTTGCATCGATATCTAACATCATTGGTTTTAATCAGAAATATGGACCAGAAAAAACAAATAGTAAAGATATAGATTTTAGTACAAAAATCAACCAAATTTTTAAATTCATGCAATTTGTTAACGGTATAGAATCCACTTTCAAAATGCATCAAAAGTTTATTAATATTGTCGTATTTAATTTTAGGACTTCTGTTGCCATTTTTGCATATTTCTGAAAACTCTCTTAACTTTGAAATGCCATAACTTTGTCAAATATCAACCGATTTTAAAAAATGTTGCATTTCTGTGAATGACTTTGATCCTATTTTGCATCGATATCTAACATCATTGGTTTTAATCAGAAAATATGGACCAGGAAAAACAAATAGTAAAGATATAGATATTAGTACAAAAATTAAAATCTTCATAACTTTAAAAACGCACAACTCTTCGAAAAATCAACCAAATTTTTAAATTCATGCATTTTTGTTAACGGTATAGAATCAAATTTCAAAATGCATCAAAAGTTTATTAATATTGTCGTATTTAATTTTTGGACTTCTGTTGCAATTTTTGCATATTTCTGAAAACTCTCTTAACTTTGAAATGCTATAACTTTGTCAAATATAAACCGATTTTAAAAAATGTTGCATTTCCGTGAATGACTTTAATCCTATTTTGTATCGATATCTAACATCATTGGTTTTAATCAGAAAATATGGACCAGGAAAAACAAATAGTAAAGATATAGATTTTAGTACAAAAATTAAAATCTTCATAACTTTAAAAACGCACAACTTTTCGAAAAATCAACCAAAATTTTAAATTCATTCATTGTTGTTAACGGAATAGAATCAATTTTCAATATGCATCAAAAGTTTATTAATATTGTCGTATTTAATTTATGGACTTCTGTTGCCATTTTTGCATATTTCTGAAAACTCTCTCAACTTTGAAAAGCCATAACTTTGTCAAATATCAATCGATTTTAAAAAATGTTGCATTTCTGTGAATGACTTTAATCCTATTTTGCATCGATATCTAACATCATTGGTTTTAATCAGAAAATATGGACCAGGAAAAACAAATAGTAAAGATATAGATTTTAGTACAAACATGAAAATCTTCTTAACTTTAAAAACGCACAACTTTTCGAAAAATCAACCAAATTTTTAAATTCATGCATTTTTGTTAACGGCATAGAATCAATTTTCAAAATGCATCAAAAGTTTATTAATATTGTCGTATTTAATTTATGGACTTCTGTTGCCATTTTTGCATATTTCTGAAAACTCTCTTAACTTTGAAATGCTATAACTTTGTCAAATATAAACCGATTTTAAAAAATGTTGCATTTCCGTGAATGACTTTAATCCTATTTTGTATCGATATCTAACATCATTGGTTTTAATCAGAAAATATGGACCAGGAAAAACAAATAGTAAAGATATAGATTTTAGTACAAAAATTAAAATCTTCACAACTTTAAAAACGCACAACTTTTCGAAAAATCAACCAAAATTTTAAATTCATTCATTGTTGTTAACGGAATAGAATAAATTTTCAATATGCATCAAAAGTTTATTAATATTGTCGTATTTAATTTATGGACTTTTGTGGCCATTTTTACATATTTCTGAAAACTCTCTCAACTTTGAAATTCCATAACTTTGTCAAATATCAACCGATTTTAAAAAATGTTGCATTTCTGTGAATGACTTTAATCCTATTTTGCATCGATATCTAACATCATTGGCTTTAATCAGAAAATATGTACCAGGAAAAACAAATAGTAAATAGTACAAATAGTAGATTTTAGTACAAACATGAAAATCTTCTTAACTTTAAAAATGCACAAAAACGCACATTTCTGTGAAGGACTTTGATCCTATTTTCCATCGATATCTAACATCATTGGCTTTAATCAGAAAATATGGACCAGGAAAAACAAATAGTAAAGATATAGATTTTAGTACAAAAATGAAAATCTTCTTAACTTTAAAAGCGCTCAACTTTTCGAATAATCAACCGAATTTTAAAATTCATGCATTTTTGTTAACGGCATAGAATCAATTTTCAAAATGCATCAAAAGTTTATTAATATTGTCGTATTTAATTTTTGGACTTCTGTTGCCATTTTTGCATAATTCTGAAAACTCTCTTAACTTTGAAAAGCCATAACTTTGTCAAATATCAACCGACTTCTGTTGCCATTTTTGCATATTTCTGAAAACTCTCTCAACTTTGAAAAGCCATAACTTTGTCAAATATCAATCGATTTTAAAAAATGCTGCATTTCTGTGAATGACTTTAATCCTATTTTGCATCGATATCTAACATCATTGGTTTTAATCAGAAAATATGGACCAGGAAAAACAAATAGTAAAGATATAGATATTAGTACAAAAATGAAAATCTTCATAACTTTAAAAACGCACAACTTTTCGAAAAATCAACCAAATTTTTAAATTCATGCAGTTTTGTTAACGGTATAGAATCCACTTTCAAAATGCATCAAAAGTTTATTAATATTGTCGTATTTAATTTATGGACTTCTGTTGCCATTTTTGCATATTTCTGAAAACTTTCTCAACTTTGAAAAGCCATAACTTTGTCAAATATCAATCGATTTTAAAAAATGTTGCATTTCTGTGAATGACTTTAATCCTATTTTGCATTGATATCTAACATCATTGGTTTTAATCAGAAAATATGGACCAGGAAAAACAAATAGTAAAGATATAGATATTAGTACAAAAATGAAAATCTTCATAACTTTAAAAACGCACAACTTTTCGAAAAATCAACCGAATTTTGAAATTCATGCAGTTTTGTTAACGGTATAGAATCCACTTTCAAAATGCATCAAAAGTTTATTAATTTTGTCATTTTTCAATTTTAGACTTTTTGTGGCCATTTTTACATATTTCTGAAAACTCTCTCAACTTTGAAAAGCCATAACTTTGTCAAATATCAACCGATTTTAAAAAATGTTGCATTTCTGTGAATGACTTTGATCCTTTTTTGCATCGATATCTAACATCATTGGCATAAAAAACATGAAAATCTTCTTAACTTTAAAAACGCACAACTTTTCGAAAAATCAACCAAATTTTTAAATTCATGCATTTTTGTTAACGATATAGAATCCACATTCTAAATGCATAAAAAGTTTATTAATTTTGTCATTTTTAATTTTTGGACTTTTTGTGGCCATTTTTACATATTTCTGAAAACTCTCTCAACTTTGAAATGCCATAACTTTGTCAAATATCAACCGATTTTAAAAAATGTTGCATTTCTGTGAATGACTTTGATCCTATTTTGCATCGATATCTAACATCATTGGCTTTAATCAGAAAATATGTACCAGGAAAAACAAATAGTAAATAGTACAAATAGTAGATTTTAGTACAAACATGAATATTTTCTTAACTTTAAAAATGCACAAAAACGCACATTTCTGTGAAGGACTTTGATCCTATTTTCCATCGATATCTAACATCATTGGCTTTAATCAGAAAATATGGACCAGGAAAAACAAATAGTAAAGATATAGATTTTAGTACAAACATGAAAATCTTCTTAACTTTAAAAACGCACAACTTTTCGAAAAATCAATCAAATTTTTAAATTCATGCAGTTTTGTTAACGGTGTAGAATCCACTTTCAAAATGCATAAAAAGTTTATTAATTTTGTCATTTTTAATTTTTGTACTTTTGTGGCCATTTTTACATATTTCTGAAAACTCTCTTAACTTTGAAATGCCATAACTTTGTCAAATATCAACCGATTTTAAAAAATGTTGCATTTCTGTGAATGACTTTGATCCTATTTTGCATCGATATCTAACATCATTGGCTTTAATCAGAAAATAAGGACCAGGAAAAACAAATAGTGAAGATATATATTTTAGTACAAACATGAAAATCTTCTTAACTTTAAAAACGCACAACTTTTCGAAAAATCAACCGAATTTTTAAATTCATGCAGTTTTGTTAATAGTATACAATCCACTTTCAAAATGCATCAAAAGTTTATTAATATTGTCGTATTTAATTTTAGGACTTCTGTTGCCATTTTTGCATATTTCTGAAAACTCTCTTAACTTTGAAATGCCATAACTTTGTCAAATATCAACCGATTTTAAAAAATGTTGCATTTCTGTGAATGACTTTGATCCTATTTTGCATCGATATCTAACATCATTGGATTTAATCAGAAAATATGGACCAGGAAAAACAAATAGTAAAGATATAGATTTTAGTACAAAAATGAAAATCTTCTTAACTTTAAAAGCGCTCAACTTTTCGAATAATCAACCGAATTTTAAAATTCATGCATTTTTGTTAACGGCATAGAATCAATTTTCAAAATGCATTAAAAGTTTATTAATTTTGTCGTATTTAATTTTTGGACTTCTGCTGCCATTTTTGCATATTTCTGAAAGCTCTCTTAACTTTGAAATGCCATAACTTTGTCAAATATCAACCGATTTTAAAAAATGTTGCATTTCTGTGAATGACTTTGATCCTATTTTCCATCGATATCTAACATCATTGGCTTTAATCAGAAAATATGGACCAGGAAAAACAAATAGTAAAGATATAGATATTAGTACAAAAATAAAAATCTTCATAACTTTAAAAACGCACAACTTTTCGAAAAATCAACCAAATTTTTAAATTCATGCATTTTTGTTAACGGCATAGAATCAAATTTCAAAATTCATCAAAAGTTTATTAATATTGTCGTATTTAATTTTTGGACTTCTGTTGCCATTTTTGCATAATTCTGAAAACTCTCTTAACTTTGAAACGCCATAACTTTGTCAAATATCAACCGATTTTAAAAAATGTTGCATTTCTGTGAATGACTTTGATCCTATTTTCCATCGATATCTAACATCATTGGCTTTAATCAGAAAATATGGACCAGGAAAAACAAATAGTAAAGATATAGATATTAGTACATAAATAAAAATCTTCTTAACTTTAAAAACGCACAACTTTTCGAAAAATCAACCGAATTTTTAAATTCATGCAGTTTTGTTAACGGAATAGAATCCACTTTCAAAATGCATCAAATGTTTATTAATTTTGTCATTTTTCATTTTTGTACGTTTTGTGGCCATTTTTACATATTTCTGAAAACTCTCTCAACTTTGAAAAGCCATAACTTCGTCAAATATCAACCGATTTTAAAAAATGTTGCATTTCTGTGAATGACTTTAATCCTATTTTGCATCGATATCTAACATCATTGGTTTTAATCAGAAAATATGAACCAGGAAAAACAAATAGTAAAGATATAGATTTTAGTACAAAAATGAAAATCTTCTTAACTTGAAAAACGCACAACTTTTCGATAAATCAACCGAATTTTTAAATTCATGCAGTTTTGTTAACGGTATAGAATCCACTTCCAAAATGAATCAAAAGTTTATTAATATTGTCGTATTTAATTTTTGGACTTCTGTTGCCATTTTTGCATGTTTCTGAAAACTCTCTCAACTTTGAAATGCTATAACTTTGTCAAATATCAACCGATTTTAAAAAATGTTGCATTTCTGTGAATGACTTTGATCCTGTTTTGCATCGATATCTAACATCATTGGTTTTAATCAGAAAATATGGACTAGGAAAAACAAATAGTAAAGATATAGATTTTAGTACAAAAATTAAAATCTTCATAACTTTAAAAGCGCACAACTTTTCGAAAAATCAACCAAATTTTTAAATTCATGCATTTTTGTTAACGGTATAGAATCAATTTTCAATATGCATCAAATGTTTATTAATATTGTCGTATTTAATTTTTGGACTTTTTGTGGCCATTTTTACATATTTCTGGAAACTCTCATAACTTTGAAATGCCATAACTTTGTCAAATATCAACCGATTTTAAAAAATGTTGCATTTCTGTGAATGACTTTGATCCTATTTTACATCGATATCTAACATCATTGGCTTTAATCAGAAAATATGGACCAGGAAAAACAAATAGTAAAGATATAGATATTAGTACAAAAATTTAAATCTTCATAACTTTAAAAGCGCACAACTTTTCGAAAAATCAACCAAATTTTTAAATTCATGCATTTTTGTTAACGGTATAGAATCAATTTTCAATATGCATCAAATGTTTATTAATATTGTCGTATTTAATTTTTGGACTTTTTGTGGCCATTTTTACATATTTCTGAAAACTCTCATAACTTTGAAATGCCATAACTTTGTCAAATATCAACCGATTTTAAAAAATGTTGCATTTCTGTGAATGACTTTGATCCTATTTTCCATCGATATCTAACATTATTGGCTTTAATCAGAAAATTTGGACCAGGAAAAACCAATAGTAAAGATATAGATTTTAGTACAAACATGAAAATCTTCTTAACTTTAAAAACGCACAACTTTTCGAAAAATCAATCCTGATCCATATTTTAAATTCATGCATTTTTGTTAACGGTATAGAATCAATTTTCAATATGCATCAAATGTTTATTAAGATTGTCGTATTTAATTTTTTGACTTTTTGTGGCCATTTTTACATATTTCTGAAAACTCTCTCAACTTTGAAAAGCCATAACTTCGTCAAATATCAACCGATTTTAAAAAATGTTGCATTTCTGTGAATGACTTTAATCCTATTTTGCATCGATATCTAACATCATTGGTTTTAATCAGAAAATATGAACCAGGAAAAACAAATAGTAAAGATATAGATTTTAGTACAAAAATGAAAATCTTCTTAACTTGAAAAACGCACAACTTTTCGATAAATCAACCGAATTTTTAAATTCATGCAGTTTTGTTAACGGTATAGAATCCACTTCCAAAATGAATCAAAAGTTTATTAATATTGTCGTATTTAATTTTTGGACTTCTGTTGCCATTTTTGCATGTTTCTGAAAACTCTCTCAACTTTGAAATGCTATAACTTTGTCAAATATCAACCGATTTTAAAAAATGTTGCATTTCTGTGAATGACTTTGATCCTGTTTTGCATCGATATCTAACATCATTGGTTTTAATCAGAAAATATGGACTAGGAAAAACAAATAGTAAAGATATAGATTTTAGTACAAAAATTAAAATCTTCATAACTTTAAAAGCGCACAACTTTTCGAAAAATCAACCAAATTTTTAAATTCATGCATTTTTGTTAACGGTATAGAATCAATTTTCAATATGCATCAAATGTTTATTAATATTGTCGTATTTAATTTTTGGACTTTTTGTGGCCATTTTTACATATTTCTGGAAACTCTCATAACTTTGAAATGCCATAACTTTGTCAAATATCAACCGATTTTAAAAAATGTTGCATTTCTGTGAATGACTTTGATCCTATTTTACATCGATATCTAACATCATTGGCTTTAATCAGAAAATATGGACCAGGAAAAACAAATAGTAAAGATATAGATATTAGTACAAAAATTTAAATCTTCATAACTTTAAAAGCGCACAACTTTTCGAAAAATCAACCAAATTTTTAAATTCATGCATTTTTGTTAACGGTATAGAATCAATTTTCAATATGCATCAAATGTTTATTAATATTGTCGTATTTAATTTTTGGACTTTTTGTGGCCATTTTTACATATTTCTGAAAACTCTCATAACTTTGAAATGCCATAACTTTGTCAAATATCAACCGATTTTAAAAAATGTTGCATTTCTGTGAATGACTTTGATCCTATTTTCCATCGATATCTAACATTATTGGCTTTAATCAGAAAATTTGGACCAGGAAAAACCAATAGTAAAGATATAGATTTTAGTACAAACATGAAAATCTTCTTAACTTTAAAAACGCACAACTTTTCGAAAAATCAATCCTGGTCCATATTTTAAATTCATGCATTTTTGTTAACGGTATAGAATCAATTTTCAATATGCATCAAATGTTTATTAAGATTGTCGTATTTAATTTTTGGACTTTTTGTGGCCATTTTTACATATTTCTGAAAACTCTCTCAACTTTGAAATGCCATAACTTTGTCAAATATCAACCGATTTTAAAAAATGTTGCATTTCTGTGAATGACTTTGATCCTATTTTCCATCGATATCTAACATCATTGGCTTTAATCAGAAATTTTAGACCAGGAAAAACCAATAGTAAAGATATAGATTTTAGTACAAACATGAAAATCTTCTTAACTTTAAAAACGCACAACTTTTCGAAAAATCAATCCTGGTCCATATTTTAAATTCATGCATTTTTGTTAACGGTATAGAATCAATTTTCAATATGCATCAAATGTTTATTAAGATTGTCGTATTTAATTTTTGGACTTTTTGTGGCCATTTTTACATATTTCTGAAAACTCTCTCAACTTTGAAATGCCATAACTTTGTCAAATATCAACCGATTTTAAAAAATGTTGCATTTCTGTGAATGACTTTGATCCTATTTTTCATCGATATCTAACATCATTGGCTTTAATCAGAAAATATGTACCAGGAAAAACAAATAGTAAATAGTACAAATAGTAGATTTTAGTACAAACATGAAAATCTTCTTAACTTTAAAAATGCACAAAAACGCACATTTCTGTGAAGGACTTTGATCCTATTTTCCATCGATATCTAACATCATTGGCTTTAATCAGAAAATATGGACCAGGAAAAACAAATAGTAAAGATATAGATTTTAGTACAAACATGAAAATCTTCTTATCTTTAAAAACGCACAACTTTTCGAAAAATCAATCAAATTTTTAAATTCATGCAGTTTTGTTAACGGTGTAGAATCCACTTTCAAAATGCATAAAAAGTTTATTAATTTTGTCATTTTTAATTTTTGTACTTTTGTGGCCATTTTTACATATTTCTGAAAACTCTCTTAACTTTGAAATGCCATAACTTTGTCAAATATCAACCGATTTTAAAAAATGTTGCATTTCTGTGAATGACTTTGATCCTATTTTCCATCGATATCTAACATCATTGGCTTTAATCAAAAAATTTGGACCAGGAAAAACCAATAGTAAAGATATAGATTTTAGTACAAACATGAAAATCTTCTTAACTTTAAAAACGCACAACTTTTCGAAAAATCAATCCTGGTCCATATTTTAAATTCATGCATTTTTGTTAACGGTATAGAATCAATTTTCAAAATGCATCAAAAGTTTATTAATATTGTCGTATTTAATTTTTGGACTTCTGTTGCCATTTTTGCATATTTCTGAAAACTCTCTTAACTTTGAAATGCCATAACTTTGTCAAATATCAACCGATTTTAAAAAATGTTGCATTTCTGTGAATGACTTTGATCCTATTTTCCATCGATATCTAACATCATTGGCTTTAATCAGAAAATTTGGACCAGGAAAAACAAATAGTAAAGATATAGATTTTAGTACAAACATGAAAATCTTCTTAACTTTAAAAACGCACAACTTTTCGAAAAATCAATCCTGGTCCATATTTTAAATTCATGCATTTTTGTTAACGGTATAGAATCAATTTTCAAAATGCATCAAAAGTTTATTAATATTGTCGTATTTAATTTTTGGACTTCTGTTGCCATTTTTGCATATTTCTGAAAACTCTCTTAACTTTGAAATGCCATAACTTTGTCAAATATCAACCGATTTTAAAAAATGTTGCATTTCTGTGAATGACTTTAATCCTATGTTGCATCGATATCTAACAT
Organism: Drosophila quadrilineata; assembly: GCA_018150725.1. Lineage (NCBI taxonomy): Eukaryota > Metazoa > Arthropoda > Insecta > Diptera > Drosophilidae > Drosophila > Drosophila quadrilineata. The sequence goes on from JAECWN010000356.1 coordinate 704,933, forward strand.
CATTGGCTTTAATTTAACTTTTCGAAAAATCAACCGAATTTTTAAATTCATGCAGTTTTGTTAACGGTATAGAATCCACTTTCAAAATACATCAAAAGTTTATTAGTTTTGTCATTTTTAATTTTTGGACTTTTAATGGCCATTTTTACATATTTCTGAAAACTCTCTCAACTTTGAAAAGCCATAACTTTGTCAAATATCAACCGATTTTAAAAAATGTTGCGTTTCTGTGAATGACTTTGATCCTATTTTCCATCGATATCTAACATCAATGGCTTTAATCAGAAAATATGGACGAGGAAAAACAAATAGTAAGGATATAGATATTAGTACAAAAATTAAAATCTTCATAACTTTAAAAACGCACAACTTTTCGAAAAATCAACCAAATTTTTAAATTCATTCATTTTTGTTAACGGAATAGAATCAATTATCAATATGCATCAAAAGTTGATTAATATTGTCGTATTTAATTTTTGGACTTCTGTTGCCATTTTTGCATATTTCTGAAAACTCTCTCAACTTTGAAATGCCATAACTTTGTCAAATATCAGCCGATTTTAAAAAATGTTGCATTTCTGTGAATGACTTTGATCCTATTTTCCATCGATATCTAACATCATTGGCTTTAATCAGAAAATTTGGACCAGGAAAAACAAATAGTAAAGATATAGATTTTAGTACAAACATGAAAATCTTCTTAACTTTAAAAACGCACGACTTTTCGAAAAATCAACCAAATTTTTAAATTCATTCATTTTTGTTAACGGTATAGAATCCACTTTCAAAATGCATCAAAAGTTTATTAATTTTGTAATTTTTCATTTTTGTACGTTTTGTGGCCATTTTTACATATTTCTGAAACTCTCTAAGTTTTGAAAAGCCATAACTTTGTCAAATATCAACCGATTTTAAAAAATGTTGCATTTCTGTGAATGACTTTAATCCTATTTTGCATCGATATCTAACATCATTGGCTTTAATCAGAAAATATGGACCAGGAAAAACAAATAGTAAAGATATAGATATTAGTACAAAAATTAAGATCTTCATAACTTTAAAAGCGCACAACTTTTCGAAAAATCAACCAAATTTTTAAATTCATGCATTTTTGTTAACGGTATAGAATCAATTTTCAATATCCATCAAATGTTTATTAATATTGTCGTATTTAATTTTTGGACTTTTTGTGGCCATTTTTACATATTTCTGGAAACTCTCATAACTTTGAAATGCCATAACTTTGTCAAATATCAACCGATTTTAAAAAATGTTGCATTTCTGTGAATGACTTTGATCCTATTTTACATCGATATCTAACATCATTGGCTTTAATCAGAAAATATGGACCAGGAAAAACAAATAGTAAAGATATAGATATTAGTACAAAAATTTAAATCTTCATAACTTTAAAAGCGCACAACTTTTCGAAAAATCAACCAAATTTTTAAATTCATGCATTTTTGTTAACGGTATAGAATCAATTTTCAATATGCATCAAATGTTTATTAATATTGTCGTATTTAATTTTTGGACTTTTTGTGGCCATTTTTACATATTTCTGAAAACTCTCATAACTTTGAAATGCCATAACTTTGTCAAATATCAACTGATTTTAAAAAATGTTGCATTTCTGTGAATGACTTTGATCCTATTTTACATCGATATCTAACATCATTGGCTTTAATCAGAAAATATGGACCAGGAAAAACAAATAGTAAAGATATAGATATTAGTACAAAAATTTAAATCTTCATAACTTTAAAAGCGCACAACTTTTCGAAAAATCAACCAAATTTTTAAATTCATGCATTTTTGTTACCGGTATAGAATCAATTTTCAATATGCATCAAATGTTTATTAAGATTGTCGTATTTAATTTTTGGACTTTTTGTGGCCATTTTTACATATTTCTGAAAACTCTCTCAACTTTGAAATGCCATAACTTTGTCAAATATCAACTGATTTTAAAAAATGTTGCATTTCTGTGAATGACTTTGATCCTATTTTACATCGATATCTAACATCATTGGCTTTAATCAGAAAATTTGGACCAGGAAAAACCAATAGTAAAGATATAGATTTTAGTACAAACATGAAAATCTTCTTATCTTTAAAAACGCACAACTTTTCGAAAAATCAATCAAATTTTTAAATTCATGCAGTTTTGTTAACGGTGTAGAATCCACTTTCAAAATGCATAAAAAGTTTATTAATTTTGTCATTTTTAATTTTTGTACTTTTGTGGCCATTTTTACATATTTCTGAAAACTCTCTTAACTTTGAAATGCCATAACTTTGTCAAATATCAACCGATTTTAAAAAATGTTGCATTTCTGTGAATGACTTTGATCCTATTTTCCATCGATATCTAACATCATTGGCTTTAATCAGAAAATTTGGACCAGGAAAAACCAATAGTAAAGATATAGATTTTAGTACAAACATGAAAATCTTCTTAACTTTAAAAACGCACAACTTTTCGAAAAATCAATCCTGGTCCATATTTTAAATTCATGCATTTTTGTTAACGGTATAGAATCAATCTTCAAAATGCATCAAAAGTTTATTAATATTGTCGTATTTAATTTTTGGACTTCTGTTGCCATTTTTGCATATTTCTGAAAACTCTCTTAACTTTGAAATGCCATAACTTTGTCAAATATCAACCGATTTTAAAAAATGTTGCATTTCTGTGAATGACTTTGATCCTATTTTCCATCGATATCTAACATCATTGGTTTTAATCAGAAAATTTGGACCAGGAAAAACAAATAGTAAAGATATAGATTTTAGTACAAATATGAAAATCTTCTTAACTTTAAAAACGCACAACTTTTCGAAAAATCAATCCTGGTCCATATTTTAAATTCATGCATTTTTGTTAACGGTATAGAATCAATCTTCAAAATGCATCAAAAGTTTATTAATATTGTCGTATTTAATTTTTGGACTTCTGTTGCCATTTTTGCATATTTCTGAAAACTCTCTTAACTTTGAAATGCCATAACTTTGTCAAATATCAACCGATTTTAAAAAATGTTGCATTTCTGTGAATGACTTTGATCCTATTTTCCATCGATATCTAACATCATTGGTTTTAATCAGAAAATTTGGACCAGGAAAAACAAATAGTAAAGATGTAGATATTAGTACAAAAATGAAAATCTTCTTAACTTTAAAAACGCACAACTTTTCGAAAAATCAACCAAGTTTCTAAATTCATGCATTTTTGTTAACGGTATAGAATCAATTTTCAAAATGCATCAAAAGTTTATTAACATTGTCGTATTTAATTTTTGGACTTCTGTTGCCATTTTTGCATATTTCTGAAAACCCTCTTAACTTTGAAATGCGATAACTTTGTCAAATATCAACCGATTTTAAAAAATTTTGCATTTCTGTGAATGACATTAATCCTATTTTGCAACGATATCTAACATCATTGGTTTTAATCAGAAAATTTGGACCAGGAAAAACAAATAGTAAAGATGTAGATATTAGTACAAAAATGAAAATCTTCTTAACTTTAAAAACGCACAACTTTTCGAAAAATCAACCAAGTTTCTAAATTCATGCATTTTTGTTAACGGTATAGAATCAATTTTCAAAATGCATCAAAAGTTTATTAACATTGTCGTATTTAATTTTTGGACTTCTGTTGCCATTTTTGCATATTTCTGAAAACCCTCTTAACTTTGAAATGCCATAACTTTGTCAAATATCAACCGATTTTAAAAAATGTTGCATTTCTGTGAATGACTTTGATCCTATTTTCCATCGATATCTAACATCATTGGTTTTAATCAGAAAATTTGGACCAGGAAAAACAAATAGTAAAGATGTAGATATTAGTACAAAAATGAAAATCTTCTTAACTTTAAAAACGCACAACTTTTCGAAAAATCAACCAAGTTTCTAAATTCATGCATTTTTGTTAACGGTATAGAATCAATTTTCAAAATGCATCAAAAGTTTATTAATATTGTCGTATTTAATTTTTGGACTTCTGTTGCCATTTTTGCATATTTCTGAAAACCCTCTTAACTTTGAAATGCCATAACTTTGTCATTTTAAAAAATGTTGCATTTCTGTGAATGACTTTGATCCTATTTTGCATCGATATCTAACATCATTGGCATAAAAAACATGAAAATCTTCTTAACTTTAAAAACGCACAACTTTTCGGAAAATCAACCAAGTTTCTAAATTCATGCATTTTTGTTAACGGTATAGAATCAATTTTCAATATGCATCAAAAGTTTATTAATATTGTCGTATTTAATTTTTGGACTTTTTGTGGCCATTTTTACATATTTCTGAAAACTCTCTTAACCTTGAAATGCCATAACTTTGTCAAATATCAACCGATTTTAAAAAATGTTGCATTTCTGTGAATGACTTTAATCCTATTTTGCATCGATATCTAACATCATTGGCTTTAATCAGAAAATATGGACCAGGAAAAACAAATAGTAAAGATATAGATATTAGTACAAAAATTTAAATCTTCATAACTTTAAAAACGCACAACTTTTCGAAAAATCAATCCTGGTCCATATTTTAAATTCATGCATTTTTGTTAACGGTATAGAATCAATTTTCAAAATGCATCAAAAGTTTATTAATATTGTCGTATTTAATTTTTGGACTTCTGTTGCCATTTTTGCATATTTCTGAAAACCCTCTTAACTTTGAAATGCCATAACTTTGTCAAATATCAACCGATTTTAAAAAATGTTGCATTTCTGTGAATGACTTTGATCCTATTTTCCATCGATATCTAACATTATTGGCTTTAATCAGAAAATATGGACCAGGAAAAACAAATAGTAAAGATATAGATTTTAGTACAAAAATGAAAATCTTCTTAACTTTAAAAACGCACAACTTTTCGAAAAATCAACCAAGTTTCTAAATTCATGCATTTTTGTTAACGGTATAGAATCAATTTTCAAAATGCATCAAAAGTTTATTAATATTGTCGTATTTAATTTTTGGACTTCTGTTGCCATTTTTGCATATTTCTGAAAACCCTCTTAACTTTGAAATGCCATAACTTTGTCAAATATCAACCGATTTTAAAAAATGTTGCATTTCTGTGAATGACTTTGATCCTATTTTGCACCGATATCTAACATCATTGGCTTTAATCAGAAAATATGGACCAGGAAAAACAAATAGTAAAGATATAGATTTTAGTACAAAAATGAAAATCTTCTTAACTTTAAAAACGCACAACTTTTCGAAAAATCAACCAAATTTTTAAATTCATGCATTTTTGTTAACGGTATAGAATCAATTTTCAAAATGCATCAAAAGTTTATTAATATTGTCGTATTTAATTTTTGGACTTCTGTTGCCATTTTTGCATATTTCTGAAAACTCTCTTAACTTTGAAATGCCATAACTTTGTCAAATATCAACCGATTTTAAAAAATGTTGCATTTCTGTGAATGACTTTGATCCTATTTTGCATCGATATCTAACATCATTGGCATAAAAAACATGAAAATCTTCTTAACTTTAAAAACGCACAACTTTTCGAAAAATCAACCAAATTTTTAAATTCATGCATTTTTGTTAACGATATAGAATCCACATTCTAAATGCATAAAAAGTTTATTAATTTTGTCATTTTTAATTTTTGGACTTTTTGTGGCCATTTTTACATATTTCTGAAAACTCTCTCAACTTTGAAATGCCATAACTTTGTCAAATATCAACCGATTTTAAAAAATGTTGCATTTCTGTGAATGACTTTGATCCTATTTTGCATCGATATCTAACATCATTGGCTTTAATCAGAAAATATGTACCAGGAAAAACAAATAGTAAATAGTACAAATAGTAGATTTTAGTACAAACATGAATATTTTCTTAACTTTAAAAATGCACAAAAACGCACATTTCTGTGAAGGACTTTGATCCTATTTTCCATCGATATCTAACATCATTGGCTTTAATCAGAAAATATGGACCAGGAAAAACAAATAGTAAAGATATAGATTTTAGTACAAACATGAAAATCTTCTTAACTTTAAAAACGCACAACTTTTCGAAAAATCAATCAAATTTTTAAATTCATGCAGTTTTGTTAACGGTGTAGAATCCACTTTCAAAATGCATAAAAAGTTTATTAATTTTGTCATTTTTAATTTTTGTACTTTTGTGGCCATTTTTACATATTTCTGAAAACTCTCTTAACTTTGAAATGCCATAACTTTGTCAAATATCAACCGATTTTAAAAAATGTTGCATTTCTGTGAATGACTTTGATCCTATTTTCCATCGATATCTAACATCATTGGTTTTAATCAGAAAATATGGACCAGGAAAAACAAATAGTAAAGATGTAGATATTAGTATAAAAATTAAAATCTTCATAACTTTAAAAACGCACAACTTTTCGAAAAATCAACCAAATTTTTAAATTCATGCATTTTTGTTAACGGTATAGAATCAATTTTCAAAATGCATCAAAAGTTTATTAATTTTGTCACTTTTTATTTTTGGACTTTTTGTGGCCATTTTTGCATATTTCTGAAAACTCTCTCAACTTTGAAAAGCCATAACTTTGTCAAATTTTCAAAATGCATCAAAAGTTTATTAATATTGTCGTATTTAATTTTTGCACTTCTGTTGCCATTTTTACATATTTCTGAAAACTCTCTTAACTTTGAAATGCCATAACTTTGTCAAATATCAACCGATTTTAAAAAATGTTGCATTTCTGTGAATGACTTTGATCCTATTTTGCACCGATATCTAACATCATTGGCTTTAATCAGAAAATATGGACCAGGAAAAACAAATAGTAAAGATATAGATTTTAGTACAAAAATGAAAATCTTCTTAACTTTAAAAACGCACAACTTTTCGAAAAATCAACCAAATTTTTAAATTCATGCATTTTTGTTAACGGTATAGAATCAGATTTCAAAGTGCATCAAAAGTTTATTAATTTTATCGTATTTAATTTTTGGACTTCTGTTGCCATTTTTGCATATTTCTGAAAACTCTCTTAACTTTGAAATTCTATAACTTTGTCAAATATCAACCGATTTTAAAAAATGTTGCATTTCTGTGAATGACTTTAATCCTATTTTGCATCGATATCTAACATCATTGGTTTTAATTAGAAAATATGGACCAGGAAAAACAAATAGTAAAGATATAGATATTAGTATAAAAATTAAAATCTTCATAACTTTAAAAACGCACAACTTTTCGAAAAATCAACCAAATTTTTAAATTCATGCATTTTTGTTAACGGTATAGAATCAATTTTCAAAATGCATCAAAAGTTTAATTATTTTGTCGTATTTAATTTTTGGACTTCTGTTGCCATTTTTGCATATTTCTGAAAACTCTCTTAACTTTGAAATGCCATAACTTTGTCAAATATCAACCGATTTTAAAAAATGTTGCATTTCTGTGAATGACTTTGATCCTATTTTGCATTGATATCTAACATCATTGGCTTTAATCAGAAAATATGGACCAGGAAAAACAAATAGTGAAGATATAGATATTAGCACAAAAATGAAAATCTTCTTAACTTTAAAAACGCACAACTTTTCGAAAAATCAACCAAATGTTTAAATTCATGCAGTTTTGTTAACGGTATAGAATCCACTTTCAAAATGCATCAAAAATTTATTAATTTTGTCGTATTTAATTTTTAAACTTTTTGTGGCCAATTTTACATATTTCTGAAAACTCTCTTAACTTTGAAATGCCATAACTTTGTCAAATATCAACCGATTTTAAAAAATGTTGCATTTCTGTGAATGACTTTGATCCTATTTTGCATCGATATCTAACATCATTGGCTTTAACCAGAAAATATGGACCAGGAAAAACAAATAGTAAAGATATAGATTTTAGTACAAAAATGAAAATCTTCTTATCTTTAAAAACGCACAACTTTTCGAAAAATCAACCAAATTTTTAAATTCATGCATTTTTGTTAACGGTATAGAATCAATTTTCAAAATGCATCAAAAGTTTATTAATATTGTCGTATTTAATTTTTGGACTTTTTGTGGCCATTTTTACATATTTCTGAAAACTCTCTTAACCTTGAAATGCCATAACTTTGTCAAATATAATCCGATTTTAAAAAATGTTGCATTTCTGTGAATGACTTTAATCCTATTTTGCATCGATATCTAACATCATTGGTTTTAATCAGAAAATATGGACCAGGAAAAACAAATAGTAAAGATATAGATATTAGTATAAAAATTAAAATCTTCATAACTTTAAAAACGCACAACTTTTCGAAAAATCAACCAAATTTTTAAATTCATGCATTTTTGTTAACGGTATAGAATCAATTTTCAAAATGCATCAAAAATTTATTAATTTTGTCGTATTTAATTTTTAAACTTTTTGTGGCCAATTTTACATATTTCTGAAAACTCTCTCAACTTTGAAAAGCCATAACTTTGTCAAATATAATCCGATTTTAAAAAATGTTGCATTTCTGTGAATGACTTTAATCCTATTTTGCATCGATATCTAACATCATTGGTTTTAATCAGAAAATATGGACCAGGAAGAACAAATAGTAAAGATATAGATTTTAGTACAAAAATGAAGATCTTCTTAACCTTAAAAACGCACAACTTTTCGAAAAATCAACCGAATTTTTAAATTCATGCAGTTTTGTTAACGGAATAGAATCAATTTTCAATATGCATCAAAAGTTTATTAATATTGTCGTATTTAATTTTTTAACTTTTTGTGGCCAATTTTACATATTTCTGAAAACTCTCTCAACTTTGAAAAGCCATAACTTTGTCAAATATAATCCAATTTTAAAAAATGTTGCATTTCTGTGAATGACTTTGATCCTATTTTGCATCGATATCTAACAAATAGTAAAGATATAGATTTTAGTACAAAAATGAAAATCTTCTTAACTTTAAAAACGCGCAACTTTTCGAAAAATCAACCAAATTTTTAGATTCATGCATTTTTGTTAATGGTATAGAATCCACTTTCAAAATGCATCAAAAGTTTATTAATTTTGTCATTTTTAATTTTTGGACTTTTTGTGGCCATTTTTACATATTTCTGAAAACTCTCTCAACTTTGAAAAGCCATAACTTTGTCAAATATCAACCGATTTTAAAAAATGTTGCATTTCTGTGAATGACTTTGATCCTATTTTGCACCGATATCTAACATCATTGGCTATAATCAGAAAATATGGACCAGGAGAAACAAATAGTAAAGATATAGATTTTAGTACAAAAATGAAAATCTTCTTAACTTTAAAAACGCACAACTTTTCGAAAAATCAACCGAATTTTTAAATTCATGCAGTTTTGTTAACGGTATAGAATCCACTTTCAAAATGCATCAAAAGTTTATTAATTTTGTCACTTTTTATTTTTGGACTTTTTGTGGCCATTTTTGCATATTTCTGAAAACTCTCTCAACTTTGAAAAGCCATAACTTTGTCAAATATCAACCGATTTTAAAAAATGTTGCATTTCTGTGAATGACTTTGATCCTATTTTGCATCGATATCTAACATCATTGGCTTTAACCAGAAAATATGGACCAGGAAAAACAAATAGTAAAGATATAGATATTAGTATAAAAATTAAAATCTTCATAACTTTAAAAACGCACAACTTTTCGAAAAATCAACCAAATTTTTAAATTCATGCATTTTTGTTAACGGTATAGAATCAATTTTCAAAATGCATAAAAAGTTTATTAATTTTGTCATTTTTAATTTTTGGACTCTTTGTGGCCATTTTTACATATTTCTGAAAACTCTCTCAACTTTGAAAAGCCATAACTTTGTCAAATATCAACCGATTTTAAAAAATGTTGCATTTCTGTGAATGACTTGCAGGGGTATCAAAACTTTGATCTCCCATAAATTTCTTAAAAATCATCCGATTTTCAAATTTGATGTCATTAATTTCAAGTTTCGGCACACACTACATAACTGCATTCAAAGATTTTTGAAATTATCACCTTTATTTTTTGACCCCCTCTTTTGCCTGTTATATTGGAAAAAATGGGACTTGCAGGGGTATCAAAACTTTGATCTCCCAAAAATTTCTTAAAAATCATCCGATTTTCAAATTTGATGTCAATAATTTCAAGTTTCGGCACACACTACAAAACTGCATTCAAAGATTGTTGAAATTATCACCTTTATTTTTTGACCCTCTCTTATGCCTGTTCTATTGGAAAAAATGGGCCTTGCAGGGGTATCAAAACTTTGATCTCCCATAAATTTCTTAAAAATCATCCGATTTTCAAAATTGATATCAATAATTTCAAGTTTCGGCACACACTACAAAACTGCATTCAAAGATTGTTGAAATTATCACCTATATTTTCTGACCCCCCCTTATGCCTGTTCTATTGGAAAAAATTGGACTTGCAGGGGTATCAAAACTTTAATCTCCCATAAATTTCTTAAAAATCATCTGATTTTCAAATTTGATGTCAATAATTTCAAGTTTCGGCACACACTACAAAACTGCATTTAAAGATTGTTGAAATTATCACCTTTATTTTTAAACCCCCTCTTATGCCTGTTCTATCAAAACTTTGATCTCCCATAAATTTCTTAAAAATCATCCGATTTTCAAATTTGATGTCAATAATTTCAAGTTTCGGCACACACTACTAAACTGCATTCAAAGATTGTTGAAATTATCACCTTTATTTTCTGACCCCCCCTTATGCCTGTTCTATTGGAAAAAATGGGACTTGCAGGGGTATCAAAACATTAATATCCCATAAATTTCTTAAAAATCATCCGATTTTCAAATTTGATGTCAATAATTTCAAGTTACGGCACACACTACAAAACTGCATTTAAAGATTGTTTAAATTACGACCTTCATTTTTGGTCCCCAGGGGTATCAAAACTTTGATCTCTCATAACTTTGTCAAAAATCATCCGATTTTTTGTGGCCAATTGATAAAAATGTTTTCAATTTATTAACATTTTTACAAGGTCTGAAGATGCAAAATTTACCAAGTATAGGGCAACAAATATGTGAAAATTGGAAACATTCAGCATAAACCAATTTTTGATGCAGATTCAAACTATAATCAAACTATATCTTGAAAAATACGCTGAAAACTCGTTTGCATATTATGATTTCATTTGAAAACAAATAACTATATTGATCAGCATAAGACTTAAGTAAATATACAGTAATTGACAATGGCAATGGCAATCACAGACTCTATCTCCGGTTTGATGTGGCCTACTAACCCAGCTATACCCTATTTAAGATCTAAAATATGCTCTACGTAAATATGCAAATACAATGTGTACAACAATCCAAGTGTTCGCGATAAAGTAGTATTTAGTTAAACAGAATCACCTTATCTGATACTTGTGGTGAGGGTATTTCATAGGCTACTTCAGAATATAGCGTTTCCAGTGAGTTGAATGCCTAGCAGAATCATTGTCGATGACACAAGGAAATGCTGACTGATTAAAAGCAATCAGTGGCGTAGACTACAATCCCAGTGTATGCCCCCCTGTGGCCAAAAATAGCCCACCCCACTGCATATTCTGAGAGCTACTAGAGAATGGGATTTGGATTTTCAACCTAAGCTGAGATGTTCGTTAATTTCAGTGTCAAGTCAACACTGAAGTCTATAACACCGAGGCGTGCTTTATAAGAATGAAGACTTTATTATGCTACATTCTAGTGCTGTGTGGAATGCTGCAGTGCATCGCAGGCAGGGTAAATCACCTTATGCCTAATAGTTATGTGAGGTATTACAACAAACCATTCTCCCGCAGCGTCATCACGGACCGCAGGTTAATCGCCTGCCTGTCACGTTGTATTACGAGGCACTCTGTCCCTACTGCATGGAATTCGTGACGGATCAGTTGAATCCATCGATGGTTCGCAAGGATCGTTTGCCTTTTACCGAGCTTACACTGGTTCCCTATGGCAATGCTAAGGTACGTCAATTATGCTTATCTCCAAAGATCGAATATATCTGTACCTAGTTGAATACCCTGCAACAGAGAGATAAGAGGGGCAACATCACTTGCCAGCACGGTGAGGCAGAGTGTGAGCTGAATGCCTGGCATGGATGCATACTGGAACATCATGACACCGTCGAGTCATTGAAACTGATTGCCTGTATGATGAGGGGACGTAAGAATAAACTCGACCGATGTGCCGCCCACTACAAAATCGACGTAACCGCAGTAAAGGAATGCAAGAGGTCACGATCCGTCAATGACATACTGGGAAAGTATGCCGATGAGACCGATAAGGTCAGACATAGTGGAGTGCCAGCTATAGCTATTGCTAATGTAAGTTGATTATAATAATTTCATTTGCAAACATTTAACTGTGGGAATTTCCATAGATTCTGGACGACTCTGAGCAGGAGAGATTAGTCGAAGACTTTGGCACTGTGTTCTGTGAGAAATATGAAAAGATGTTCAACAAGAAGCTCGATAACTGCTAAATCACGTAGAAAATTTAATCACATACAAAAATTTATTGTTATATCACCAAACATACAGTAATTGAATCGAAATATAGACATGGTTACATTTAAAATATGATCTCTTTTTTTTAGATTTTCTTTTCGAGCATTGCCAGAATTTTATCGAATTTCTCCTTTTGCTGGGATTCGAACTGGTCCAGTCTTTTTAGAATAGTTCTCTCCAGGTCTTCAAACTTCTCATCGATATGCTGTTTAATACCGTTTATATCAATATCAGCTTGTGTTTCAGTCTGTGATGAATGTCCTGCAAATCCCTTCATCAAGGACATAAATTTCTGCATCTTTTCCTCGTTGTCATCAGGTTTACTTTGACTGGAGCTACTGCCGCCCTTCTGAAGCAGCTCCTGAATTTTTTGCAAATCAAATGGCTTCTGCAGTTGTGTTGTAATGCCATTCGGATTAGGAGCTATGTGCAACATGACCCCAAAAATGCAGATCTCAGTGGACGATGTTAGTAACTTTAAGTTAATGTCGGCTATGCCAGAGCGATCGATTTCCGCATCATAGCGGTAAGGTCTTATGGGTGCATCCTCATCATCTTCCTCGACAGGTACTCCGTATATCGTCTCCAAATACTCCTGTGTTGGGCCCACAAAAATTTCTAACTTGGGAGCACTGCAGACGAGAGTAACGGCTGCAATTTTGAATTTAGGTGAGATTCCGAGTTGCAGCTCACAAGGAATTGCAGGTGTCTCGTTGTTCGAGAATAACACAGCACGTTCTTCGTTGATTACATCGTCCAAATTGGGCCTAGTATAATATATAAAGTGCATACACAATGAATATATAGTAAACCAGTTTGGGCGTGATGTGCATCCTTTGTCTTACTTTACAAAAACATCTTCGTCGGAGATGCGTGTTGGTATGAGCTGGGACAGCTCATTTCCTGCTGTTTGTGTCCAGGAACAACGAGCACTTACTTTTTCAGTCATTTCGAGTAAAATATTAAAATAGAACAAACTTAAGCAGTAGCTGCCGGACAAATGCAAAAAGTGAATGCAACAATTCTTTGTTTATACTCTTCTTCTTTTAAAACCACCAATCAGTTTTTCGTCTTTCAAAGCACAGAGTTGCATTCCCCGTCAAATTTAAAATATTCGTTTCGCGCCCAATTCGTAACGCATTACGTAGCAGCTTAAGCTAACGTAACAAGTATGCATACAGAGTTGCTATTCGCTTTTGACAGCTACGACCTTGATTAACCCCCCTGTAGGTCAAATTTAAGTAAATCCAAAGGAAAGCGACAGTGCTCCCAGCGCCATCGCCTAGTATATAACACGATTTTCCGCAGACTAATCCAAGTAACTAATATGGGTGGCAAATACAAGATTGTTATGGTTCGCCATGGCGAGTCCGAGTGGAATCAGAAGAATCAATTCTGCGGCTGGTTCGATGCCAATCTGAGCGATAAGGGTAAGCTTATATTGCCGAATACATGTAATCACATAATCAGTTCATCGATCAATATTTCTATGCAGGCAAGGAGGAGGCTCTAGCTGCTGGCAAAGCTGTCAAGGAGGCTGGCCTCGAATTCGATGTGGCCCACACATCAGTGTTGACCCGTGCTCAGGTCACTCTGGCCAGCATTCTGCAGGCCAGCGGTCACAAGGAAATCCCCATTCAGAAGACATGGCGCCTCAATGAGCGTCACTACGGTGGTCTGACTGGTCTGAACAAGGCCGAGACAGCTGCCAAGTACGGCGAGGCTCAGGTGCAAATCTGGCGCCGCAGCTTCGATACTCCACCACCACCAATGGAGCCCGGTCACCCATACTATGACACCATTGTCAAGGATCCACGTTATGCTGATGGACCCAAGCCCGAGGAGTTCCCTCAGTTTGAATCTCTCAAGTTGACCATTGAGCGCACACTGCCATACTGGAACGATGTCATCATTCCACAAATGAAGGAGGGCAAACGCATCCTTATTGCTGCCCATGGCAACAGTCTGCGTGGCATTGTGAAGCATTTAGATAGTAAGTAAAGATGCATCTATTAATCGTCTGGAAATATCTTAATCCTGTATTTTGAATTCATAGATCTCTCTGAGGATGCCATCATGGCACTGAACTTGCCCACTGGCATTCCCTTCGTCTACGAACTGGACGAGAACTTCAAGCCAGTGGTGTCGATGCAGTTCCTGGGCGACGAGGAGACCGTCAAGAAGGCCATCGAAGCTGTCGCTGCCCAGGGCAAGGCCAAGTAAACTCAAGTCCCACCTCAAAAGACCCAGAATATTCAGGCACAAGAGGCGAACGTTGATTCGTTCCTTAAATCACACAATCCCAATTTCGATTAGATGTTGTTGTTTCCCGTAGCATAAAATCGTTAATCCTCCTACTACTACTAAAGTTAATAAATAATTTATTATAACACAAATGTAATTTAATGTGAATTGAAACACACTATGTGTTTATATATTGTATATATTTGCCCTTGAACTGAACTCTACAATTTGATAATGGCAATCTTTACTTGCGCTTCTTCTTGCCATCCTTGGCCAACTCCAGTCCCAGAATACACTTGGGCGGCACCTTATACGTCTCTGTTAGCAGCGTGTAGATGAATCGAATCTGGTTGCCCTGCACCTGGAGCTGTTCGTGTTTCTGATGTGGTAGTTTTACAATCGTTGTGCTGGCAGCAGCTCCTTGCTTGCAGAGCTTAATCAGCTCGGCCATGATGATGCCATAGGCTTCAATGTTGCTGACCAACGTCACCTTCTTGTTGCCAGAACGGGTGGCCAGTGACATTTGGATTTGCGGCTTGCCACTGACATCTTTGCCGCTACACATCTGATAGGAGTGTTCCATTTTGCTGGATATCAATGAAGTCAGCTCACTCAGGGATCTCTCCTGCTCGCCGCACAGCTCCAGCAGCACCTCGTCAGGCTTCACTAGTTTCGTCAGCGGATGAATCTGCGCATGTTTGCTGATATACTCTCGTACGATCTTCTTGATCTGGGCTACGGGAATGCCCTCGCCTCGCTTGAAGTTCATCTTCGTGAAGAAGGCAGCTGTTTCGTCCGTCACAATGTACATCTCCTTGAGCTCGGAGTGGAATAAGGGCGTCTCGGTGGAGGCACCATTGGAATCAGCTGACTTTACATCGGTAATGAAGTTGACAAGTTCAGGATGTTCCAGATCCACAGAAATGATCTTGTCAACGCCCTTGGTTTCCTCGCGGACAACCACGAAACCCTGGTCCACCATTTCGGCCAGGAAGTTGGACAGCTTCTTGTACTTGGTCTTCTTTAAATCAATCTGCTCCGACGCCTCCGTCACAACATAGAGACGATAGAAATTGCTCGTAAGGAGCGGCAGTTGTAGCTTCTTGCCATTGTTCTTGAGAGCAGCCAGGAAAGCGTTCTTGAGTACAGATTCAGGTCTTGGCTCATTGGATAGTGGCGTCTGATTCTCTGCTACGGCATCATTATCGTCTTCCAGAGATAGCGCAGCTGTAGTAGTTTCCACTTCATTTGTTTCCAATGTAGGTTGAGGCATCTCCAATTGCTCTGACTGCTGTGGTTTCTGATTTTTGCTCGGATGAACCGTGGCGCCCAGTGCGGGAAAATCGTCAGTCGTGAGAGCCTTCGTCTTCGCTGACGGTATTTGCTGCAACATGCTAGGCTCATGTGACCACAGTTTGTCACCAAAGAGATGCAATATTTTCACAGCTACACCATGTCCACCACTCATGTAGAGATCATCGCTGGAACGCGCCAACTGACCCACCGCAACAGCGGAACTATTATTCGTTAAATTAATGGCCACTGAAAAAGAAGATATTCAATTGGATTCAAATCAAAGAATTCAGCACCTACTTAACTGATCCTTCTTGAAATGGCCATACATGTTCAGCCCCACGCCCAGAGGCACCACGCCGGGCAGCATCAGATCAGCTCCATTTGTCAGCTTGGGCAGCACTCCTTCGTGTGTGGTGAAATAGGGCAGAATGTCGTGTGTGGTCCACAAGGCGTACAGTGTAGGCACCAGCTTGCCACCATCCAGTTCGAAGAACATCGGTTGCTTGTCGACGCAGTAAACAACGGTCGGAGTCCCGCCATGTGTGAGAATTTTCAGCTGCGTCACATTTGCCTTGGCTGGCAATATGTTTTCCAGGGAAATGTGCGGAAAGGCCAGCTCTAATCTGGCGCGTAGTTTTTTAGTTTCAGATCCTTTTAGGGCGGCACTGCTTTTCAGTCGATATGGTTTTAAAAACATAATGGAAATTGTGCTGTGGATTTGATAAATAAGGCCTAACAAATAAATGCTAAAAGATTAATTCACAATAAACACGCTACGATGCGCATTCAGAAATCAGCTGTTTGCTGTTTGAACCCAGTTGCGAATTTGCTTAGAAGGTACTCCATACCGGAGTACGTGAGGGAATTTCAGGTAAAAATTGAGGTGAAAACTTTTTTTTGATTCAAACGACGCCATTTTATTGAACAATTCATATGTAATGTGTGTGTGTATGTTAATGTAACAAAACATAATACGCCTACAAACAGCACTCAAATATTAAACTAGAAAAATATAAATGAGTTCTCTTGACATTCTGTTCGTTAGCATTTGTACGATATTTCCCCCATAAAATCATTCCCAGCCCAACTCTTGGTACATCTTAATCGGAGTCGGAATCAGGCTCGAAATTATTGGAGGTCAGGGCTGCTGGTGGATCATAGATATGTAGTTGCTTGCGCCAGATTTTCACTAAGCCGTCAAATGCTCTACGGCTGTACTTGCCAAACTTATTCGGGGTACGCGGATGCTCTTGAGTACGTGTATCCTTCGGCACCATCTCAAGGTATCTCACATAGGCAGAAGTATTTTTACCGTAATCGATTTGCTTCTGGCGTCGAGAGAGCACTGCCGGATCTGCCTCTGTATATGATCCTGACGATGTCGACGAGGTGTGACTATTGTGGCGCAAACGCTTCTGTTGCTTGTGTCCATTGTGCGTAGTCTTTGGTTCGACATTGGTTGACGATGATTCGCTACTTTGAGGGCTGCTGGAGCGACTGTGCTCGTTGTTCATTATTCTTGTAGGCGGCGTCTGTGAATGCCTACGCTTGAAAGGCGTCTTCAACTTTTCCTCCTTGACGAGACGCTCAAACTTTTCTTCATTGTTGCCATCGAGAAATTCGAATGCCATCTCACGTTTGTTTTGACCGCAATTACTTCCTCCACTAGTATTAAGTGATGATGAGGTCTAAAAAATATGTTTTTTTATATGAGATATATATTTTAAACTAATCTTAAACACTCAATTACCTCGTCGCTCTGTCCTAGTTCGGCACGAACTTCCTGAGCCCAACTCTTCATGGGCTTCACATCCATTGAGACCGTGGAGGAAGCGGAGGAATTCAAGCTACTTGAACCTTTAATTGGAGATCCCATAGTCATTGATATAACCTGATCTTCACACATCATATTTTGGTTACTTGACTATACGAAGGGTTAACAGAGAATCAAGGTATGCGAGAGGCCGACAAAATTTGTATTGTGTTGTGCTGTGTGTTGCTTGTAGTTGCAATTCGCGCGTTTTTGTTGCTGCGATGCTGTGCGATGTTCATCGATTTATTGAACTAGTTCGATAAATTCGCAGAGACAGCTGTTCTTTTTTATTTATAGTACCGATTTCTACAAAACACATTCAGTTGAGAAATAAGATTTTATTTAATAAAAAGATATTACATCCACGATATTATATTTTAGAATCTTTTTGGAAGAAAATGATTTCAGTATTTTGCTTGAGAATTTAATATGGTTAACTCTCTTGCAAGGAATCGAATATGTGTTGCCATACTGTCTAAATTACAAGGTATACCAACACTGAAACGTTGCCAATTTTTGGATACAAACATCGCATTGTGCAACACTACAGTGATTGGTGATTTAGCGTTTTTTCGGCATAAAGAAAATCAGAGAAATATTGAAAGGTGCAATTGTTGGTTAGTACTATAAAATATTGTATATCAGTTCTTTAGTTAACTTGAATAAATGTCAAATTAGTTGATATCTTTCAAACACTTTTATAGATATTATTATTATTGGAAGAAAACAACAGTGAAAAATGAGTCTCACATCCGCCGCGGGGATAATATCCCTCCTCGATGAACCGATGCCCGATCTCAAGGTGTTTGCCTTGAAGAAGCTGGATAACATTGTCGATGAGTTCTGGCCAGAGATATCTGAGTCCATTGAGAAAATTGAGATGCTGCATGAGGACAGAGGTTTCCCTGAAAACAAACTAGCTGGCATGGTTGCGTCCAAGGTGTTTTATCATCTTGGCTCATTCGAGGATGCCCTCACATATGCCCTGGGTGCTGGAGACCTCTTTGACGTGAATGCTCGCAATGAGTATACGGAGACAATCATTGCCAAATGCATTGATTTCTATATTGCGCAACGTATTGACTTCATCGAGAATCCCAAGGAAGCTAAGCCCGTCGATGAACGCCTTGAGGGGATTGTGAATCGCATGATTCAGCGTTGCCTGGACGACAATCAGTTCCGCCAGGCTCTTGGTATTGCACTTGAGACTCGTCGCATGGACATATTCGAGGTCTCCATCATGAAATCTGACGATGTGCGGGGTATGCTGGCCTATGCCTACAATGTGACCATGTCCCTGCTGCAGAATCGGGGCTTCCGCAACCAAGTTCTCCGATGCTTAGTCGGACTCTACCGGGATCTGGGTGTGCCCGACTATGTGAACATGTGCCAGTGTTTGATCTTCTTGGAGGATCCCCTGGCTGTCGCTGAGATGCTCGATAAACTAACCCGCTCTTCTGTGGAGGCCAACAATTTGATGGCCTATCAAATCGCCTTTGATCTGTATGAATCGGCGACGCAAGAGTTCTTGGGAAATGTATTGCAGGCTCTTAAGAATACTGCCCCCATTCCAACAGCGTTGCCCAGCACCTTCAAGCCACAGGGCACCTCAGCTCCTGCCGCCAGCGATGGACAGGCCTCGGCTGAGTCCCCAAGTGAAGACATCGCAGACAAAGAAGGTAAACAACATTCATCAGCATATCTTCTTAAATCTTAAATATTTTTAAAAAATTGTAGGTGATGTTAAAATAGAGCGAACGATTGACTCGCTAAACGATATGGAGAAGCTTCATCAGAAGAATATTGAGAAGCTCATATCCATTCTGTCCGGCGAAGTGTCCATTGATCTGCAGCTGCAGTTCCTCATCCGCAGCAACCACGCTGACTTGCAGATTCTACGTGGCACAAAGGAAGCAGTTCGCGTCTCTGTCTGCCACACAGCCACCGTCATTGCGAATGCATTCATGCACAGCGGCACCACCTCCGATCAGTTCCTGCGCGACAATCTGGATTGGTTGGCTCGGGCCACGAATTGGGCCAAGTTGACGGCGACCGCTTCTCTGGGTGTGATTCATCGTGGTCATGAAAAGGATTCGCTGGCATTGATGCAGAGCTATCTGCCGAAAGAAGCTGGACCCAGCTCTGGCTACTCCGAGGGCGGTGCACTCTACGCCTTGGGCCTCATTCATGCCAACCATGGAGCCAATATCATCGACTACTTGTTGCAGCAGCTAAAGGATGCACAGAACGAAAATGTGCGCCATGGTGGCTGCCTTGGCTTGGGTCTAGCTGGCATGGGCACCCATCGCCAAGATCTGTATGAGCAGCTCAAGTTCAACTTGTATCAGGATGATGCGGTTACAGGCGAAGCGGCTGGTATTGCCATGGGCATGGTCATGTTGGGCTCCAAGAATGCTCAGGCCATCGAGGACATGGTTTCGTATGCCCAAGAAACGCAGCATGAAAAGATTCTGCGTGGCCTAGCCGTTGGCATCTCGTTGACCATGTTTTCGCGTCTGGAGGAGGCCGATCCTCTAGTCACCAGCCTCTCAACCGACAAGGATCCCGTGCTGCGTCGTTCCGGCATGTATACTCTGGCCATGGCCTACAACGGAACTGGCAGCAACAAGGCCATACGTAAATTGCTGCATGTCGCCGTGTCGGATGTCAATGACGATGTGCGTCGCGCTGCTGTAACTGCCATTGGCTTCATCTTGTTCCGTACTCCGGAGCAGTGCCCATCGGTGGTCAGCTTGCTTGCCGAATCCTATAACCCACATGTGCGTTATGGTGCTGCTATGGCATTGGGTATTGCCTGTGCCGGTACCGGTCTACGTGAGGCAATTGCCTTGTTGGAGCCAATGGTCAAGTTTGATCCAGTAAATTTTGTGCGTCAAGGTGCCCTCATCGCCTCGGCCATGATACTCATCCAGCACACGGATTTGAGCTGCCCCAAGAGCACATTCTTCCGCCAGCTATACGCTGAAGTCATTAGCAACAAGCACGAGGATGTTATGGCCAAATATGGAGCCATCTTGGCTCAAGGTATGAGGCTCCCAAAATTAGTTGGATTTTATTTAACAAATTGTTGTTTCTTTAATAGGTATCATTGATGCTGGTGGTCGCAATGCCACTCTCTCCCTGCAATCCCGTACTGGACACACCAACCTTCAAGCAGTTGTCGGCATGTTGGCCTTCACCCAGTACTGGTATTGGTTCCCACTGGCACACACGCTTTCACTGGCGTTTACCCCCACTTGTGTTATTGGTCTGAACTCAGATCTGAAGATGCCCAAGATGGAATACAGATCGGCGGCGAAGCCATCTCTCTATGCTTATCCGGCTCCTTTGGAGGAAAAGAAGAGCGAGGAGCGTGAGAAGGTGGCAACAGCCGTGCTTTCGATAGCTGCTCGCCAGAAGAGGCGCGAGAATGCAGACAGCAAGAAGGAGGACGAAAAGATGGATGTCGATGATGATAGCAAGGAAAGTGCAGCTGCCGGCAGCAAAAAGGAAGATGAGAAAATGGAGACTGTCGTTAAGTCTGAAGAGAAACCAGCTGCTGAAGAGTCCAAGACTAAGAAGAAGGATGACAAGGAGAAAGAAAAGAAGAAGGATGATGAGAAAGAGGCCACCACCAGCGCAACTGCAGAGAAGGAAAAGGAAAAAGAGAAGAAGGATAAAAAGGAGCCCGAACCAAATTTCGAAATTGTTCAGAATCCCGCTCGTATTCTTCGTCAGCAGCTTAAGGTGCTTAGCGTCGTTGATGGACAGTCCTATGAGCCCATGAAGGATGTCACAATAGGCGGCATCATTGTGTTCCAGCACACTGGCAAAGCTGAGGAACAGGAACTGGTCGAACCGGTGGCCGCCTTTGGTCCAATGAATGATGATGAGAAGGAGCCTGAGCCACCAGAGCCATTCGAATACATTGAGGATTAAATGGGCATGTTGTTCGTCATTATCTAAGTTCTGATTTTCAATAGTGAAGAGATCTTTATATATATGAAGAATGTATTTTTCACCAAAATTTACTAAACACAAATTTCAACAAATATGCAGAGTTAATGCTAATTCATAACTAAACATAATAAATATTCATCAATCATGATGTAAAATACATATGTGGTGTCTGAATGTTTTTATTTACACGAGATTATGTTTGGGTTTACCTATAGTATGAACAAGTTATTAAACCTAAAGCTATACAAAATTTCTTATTATGCGAAATTATTGAATCTTATCTTACAAGCAGTGCAATCTCGAACAACACTAGCATCATCTTCATACTCTCCAATTGATATAATTTTAAAAGCTCAACAGAATGCATACTATTTCACAATACAGAGCAATTATTCGCGCTCATTTTTTTCAATTTACATCCATCCATGCTTAGCAAACAAACAACAAAAAACATATAAAAAAGTTTAAACAGTAGTCGAGTTTGACCTACCCTTTCTTTTATGTTCTTGAACGTAGCTATTGTGCGGAATTTTAAAGCAATGTCGTGTTTGATTAATCGATAATTATTTTCGATAAGTTATTTTTATCGACTCAACAGACATCGATTTTATTGCATCTTTTATTTATCTGTATCGTGATGAGTAGCAAAATCAATGTACTCAGTGGCAAACAAAGAGTAGGAAAATCAGCTGCGACGCATTCCAACTAATTCTCTCTCATAAAAAGTATTGTGCGCTCGCTCTCGCTTGCTGTGTCTCTCTTTGTCGTGCTTTGTATAAAAGCTTTCTTTGATTGTTGCTCTCACTGATTTTGTCAGAGTCATTTCACAAGTCGGGCTGAACGGACGTATGCCGCGGTCGACCGGCTTCCCCATATTGCATATTATTCATTGGAGTTCTCTTTGTAATAATTGTGTATTAAAAAGAATTACTTGTTAATTAAACAAATTGTGTGTGCGTGTGATTGTTGTCGTTCTGTGTAATTTACGCGGTACAACAAATCAAGTTTCAATCGTAATTTGCATTCTACTTGATTGTTGCCAGGTCAATAGCAGCAACTAACAGTTATTTTGGTTCGCCTGTGAACCGAGGAGTGGCGGCGTCTGACCTCGGGCCTAAGGAATTTGAAGGCGTCGTTTATTATTTTGCGTACATTTTGTTCAATTTTAATTTATTTCTTCTGCTACTGTGTGCATACTAATCTCGTGAACCCAGGGTCGGGGACCCCCGCTATTGCGCCTCAAATACAAATTCAAATCTCCAACTACAACCACAAGGGTTAACGGAAAAGTGATAATTGTGCTTAAATAATTAATTAATATTATGAATCGTACCAGAAGGAAAATTGTACGACCAAAGAATCCCCACTCAAGTGCCAATGCATTCTCACGATGGAGTTTTTGGTAAGATTTCACAATTGCCTCTCGCTATATTCATATAGATATGTATGTATGTACATCTACGTATATAGCTGTAAGCTCAACACTAACGGTACATTATGTATTCACATTGTGAATTCGTTAGCACGTGTCACAATCTACTAGACATTAATATAAATGTATGTACATGCATGCATATATATATATGTATATATTTATGAACTTATTTATATGTACATAGACAATAAATTAATGTACAAATATATATGCACATATGTTGTTAGAAAACTTTAGTTATTATCCGATTGCCCAGATCAATATTTATTTTATCGGACAGAATTCTATGAAATATTGGTAATTTATATAGTTTATAACATTAATATTAGGTGTCGCCAGCTGTATCGTGGCTATAGTCTTATCAACAAAATTATGTACAGTTACTTGCACAGTGGGTAGGAAAAGTGTTACCACGATCAAAGTTTAATAAGTAAGTGGAGATAAAAACTGAAATCAGATTTATACTTTGTCATATGAAGAATCGCTTTTGTTGCACACTGTATATAAGATATCATTTAGTCATGGAGACATTGTACATTCAATTTTTGTATACATGATACTATTTTTTTTGTAGATTAGGAATTGCGATCTATTATTTATTACACGATGCGACGTGGAACCATATTTTCTTTGTATAAAGCATGGCCACACTTCCTAGTATAATGATGATAAAGTGTGCAAACCCTTGAGTTTCGTTTGCGATAAATCGGCATTAATCTTAATGATGCGTTGTATAAAACTAGTAGACTCTTTAAAATGTAAACAGAATGAATTAACTAAATTGCTATTATACAACTGATAACTACTAATATTTGGCTATATTACAGGTGGATGCGAGATTTGTTCAAGCGCGGTCTACAAGGTCCTCTCACAGATGAGGAGTTGTATCAGCATCGGAAGTCATTAGACAGTGAGCGTGTAACGAATCTTTTTAGCGATTTGTGGGATGATGAACTTAAGCGAAGTAATCCTAGTGTAATCCGTGTGATATGGCGGGCTTATGGTGCTATTTTACTGCCTCTTGGCTTATTTTATTCCATTATGGAGAGCTGCTGCCGGTATTGTAACATACATTAGATAATCTGAAAATTGCTTAGCTAACGTTATTTCAACTTTTAGATCTCTAATGCCTTTGTGCTTGGGCGGACTGGTCGGTTACTTTGCGACGAATCAGACAACCATAACAGTAGAGGATGCGTACATCAATGCATTGGGCATTGTCATCTGCATGCTGGTGCCTGTGGTGACCTTCCATTCGTTTATATTTTACATCTTTCAAATCGGCACCAAGCTTCGACTGGCATTCTCGGGTCTCATCTATCGCAAGTGCCTGGAGGTGTCCAAGAGCAGCAGCAATGATGGGTTGCGTGCTCGCGCTATAAACATATTGTCCAATGATTTGGGCAGATTCGATGTTGCACTCTGTTTCCTGCACGATACATGGAAGGGACCCATGGAATCGCTGATAATTGGTTACCTCATGTATCGCGAGATTGGTGTGTCGGCTGTCATTGGTGTGTCTTTCATGCTCAGCTTCATTCCCCTGCAGGCGTGGACTGCCAAGAAGGCCGCCTATTTCCGCGAGAAGACTGCGGAACGTACTGACTCGCGAGTGAAGCTGATGAATGAGATCATTCAGGGTATTCAGGTGATCAAAATGTATGCCTGGG
The DNA here is from genome assembly GCA_018150725.1 of Drosophila quadrilineata. NCBI lineage: Eukaryota > Metazoa > Arthropoda > Insecta > Diptera > Drosophilidae > Drosophila > Drosophila quadrilineata. The sequence continues at coordinate 729,862 of JAECWN010000356.1, forward strand.
AGAAGTCGTTTGCCCGAATTGTGGCCGATGTGAGGCTCAAGGAGGTGAAGGCAATTCGCGGCACCAACTACATTCATGCTGCACTTAGTTGTACCTCAATGATATCCCCACTTTCCGTGTTTCTCGCCTTATGCTCATATGTTTATTTTGGAGATGCCTTGACTGCCCAAAAGGTGTACACTGTGTCATCATACTTCAACATCTTGAACGAGTCCATGGTGCACTTCTGGCCCCTCTCGATTACCTTCATTGCAGAGGCATTGGTTTCGGCCAAACGTTGCAAGGAGTTTCTGCTGGACGGAATTAAGGCTGGATCCCCAGTTAATCTCGAGACTGATACAGTCAAATCCAAGGTCAAGAAACGTCTGACCGATGAGGATAAACAAAAGAATGTAGAGCTAAATGGATCACTGCTTAGCAATGGCCACACGCAAGCTCCGCACATCAAACATAATCGGATGAGAGATTACAGCCCTGAGGCAAATAGGAAGTGTGTGATCCTGAAGAATGTGTCGGCATCATGGAGTTCCATTGATGGACAATCAAATTGTGCCATTGAGAACTTTAGCACAGATATTCAGGATGGTAAATTGACAGCAGTGGTGGGTGCAGTTGGAGCTGGTAAATCGAGTTTCCTCAATGTGCTCTTGGGTGAAGTGGGAATCATACAGGGTGAGGCCTTTGTCCATGGAAAAATTTCATATGCCTCGCAGGAACCCTGGGTATTTGAGGGCACAATACGAGATAATATTGTGTTCGTGGAGGATTACAATGAACGGCGCTACAAAAGGGTTATTAAGGTGTGCGGTTTGGAACGAGATCTGGAGCTGTTGCCCAGGGGTGATCTGACTGTGGTCGGAGAACGTGGTGTCAGTTTGAGTGGTGGTCAGAAGGCACGCATTAATTTGGCCCGAGCAGTTTATCGCAAGGCAGACATCTATCTGTTAGACGATCCTCTCTCCGCTGTAGACACCCATGTGGGCAAACACATCTTTGAGAAGTGTATACGCGACTTCCTCTCCAATAAGATACGCATACTGGTCACACATCAGGTGCAGTACTTGTTCGATGTGGAGCATCTGATACTGATGTCTGCCGGCAAGGTTGCTGCCCAAGGAAGCTACCAGGACTTGCAGCGATCGGGTCAATTTCAATTTATGGAACCCAACCATGATGAAAGTGGTATTGATACGCACAGCATCAGCAGTCATATGTCACGCAGCGATTCGGAGAAGAGTATGGAACACCATCAGCACAATCAGTTACTTAAACCCGATGAAACCGTAGAGGAGGTCAATCAGGAGCAGCAGTTTGTGGGTGCAGTAAAGTTTGGGGTCTATGCCTCCTACTTCAAGGCGCTGGAAAGCACATTCCTGCTTTGTCTCATCATGGTGATGTTTGTTTGTGCCAGGGTGATGCTGACAGGAGTCGATTACTTTCTGTCCCGCTGGTGAGTGAATTGTAATAAATTAGTATGTATATGTTTTATTCATAATACTTATTTTCAGGGTCATTTGGGAGGAACACATTGCCCTTAATAACACAAAAATCGAAACTGGTTTCATTTCAAATGATACCACAAATGAGACCACAACGAGTTATCCGTTGACGAACGAGGCAGAGACCCGGCAAGAGCTGGTCATATTCTATGCTGTTATTTTAACATCCACTCTCATCGTTTATCTTATGCGCACCTTTGGCTACTTTAAGATGTGCTTACGCATATCCTTACGTCTTCACGATCGCCTCTTCCGAGGCATCACTCGGGCAACCATGTATTTCTTTAATACGAATTCATCGGGTCGTATACTTAATCGCTTCGCCAAGGATATACGCACTGTGGACACAGATTTGCCCAGGACATTGCTGGATTGCATTTCGGTAAAGTCTAGATTGCAAATCTCTACAAAGTTTGACACTTATATATTTTTGTTCTCTTGCAGTTTGCTATTGATTCCTCCGGCGTATTGATCATCGTCGCCATTGCCAATTATTGGCTGCTGGTTCCAGCTGCTGTACTTGTCATAGTCCTGGCATGCATTCGTTATCTGTATATCAATACAAGTCGGAGTGTTAAACGGCTCGAGGGCATATGTAAGCAAAATTAACACATCAAATATGTTCCTTCCGTACTTATAAATATACTTTTTTTCTTTTCAGCTCGCAGTCCCATCTATTCGCTAACGAATCAAACGTTCCAAGGTCTAACAACTGTGCGCGCTCTCGAAGCTCAAAAGTCTATGGAGCATGAGTTCCACGAGTATCAGAATGCCAACACTTCTGCCTGGTTCCTGTTCCTCTCGTGCACTCGTGCCTTCGCCCTGTGGTCGGATCTCTTGTGTATTGGCTATATGACAGCAGTAACATTCAGTTTCCTCATACTACGTAACGAATTCAACAGCGGAGATGTTGGCCTGGCCATTTTGCACAGTACCACGATGACCGGTATGTGCCAGTGGGGCATGCGACAAACGGCTGAGCTGGAGAATGAAATGACAAGTGTTGAGCGTGTATTGGAGTACACAGAACAGCCATTGGAGCCGTCCTTGGAGACGGAGGAGAAGTTCAAGCCGAAGGTGGAGTGGCCCAGCAAGGGACGCATTGAATTTATCAATTTTAAGTTGAGATACTCGATCAAAGAGGCGCCTGTGTTGCGGGATCTTAACTTCACGATAGAGTCACGCGAGAAAATTGGCATCGTTGGACGAACCGGAGCTGGCAAGTCCTCCATCATTCAGTCCATCTTCCGTTTGGCTTGCAACGAGGGCATGATTCGCATTGATGACATCGACATTGAGCATATTGGACTGCACGATTTGCGAAGTCGTATTTCGATTATTCCACAAGATCCAGTGTTGTTTTCGGGCACCCTACGCTACAATCTAGATCCCATGGATGAACGCACCGACGAGGAAATGTGGAAAGCTCTAGGAGATGTCGAACTGCGATCGTATGTGTCCACCTTGATTGGAGGTCTCAACTGCCGCATGTACGACGGTGGCTCCAATTTCAGCGTGGGTCAGCGACAACAAGTTTGCTTGGCTCGTGCCATACTACGTAACAACCGTATACTGATACTGGACGAGGCCACGGCCAATGTGGACCCAGAGTAAGTTTTACAGCTAGTGCTGATTACGCATAGATAGAGCTATAGATAACGACGTCATTAATATATTATTGTTTCATTGTTGTCATTACAGAACTGACAAGCTCATTCAGCAGACGATAAGATCAAAGTTTGCCAACTGCACGGTACTCACAATCGCCCATCGATTACATACGGTTATGGATTCGGATCGCGTGCTAGTCATGGATGCAGGAGAAGCCCGCGAGCTGGGTCACCCCTATGAGCTACTGCAGCGACCAGATGGATACCTCCGTCAATTAGTAGACCATACAGGCTCTGCCACGGCATATGCTCTGCAGCAGGCAGCAGAGGAGAGTTACAGCAAGAGATTACTAGATAAAGAGGCATCTGCTCCGCAGGACAAACTTGAAGAGCACAAGGAGTAATAGCACAATAGGGAAGATATACGCGCAATTATAGAACTGAGTTAATATACAGAAGAAGAATATATAGCTAGAAATTTTATAATCCGTATCAATCTGTAGATAAAAGCGTGGCTCAGTATTAACAAGTTACTTAACATTTCAGGCGAATTTATGAAATTACTGTAATTTATATAAATTGTAAACAATTTAGGACAACCCATAGTCGGTATGTAACTTAAGTAATTATAAGCATAAGAGGATCATTTTGTACTTAACTTCAACTTTGATGTTTCGTTGTTATTTATATATTTTGTCAGGTCTGTACAAACTTGTGAATCTTTAATTGTAAATTAGCGTGATTCATAGATAACTTGGTACTTAACCAAAACAAGAATTTCATAATTTCTCTACTTAAATATTGCCTCTGCTATGTCTTCATAAATGTATATATAATAAGTAGAACTCGAAAGCAATTTTGCCAACATCGAAGGATAAATCAAATCGCCCAGCGCAATTATTTTTATATACAGTATATTAGTCTGTATACTACAGAAACTACTACATATATAAATAATGTATAATATAGTGTTATGACAGTGTACTTAACTGCACTCTCGTGTACAAAATCTCAATAAAGTGCCTGAAAATAATTATACCAAAAATAGTATTAATAAGTTATTAATAATTAAAAAAAGCCAATAGTTTTATTTCAATAAGTGTTTCCCCGATAAGCATCTTATTCTGGAACTATATAATTATTTGTAAAAAAACCCTCTCTTAAGTGGTATGAACTAAAATCAAAATTGTCAATTGCTAATCAGTCTAATAATTAACGTTAAAAATGCTGATTAAACCACAGAACACAATCAAAGGCAGCAATCTCGACTAAAAGATACCATGTGTTTGGGGCTAAAGTCCCCAAAATTATTCAATATTTTACTATAGGAAATTACATTCGATTTGAAGTACCTTATCCGGTTTCGCAGCGTAGCATAGACTTTTTGCAGATACTGTAGAGAGTACATGAATTAGTCATTAAAACTAGATAATTATATTTTGGCTATTTCATTATTTCGGCCCGGTCATTCTCCATTTTTGATACCATGGCCGCGAGCTGTGGTTTCAACTGCTACTGCTACATCGATGATGGTTTGCTGTCAAGAGGCATTAAGATAAAATGGGCTGTGCTCTTCAGGTGGTGCGATAGGGCTGCCGCGGATCATTGATTTATAGCGATGATTCGGAAACGAAGCGCGACATTTTTGTTAAAAATCAAACGATTCTTGCAACCAGCAAATCAGTTACGAGCGAACCCGCAAAGTCGGCGGTCACTTGCGGATGATTCTTAACGGGACGTCGCCTAAAGGATCTGTCGGATATACATATACGTTTAGAGAATATAATTTTAAGACTCGTGTGAATGACGCGATAAAATAATGAACGCGTTGAAAAAGGAAGCCAAACCAAATCCAGTGCTAAAAGCAAATTTCTTCTCAAAATGGTTCTTTATGTGAGTGCAATAAATCTCAGTTGGTAAAGTCTCAAGATAGCCTGAAGTGTAAACCATAAATTTCAAGAATCAAATAACACTAAACTATATTCATATACTATGAAATTCAGAACGGTGCGTATACGTAATTTTGTGGGTGAATTGAAAGTTAATGAAACTCGACGGACACTATCCCGGGAGCCCCTGGCTTGATAAGATAAATTTGAAGACCAAATCGTGCCAGATTTATAACACTTGTCAAACCTGATTTAATAAGAAGGTGGTTAATATTGAGGAAAAGATGTTTTGAGGAAACTCGGTCAAAAATAGCTGAAATTGAATTTTGCCGACATGACTTAAATTTTGATGCAGAAAAATCCACTTAGAAATACATATATAATAAAATCTAACTGAATATATGTATATTAAAATAATTAAATTCAAATTTCAGTTAATTTAAAAAGTGCGAGTGAAGAAATTTATTTTAAATTTATCAATCACAGTTTTGATTGATTCCACATGGGTTTGCTTTATACTCTCTGATTAACTTCATGTTCTTTTTTTGCCAATATCTGTAACCCCAGCTGGACACGGGAGATTCTGCGTAAGGGTTATGGGAAATACGTGGAACCATCGGATTTGTATGATCATGTGCCTAGTTTGGATAGCAGAGAAGTATCGCACTTCTTGGTGGAACACTGGGAGCGCGAGCTGAGGCGTTCCAAGCCCAGCGTGCTGCACATGATCTTCAAGGCCTACGGCGCCAGTTTTGTTCCCATCTGTGTGCTGTACTCTCTTTTAGAAATACTGATGCAGTAAGTTTCCATATGGTATTCGATGGGATTTTCTAAGATGCATAGTTCCACATCTTTTATAGTACTCTGCAGCCTCTGCTGTTGGGCCAATTGGTGTCCTTCTTCTCAGAGACCACTGATGACATATCCAAGGAATCAGCTTATCTGTATGCCATGGGCGTAGTATTATGCTCTCTGGTGTCGGCACTTTGTTACCATCCCTTCATGTTCCACTTGTTCCAGCTGGGCGCCCGCGTGAGATTGGCCTGCGCTGGCCTCGTCTACAGGAAATCCTTGAGGGTCTCAATAGCTGCGGATAATAGTGGCATCAGTGGATACGCCATTGCCATCATGGCCACCGATCTGCCGCAGTTCAACGAGACGTTTTATTTCTTCCATGAACTTTGGAAGGGTCCTGTGGAAGGTGTGATCTTTGGCTACATCATCTACGAAGTGATCGGCTGGCCAGCCCTGGTGGGCATAGCCTCCATTGTAGTGTTCATCCCTCTGCAAGTGTGGGCGGCGAAGGCAGCGGCCAGATTCAAGCGGCTCTCGGCGGAATATGGCGACGAGCGGGTGAAACTGATGAACGAGATCATCTCGGCGATGCAAGTGATCAAGATGTATGCCTGGGAGAAATCCTTTGCCAAGCTCATTGCACGCGTGCGCAAGAAAGAGATGGGTGCCATACGTGGCTCCATGTATGTGTATGCTGCCCTCCAGTGCACCGACATGATCTCGAAGCTATCGCTCTTTCTGTGCCTGATCACTTACGTGTATACTGGAGACATTGTGACCGCCAAGAAGGTGTTCATAGTGTCCAGCTACTATGATCATCTGAATCACTCTCTGCTGCATCTTTGGCCTCTAGCCATCAACACTTGGGCGGAGACTTTTGTGGTTGCTCGACGCGTTCTGGATTTCCTGCTGCAGCATGAGGATCCAGCTGACGGCGGTGTGGCCAACTTCAATGATGTGGATGACGATCTGCAGCACGGCAACTTCTTTGGCCGCATTCACAACCCGTTGGCCTTCCGTAAGAGCGTCACACTCAGTCACCTGACTGCCAGTTGGGATCCGGCCAAGCAGGAGAAGCGACAGCGGCATCTGGAGGACATCACCTTTCAGGTGGAGGAGGAACAATTTGTGGGCATTGTCGGTACAGTGGGTGCCGGTAAGAGTACTCTGTTGGCGGCTTTGCTGGGTGAACTGGACATCATCAGTGGCAACGTAGAACTGAATGGCGTCATCAGCTATGCTCCACAGGAACCCTGGCTGAACCGCTGCAGCCTGCGAGATAACATACTCTTCATGGAGCCCTACGATGAGCAGCGCTACAAGGATGTGCTGCGTGTTTGCTTGCTGGAAAAGGACATCGATCAGCTTCCGCAGGGCGATGCTACCATCGTGGGTGAGTCCGGAGCCAGTCTGAGTGGTGGCCAAAAAGCTAGGGTAAGTCTGGCACGAGCCGTTTATCGTAAGGCAGACATCTACCTCTTGGACGATCCGCTCTCGGCAGTGGACTCTCATGTGAGCAGTCTGCTGCTGCAGCGTTGCCTCAACGAGTTCCTCAGCGACAAGATACGCATCCTGGTCACACATCGTGTGATGCTGCTCCGCCATGCTGACCACATGGTCCTGATTGAGGGCGGCCGCGCCTCCATTCAGGGCAGGTACGAGTCGCTGAAGAAGCTCATACGATTCCGCATGTCCGTGGCGAATGACAGCGAGGTGGCCAAGCTGCGTGCCGTGCGCACCGACAGCATCTTCGAGGATGTGCAACAGCGGGAGCCACTTAACCAGCAGCAACTGCAGCTGCTGCAGGACGAGAGCGATCAACGCCACAAGGAGCAGCAGTTGCTGGGATCGGTCAAGCTCAGCACCTACAAGGCATACTTCGCCATGATGGGTATTCCAGCCGTGGTGCTGCTCATCCTCTTCGTCTTCATCGTGGCCCGTGGCTCAGAGGCTGTCATGGACATATTCCTGTCCAAATGGTGGGTAGATCAATAGGCCACAACATACGAAATTCCAATATTTGTTTTTCATAGGGCCACTTGGGAGGAAACCCAACCGGATGAGCATGAGCCACCCATAGAGCGTCGCAAGATTCGCACACGTTTGGTCACCCTGTATGCCGTGCTCATCGTGAGCACCCTGTTGCTCTACATACTTCGCACCTTTGGCTTCTTTATGATGTGCCTACGCATCTCTTTGCGCATCCACAACTCCCTCTTCCAGGGCATCATACGCGCCAGCATGCAGTTCTTCAACTTGGCCACCTCTGGACGGATACTCAATCGTTTCTCCAGCGATATACTCTCCATCGACATCACTCTGCCCCAATCCATGATGGATTCATTTGAGTTCTTCGTGAATGGACTAGCCGTGCTCATTGTGGTCAGCACCGCCAACTACTGGCTGCTGATTCCCGCTGTCTTGATGATAGGACTGCTCTACTTTGCGAGGAGTCGCTACATAGGTGCCAGCAGGAGTCTCAAGCGCATCGATATCATCTGTGAGTGCAACCCAAAATTTGATACTGAACAAAAAAAACTCAACTTTTCCATTTCCAGCCCGTAGTCCCATTTACTCCCACACGAACTCCACCTTCAGGGGATTAACCACCATACGCGCCATGAATGCCACGAAGCGCCTGGAGCGCGATTTCCACAACTATCAGAATCAGAACACCGCTGCCATCTATATGTTCTCCGGTGTGAATCGTGCCTTTGCCCTGTGGACGGATCTCATCTGTGTTCTCTACATTCTGCTAGTGACCTTCAGTTTTCTGATCTTCGATCGGGGATATTACAGTGGTGATGTGGGTCTGGCAATAACTCAGTCCATGACCCTGGGCATCATCTGTCAGTGGGGCATGCGTCAGACTGTCGAGCTGGAGAACCAGATGACCAGTGTGGAGCGTGTGCTGGAGTACGTACAGATACCACCAGAGCCTTCTTATGAGACGGAGGCCAGTGTCAATCTGCCAGCCAAGTGGCCTGGATCAGGTCAACTGCATTTCCAGGATGTCAGACTCAGATATACTGAGGAGTCACACTATGTGCTGAAGGGACTCAACTTCACTATACATCCCATGGAGAAGATCGGTGTTGTGGGACGCACAGGAGCCGGAAAGTCCTCCATAGTGCAGGCACTCTTTCGGCTGGCCCTCAACGAGGGTCTCATCGAGATCGATGGCTATGATATCGGCAAGCTGGGGTTACACGATCTGCGCAGCCGTATCTCGATTATACCCCAGGACCCGGTGCTGTTCTCGGGCACTCTGCGCTACAACCTGGATCCCTTTGAGCACCAGCAAGATGAGGAATTGTGGCAGGCACTTGAGTCAGTAAAGCTTAAACCGTTTGTGAAAGCGCTGAAGGGAGGACTCAGCTATCGGTTGCACGATGGAGGCGCCAACTTCAGCATGGGTCAGCGACAGTTGATATGTCTAGCTCGGGCTATTCTGAGACACAACAAAATACTCATCATGGACGAGGCGACCGCCAATGTGGACCCAGAGTAGGTTTATTCAAATGACACCTATAGGTGTGGTTGTTAATATTCTCCGATTGCAGCACGGATCAACTCATACAGGAGGCCATACACACCAAGTTCGCCAACTGCACGGTGCTGACCATAGCTCATCGCCTGCATACCGTCATGGACTCGGATCGGGTGCTGGTGCTGGACGCCGGTCGTGTTGTGGAGCTGGGGCATCCGCACATGCTGCTACAGCAGCGCTCAGGGTATCTCTATAGGTTCGTAGAGAAGACGGGAGCGGGCAGTGCCAAGCATCTGCGATACGTGGCCGAGCAGAGTTATCACAAGAGGGTGACGGGCAGGAGGTTGCCAAGTGAGGAAATGGAGCTGCAGCTGGAGGGCAGGTTGAGCGTATTCAAGGGGACCACACTATAACATCAAAATGATCAGTATAAAATACGAGTGGCGCCATCTATGTGTCAGGCCTGGAGCATAGGAAAAGACTGTAGTTTGATTTTGTTTTCTTGTTTTTGTTTTGTTGTAAGTTATGGTAATATAGTTTTTATTATAGTGAACTGATTTTTAAATATAAATCTATATTTGTATATGTATATATATGCACTTTATATGTATAATATACGAAGTTGTTTGTTTTTTGTAGCGTTTCCAACAGGTTTTCTTTGTCTTTTTCATTTTCATTTTCATTTTAATTGTTTTTTAAGGTTTCGAAAAAAAAGCATTTCATATATATATAAGTTGAATGCAATGTCAATTATATATATATATATCATATATCATAAATTACCTAATGGTTAACTTGCGAGCTAGTACATAAGTAATCAAGTAATCCTGGCTACTGTTTGGTTTAATTCATCATACTATATCTACGCTCTCTCCGATCTTGCTAGAATTACGATCGATAGTATAATAGATACATGAGTCACATGAGAAATCTTTCAAGATTTACTATATAGTATATATGCGTACATTAGATGGCATTGATTTGCGATTATGTATATATATTCAAATAGGTATATATATATATTTGATTTTCGAAATTCTGGTATATATATATGTATGTATAAAATTGGTTTTGTTTTTTGGTAGAGTGTAAATGAAATTATCGCATAGATCCTCACAAGACTTTCCATTATCTCTTATTTTCTTTTATTTTCTTTTCCTTTGTGGTATGTAGTTTTGTGTATATAAATAGTAAAGTAAATAAAGCATATCTTGATGTATGTATATAATCTGTTTAAAATATGTTTCTTATGATTTCTGCTTATTTAAAAGTCGCTTAATTTAACTCTGCCTTCAACATTATTTTATTTTTTTTTCGATTTTTTAGTTTGGATGTAAATAGAAAAATCAGTGTTTTTTTTTGAGAATGTTTATTAATCTTACATAGTTTAGATTAAATGTAAATTATGTTAATTATAGTTTTCACTGTGCTTAGAGTTACGTGTTGTCATAAAAAACGGAATTAATCCTTGAAATCCTTCCCCAAATTTCAAAGCTTAAGTCGTTTTTTCTTTACAGTTTATTATTATTAGTATTTTTTTTTTTTTTGGTTTTTTATGTTGTTTTTATTAATTATAATAATTATTTTAGATTTAAATTGATTTGTTTCTTGTGCATTTGTTTTAATGTAAATACGTATATATGTATGTATATATATTTTGATGCCCTAGAAATAAGATTGTTTGATTGCGGTTTAAGAAAAATTCGATGCAATTTGAATAAAATTATTCCCATTATTAGAATTAATTATATTTAGCTAGTTATATGTTTATTTCTGATACAAGCTTCATTTATATAATATCATTCATATTATTGTTGGATTTTTATATATGTTATCCTTTGTTTTGCGGATTCGAGTTATACTTTAGATTAATGCTACTATATGTATGTATATTGTACCTGCCTCATGGGCCATATTTTGTTAAGATTCCTTTCATATTAAGTTAGAGTATTTAAGATATAATTTGATTTAATTTGTTTGTTTAAATATTTTAAACATGTTTTGTATTCTCTTTATTTTTCTCACAGTTAAGCTTCTTTGATTGAGCACAAAAGCAAATGAGAGTTTTCTTCTTTGGGGCTTTGCTGAAACTGAACCGAAAATGATCTTCTTATTATATATGATAAATACCTCTCTATAGTACATCGACTGTGAAATCGAACAGAGATTTAAGGATGGACTTGTGTCCACTCAGCACTGGACACACTAAGAATCTTCCCCTATTATTAATTCGCCCAGTGCTGAACAGCCACAAGTCCTCATCAGGATTATTGTGTGTAATGTGAAGAAATAAGAAAATAAATGATTATTAATTGTAAATGTTTAATATGTAATTTAACTGGAAGTCAATTTAGATTTTTTTTGTTTAAGAATTATTCGCTTAAGTATCATAGAAGTAGTCAAAGATTTAACTACTCGTACTACGGCACTTGTGTGCATTGTGCTAGCTTTTTTTTTGTTAGGGGTTTTATTATTTTGTTAATAATTTGTTGCAGTGTATCTTATTTATTGGTGTGTGTTCCCTAAACTTTAGTTCAGCCAGCAGTTAACAATATGTAGTTAAAAGTTATATTGTTTATATGAGTTTACTCTGACAAATTGATTTGTTGTTGTTCATATCCTTTGTAGATTTTGTTGTTGTGGGAACTAAACGTGCGTGCTTCGTCTGATGAAACGCATATTTTGATTATAAAATATGGTCCCGAGGTTCATAATAATATTTCTTGCATCTTGCAGTTGATCTGTGTTTAAATATATATAAGTACGAATAATGTCCAAATGGGGGCTACAGCAGCATTTTTAGAAGCGCGTGGCTGGAACTCTTCTCGCTTTCCTTTCATATCATATACTCTGCGTATACTTAATATTATATTTTATGCTCGTACTTCCCTTACGATTCAGCTGCATTTTTCTTTTTATTTTAATTTTTTTTTTTTTGGTAGTCTAAGTACTCGTTATAGATAAGATAAGGCGTTGTGCGTATGTACATGGTACAATACATAATCAGCTTGAATTTTTATTCACTTCACGCTTATATATTTTGTTTTGGATTCTATTATGTGTCCTAATTGTTTTGTTTTGGCAATGATTATCGCTTTCCCTTATTTTTCGTTGAGAACTTTTCTACTGCATTATCTACTTTAAAATCATGCCTACATAACACGCTTTGTTTATATATTGTTTAAAATTGGTTTTTCAAATTATTGTTTAATGTTTATCTGTTGACTACGAAATTGTCTATAAATATTGGTATTTGGGTGTCTATGCAGTAAGGGTTATCGCTGATTTATTCAAAGCTTTCTAGCTGCATACAATATTTATATAAATTTTTGTAAAATATTTAGTTATGTTAAGTTTAAAATGAACTTGATTCTTTATTTACTTATTTATTTGAATTTAATATTTTTTTTTTTTTATATTTTTGGGTTGAAAAAAAGAGTTGTATGAATTTGTTATGCAAGGTTTTTTTCGAACATTTTTTTACGGTGTATTTGCATATATCCGATCATATACACAATCGCTATATATCATGTGTGTATGTGTGTGTATCTATTTGCATATATAATAAATGTTTATGCAAGTTAATTAATTAGCATTTGTTTGTCGTGTGGTTCTGCAAAAATTTGTAATTCGTAATTGGTAATACGCTTTAAACGGTTCTTCAACAATTGCTCGTAAATTTGCAATAAAATGTCTTTAAAAAAGGGTTCTAACAATGGCATCGGCCTGCGTATAGAGGGAGGCCTAATTATTATAATATAATATAATTATTATTATCGCGTGCATATTAAACGACGATATTGACTCACGTTTCGAGTGTTTATAATAATTGTTATAGTTGTTGTATAAGATTTTGTGTTCATTATTATTCATTGCCTTTTCGCTACTTCCTTACTTGTGTTCTGGTTCGATAATTTCAACGGTTACGCTCTCGGCAACTGGATTTGTTGTGATGTTCGTTATCAGAGCCTCCTCCTGCGGCGATTGCAGCTGGTGCTGCGCATGCGAGTGGTGCTGGCGGTGTGAGGATCCATGGCGCTCATGGTGTCCACCACTGGACACCTTGCCGGGCGCAACCGAGTTGCTCCGATTTGAGCGGACCGAGGTGGCCGAGGCATTGCTGGCGCTGCCACGTGACTCCGACTGGGAACCTATCAGAAATACAATCACCAAATTGAATTACAAATTTATAAAAAGAAATTCAATAATAATTATAATTAAATTTTAAAGCGATTCATCTTAAGCAGCACAGCACAGAACAGGAAAAATAGTTGAGGACAGAATTTTACTTGATTTTGAAACAAGATAAAACTACATAAGATTACGTGGTAGCATCTCAGAGGAAATCATTGAAGTTATAGTTATATGTATATCTACTATAGCAGATACCCAGGCAAAACTGAAACTTAAAACTGTTGTTGAACATTTCGAACTCAGTGTAAAGCTGCGTGCGACAGAAACGGAACTGAAAACGAGATGGAGAAGGAGAACGAAAGTGAAAACAGGAAATGAAAGTAATAATTAGACATTACAGTAGGCACTCGCTAAGTGGTACTACTACATAGTAGATTAATTTAGAAAATGTTCGAGTATTATGACAGTTTTCGTATAATCCAATTGAAGTAACTAAGTACATAGTTATATAGTAGTATATAGTATGTTTTTGTATAGATTATGTATGTGGGCAGTATATAGAGTTGGGTCTGTAAACAGGCAGACTACCGGGCTGTAATTATTCCCCGTACCGAAGGTACTACGGAGTACTGTGTTTGTGTCTGTTGTCTTTGTAGTTGGTGTGTGTGTGTGTGTTTGTGGCATGGAACTTGGTGGCAGGTGTTGAAACATACATTTACAGTAATAGGCTAGAACTAACAACTGCCTAACCGTAGGCAGTATAAACGGTTGACACAACAACAACAACAACAACAACAACATTAACAACAACAACAACAACAGCAACGACTGTTACTACGAGCACTACTACTGGGAACATTTGGGGCATGAATAGTCTAAGAGACAACAGCAACAACTACCAAGAACTACTGAAGAGCGCATACCTCCTGGCTCTGGCACCACGATCTGGGGATCTATACTGAAGATCTGTTATGTACATATATGTGGCATTTAAGGATTTGTTGATTTTTTTTGCTTCGTTTGTTTAAAACTTATTGGCAGCCATGCCACAGGCGGGCGCCGTGCCCGGCGAGGACACGTATGTGGTCGTTACGGTGATGGATGAAGCTGGCGTAGGCGTTGGCGTTGGCGTCGGCATTGGTGTTGGGGTGGGCGTGGACGTAGTGGTAACTGGCGCAACATGCGCTGAGCTGCTGGCAGACGCCGTCGTCGGTGCTGTGGTCGTTGGCACGTATGGCAAGAAATGGCTATGAACGACATTGTACTGACTGGCGGCACTGGGATGCTCCAGCAGACGTGAACAGTTGGATACATCACTGACACGCGAGTCGCTGGAGCGCGTATTGCTCTTCGAGCGTATCATGCGACCTTTTTCAAAAGAGAGAGTGAGAAAGAGACCGATAGCAAACGGGGAATACGCAGAGATAAAATAGAGAGAGAGAGAGAGAGAGAGAGACAGGGAGAAATGTTTATTGTTTGGCAAACAACAATAAATTAAAGTGTGCGAGCAACAAAGGTAATTGACAACAACTGTCCGGCTGGGCCTTAGGTATCGGCAACATCACCAGCAACAGCAGCACCGCGCTCTAAATTTAAAGGTTCTTAAACTGTCAATCAAACTGGATTGAGGCCCGCAGCGCAGAACTTGTCAGCGCTTTAGCTGCAAATGCTAAGCACAGTGCTGTCCACGCGATTGGGAATGCCCTGCGGCAGTATTGAAAGCTTTCGAGAGCTCTCGATGATGATGAAATACGTACATACGTTCGCATTCTTAAATTTGAAGCTGCCAAATAATTTCACTTTTTTTGGTATTTATCTCATTCATAAATAAATAATTCGTATTTCTGTAGATAAAATATCTATTTGAGTTGCGCTATAAATACGAACATTCATATATATTTTTAGTTGTGGCTACTTAACTCGTATCAACAGTGTCAATCAGCTATATAGATAATCGAAAAGTTAACTTAACTTATGATATTCATAACAACATTTTGCTTTCAAAACTTACGCAGAGTTTGCTTATTTATTATTTATTTTGTTGTTGAGAGTGGAAAGCTCGATGAACTGTATCTTTTGTTTATATTTTGTTGAGTGACTGACTGATTGACTGATTGAGCGACTGTTTGATTGATTGATTGATTGATTAATTGATTGATTGCACAGATATGTTGGCTGCAAAGTTCTCAAACACAAATTTGCACAACTCAAGCCAATTGAAAATTAACATCAAGATAGAAAATCAAACATATAGGAAACAAACAAAAATATATATACTATATATTTATAGAGAAAATCGAAAGCAAATAAATAAATGGTACGATTTGTAGACGGTGCCATTATCATCATCATAATCAACATCATCATCATCCGGATGCAGATGTATGGAATACAAACCTGTCTTACCTAGCGACGGATTCGGTGAGTGAGGTCGCAACGAGGCCATGCTCGGTTGACGGGATGGCGCTCTGACGGACATTCGGGAGCCGCGTCTCTCCTGTCCATGCAGCAACTTGCTATCGCGAAGCAGGGACACGTTCATCAGTCGCGGATTGGGCGTATTGAATATGGTACGATTCTCACGCCAGCGTGCCCTGAAAACAGATACCAGATTGGAGAGGATTAGTTCAGCGCGCCCAGCAGTAAATGCTGCTCCATTTAGATAATGTTCATGTGTGCCAAGGATGGGCGTGGTTCAATGAATGAAATGACATTGATGTAAATGTTGGGTATTTTATTTCCCTTTTTTGTCTTTGCTATATCCCCCACATACTGTAGTTTCATTTAATACCAATTAATGCAAAAATTTTGTTCATTTGACTGTAATTAATTGCTGATCAAATTATTTATCATTTGATGCGCATCTTGGCAACCATGTTGCCCCCATTTCCACTCCCACCCACAGCCATTGCCATGCATACACAAGTTGAGTTGAGTTAATGAAGCAGCCGCTGCTGCCGCTGATGATGCTGCTGTTGCTGCCACCCCCGACCTCATCAGCACAGCCCATTGACCCAATTAAGTCACGGGGTGGGCATCTTAACCCCACCAGCTCCGCAGCGAACATTTCTTCTTTCCAGTCAGCACGTGGCCATGTACTTTCGCCTAAGTATCTTGAATTTCGCGTACGAGTACTTGTCAGTTGGCGTACTTGAGATACGCTTGTGATGTATGATTATTGCACTAATTACAGGGTATTCGAGAGTTGAGTTTTCATCGATGGTTTAGTGTGTAAAAATGTTTGCAGTGCAATTTACTTACTGGCTAAACAATCGCAGGACGACACAAATAATAATAAACATCAATGCCATTCCTACCAGCACGCCAATCATGGCCGGATCAATGTATGTCTCGGGTCCTCGCTTATCCTGGCGCCCTGTAAGCAAACACACATACACAACACACCATTCCCATTATTTGTTCAGTTTCAGCAAATATGTTGGATGGCAACACCAACAGAGCAGACAATACCGACCTTTGCACTCCACAGATCCATCCTTGGCCCAAATGGGTGACATCTCGAAGCGGCAGATGCAACGTCCATCCCGGCACTCCGTCTGAAAGTAAACCGCCTCACACTGCTCGTTGAAGAAACAGGACTCGTTGATGGCGGCAGCTGTGAAATGAAGTTTGTTCACATTACAAGCTGTCACAGTCATATGAATGTAGATGGACTATAACAGTATATGGACTATCATATGTTCCCTATATGGTGTGCCGCCATGTTTACAAGCCTCTTTATGAGTTGAGGACACAGGACAGACTCGACTTGGGTCAGTTTGGCGACAGTTTGATGGCAGACAGACAAATATTTTTATTGAAGTTCAGTCTCTATTACGGAGACTTTAACTCAATAATTTTTTAAGCCTGCATATAGTCTGAGAATTTTAATGAATTTATTACATAAACTGCTCGATAAGCAGTCCCTCTGTTACCACCTGGCAATGACTCATTAAAATTGACAAAATCCCCCTCGGAGTGTTATAAGTCTATCAATCAGCAAAGCGCCTAATTCGATTAGAATTTACTAGGAGTATGCCAAATGGTGACACAATCTGATCAGATCATTGTAAATTACAGTTATGGCAAACAATCATTTACCACTGCTCTGCTTCCCTTCAATTATTATTGTGCCAAGTTTTTCATCTGGATATTCATGCTGGTTGCTTTTTTTAATTTACTGCGCTCGGTAATCAAGATAAAGCTATGGGGGATTTGGTTTTGCTGGCGATGCATTTCATTTAATGAAAACTTGGCAGACTGACAGCCAAGGCTCACCGTGTACCTCAGTTGCAGCGTCAACCTCAGTTCTCGGCCTCGGGCATAGCAACCGTCCATCTGTCTGTCAGCTTTTGTCAGGGTACATGCAGCATAGTGCACGCTGTATACATATGTAGTAAGCTGCCTGTTGTAAGCTGTCTGCTATATGCTGTCTGATGCTTACCCTTGCCACATTTGTCAATGTGATTGGTGACATGAAGATCCTCGGTGCACTGGCAGGACTTCTTCTTCGGATCACATATGGAGCCGGGGAAACCGCACTCCAAGGTTGTTTCGCATTTGTCACCAAACTTCTTCTGCCCGCGACTGGCATAATCTGTGGAGAATATATACATATAAAAAAGATAAACATTTATACATGTGGATGGCAATAGTAAAGCGTTATCCCTAGCACATGTTCAATGTCTAATCCCGAGCGTAAAATTTATAATGAAACCGCAACAAACTTTCAATCCAAAATATAAAAGTAGCACAGAAAGTGTGAACAATTCGGATGCTACCGAGACCCTGATGAAAAAGTGAAAAGTATTTGAATCCCAAGCGGCTTACTGGAAGATTAAAATGTAAATTCATGTATAAATCTCTTTGCCCTCAGCCTGTCAGCCAAGTTAAGTAGCACGGATAGGTAGGCAAGCAGGTAGGTAGTACCTGACATACCTGGCCGAAATGTTTTGGTTTTGGTTACGCCGCCACTCAAGGGGCCGAGTGAAGGAAGCTCTTGAATGGTATATGCCACATGACACGGAGTGTGTGTGTGGTGGGAATCCTTCATTAAGTTTGAATGAAATGAAAACAGACGAAGTAACCCCCTCCCTGCACAGACCGAAAAAAAGTAAGGCCTGTGGCATGTAAAGTGAGTTGAGTCGAGTCGAGTCAAGTCGAGAGTCGAGTTCACATCTTAATTAAGCACTTGGGAGCAACTTTGGCCGGAACTGTTGGCGACCAACAATGTATGCAAAATCTGAACGGCAGCTAGGGGTTAACGCTAGCATTAATATCGCAGCATATGCTGCGTTTGCTCCACTAATTTTGTTGATACGAGCATTTCAACATAATTACCATGCCCAACCAACCAACCACCCACCCATACCTATATATACATATACATTGTATATATGTATAGTAGAGCACATGGTAGAAACGCCACGTTGATGGCGCTGATGATGATGACGATAGCGGCAGCAACGGAAAAAGCGGAAAAAGGATGTGCGCCGACCTCGCATTTAAGCCAACGGAAGGCAGAAGACAAAACAAAATGGCTGCGGTTGCAAAAGGTTGCGCCATTTTCTACTTGCCCGCATACGTGCTCGTATCTCTCTCTGTGTGTGTGTGTGGATGTGTGTGTGTGTGTGAGTGGGCTTGAGTATCTATGCAAGTCTATTTGCTTGCGGTTTATTTTTAAATGCAGTCACTGGCTATGAATAGCGCCCCATAATAAAATGCAGCAGAGACTAGAAACTAGTCAAAAGGCAGCACTCGAGTATGCTGCACTGCAAGGTACTTGGCATAGATGCTGCATAAAAGATTCCATTTAATTAGATAGCAAAGTCAAAATTTGTGGCAATATATAAGTAAACTTATAAGAAATTTACACTGATTCTTTGTATGTATTTTATTTTGTGTTACATGCTTGGGCATAAATGGGTTATATCTTATCAGTTGTGGTACATTTACTGTTACTAGAACTGTCGAAACACCGATTTTCAGATACAGCTCTGGGCTTGTGGAGGGGTCCAAAAATGATGGTCTTAATTTGGACAATCTTTGAATGCAGTTTTGTTCAATATGCTGAAACTTGGAAAAATTGCCATCAAACTTGAAAATCGGTTGACATATGACGAAGTTATGGCCCATCAAAGTATTGAAATACCCGAAACACAGATTTTCAGATACAGTTCTGGGCTTGTGGAGGGGTCCAAAAATGATGGTCTTAATTTGGACAATCTTTGAATGCAGTTTTGTTCAATATGCTGAAACTTGGAAAAATTGCCATCAAACTTGAAAATCGGTTGACATATGACAAAGTTATGGCCCATCCAAGTATTGAAAGACCCGAAACACCGATTTTCAGATACAGTTTTGGGCCAGTGGAGGGGTCCAAAAATGATGGTCTTAATTTGGACAATCTTTGAATGCAGTTTTGTTCAATTTGCCAAAACTTGGAAAAATTGGCATCAAACTTGAAAATCGGTTGACATATGACAAAGTTATGGCCCATCAAAGTATTGAAAGACCCGAAACACCGATTTTCAGATACAGTTTTGGGCCAGTGGAGGGGTCCAAAAATGATGGTCTTAATTTGGACAATCTTTGAAAGCAGTTTTGTTCAATATGCCGAAACTTGGAAAAATTGGCATCAAACTTGAAAATCGGTTGACATATGACGAAGTTATGGCCCATCAAAGTATTGAAATACCCGAAACACCGATTTTTAGATACACTTCTGGGAATGTGGAGGGGTCCAAAAATGATGGTCTTAATTTGGACAATCTTTGAATGCAGTTTTGTTCAATATGCTGAAACTTGGAAAAATTGGCATCAAACTTGAAAATCGGTTGACATATGACAAGTTATGGCCCATCCAAGTATTGAAAGACCCGAAACACCTATTTTGAGATACAGTTCTGGGCTTGTGGAGGGGTCCAAAAATGATGGTCTTAATTTGGACAATCTTTGAATGCAGTTTTGTTCAATTTGCCAAAACTTGGAAAAATTGGCATCAAACTTGAAAATCGGTTGACATATGACGAAGTTATGGCCCATCAAAGTATTGAAATACCCGAAACACCGATTTTCAGATACAGTTCTGGGCTAGTGGAGGGGTCCAAAAATGATGGTCTTAATTTGGACAATCTTTGAATGCAGTTTTGTTTGAAATGCCGAAACTTGGAAAAATTGGCATCAAACTTGAAAATCGGTTGACATATGACGAAGTTATGGCCCATCAAAGTATTGAAATACCCGAAACACCGATTTTTAGATACAGTTCTGGGCATGTGGAGAGGTCCAAAAATGATGGTCTTAATTTGGACAATCTTTGAATGCAGTTTTGTTCAATTTGCCAAAACTTGGAAAAATTGGCATCAAACTTGAAAATCGGTTGACATATGACGAAGTTATGGCCCATCAAAGTATTGAAATACCCGAAACACCGATTTTTAGATACAGTTCTGGGCATGTGGAGGGGTCCAAAAATGATGGTCTTAATTTGGACAATCTTTGAATGCAGTTTTGTTCAATTTGCCAAAACTTGGAAAAATTGCCATCAAACTTGAAAATCGGTTGACATATGACGAAGTTATGGCCCATCAAAGTATTGAAATACCCGAAACACCGATTTTCAGATACAGTTTAATTTGCTGTTTCTACCTGCGATCATATACGAAGCGTCCGCCCTAGACGACGTACAAAACGCTATTAACTCAGTATAGGTTCGCACATTGAGAGATCGAACTTGTTGGAAGCTGTTCGTTTGAGCCGATCAAGGTATGTCGCATCGAACTGGGGTATCTCGCTAAGAAATTTCGTGGCCGTTTTCGTTGTATGAAATGTCCCATCTATATGTTATATGGTCAGTGGTTATATGGTCAGTGCCCAAAGGCAGTAAACCAACAGTGAGCACAATATGTATTTTTCTTTCTATTTTTTAGAAATTTTTTTTTAGTTGTCTTTTAATACCTATATCAAACAGAGATTACCCCACCTAGCCAGCATCTGTTGGTGTGGAATATGTGGGTGCCCGGGTAGAGAAACTAGTCTACATTGCCCCATAAACTAACTGGAAGTTGCTCCAAAAAAGTGCCACAAATGTCAGTAAGTTGAGCCTACTGCTGTTTAATAGTGGGCTTGCCAGCATTTATAATTACAAACTTTGTTGAACAGTGTCTCGACTTGAGCATTTTTGTGGGCAGGGCCTAGTGGGCTTATCAGATGCGGTGGCAGCAGGCAGCAGGGGTGACTGCGAATAGGCAAGTGGCATGGCAAGTGGCATGCGGCTGGTTGTGGCAGCATGATTATGCAATACAATCTGCGTCGCATGTATATGCAACGCGATGACGTCATTCTTGTACATACATTGATTAGCGGTCAGGCGAAAAACATTTGCATGCGTTTGCAACAGACTCGCCACGCGATTAGCTGCCAAGGAAAAGGACTAGGGGAGTAGGGGAAAGCGTTAGAGGAGAGGTGAGGTCTAGCCATGCCCCATTTTGGTGTTAACTTACCAAACTCGGGTGTTGTCGTCTCCGGTCCCGCACTGAAGCCATTAACGGCAAAGAAATTGTCACCGTCATCGGCCAACGCCAGCGGCAATGGCAGCAGCAGCAGCGCGACAGCGGAAATCAGACACAGAACGTATGTGTTGAGGCGCCCCATGCTTCCCACGTTGTCCAAGTGGTGGCTGCCACTGACCCGACGACGACTACCACGACTTCCCATTAGCATTAACGATAGCTCCACACGCATTTTGAGGGACGCGGCTAAAGTGTGGCAAGTTGCTGCTGATATTGTTGTTGTTGTTGTTGTGGCGCCCAGACTATTCCTTAAGTGCAATTTTCCTTTGTTAGCTATTGCTGTTGTTGTTGTGGCTGTTGCTGTTATTGTTGTTGTTGCTGTTGTTGTTGTGCTTGGCGCCTGGCTGGGCGACAAGTGTTGAGCTTGTTGCTCTAACGCTTCCCAGCGGCAATTGTTGCTCTTAATTTCGCACTGCCTGTTGCTATTGTTGACGTTGGCTGGCGCTGCTGATGATGTTGCTCCTGCTGCTGGTGCTGCTGCTGCTTCGTCGTCTTCATCAGCGCATTGTTGTTGCTGTTTCTCACATTTTACACGCGTCTCACGCCGATACTTGGCAACGCCAATAAAGCGGCCCTGCAATGCTGCAGCACCGTGACGGGGCTCTAAAGCCCCATCTAGTCTCATATTATTCGATCGTCGTCGTGCTCCTCATCCATGCTGCTCCGACTCAATCAATGCGAGCGCCTTCTCTGCTGCTCCAAATGCCCGTTTCACATGGAACAAATCAACTCTGCAAAAGACAATAATAAATACAAAATGAAATGTTGCCTAAAAAGCATTTGTTTTGATTTCTAGTTGAGTCAACAGTACCCCAGGGGCCCGAAATAAAAAACCAGGGCTAATCACTTAACTGCGTGTGAAATTACAAACCGACGTTCAAACAATTTCCGAAAGTGCCACCAAATGGCCAGTCAAGTTAGTCCAATGAAATTGAAACCGAGTTCCGTATACTGTCCACCATCAACCTAGTTGCCATTTTCGCTCTCCCTTTCCCTCTCTCACTCTCTCTTGGCCAGGCCAAAACTGTCAAACGGGCTGTGCACGAAATTAAATTGACTGACAGTAAATTGGGGAATCATTTGTGAGAGCCGCCTTCCCATGTCGAAGCTGACACTACCTACCCAGTAAAGCTAATTGGATTATGGTCACATCAACACACACACACACACAGACACACACGCTGCAGTTATATATAGATAGAATAGAGCCGCATCTATTAAATGGTTTTTGGACAAGTATTTATACTGTTGCTAAACAATAGCTATTGTTATACAATTACATATTGCATAAATTATAAATGTTGAAAATGTGGGCAAAAGCTAAACCCGATTGAAAGGATTTAAGCTGCCTCAGCGAAATCGCCTTTTCATGGCTGCCCAAAAAATATTGTTGCCTACTTTTCTGGGCAAATTTATACAAATGCATTTAATGAAATTTGCTGTCAGCTATGGCACTTAATTGCTGTGGTTAGGTATGATTTTGAAGTGTATTGGTATGTGTGAGTGTGCTTGTGTGTGTATTTGAGGTTAGTGTACTGACCACTTGTACACGATTTGGGCATTTTATGGGCGCCATGTTGTTTCAGTCACATCCTGATAAATAAATCATGAAACCGAACATGCAACGCGTGTGCCTCCAAAATGTCCAATTTCGCTGGCGATTATACGTCATGGGTGTTGCAACAATTGTGAGTGACACATTTAACTGTTGTATGCAAACATGCTAGCGGCATTTTGCCTGCCAGATGTCAACATGGACGGTCAAATTGAAACTTAAAATGTGACAGAATACAACAATAAAACTGACTTGCTTTCAGTCAATCTCATTCTCATGTATTATTTTTCCCTCTTAGTGCTCAACACTTAAACTTCTTTGTTCAATGCGCCTCAAGTAGATTCATCTATTTATAAACCCTGGACAAGCCGTAGAGATTTAGGCCAGCTTTCGGAGCCTCCGGGACTCCAAGGACTTTACATTTCAGTGCACATTTAACTAGGCTCTGGTGGCTCCACATTTTGGCTAACAAATGTGCTCTTAAGAGAGCCGAGTTGAGCCGAATGCCTGGCAGATTTGCCCAGTTAGACAGTGTAAATCCTCAACTAATTTATGCGTCTGGCGTCCTAAGACATACTGCTCGTATAAGGAATTTTCATATTCATCAGCAGGCGTCTGATAGGATGATCTGGTTATGGGAACACATTTCACATAAAATACGGTTCACGCAACTGAGGAGCAGAAATGATGAGCAGGAAACGTGTTGCATGTTTCAAGTGTCGCATTCGTGCATGTTGGGCGTATAAATTGTTTTCGGGCTTTTCCATAAATTTATGGAATGTAACGGCATTAAAAGCGAGCGTAATAAATAAATGTCAAATGCGGCGTATGCGCAAAATTAATATATGGCTGCCAGGATCCACACAATGATGCTGACGATGATGGCGATGGTGATGAGACAATCGCTGTCATCCTTGGAGCATTTCCTGAATAATCACAACGAATGCCTCACACAGAATATATGGCTAGCAAATTTGTCGTACAATACGTACGTATACGTAATGTTGGCATAAAGCGATGACTGCTTGAGTAATGTTTGCATAAAATTTTGATGCTAATTAACACAACATAAGCATCAAGAGCACAGCACACACACCTGCCGAACCCCAATTCTAATTCTAATTCTAATTCTAATGATAATGATAATGAGCCCCCACACGGGTCCGCCCCAATAAATTCTTATATGGCCGTTCTATTGTTTTAATATAAGACCCAAGGCCACGTCTGAGTGCCCACTAAGGAGCACCAGAGGTGTACTTTTATATGGATGTATATAAATACTCACAATTCGCATATAAAAAATAGAGACAAAGGGCCAGACAGGAGAGTCCTTGTTAATGTGCTGCACATATCCTGTATACATGACAAGCATAAAATTGGATTGTTCTGGCCATTTAGGCCACACATAAACAGACACTCGTCCATATAGACAACAATTTAGATCTGTCCGTGTCTAGTTAAGATTTTATTGCGACCATGCTACCCACATTCTGGCTGTCTACAGGGTATAATAAAACCACATACCAGGCCAACACACGAGCCAATTCAGAAATTCGTGCAATAAATTCTGCAAACAATAGCGCAGAGCCTTACATCTGAGCATCTATGTACACACATTCACACACCAGTATGTGTACACACACTTGTGCTTGTGTGTGTTGTCGCCTATAGGGCACAAAGAAGAAGAAGAAGCAGAAGAAGGGCAACAAAAACAACAACTACAAACGGCCATAGACAAACAATAAGCCACACATACAAAGGCAGAAACTGAGAAATTCAAGCAAGATGGCAGCTTTAGAACCTCATCACAGTGGTTCATATCAGTGACATATCCTACATCACATATCAGAAAATCCATTTGAAGACAATAAATTTATTTGTAGCAAAATTTTAGCAAAAATGGCCAAATAAGTATAAAATTGACATATTTTAATTTTGGAATATTTTTTGCAATTTTTATACACTAACTCCTTGTAAAAATATCAAGGAAGAGAAGATTTTTCGTGTCTAATTAATTTCTGGCATCAAAATAGACATACAATTTTTTACCAGAGTGAATTTGGAGCAATTGTTTTGAAAATATGACAAAAAAGGGGATAAAAACTAATTCAAAATAGACATTTTGCATAGAACGAGTAACTTCCAAAATTTCAATGGCCATAACTTTTCCAAACATCAACCGATTTTCAAAAATATTGAAGTGCTGCCAATAGTACTGATGCTATTTGGAAATTAAGTTAAAAAATCGGATGTGATGTGAAATTTTGTCAGTTTGTTCTCAAAGTGAACCAATGTGCGGTGGCAAAACGCACTTTGGATACAGGCCAACACTAAATTCTGTAAATGTATAGATACATTTGCGTGTGTGTGTGTGTGGATATGTGTGTGAGTTAGTCTATATTTTATTGATTGCTGATGTAAGTAATCTGGGCGCTGGATCTACACTAACTAACAGCTATTTCTATAGCAGCGTGCCAGAGTTCAGTTCATTCGCATATCTTAAGAGTGCTTCGTTTAGGATATACAAAAGGCTTTCGTAGTTTTTATAGTCAGACTCTATGCGTGTGTGTGTGAGAGTGTGTGTGTGTGTGAGAGAGTGATGAGCAAAGAAATCCTGACTAGCAGCCAAACAATGCAGCCAAGATTTATAGGCGTTTGAACAAATTGCTTGGCATTAAGCACCAGAAACGCGTCCCACGGCATGTCACTTGGTTGGAGCTGAGGAGAAATGGAGAGACTGGAGCTGGCAAAGATCTCCAGCGTTTGCCATAATGCAGCAGAGTGTCAGTCTGATGCGAACTAGCACAAGTTGTTGGCCAATCAAGGACATTCTGTGCACCACTAAATAATACATCAACTAATAAATGATTCATGCAAATTATCTATGTAGATAGAAAATTGTTGATAAAAACTCAAACTGATTTCAGTCTGACAATTTGAACTCAATTTCATTGAGGCCACTGCGCTGAATGGCGGCTAATGAACACCAAAAGTGTTGCCAACATGGACGAAGTTTAGTTTATGCCACAAAAATGAACCGCAGACTATGAATGGCAAACTGTTGGCCAAGTTAACTGAAAGGCACAACTTGGCCAACAGTGTTCCCCGAATGCAAGTCAAGGTTCCAGGCAAGAATTTTCATTAGGCGAAATTGAAAGCAGAAAATTAAGTTGAAAACGATTTGAAAACGAAATATTATTTAACTGAGCTTAATTGGAATGACTTTAATTGGCATTCTTTTCTTATTTAAGTAATTTCCAACTATAAAAGCTTTTGCTTGCACAATTGTCTAATGCATTATTAATCATGGCATGCCATTAAATAAATAAAGTCAACTTTTGATTTATAATTGGACTGCAGTTAAAGTTGACATTATAACTAATGTCGAAAATACTGATAATAGCTATAATATAAAACAAACAATTTGAGTTTGTAAATTGCGATTAAAATATATTAAACTATTTTTTATATATGTATATTTAAAAGTAATTAATTGGCAGGCGGAAACTCAACTAGACTTTGTTTTTTATACCTTGTACGAAAGAAATGTGAAGATATACCAGATTTGTGTAGGAGACAGCGGTAGTGAACTATGTACGTGGTATGTTGTAGTTGAGCTACATCTCTACTGGCTAGTTAATACAGAAATTGCGTTCTCATTTCAATTGTGCCTATGCATACACACATAAATCACACACATATGTATATAGAGTTGTGTAGATTTGTATATTAAAACTCAATTAAATATCGCATGTTATTAAATTGGCCTTAATGGCGTTGCCCACTGTGCTGTGATGCGGCAAACTCGTATACGCTCGCGATTTGCCTTATTATGAATATGAATTCATTTAGGTTCACATTTCATGCACAAATCCCGATGAAAACTGTGCCTCCAAATATAGTAGGGGTTTGAGATAGGGGAACATTGCTAAGTGGAAATGCGAAGCATGCAATTAGCATGCCATATAATGAATTATGATTGTTACACAAGAGTCAGACTATAATGTGACAAGGGGGGGGGGGGGCAGTTTTTGGAGTTTCCATTTGTGACTTCTTTTACTTGCCACACGATTTGTGTCGTGAGCGAATCGAAAACTTTTCGGCAACGGTTGCCTGTCGCTGCCACATGAAAGGCAATAAATAAACTGCTGGTAAAATGCGAATATACAATAAAGTATTTGCTACTCGGCATTGTCGTACACTACCTACCAGTCAAACAAAAAACAAACAAACAAACAAAACAAAGGAACAGCAACAACAATGGCGACGACGAATCGAATCGGATATAGCGTGAGGCGTACACGGTGTAGGCGTTGCTGCAGCTACTACCATGTTATGTTACACATGTATGTATGGCGTTAAGGGGTACAAAATCGGCTTGGTCTCAGCCTGGTGGCGGAGCACAACATAGGGTCGAAACGAAATGAAAATGAAATCAGAAATCACGACACATGGCGTGGCAAGCAGCGGTTCTGCAATGAGTCCCAGGGCAAAACCTGCCACCCGTCACCCACCCCCAACCAACTGTCGCCATTTTGCTCAGCGGCAACAACAATCAATCTGGAGAGTAACAGTAACTGGCAGAAACAGTAATGTCAGAGCGCCACAAACGCCGTTACCACCAATATTTGTTGGCCAAGCACATGGCCAATTAGCCAGTGCCAAAGCCTGCCACAAGCCAAGTTCCAACTACAAAGACTTTCTTTGTTAGCATCATGGCCGTCATAAGCGGATGTACCTCAGCGCGCATTTCTTTTATTTTTTGTATCGTTCCGCTTGTCATCAGCATTGTTGCTGTTGTGCATTTCCGTTTCCGCAAAAGGGCAAAATCGGATGTGCACCGATGCCGCATTTGATTGGTAAAATGACAATCGATGTGCAACTTTTACCCTTCCGCTTTCACTACCTTCAAGTTCAACACTGCGTATACATAATGCACATTACGCATGTGTGCGGGAAAATTATAATGTTGTTTGTGGTCAGCCCGATTCATGTCTTCTAAGGATACGCCGTGGATACGAGGCCAATCTCTATAACGTAACATATTTGTGTGTTATTAAAATTATGGCAAAAGAGTGTGGAGTCAAGTACACTGTAAATCCGCTTTCACATCTATGCTCGGCAATTTAAACTCAATTTCCCATAAAGAATCTCGAGCCATTAAACTTGCGTTGCGCTTCGCCTGCGGCAGACAAGCAATTCCAACAAGCAGCCAGCAAAGGGGGAGTAGGCAACTTCAAGACACCTCGTACTGAGCTGCCAGTCAGCTCAAAGGAAAAGTTGAGATATTTTTGAAGAATTTAAAATATATATAATATAAATATAAATATAAAATATATATATATAAATATGTTTCATTTTACTGAAGACAGTCATACCTCTTTGAATATTGTTTGCGTGGCATGACAACCCTTCTACACGGCATTTACCCTACACTTTGCCAAACTGAATGACCTGGCTTTAAATCCACAAATACAGGCATTCACATTCACACACACACACATACATATACACATACATACATATCTATATGTGGAGTATATATATATAGAGTATGTATGTATTCGTTTGCAAACGGATGTGAATGCGTTTAGAAATCGCATAAAAGCGTCTACAATATTTAAGCCGAGCTGCAACTGCAGCTGCAACGGGGCGTTTCCATTTGGGACGTGCCCGATGAGAGCACGTGGCAAGAACGTTCGCCTGTGGGCGTCTGTGTACATGTATGTGTGTGTTTTATGCAAAATTCTCTCACACGTGTATGCATATGGATATGGAGGATAAAGTGTCGTCTCGTCGCCCAGAACACTAATGCACATATCCTTTAATTCACAGCATTCAGTCTAACATCCGTTTTTCAATACAGACTACCACTACACGCAATGCCAGGACATGGGTAACTCGCAGGATGTGTATAAGCGACAACACTTTGTCATTATAATTGCGCATAAAACACCTCACACAAACACACAAATTATAAAATATCTGACAGATACATATACATGGTTGGAGATACTCATATTTAGACGGATAGGTTGTCAAAAGCAGCTGCATTTAAAGTTGTGTCGATAGATAGTTGTGTACGAGTACACGAGTATACTATGTTTGTAAGTACGTGCCACACGTGCCACACATTTATGCAGACACACATCTGTTGTGCATAATAAGTTGCCAGTTACATGCAAAGCTCAAGTGGATTTTGTGTCATCAGCAAAATGTGTCAACCGCCAAAACTGAATTGACTGACTTGAAGTCTGAAGTCCTGCCGCAACCACACTCGTTGCCACCAAGCACCACATTGTATGTGTGTGTGTCTGTGTGTGTGGCACAATTGAGAGTTAAATTAATTACAGCAATTAGTAAGTAAACAACAGCAGCTGGGCAAAATGGGCTGCAGCAACGCCTGCCACAAGCTCGTTGACACTCTGAGTTCTTCTCGAGCCACATTTGACTCTAGGGAGTCCTCGATAATTAGCTTTGTCAGCCACTGCCTCCTTGAGTCGAACAACACGTGCAGCAGTTAATTAAAACGAAGAAAAACTACACAGTTTTCTTTTGGCAATCGATATATATGTAAATCTGCAGCCTCCATTTTCATTCATCAGATTTTGTGGCAAAAGCAAAGGCTTGAAAAATGATTGTGAAAAAAAAGATGGAGAGAGAGACAAAGAGAGAGAGAGAGAGACAAAGAGAGAGAGAGAGAGATTTTGTGGCTGAGGCAGGACAAACAACAATTTATCTTGGGCTGAGCCATAAAATGGCAATCATTATTATAGTCATGTGCCAGGCAATGGGGCGTAACGGCAATCAACGCCAAGACGCTCAGTAAATAACCACAGAATTTCAATTTTGCACACATCATGGAGGCAGAATGGCAACAAAAGGATATATTTAAATGCATATTTTAATAGTCATAAAAGGAGCCTAGGCAAATGAATCCCCGGAGCCATCGCAACGTCAAATGCCACTGGGCATACTTAAAGGTCTCCAATACATGCAAAGCACTTACACACACTTACACACACTCACACACACAAACGTAGCAGTAAAAGATACATCTATCTAGACAAGGCCAAGCGCAGCAGAAAATAAAGAGGGAAATAACAAAAACAATGAAAACAAACGTACAAGTAATATAAATTATAAACGCAAACTTTGCGACAAGGATACGAGTGTAAGCCAAGGAATGAGAGAAATAAAACAACAACAAAAAAATAAATAAATGTAGAAAAAGAAAGAATGCGAAAAAGGAAGCGACATGCGATTTGATGGCAAATGATTTTGCAGTTGACGACGGGCAGGAAATCGAAACCATTGCCGAAATACCATATGACAGGCTGTGTGGCAAGTAGCAAGTAGCAAGTATCATAAACTGCTGCCACATGCTGATTTGCCGCTGGCTGACTAAGGTCAAGGGTCAGGCATTGATAATGTCAAAAAATTGACTGCAACACTTGGCAGTCCAATCAAATGGCATCCGCACCAAGTTGAGTTTTGGAATGCCGCCGGCAATTGCTCCCCAACTTTATATGGCCGGAATGTCAATATCCATAAGATATACATATATAAATTGTAGATATACAAATATATGTATATTTTTGGGTAAATTCGATTTGCAGCTGCTGCAATTGATGACGACGAGTATTGTCTCTGTGTGGTGGCAGCTGATTCGTGTTGCAAATGTAACTCAACTATCGTATGTATGTAAGTGCAGCAGCAGCAGCAGCAGCTGCCGCAATGTCTATCCTCGAATCGATCCGAAAAACTCGAGGCGAATATGTATGTATATATGTATGTATAACTCCACATGCTAACACTCTCTAGTATTAGTTTGTAGTGTATGTATATGTGTGTGAGTGGAGGACAGGCCTATTGCCACGCGATGTGATTGTAAATGCGCAAATGTGACGACGTTGGCAAAGGCAAGCTCCAGGCTGGTTGCTTTTCTGACTTCTTTCTGGCTCTCCGGCTAGGATGACGTAGTCCTCAGTAACAGAGTTTGGCCCCAAAGTGTGTTAGTGTGCCTCTCTGCCTGGGGTTGTTATTGCACACCAATACACTCAAGGCACACACATACACACAGTACACACTCTCAAAGTGGAGCGGCATTAAATGGCATTTTTTTTCTCTCTGCTTCTTCTTCATCTTCTTCTTCTTCTTCTTCGTTTTTGCCATACACACACTCACACACACATACAATATATACTATAGGGCCATTCATTGGGGTCGCCTGCCGTTTCATACTTTAAACGCGTCATTTAGTACACAGTGCGCTAAATTATTAAAAGCAAAAATACAGTACACAACCCATACACACTAACATACATACATAGCAAAACACCTACATGTGCACAGTTCATTAAATTCAACGTATGCAAAATGGCAGCAACAAATGCGCTAGCAACTTTTTGTCATTTTTGTGCTGCCCCTAAAAGTATGCAGCGAGGCAAGGCAAGCTCATCATAATCAGTCTGCTACGAAAGTAGCTAAATATACTTGTATATGTATGTATGTGATATTTGCGGCCATCTGAGCTTAAGTTTATCTGTATGTGTATGTGTATGTGTATGTGTATGTGTATGTGTATGTGTATGTGTATGTGTATGTGTATGTGTATGTGTATGTGTATGTGTATGTGTATGTGTATGTGTATGTGTATGTGTATGTGTATGTGTATGTGTATGTGTATGTGTATGTGTATGTGTATGTGTATGTGTATGTGTATGTGTATGTGTATGTGTATGTGTGTATGTGTGTGTGTGTATCGGTGTGCATAAGTTTATGCGTCACGTGAGAATTCCCTTTATTATTATTTGAGTTTAGCTCGCTGTTCGTTGTATACTCCACCTGTCCAACCTTCGTGCATATCACGTATACGTATACGTATACGTATTCGTATACGTATCGTATATTCATTATTCGTTCATTCTTTTCTTTCTTTTTGCGCAAAAAATGGCATTGATTTTAGTTGATCCGTCATTTATGTGGGCCGAAAACAACACTCGTGCTGCCAGCGCATTGTTTAAACCTTGTCAATAGGCTGGTGTAAGCCGCGTAATGTTTATTCTATAAATATGTTCGAGAGTCTTTACGGCAAACTGATTCGGCAGGCGTTGAGAGTTCATCTTTATGTTTGACTTTTTATTGTATTTTTATACACAAGTATATAAGTTTCCTTTATTATTATTTTTCTTCATATATATATACATATATATATCTATATATTTTTTTGTTTTTGTTGATTTGGTAAAATCAACAGACAAAAGTTTTTTGCACGCTTCGCTTTGACTTGATTTCATTTTTTTGTGTGGACTTTTCTTTTGCTGCGGGCTGACTTCACTCACCCAAACACTTATAAACCAACACACACACACATACACACACAGGCAGAGACATACACAGTATATACGCACACACACTCACTCACACACACACACTCAATTACACTGTGGGAAAATCGCGCGCGTTTAATACGTAAAATATATTCAGAAATTTCAAATTGCTCACAATTTTCTCAGTCGGCTGCTGTTGAAATATTATTTGTATGTTGATCCAAATTTGGTTGTTGCTGTTGTTGTTGTTGATATTGTTTTTGCTTTTGCTTTTCAAATGTTATATATATTGCCCGATTTACTTGATTTAAATAGATTTTTCTTTGGCACGTTCCACGACCACGCGCTGCAACGTCTGACTGCGTTCTGTCAGCTCTCTGCCAAAGCAAAATCTTGGCCAAAACGTGCCACGTTGTTGAATAATTTTCACCAACAATCGCAGCACATACTCACGGGACATGCGCAATGCCAGCTGCAGGTGACACACTTTTCCGCGCCAGCCCTTCGTTCAAGTGGATTTTCCCCGCCAGTACCACAAACTGCTTGTACTATTTACATCGACCATCGGTTAAAGGAACAGTTTTATTCAACGTTTTCTTTTTTTCTATTACGTTCTGTTCTGTTTTGTTCTTACTGTGCTCTTACTCAATTTCGCATGCATTGTCGGGCTGGGACGCTGGGCGCGACAACTGCTAAGGATTGGCAGAGAGGAGGTCAGGGAGTGAAACTGGGCACCACGCTGTTGGGTTGGGTCTGGATTTGGTTTGACTGTGTTTGCTAAACTTTGGGCGTGATGTGGCACAAATGTCATTTGCTATGCTCGGCACTGCGGCCACTACATCCAGCACAGCCAGGCATATTGTGGTGCCCCCACACCATAACACATCTACAAACCTGTGACTGTGACTGGGCTTGTGCCTGTGCCTTTTCCTGTGCCTAAGCCGGAGCTGGAGCTGGAGCCGAGTGCCAGGGAGTTAAAAGTTCGCATTTGCCACATCCATAATACATGACTTAGAGGGCGCCTGCACAAATTGTGTATTTGATTAGCCAGCTCTCGCATTGGGTTAACTGACCTTTTGCAGACTCAAGCCAAAAAAAGAGAGAGAGAACAAAAGAAAAAGAAAAAACAGAAATACCCCCAATAGCAATAGCAACAACTGGAAGAAGCAACAGCATTGTATCAGCATAAAAGTATGCAACAAATGTACATTAAATATTTACTTAAATTTGCATTGAATGCTGCATTGCCAAGTTAATTAATGCTCTTAACAAATAGGCAAACAAGTGCCCAACAAATTCCATTTTGGATTAAATATCATTTATTTGCACAACCAAAACTCATTTGCAATGTAAACATTTTAAACTTGCTTACGAATTACGCACAATAAACACTCCACTCCAGTAATGTCAACTGACAATTTTGCAGCTCAGTTGGCAAATAATATTCAGAACAGAACTTGCTAATAAGCAAATTATCATCAGTTCCATACTTATGTTTGAGTCGATTTTACATATATAATTATTTAATTTAATTGACAATTTCTTCTTTAAAATGTTTAAGAAACTTTGCATTTTCTGATTTAATATATTGATTTTTTGTATGTTTATCTATAAAGTGTATTCAAATTAGCTTTGAGGTCTCTATTTAAGCTGTTTCTGATGATTATTACCTGAGATATGGACATAAATGTATGAAAAAGTATCCAAAATTCCCTACTTCTCAGAATTACATATTCTTTGACTTTGAGGTGCCATAACTTTGCCAAAAATCAACCGATTTTGATGAAATTTGATATTC
Organism: Drosophila quadrilineata; assembly: GCA_018150725.1. Taxonomy (NCBI): domain Eukaryota; kingdom Metazoa; phylum Arthropoda; class Insecta; order Diptera; family Drosophilidae; genus Drosophila; species Drosophila quadrilineata. Next base: position 764,537 of record JAECWN010000356.1, read on the forward strand.
TGATTATGTTTTGGAGTCTACTTTAAAACTCCTTGACAAAATCATCAAAAATAAAAAAAATTTCGACTTCAATTTTTCTAATGTTTATTGATAAAATGTATTAAAACCGGCATTTAGGTCTCTATTTGAGGTCTTCGTAATTATTATTGCCCGAGATATGGCCGAAATTCGCAATTTCTCCGAATTATATATTCTTTAACTTTGAGGTGCCATAACTTTGCCAAAAACCAACGGATTTTTATTAAATTTGATACTCTTATCATGTTTTGGAAACTAATTTAAAACTGCCTTTAAATATTTGTCATTATTAATTTTCCGACTTATTGCATTTTGCATTCTAACCCCTTGTAAAAATGTTAAAAACTGAATATAAATTTTATTGAAATTTTGTGTGCGCAATTGATTTGTGGCATTAAAATATATATGTATATAATTTTTAACCAGAGTAAATTTGGAGCAAAATTTTAGGAAATATATCCTGAAACGTAAAAATGTTAATTCCCTGTAATACTCTTATAGACTAAGCTTCCAAATTTTATAAATCTTCCAAAGTTGAACCGATTACCAAATGATTCACTAAATATGGTCTATGGTGATAATTTGTGCTGCTGTTTTCCGCCATTCGCGAAATGTTGGTCGGTCCAAAAAAAAAAGGAAATTAACGCCCGAACTGTCTCCAATATTGCAAAAATTGAAATCAAAAGCTCAACACAACAGCCACGGCATCGCCTGTCAATTAACACATTAAAGTCGCGGCAAAGAACTGGCTTAAAGACAAACAAGGCCAACAACATGAACAGTGAGGTCTCCGATTAGTAGCATAGAATTTCGTCATAGAGCACTTAGCGCCTAAAACGGACCTAGTCGCAATGAATGTTTGTTTATACAAACATACATATGTATGTAGGTGCGTGTTGGCCCGATCTAGTCGGGAGCTTATACTATAGTTGGGGGTTGCAACGTGAAACGTGCAACGTGCAACGAAGTCGCCTGCATCAAAGCGCTAATGTTTGACCTACTTTGGATAAATGCATGGTGCAGGAAAGGAACTGCGCATAACTATTTTGATATTTGTTGATCATTAAAAACTGGTTAGCCGGGCCAAAAAGATACAAAAACACACACACACACACACACATCGAGACAGACGCCCATGTCGATGGTTGAAGCTTTTTCTATGTTTTTTTTTTTTTTCTTATTTTGGTCAAAAGCCGAGAAGCGAGGCTTTAAAAGCGCTGACTCCATGGGCCACCACAAGAGTCTTGACAAACAATTTATTAAAGCGAAACGCGCGCGCGGCAAACAGAGCTCCCAGTCATGATGATGAATCGGTCTCGGTGTTGGAATTGGAATTGGAATTGGAATTGCACTCATCGATTTGTGCTGGCAGCATGTGGTCTGCTTGTAATGCAAGTGGTGGGCGTTGCTTTAGGGTTTCCGGATGGTGCGCCCTCGGATACATGTGTTAAGCAACGTGCCAATCAGCCTAATCATGGCAAAGCTCGCTCCCAGCCATTGGATACGAATCCCTTTGTGGTTGTGGCCGACACACAGACCTACCATCCCGGCCAAGTGGTGACTGTGGCCATCTATCCGCAGGACGAAACCGTATCGAAAACATTCCGCGGCTTCTTTTTGCAGGCGCGTGATGCCAATTCTAATGAATGGATTGGCGAATGGGTGCAGAGCGATAATACTAAAACAATACCAGAGTGCTCAGCAATAACGCACTCGGATAATCGTGATAAGTTGGGTGCCACTTTCAAGTGGAAGGCGCCGCAGAACAAACGCGGCAATGTCTACTTTACGTAAGTCAAGGATATCAGCAAAAGTTACTAGAGCAAGAGGATGATGATGATAATGATGATGATATGCTATTGAAGGCTGACAGCAACAGCAACAGCAGCAGACAACAAACAACAAAGTTTTTGTTATTCATTAATCATACGCCACGTTGGCCCACATAATGGCCACATAATTGTCGGCAAAATGCCTGATAGTAATCACACCTAAGGCCTTATGTAATTGATTTGTTTAGCCTGAAGTCACTGATGGGGGGGGGGGGGTAACTTCACCATAACAAAGAGTTGGACATCTTTAAGACGATTACGATTACTCTTACGCTTGCAATGACATGGGCAGAAAAGTTGTTGATGGGTTTCTTGCAATACTGACAACACTCTCCAACATGGGCACAGACGACAATGTTGTCATTTATCATGCGAGTGTATGATGCTGGACAACTAATGTGCACTCCAGATGTGCTCAACAAAAGACATAGATTGACTTAAGTCAGAGATGGAGATGTTGATAAATTACCATAAAATTTTGCTCACTTTTGTTGCGCAGTGTTGCGGCAACTCTCGCAGTATAAATGCTGACAAATCTGTCGAATCATTCTACGATTATTACCTATAAATAGCAACTCTTATATGAATACTACATACATACTTATGTTTACTTTTTTTTATTGAATAATTATATTTTTTTTAAATATTTTTCAGCGGCACTGTGCTACAAGATTATGGGCATTTCTGGAGCGACATCGTTAACAAGGTGCAATCAGCCGCTCAATAAAAACTCATTTAAATTTCTGTTCTAGTTTCGCGTATAACAAATTATAGTAATAAATCATTAACACAACACAATATAGTTTAACAAATTGTTGGTATTTTTTAATTAAGTGCAAATATGGCGTATATCGAGCCAAGCCCCTTTTAAAAGCAACACAACCAAACCAAATTGTTGTCTTAAAGCTCAACGCTTATGAATGGACAGCAACTCACACACACACACATACACATCGATACAAAAAAGTAGATATACCGTTTAAATTTCCAGGCACGTTGCATGCGTCTTATTGGAAATTCGCTTTGCCATTCGGCATAGAAGTAAATTGGAAAATTTAAGCACCTCTCATACGAGGCTAATGCAATGGATGATAAAGTAATTAGAGCAGCCAATGCCCCGCATGGCATACAAAACTGAAATTTCAGAGTGTTTGAAATCTGACGAGATTCTCTCTGTTTTCCCACAGTCTTATCGAATCAATAAGATAAGGGCACAAGTTAAAATATGAACAGACTTATCTGGAAAGTAATCGAAGTACTCTGCAAGTACGGCAGGTACCAACTAAGCAAACAAACTATTAAAACTTATCTGGGCAATTTAAAGGTGTAATTCTCTCATATGTATATAAAATTCAGTTTTTGCACTCACTTTAAGTTTGTTGGTCGGTAAATTCGTCTTAGTCAGTGTTTACGTTAATTGCAGTTGTTCTTTTACACTGCTGATACAGTACCTTCCAGTTGAACTTGTTTACGCCTTTTCCAGCAAAGTGCATAGCAACTACTGCTGGGTAACTTTGAAAGCGGTCGCGAGGTGTGGAGGTTACATCGCATGTTGTTTTCAAGCTTGCCAGTTGCGTCGCAGTCGCCGTCGCAGTTAACGTCCGCTGCGGTTTGTCAACTTGTTTTGATCGAAATCATCGAAGCATCGTCGGCTTTTGCCGACTCTATCTGTCTGTGCCTTCGGCTTCGTGTTCTCTCTGCGTCAGCAGTGGCGTAGACGTAACGACTGTGCTGCGCCTTATCGCTTCGCAACGAAAAAGTGGAGGGACGCCTCTGCCTTCGAAGTTCGTTGTCCAGTATTTTCTTCCGCACACGCTTTGTTATTATAGTCTGACAAACATACAAGCAAGAGGAATTGCTATTGTATATTGCTCATTTGCGTTTATCAGCAGTCGGCGTCGCAGTCGCTGCTTTCGATCTTGCTCATTGCTCTGTTTGTTCAACACTTTCAGTTATAATTTTACGACTTGTCGGCGAGGTTCTTACAGCGGAGGAGTTCAGAACAATGGTTATCAATTTTGCAGCCGGTCCAGCCAAATTACCCGAAGAGGTCAGCCATCTTTCCAAGAAATTATATTCGCAGCAATAAATGCATTCTAAATGAAATTAAGTATTTTTTTCGCATTTCACTTCGCTGTAGGTGCTGAAAGAGGTGCAGGCAAATCTCATAAATTGCAATGGCACCGGTATTTCGGTCATGGAAATGTCCCATCGTTCCAGTAACTATGCCAAGATACAGGACGCGGCCATAGCTGATCTGCGAGAGCTGCTCAACATACCCAAGAACTACAAGGTTCTGTTGATGCAGGGAGGCGGCACTGGACAATTTGCTGCAGTGGCAATGAATTTAATTGGATGCACTGGCACCGCGGATTACGTCATCACCGGTTCATGGTCAGCGAAGGCGGCGAAGGAAGCCGCCCAGTACGGCAAAGTGAATACCGTTATTCCCAAGTTGGACAAGTACACCAAGGTGCCCAGGCAAAAGGATTGGAAATTGGACTCGAATGCTTCCTATGTCTACTATTGTGACAACGAGACCGTAGAGGGAGTCGAGTTTGATTTTGTGCCGGAGGTGCCCGGCAATGTGCCATTGGTAGTCGACATGTCCTCCAACTTTCTGTCCAGACCATTCGATGTCAGCAAGTTCGGTATAGTCTATGCCGGCGCCCAGAAGAACATCGGTCCAGCCGGAGTCGCCGTGATCATAGTTCGTGAAGACTTGATCGGGAAACACATGAAGATAACGCCGTCCATACTGAACTTTGAGCTGATGGATAAGAACAGCTCGCTGCTCAACACGCCGCCCACCTTTGGGTAAGTTCCATTCGCCGCTTCCCGCTGCGATTACCTAATTAATCTGATGCTATCCACAGTATCTATGTGATGGGATTGGTCTTCCAGTGGATCAAGCGGAATGGCGGTGTCGAGGGCATGGCTGCTAGAGCCAAGGCCAAGTCGGAGCTGATCTATGACATTATCGACAAGTCGAATGGTTTCTACTTCTGCCCTGTGGAACCGAATGTCCGCTCACGGATGAACGTGCCCTTCCGGATCGGCAGCGCTGCCGGCAGCGACAGCCTGGAGAAGGAATTCTTAACCAAAGCGGAAGCCGCGGGCATGATTCAGCTGAAGGGTCATCGGTCGGTGGGCGGCATTCGTGCTTCCATCTACAATGCCATAACCCTGGAGGAGACACAGCAGCTGGCCAAGCTCATGCTTTCCTTCTATGAGAATAATAAAAACTAGTTTGATTGTTGCCAAATATAACTCTTTGGGTTTTATCACATTAGATTACGACGCCTAAATATCTCATCCAGCTGGTCCTCCATAACTTTATTAGTGCCCCTCAGGTTGTCCACAACCTCTTTGGCCCACTCAAAGTATCTATCGCGCCTTTCCTGGAAATGCAATTTGGGAATATAGATCTGTCTTAGGTGGTGAGTGGAACTGCCTACCTCAGTCCATTCTTCCGGTGTGCACCGTTCCAGATCTCTAAGGTTGTCCAACTTGTCTGCCAACTTGATCAGCTTTGCTCTGCGTGTTGTGGTCGAGGCATTCTCCACTTGCAGTCGCTTGCGCTCCTCCTTTGCCAGTGACTTGTCATCGGTCACTTCTCGCACCAGGGAACACACATCTGTGCCAAACCGATGTTCGACGTCAATGAATGTGGCATCCGTATCCTCGACCACATCGTGCAGCAGCGCTGCCATTAGAACCGCTTCATCCTGGATGCCGGCTTCCACGGCCAATATTGTGCAGACATTTATCACGTGATTCACGTATGGTGTGGACTCAGGATCTTTCCGGCGTTGATTGCTGTGTTTCTGGGCCACATACTGCAGACACTCTACGAAATTTTTGAACGACATTATCTTCAATTTTACGGAACAAAAAATGTGAATAAAGCAACTAAAATCAGTAAACAAATGCTGTATTTATCGCACTTAGACTTATCGATATATCGATACACACTTAACTATCAACTATCGATTGTAACCTAAAGAGATTTTCGCCGCACCACAACCTCAAATTGACTGATAGCCCGCAATATTCAAAACGAAATTTAAAATAAAAGTAGAATGAATATTTAATTAAGCTTTACATAAACTCTGCTGTTGCACAATTTTTTTGTAAATATATTCAGTTTCACAAAATATTTCTATTTGGCGTCACAATCGCCCTTTGAGCTGGTTTGCTTGGTTGGCTTATTTATCTCAGGCACGAAGAAAATTTTGCGAGTCTTCAAGGATGACCACTTGAAACGCTTGATGTAGTAAGAGATACCAGTCAGGAATGACATGATTAGTACCACCTTAATCAATAGCAGCTTCCGTTCATCTCCCTCCGGCTCTGATGTCCACTTCAGGAATGTACACACATCCTTGGCGATTTGACTGGCCGATGGAGCTATAGAAGCATCTTCATAGGTGACGACTTCATTGTTAATCAGTTGTCCCATGGCAATAGCGCCGCCAGAGAAGTAGGGGTTGTAGTACAGATCATCTCGTAGAGTAAATCCTGCTGGTGCATCACAATATCCAGTCAAAAGCGAAAATATGTAATCTTCGCCGCCCTTGCGAGCTGCTACGATGTAGCTCAAATCCGGTGGATAGGAGCCATTGTTGGCCGCGCGAGCGGCTTCCTCATTCTCGTAGGGAGCCGGAAAATGGTCGGACAGCTTTCCCGGGCGCTCAAAGTAATTTCCCTGTTCGTCTGGCCCATCCCGCACAGTAATGGCTTCGGCTTCAGCCTTTGCCTCTGCTTCAGTCATGCAGACACCCACAAGGTTGCGATAGGCTAGATATTGAAGGGAGTGGCAGGATGCACACACCTCCTTATACACCTGATAGCCACGACGCACTCCCTCCTTGTCTAGTGCCGAAAAGAGTCCATTGTGATCCCAATTCTGTTTGGCCGGATGCACACAATCGCTGGAAGCATCGACGCTAGAGTCCAAGGCATACAGCAACAATCCTGTGGCTCCAGTCAACGCACCAAAAGCACAAATTTTCTGCCGCCTTCCACTCCATTTTCGTGGATTTGCTGATCCCGTAGCTGCAGTACGTCGCATTGGAATCCATTTAACCAAATTACTGGACGAATTCAGTAACTTTGAACGCAAATTCAGCATATTGTTGGACATTTTGCACGTTATCACAATGAACACGCTTCCTAATATGCTGACAGTGTTGGGAAACGTATTTCCATGAACTTTGCTGCAGTGTCAGTGTTTCCTAACCTAATTTTAAGTTGTAGTGAAATACTTATTATTTGTTATACTTGACAGCACTGGGATATTTGAGTACTTTGTTAAGAAACACAATTGTTAATTATAAATACATTAAGACACCCAGTTGAATAGCCATAATTACGATCTTGAATTTGTCAGCAGCTGAAAAGTACAGTTAAGTTTACACACAAAAAATGTATTTATGTATGTATGTAGATCTCTGTACACCCACACACACACACACACATACATACGGAGTGTGCATTCATGTAATTCTGTTGGAAAATAAAGCGTTTTGTTTGTTAAACTCAACTGGTTCTTTAGACAACTGACTCCTCATCCATCTTCTAGCCGAGCATAGGCTGCATTCAGGCACTTTCATTTGTTATCTGGCCCAGTAAATCTGTAAAAATCTGTAACAGCCCACCAAACAACACAACACAGTGCTTGCATACGATATTTCCTTTCCTCCTCGCCCATTCTTCACACTGTGTGACCACGAAATCGTCAAAGGCATTGCCAGCCCAGCTTTTACAACAACAACAGCTCTGGCAACTGCGGCGGCCAAGCGACGCAAACGGTTTTTGGTGAAAATTTGTACATACCTGATTTTATATTTCCCTTTTTCTGTGTTACACTATTTTTTTGTTTTGTCTTTATTACGTATTATCATGTTTACCATATTTTTACACGCGCTTACACTCTCCACATACACACACTGACTTACCCATTCTCTTACGCTGGAAAAGTAGCTTTGTGTATGTATGTATGTACATATGTGTGTGTTGACTGCGTTCTGCTTCTGCGCAGCGATGCATAATTCCCACTCTGTTGCTATTGCTTTCTGCTCTTGTTGTTGTTTCTGTGGTGGTTGCTGTTGCTGCTGCGCAATTAATAATTCTTTCGACTAGCGTGAAATTTTCATAAACAAGAAAGCAGCAAGCAAGCAGCAACCACAAAAACGTTCCATGGAAATCTTTGGGTCACCACCACATCACTGCCACTTGCTTTTCTCTTCCAACCACGGAAATAAGCTTCGACCCAAAATGAAAAAGTTCACGATCTAATAAATTTGATTCATGTTACAAAAGTCATATGTAATTATGTATGTATGTGTGTATGCCTGTAAGCAAATTATAGATGCTTTATCTATCTTAGCTTAGCTGGCGGCATACATGTCAGCCAGTGTTGTAAATGTTTTCAAGACGAAGTTCCCTGCAGTCACATATGCATACATACAAACAAACACACAATAGTAACATATGAAAGCATTAGTATATGTATGTATGTGTGTGAGTTTTTTTTTATATATGTACATAGATATTATGTATGCATGTATGCAGGTTTATTAAATGCGCACAGCTATGGCCAATGCTTTATGTGTGTATGGGTGTGTGTGGGTAAACAAAAAATATGCATAATTTTGCAATAAATGTAAATATTACTGGTCAGCTTCTTCCTTTGGGAGCGATAGCGCCATGCAGTTTCCTGTTTAAAGATGCTGTTGCCTCAACGTTTTGCAGCAGCAGAAGAAACGGCAGCATCAGCAGTCAGCAGCAGAGTAGACGACAGCGCTGCTCCTGTTGTTGCTCCTTATCTTTAGCGTCACGAAAGCCAGAAACAAGAATTATAGACCAAAAGCCAGTTGCAAGCAAAAGCCAAGTACACACACACACACATGTACATACATACATACATACATTTTCTTATATGTATGTACGTATGTATGTATGCATGGTTATGTTTGTAGGAGTTTTGCAGGAAACGTGGAAGTGTATGTATGTATGCATGTATGAGTGTATGAAGTCAAGGCAAAGAACTACACACACACATACATATGCACTTGCACATGCACATAGCAGCATCAGCAATTTTTTTTATTTTGTTATTCTTAAGAGGCAACAATTGTGATTTCAGTTGCTGGCAGTAAAGAGACAAAAGTCGAGAACGGGCCAACGATGATGACGACGATCGACAATCGACAACAAACAATGAATATCAATAAATTGTGCTTGAAAAGCATATACACACACACACACATACACAAACTAGCTTACCCTCTCATAGTATTAGTTGCTTGCCGCATGATGCTGTGTCAGCAGCTGAATCAAGATGCAGCAATTTATTTACAAACAAACAAACCAATAAATTTATACATATAGCCCTAGCTGTGGGTAGATACATACATATGTACATATGTACATATAGTATACATATAGTAAATTTCATTATCCTAAAACAAGATCACAATTAAATGCCAAACATTTGTCGTTTGCTGTCAGTGTTGCAAAATGTTTCAAATGTATAATTACAATGCGCAAAGCGTATGCGCTGCTCTGCTCTGCTTGGCTACTGTTGACGCGCTTTTAAGCGCACGCCTTTCACTCTGTATACATAATTCTCTCGCACGCAATGAAGCTCGCTCTCTTTATTCTCTCGCAACAATTTCAATCGCAAAAACTATGCTTGGCTTTGCATGGTGTATATATGTAGATGTGTGTGTATAAATATGTACCCAGCAAGCATTTTATGAAATTTCTGATCGAATTCGAGTCTTATTCGACTCTTCTAGAAGATTAAAATAAGCATAAATGCGCGCGTTTTCTGATCGAAAATGATACTCTGTTCGGGAGAAAATGGAACCCTAGCCGCGACACTTCCTAAAGAGTCGTTTTCGACACCTCAGGAGGAGTCGTTTTCGACTCTTCTTTCTCGCGTGAAGCGAGTCTTTTTCGAGTCACAGTTTAATCGATTTTCGCTCGTTTTTGAGTCGTTCTTCTAGCAATAAACGACTCTTTTACGAGTAATATTTCTATCAATAATTACTCTTCTTCAAGTCATATTGTAAATTATAATAAGAAAGATATTTATTAATATATTCCTTTACTTATAATGATATAGTATTATAGTAATAGTAAATGATGATTTTCAAATGTAATTAAATAAAAATTAATAAGTATAAAAATATATAAAATTATTCCACACGCTTCTTTTTTTTGTTAAACGATATTATGCGTCGAAAAAATTGCTGGAGCACTGTGTTCATGTGCTTGTCTGAACAATAATATTATATGTGCCACATGTCTAAGAGAGAAAAATTAAAATTTTTATTTTTATGTACAAACACATTTTATTATTGTTATGATATACCTTTTTTCAGCGCTTGGCTTGGTACCCTTCCAACTATAAAATGAGACCAATACTGGTCTGAGAAAACATTCCTCACTCACTCTTTAACTAAAACTGATGTTCAAAAATGCAGAACATTAGATCAAAAGCTTTAAGCTTACATGTTAAGTACAGTTTGCAAAAGATCGATGAGATAAGGCAGATGGCAGAATGCGTGCAAGAGCGAGAGCATGCGATTCAGCTTTCTCACCGAATTTAAGTGCAAGGCAAAAGACGCATTATCTCATTTCAATCACCGGGGCGATCAATTTTCGATTGCCTTACTATTTTGTTTTTGCTTTTTCATGAATCGTATTTGAAGAACATTTACGAGTCAGTTTCGAGTTATTTTCGAGCCCTTTTTTAGTCGCTTATAAAATGACTCTTTTTTTAATCATTTCAACGACTCGAAAAAGACTCCTCTAGGAGATTAATTCAAAAACGATCTTCCAAATGCTGGGTGGGTACATGTATGTACATATATAAGACATCACGATCGTCGTGTATGTGTGGGAATGTTGCTGTGTGAGTTTGAGGGTTTCTGTATCGTGCGGTTTGCTGTCGATTTTGTAAACTTTTTTTTATGCCAGAAAACTCTACACTAGCTGAAGCTTCATTATGACGTTGTAACTGTCTTTTCAATTTCTCGTTTTGCCCGATTCGCTTTGCCAATGATGCTTGAGCCTGTGTCTAGCACATACACATACATACATATATCTACATACATATGTATGTTGTATGTATGTACAGAGTTCCTCACACCATAGCGCAGTGTGTATGCTTAGTTTACAGTGCAACAGACCGAGAGCCAAGAGCTGAGCAGAGAAGAGAGCCGAGAGCTGTTAACTGAAAATTGCTTTGATGCTTTGATGAAGCTGAAGATGAATGTTCCGTCCGTTTTGTCCGCTGGTCTGTTCTTTTACTACCCACACGCACACTGTCTCACACACCCATACACACACTCACACGTAACGCAATTGAGTCATGCCATATGAGTATGTGTGTGTATCTGTATGGATATGTTTGTATGTCTAGTAGATATTTATTCGTATTTATATGATACACACATACAGAGCGAGGGTCTGTATCTGTGTATCGGTATCGTCGACAACGTTGATGAGTTTTGTTTTAATTCTGCTTCTTGACTTCAATTTCTTATAAAAATTGTATATGCACGTAATAGCTGACTTATCTGTATCTGTATATATTTATGGCCGTATTTGTATCTGTATCTGAGTACTGATCTGCACTACTAAGGCAGTGTTGTTTTCGTTGTTGTTGTTGTTGTTGTTGTTATTGTTGTGATTTGGTGAATCGCGCGTAGCTGATTGTAATTATTGTAATCGAGTCTCGAACCGATCCAATCCGATACGATCGCCGTCTCTGCACAGCATTTAGGTTCCAGGTTCAGGTCCAGTTCGCACACTGATTTGATTTCGTTTTAGTTGTTTTGATCATTTTGTAATAGTTTTCTTGGCGCGCTCCTTAAATCATTATCATCATCGTCACCATCATCATCATCATCATCAACATGATCAATTTGACGATTGTGAAGCTCTTGCTCTGAAGCTTAAAGCGAGCCGTTCAGAGCGCGCGCATTTCTCTTTGAAGCGACGTCGACGCGTCGACGCGTCGCTGCTGCTGCCTCAGTCGCCGTCACCGTCGAATCCGCTGTTTGTTGCTGTGCTTTTTGCTTAAAGTTGATTGACTGTCTGTTCATTTAGCCGCCTGTCCGTGGCTCTATGGCCTGCTCCGTTTCTTGGCTTTGACTTCGTCTTATTCGCAGTCTGTAGAGATCTTGCTTCAGCTCCGTCTTTGACTATGACTACGACTATGACTATGAACTGTGAGTGTGTACGAGAGTGTAGCTTGTTGATTTGTCTTGCTGTTGCTGTTGCTGTTGCTGTTGCCGTTGCCGTTTTCTTGCTGTTGTAGTACATTTCGTTTAAGGCCATTATAGTTTTGAACATGTTCAAGTGCCATTCTCACGATTGTTTAAAGTCTTTTAATTTCAAGCCCGACTACAAGAAATAAACAGTGAAATTTAGCAGCAGTCAATTTGTTGTTCTTAAACTTAATACTGCTCACTTTAGTCGTACTTCGAGTGGACCTCGACGAGCTCTTCTTCTCTTCTACCACTAACGGCAAACTGCCAACGGCAAACGGCAAACGGTGAAAGGCTGACACGGTCAAAAAAAATTGCATTTTGCGGTAACACGCATCATTTGCTGCATTACAACAAGCACTTCATCCAGGCCAAAATGTTTGCCCAGATTTTGTTACATTCTACAAACAGTACTTACATGCCTACCCCAAATAGTATCTTATTGACAGGGAATTGGGATTGTCTCAAAATTATAGTTACATTTTGAGAGATTTTCTATTGCTTGTGGCGAAGTGAAACAGAATATTTATCTCAATGGTGAAGCTAATCGCCAGCACTTAAATGTCACAACTTCCTCTTGCTCAGCAAATAATGTATCCGTCTCTGTCTCTGTCTCTGCTCCATATTAACTTTTTTCAACTCATTGAACTTTGTTTGAACTGCACTTAAGATACTCGCAGATAGTTGCATTGCAGATATCAATTGGCTGATCGTTAATTAACTAGTCTCCCATCTAAACTTGAAGTGAAGTCGAGCTCTGTTCATGGGGAATGTGTGCGTGTGGGGAAGTATCTGTATCTCTATCTGTATCTCCCATGATGTTGAAAATGTTGGCCGAATGAAGACAATTGATTTGGTGTGCCAAGCAAAGAAAACGAAAGAGCCAAATTGCAATTTAAATTAAAAGCGCAATTGAACTGGAAAATTCGTCTAAATTGTTGTTTGCACAATTACTATACGATTACAGGAAGACGTAAAGCGACGTTACGTATCAAGTCAAAAAGACGTGAAAAGTGGAGGTATACCTATACATAGATACATATGTATATAGTATATAGAGCTAGAACCATTGCAATGGACGTGAAGACCACAATCAAGTCCTGAACAATCGAATCATTATTATACACATGCACACACTCACACACACACTCTCTCTCTCTCTCTCTCTCTCTGTTTTGCTGAGATAGGAGAGCATATACAATACATAAGATTTTGAAAACTAATGATGCTGAAGACGATTCTCTCAGTTGGAGCTCTATTCGTTAACAATTTATGCATGTGAAAATAAAGAAAGAAAGAAAAAAAAAGAAGATCCGATGGGGTAAATGTATGCTGGGGTTAAAGAAATGGCTCGTTTGAAAGTTCTTCTTCTTTTTTGTGGGAGTTTTAATTTTATATTCTCTTATTATTTCTATTTTATTTTTTTGTTCGCTCCCCCATCTTCTTCGTTTTATTTTGCTATATATGCAAGGAGTATTTGTTGCCATGGCTAGTGGCGATAAGCATCGGAAAAGCCAAAAAGTTTAGAAAGGCACAAAAACAGCATCCGAGGCAAGTCCCAGTCCCAGTCCAAGTCCAAGTCAAGACAAGTAAACTTGGCGTTGCTTCTATCTATCTATGTATCTGCAATACATAAATTGTATGTATCTATGGCCTGCCACATACATTTTACCCGTTGTCTGTATGTGTGTATCTATGTAATGAGCATGTAACTAAACTTCTGTGTAGCCAAAACTCCTACAACGTTGTTGTCGACACTGCTGCAGAGACACACAAAAATAGCAAAGCAAAGCGAGCCAAACACCATCTGAGGCCTAATACCAAAAGCAAAAAGCAAAAAGCAAAAATGTAAAAAAAAGCAAGAGCAAGAGTTTCAGAGGCAAACCAAGACCTACTCTACTCTACTCTGCTCTACTCCCTCAATACCCGTTTGCCACAAACTTCAATTCAACTGTACTGGCTCTTCGTTGCCTTGCTACCTGGTTGCCTGGTTGCCTGGTTGCCTGCTGCTCTATCTGATGATGGCCGTTAAGAGTTAAAGCTGAAGAGCGCCCGACCCGACCCGGCACATGGTATCCTCCCCCTTCGGGCAGTGCCTTCCTTCTCATGCCAGTGCGGACCCATCTGTGGCCGAGGTACGCTCTGATCGCTTACTCGCTGCTTTTGGCCTGAAGTTTGCTTGAGGTTTGCTTCTACTCGTAAACATGAGGTACGTTCTTTTTTACTTCGGCTTGACTTCATTTGTTTGGCTTTTTTGGGAGACAAAAAACTGGTTATTACTCTTTTCTTCTAGATGTGTATACAGTATCTGAGTGCGTACCCCTCCATCTCCCCGCACCATATTCTTCGCCTAAACTTCGGTTTTCGGTTGTATTTTCTTCTTTCTGTTTTGTTTTTGTATATATACTACATACATATATACATATATATATTTTTTCGGTTAGGTGAGGCGAACGAACGGTCGTGGTCTTACCAAGTGGCAACGGTTGCCTTTTTGGCTCAGTGGCGTATGCAAAGGGGCAAATGGCCAGCACATTATGGTCAACCTCGACAGCTGCTATCCTCCAACGACGACTCTGCACCACTCGAAGCAACAGCAGCAGCAGCAGCGGTTATAAACATAAAATCAAAATCTTAGTTTGGCTCGACTTGGCCATGTTTGTAGGTACGAAAGGAGTGTTTGGGGGCTTCTAAGTTTTGTAGGCAGCAGCCTGAAGCAACGGCAACAGCAACAGCAGAAGCTGCAACTGCAACTGCTGCCTCAACGTTCATGAAGAGTAACTAGCGGAGGAAGTGGGCGCATGGCCTAGGCTTGGCCCAAGCTGCTGGCTGCCGTTGTTGGCCCGCATCAACTAGCCGGACCAGGCCAAGTCAAGTCAAGTCAAGCCAAGCCAAGCCAAACCAAACCAAACCTAGGCTAGGCAAGTTTCTGAGCCCGACTCCTTTGTTACATTTTGCGAGAGGTAAACGATCGTTAGAAAGGTTTTTATATGTGCCTCGACTTTGGCAGACGTCCACAGATTTTTTCTGCGCATGTCTTTTTTATTGAAGCTGGAGATGGAGCTCAACTATCTGACTATGGTCATGTTACCTCAGGTCGGTCCGCCACTTCTCTTGCAATCACTGTCGCCTAAGCTGCATTTGGGATTCTTTTTTTATTTTTTGATTCGTTTATTTCATTTGTTTGTTTGCTTTGCTTCGCTTTGACTTGGGATGCAGTTGCATCCATTTTGGTGGCCCACGGACTATGGTCGACGAACTGCGGCAGGAGCGCTCCTTACTGCCAACAACTTGAAATGCTGTTAACCTCATTTGAACTTTGCCATTTGTTTGAGCCATTAGATAGTTTGCATCTTTTTTTTATTATTATTTTTGTCTATTATTTCGGTCAGAAAAGCCATTTAAATAAACATACATATCTCTGTATGTGTGTGTGTGTGTGTGTGTGTGTGTGTGAACAAAAGGAGCGTCGTATGATGGTAATTTAATGTCGAGGCACCTCAAACGTGGATGTGGACGAGTTAGCAGTTGGGTAACGGCCCCTGCCAACGCAATGACATTTACAAGATACAGAAACAAAGCGCAAAATTGTGCACCAGCTGAGATTGTCATGGGTCAGGCCATGAATTTCAGTATGTATGGGCATCGTTGACACTGCTCAACCCACACACACACACACACACCTCAAAATATCTTAAAGCTCAACGACAAGTAGCCACCACATACATATGTACATATGTATGTTTGTATATTAGTGTGAGTGTGAGCTTTTATCTGATCGGGGTTGGGCTTAGCTCAATTAATCTGAAAGCGCGACTTTTGGGTTAACTATGAAACGGGGTAACCAAATTGGTGGGAAGGTGTCCAGTCGCTTGAGGGGGGAAAGGTCAAATCTGCATGGAAATGAGTTCACATCATTAGCATTGCCTTCAGTTCATTACAAATTGCCCGAAAGAACATTGGGCATGATTAATTGATGAAGATGGGTTGCCAGATAAATAAAAATACATTTTAATCGGAATCATTTTGGAAGAACTTTCTTCCTTCAATTAGTGGGATCGTCAGTGAATGACAAAAGCAGGAAGCAGGAAATGAATTAAATATATTTAAAGATGAAATTTCTTCCAATTCGTATAATTCCTACGTTTCTACGTTTCCACGCTTTCGCATCCCATTGACAACACGAATTTCGATACTCTTCAAAAACTATGTCACCTTGGGGTACCTCCGATGAATAAATGAAAAACGAATGTACTTATATATGTATGTATGTATGTAAATATGTATGTATGTGTGAAGTTCACGCGTCCGTCAGCTTTTCGAATAATTGATGCCGATCTCTGGAAGACGTTAAAAATTGCGACTACTGACTGACTGACTGACTGATTGTATGTACATATGTATGTATGCATATATGTATGAAGGAATGTATGTATGTATTGTGTTGTATGTACATACATACATATGTATGTGTCGGACAACAGCTGCGCGAGTGCGTTGACGTCACGAACCCTTTTGCAGTGTCTCGCCCTATCTCTTGCCAAAAGAATTGACAAAACAAAATCGCGTAAAGAGATAAATATGGAGTACATATGTATGTATAGGCAGTGGTATATAACATACACAAATACAGTCACATTTATATGTACTTCTGCCAGTGTATTGAGCTGTGAACATTTCCCAAGCATTTCACTACGATTCTTTAAGAAAACCCACCCCGCTAACGATAGTTGGAAAGAACAACAATAAAAACAAGCAACAGCCAGAGCCTTAGTTAAAAGGTGCGCGCGTCGACAAGCAAACGGCAGCGGCAACGTCGCGTCGCGGCATTCATCAGCTACAAACAACAACAGCAACAGCAACAGCAGCAGCAGCAGCAGCGGCAGCGGTGGTGCTAGCAGCGACGCGTCGTTGTCGAAGACGACCACGACGTTACCTTCTTCACCGAGTCTAAGTTGGACGCACGGTTGTAATTATTTTAATATAATTTTTTCACTGCGTCATCATTATTTTCTTTCGCTTTTGATATAATTCTTCTTTGTATCATTTGCACACGATTGCAAGCTCACGAGCGCAACTCTCAGAGTATGAATTCTACAATATGTGTGTGAGAGAGTGTGCCTGCATGTGTGAGTTCTTGTGTATGTGTGGGCTGCTGCTGCCTGTTGAGTACGCTGAGTACGCTCAAGTATACGTACATATGTATGTATAGGTACATACGTATCTATGTATGACCATGTATGTGAGTATTTGTGTAAGAGTTCAATTACCGTACTGCCAACTCTCTCATTTGTTTTCTTCGAAATTTCAAATCTTGGATTAAGTGTTGATAATTTTATCTAATTTAATTGATACGCTGGCATTAAAACAGTAGTCTATATATGCAGTTTCCGAAAATCAATAAATTCAACGTATACTAGATCGTGTTTATAAATGAGAGCGTTGGCAGCACCCCAACACCGCTTGAGTGTGTGTTGGTGAGTTGCGATCGCTGAGCGCTCTCACGCTGCCCGCTCTCTCAACGGCGAAATAAACGTTTTTCTCTGTATCTGTAGTATAGAGCGTGTCTGTGGCTCAACTTTGAGTTAGTCTTATAAGAGCAACGTTTGCGAGTGGTTGTTAGTTCTTGGCATGTCCCTCTCTCAGTCTACGCTATCGTAAAACATTTGCAGTTTTAATTAAAATAAGGAAATTATAAACAAATGAATAGCTAACATAAATCTGACAAAGTAAAATAAATTAATTTCAAACGCGGATAATATATCTACCGTCGCGCGTGCGCTTCAGTGTTCTTTGTTAATAAGCATACACGAGAGAATAATTTCTAACTGTACATACTCGGAAATATCAAAATCTTACTACAGAGTTGTGGATCTCTTTTATGTAAATTCCCCTAACCCTCCTGACCGTTATCTTCATTCAATGACATAGTTTACAATCTGAGCGTAATACATTTCATGTATGATATTGAATTAAACTGGATATAATATGTAAAAAAAATACAGCAATTGCAAAGTCGTGCTTCAATCTATACATATATACACATACATATCTGTTCACATGTGTATCTATCTATATATATACATATATATACATATATGTATATATATACATACAAATGTATATAGAAATGGCTGTTTCTGCAAGTTTTTTTTTTCAAATTGCCGTTGATTACACGCACGCACACACAGGCACAAACGTCAGTTTACCGAAATAATGAGCGTACCGGGCAGAGCTGAGCGGATGCACGAGGCGTTTACAGTTGGATCAGTCTTGTCGTCGGCCGTTTAATTAGAAATGATTTAATTTCAATAACAATTTAATAAAACTGAATTTGCGAAATGAAATTGACAAACACGGTGGTGTACGATGGCGAATTGTGCTGTGGATATAAAATGCTTCAATAGAGACAGTTGGATTTTTGCCCTCGTGTGTGATTTGAGTGTGTGTGTATATATGTATGTGTATGTATGTAATTCGCCATACGTTTTTCAATTTAAAGAGGGAGCAGCAAGAGACCGACCATACGCTCTTTGTTCTCACTCTCCGAGCAAAGGAAGGATATTAAGAGCAACAACAAGAACGACGACAACTGCAACGATAAAGACAAGTCATTTAAGAAATAAAAGCAAGCGGCTCGGCATCAGTCTCAGCAACAAAAAAAAAAAAAAATAACAAAAACTTCTACTGCTATCAACTTGAGCCATCAGCGCAGCCATCGTTATTCTCATCCAATACATAAGTATACGAAAACACACACTCATACATTCGAGCAGCGGCAGTTTCTGTAGCTGTTGCTGCGCGCTTGTGTAAGCTTTGCTTTTCGATGTGTGTGCGTGAGTGTGTGTGTGTAGGTATGCATACACACACACATTCACTGTATGTTTTGCGATTTGCGCTTGCAAATAAGTGGTTCTTTCGTGGCGTTGCCACACTATGTAAAAGTAGTTCAATTTTAAATTTTCAAAAGCCAACGACTTTTTCTTTCAGCGCTTTAAACATTCGTTCTCATTTACACGTTCTTCCTTGTATATGTATATGTGTGTCTGTGTGTGGTGTGTGTTTATACATGTGTTTATGTATTTACGCTGTTTATTTGTTGCCAGATAAGGCAACGCAACGCATCGAAGAAAGCAGAGAACTGAACTGCCTCCGCTTGTCGCGCTTATCAATACAAAAAGAAAAAGAAAAAAAAGAATTGTAGCAGCGTGCTTTGTTATTATTGTTGTTCCAGTTTTTTGCACTATCGCTTAATAATTGAAATTAAAAATTGACATGAGAGTAACAAAAAAATACCACAGCTCTGACTACGTTCACGCCCCAAAAATGGTAAGACATCGAATATGGAGGTGATGGAGAGTGGCAAGTGGACTTCTCTACTTACTACTGTTTTTAGTGAGTGAGGGTCCAGTGTTTCACATTATTTTTAGTATTTGTGACTAGATCCACACTCATTAAAAACGGTAGTTCAATCATCGAATGCGGCACGTGTATTTTTGTTCATTGGAATGAAATGGAATGGAAGTGATTCCATCTGTTAACGAATACTGGGAAGTGAATGAATCAAGTTTTACATTCTGGGAAAATCAAGCTGTGAATACGAAACAGTATCTCGAGCGGAAGTTCTATAGAATTTGACTGCTAATGAGTTGCTATCGCGAGTTTTGTTTCATATTTGGATCAAGTACTATTTTTATATTTACAAATCCTTAACGGAAATGTGTTCTAATTTGTAAACTATCCACCTGTTTCTCTTCCTTAAGCAAAGTAATTAGTTAATTCTGGAACACGCACATATCCCAAAACTCAACGAAATAGAACGAATGGTTCTCAGGCCCAAGGGTGTGCGTGCACGAGAAAGAGAGACCTATGAAAATATCTGGAGTAGTGGGGGGGGGGTTAATATCAACATTCTCTCTCGAGTCTGCTTTCCCAGACTTTTGGGTGGCTTAATTATACGCACTATTTTAACGAAAATGTGTATGATTTCAGCTCGAACCACTCGACAAAAGATCTTTATTTTGAAGCCGGCAACAAATTCTTCAATTAATTTCCAGTCAGCCGCTTATTGTGTTGAGAAAAAAAACTGGAAAATTTTGAAGTAGAGGGTAGACGAAATTTGAGCACTTTGTATTTGTCAATGTGCAATGAGCTGAGAGTTCAACAACACTTTCCAGTTGAAAGCTGAGAGCGTTACCAGTTGGACTTGGATTTCAGCCTGTTAATGGCTATTTACTCACTCTCTCTCGCTCTCTCTCTCTCTCATTCTATTACTCTCTGTGTGTCTCTCTCTCACGATCATTATTTTCTACCGGAACAAATTACTCAAAATTCTTGGAAGATTGTTCCCCAATCTGTCGCGTTATAGTTTTCTTCACTATTCCCTCTCTCTCTTCATAAGGTTCTTTCTGTTGAATGTATATAGAGCACATACTTATGTGCTGTTGTATATAATTATATTTAAATATAGCTATATATTATATATCTTGACAAAAAATGGAAAGAAGAAAAAAAAAGAAGAAAACGTCAACTAGACACTGAACAAACAGCAATTTCCGTAGAATTGTATGGCCTGAAACTTTTGTGCAGATCGAGCAGAAATTCAAACTGCAACGACGCCACAATTCTTAAACAATCAGACGACGGCTTTTGAAAGATGTTGTTGTTATTGTTGTTGGAGTGGCTTGGGTGGTGGGGTAGGAGGGGGTGGGCCAAGGCGGGTGTAAAAATTATTGTATAAATCAGCAGAAAAAGCAAACGAGCCGAACAAAAAATAATAAACCTTAATTCGAAGCTTCGAGCTTGATTCATTCATACCCCACACAGATACAGATACAAATACAGATACGCAAACGTATACAATACGCAAAGATCAAGCCGAGTGGAGGTCCAAAAGACGAGAGAGAGGGTGAGGGGAAGTGAGACGGGGGACGGTCGAGCTGCCAATTGAGCGGCTATGAAAACCGATCAAAATGGTTCCAATTGAAATAGTTATTGTTGCCAAGCACGAGCAATGACATGAAAATGATATCAAAAAAAGTGACCGAAAAAAAAAATAAACAGAAATGAAAGGAAAGGAAAGGAAAGGAAAGGAAAGACGGAAGAAGAAAGCCAAACTAAAACCAAAACCAAGCCCACAAAGTTGCAATCACCAATCACCATTTTATTTTATTTTTTTTTTTGATGGCAGGCGGACAGGAGAAAGAGGATAGTTTCTTCCAATCCCAGTCAAATGCCACAGAAAGTCGTGCACGGGCAATAATCATTGCTTCGAGGATGGATGTTGTTTGTATGGAGGAGCATAGGATGAGAGAGGGAGTTGATGATGATGATGCTGCTGCTGCTGCTGCTTGTCGCGTCGCGTTTGCTCTTCTCTGACTCTATTTTGTCGGCGAACATGGATCTAGTGCACGGTTGTTCATGATTAAGTTCGTGACTAGATTTCATGCTCGTCTATTAAGTTGGGTCAACACACACACACACACATAGCCTGGCCATGGATCGGTTGGGCGGTTGTCTAAGAGGAGAGCACCTCGCGCCGCAAGGAGTACTCATAGTCCCTCTCTCTTCCTGCGTTTGGGGAGTTGTCAATTAGCCACAACATTTACGGCCGCAACAATTTGTGATAATGCCCAGCAGATTGACTCATAAATATGATTGACAAAAGAACAAAGAGAATAGTCTGGCTCTGACCCGTGACCCACATAATGATAACCAAACATAACTCGCCCGCAGCACACTCAGAGACAGGCACACGCTCCCTCACACACACACACATGCATATGTCATTGACCTATTGCACTGTCAGTTTACCGCTTGCAGACACTGTGTTGACCTCAGAGGCGAAGTTAACTGCGCAGCGTACTGGGCGCGCATGCTGGCTCACACGCCCCCTGCCTGGTTGCCGCCCGCATGATGCTGCCTGCCAGTAGCCTTAGTGATTTTTGTGGTTCACTTAGCAGTAGTTGAGTTTATGGCCATGCGACACGCGATTCAAATCTATTGGCGAATGGCGAACAACGAATGCTGCTGCCACCCGTTGACAAACGTCTAACGTTGCAATAAATTTGAACTCGCCATTCAATGAAGTTGAATATCGGGTTGTTGTTATTCTCATAGCGCCAGCGTGTGAAATTGTCAAGGGGTTTGTCACGCTGCTGTGTGCTGTTCGCTTTGTGGGCTCTCTGGCGCCTGCGGGTGAGTAAGCGTAGCGTATAAGAGAATGCGAACTTCGTAACGGTTTCAATTGGCTTGCTCTCCTCTTCCCCGTCATTTTCGGTTTTCGCCAGTGCTGCGAAGCGACGAAAAATGACTACGCGCCTAACTGTAACACCTGCCGTTGCCATTGCCATTGACGCTACATTTAAATTTCTCCAAGTACACATTTTCAGATGACGAACAAACGAGTGACCTGAGCGGAACACTCTTTCAACCCTGCTGCCCTGACCGTTGCCTGTACTTCCATTTGATGTGTAGTTATTTCACGCTACTGGAAATGCCAACGCATTAAAACAACTAAGGTACGGAAAGAGAGAGACGGAGGCTATTTACATATTTCCGAAATGTGAGTGTTGTTGCTATATTTGTTGTTGTTGTTTATAGTAACAGCAGTCGTACCTTTAGTTTCAACCCCGTGCTTTGAGAAAACCGAACGCAGTGAATTGCAACGACTCGAACTTGTAAGAGAGTTGCCAGCTTTCCCATTTCCTCTCATTCGCAATAAGCAACAGCAACAACAACAACAGAACAACAGTTGAAAGAAGGCCACAGCGGAGGGACAGGAAAGCGGCCAGACGTCAAACGCTGAAACTAATTGATATAATAGTTAAAATAGCAAACTAACGAGAAAGAAAAGAAAGAAACACAAACAAGAAGAAACTACTGCGTTGGCGAAGTGCAAAACCTTTCCAATTTGAAAATAGCTTTGCAGATGCTCTGTGTTGTCTGCTCTTTCCCACAAACACACAGCAACAACATCAACAAGAAGAAGAAGTTCTCCGAAGCAATGGCAATGCCAACAACAACAACAACATCAACATCCAGAATAACAACCACAATGTTCTTGCAATTGCTAACCGCAGTTGGGATGATGGGAGAGAGAGGGAGAGATTGCGGTCGGTTCCCGCAAGCAAGATGACAATACAACGATTAAAGCAAAGCAGAACGACGCAACTTGAACTCTGAGCAGCGACGCGACGTCGACATTGTCTCTATAACTGCCTGCAGCATCAGCAGTCAGCAGCAGCAGCAACAAAAATAGCAACAGCGCAGCCGCGGCAGCAGCAGCTGGAAAAATGCTTGTTCCAATGTGCGGCATTTCCGTTTGTTAGTGAGGATGCTGCATACTATTGCATTTGTATGCCTGTATGTGTGTGTATTGTATGTTTATCCATTTGGCCGGACTTCTTGTCTGCAGAAATAATCACATTTATTAAATCAAAATAAAATATGTATGCGATTCATGAAAGTATTTTGCCTATGTTACTTGAGGGTTCAATATGAGGAAGGGGTGTGTATTGGCCCAGGGCATGTCCTGCCTTAGATGAATATGCGACATGCATAGAACAGGAAGTCATACATAATAGGCGCAGATGTTCCGCACTTCTTAAGTTACAGCATTTCACGTCTGGAGAAGTTAGATCGCGCTGTTACGGCTAACATAAATGTTAACAGTTTAAAAATAACAGCCATTTTGGGCATAACAGCACCAAATGAGCAAATGAGACATAAGTGTGCAAAAGATTATTGTTATTTTGCCCATTTACATTTTGAGTAAATTAAATTGGTTAATAAAAATAAACTAGGCTTAATATACATAAAAATGCTCAACGATTAGTTTATTATGGACTCATCAACTTTTACAGTAAGCCAACACTGTTAATTATACCCACTGCTGTTTACCAGCACTAAACAATCGATAACTGTAGTTCTTCACCGATAGCTATTTCGATAAGTAGCGCGCGTTTTTCAAGCGTTGATTATTGTAGGTCACCGTTAAAAAATTGTAGTATGTTCATAGTTTAAATAAAAATATTTAACTCATACATAATTAATAATAGCATACACCTTGAGTTAAATGCTGCCTTACTTATCCAGCATTTACATAGATTTGTTGTTACATTGTGGCCCGCCTTTCACACGTAACATGCAACCAACGTAACGGAGGCGTGGCAGCCGGTCTCCAACTAAATTACATGTGCAATGAGCAACAGGTAACCGTAGCCACAACCAACACATGCATACATATGTATGTATGCATTAGAGCCACTTTTGTTTTGGCCAACAGAGAGTGAGTGGAGACCACCCAGACAACCACCCGCAAATACTTGCGGACTTGAGGCTGGCAATTAAAATGCCCTAAAGATTGACCATGAACTGCTTCGAGTGGCGCTTGGACAGATGGAGACGACCGTAGATGGCAGGGGGATAGACCATGTGTGTTGTTTACCTTCGCCTTCAGTTGCCGCCTAATTTGTGGCAACGAGAGCAAAGTGGGTTACGGTTACTGACCCACCAAACGCAGAGTCACTTTTTTTTTTGTTTTTGTGGAAGTATTTGTGGCACCATTGTTGCCAGTTGCCACTATGTTTGGCTACGGTTTCGGCTTTATGGGGTCTACTTCTCCTCGGTGATATTCATTTGTTTTTTTTTTTGCGGGTACCAAATCCGTCGTCTGCGGCTGTGGCTTCCACTTCCACCTCCCCCCGAGCATTGTTATGATCGCTATTAACACGATTTTGAACAATTCATGCTTCATTTTCGTATTGTTCGTTACTTAGCGGACGGACACATGGACGATAAACGATGGACGACGGTCGACGGACGGTAGACGACGAGGTAGACCGACCGGCTACTTACTGTGTGAGTGGTCGCCAGTGGTCGCGGAAGCTACCGCATTTGTCTGGCGGTGGAGTTTCAATTTCTGATCGGAGCTCGACTCGTGCGGATCGAGCAAACGCATTGAATAGTTTCATCGTTCGCTCCACTAAACTTTCAATTCCCGCTCACCGACTCCTCATCCGCCTCCGCCTCCTCCTCTCGAGCAACTCTCTTCCCCGTCATCATGTGGAGCTACTTAATCTGGTTACATTTATTGTCCATTCATCGGACAAGTGCCACTCCCGTTGATGACATCTGGAACGCCTTCAGAGCAGTCACCAATGACACTACGCTCCTGGATCACATCATACCGGAAATGTATGGACCGAGTATTATGCGTAATGCGAATCCCAGTTTCATCTTCAAGATGCCCGCAACAGGAGTAAACGATGGCTACCACATGCTGACCATGAAACGTTCCGATTTCGCGGAACCAATCTTTCCCAATATCACAACTGGAGGAGGATTGCCATACACCGCACATGCTGATCCCGCTGCCAGCACCAAGGTGAAGACAGCGGATTGGCAGCAACTTGGCTTGTCTGGTTGGACGGGTGAACTGCAGCCACCGCTACCTTGGCTGGAGCAATCCCACATGTGAGTATCCAGTTAAACTTCAAGGGAATCAAAGCTAATCTATGACTGCTTCAGGGATACTCAACGTGAACCCCCGAGTAAAGCTGTGCAAGCATACCCAAGGGAGGAGATCCTCTTGGATCTGAAGAGTCAACATCTCAATGGGCGTGTAACGGATATACGGGTCATAGCCACGGGGCAACTTGATGCTTCTGCGGAGGATCTGATGAATGGCCAGAATGTGTACATAGCACGTGCCAACGATCCCTTTGGCTACTCCATGAAGTGGGCATTCAGTAATGACAGCTCCACACCAGGTCAGGAGCGTGGCAAACGTGATGTGGCCAAGCTGTACTCCATGATCAAGTGCTCCACCAACTGTGATCCGTTGATCTACAAGGGCTACGGTTGCTACTGTGGCTTTGGGGGACATGGTGTGCCCACAGATGACATTGATCGTTGCTGCCGGATGCACGACAAGTGCTACGGCCAGAGCAACTGCATCTCCTATCTGGAATACTTTGTGCCCTACGTCTGGAAGTGCTATCGCGGCAAACCCCTCTGTGCCATCGATCACGGGGAATGGGGTGGCCCGGATTCCTGCGCAGCCCGGCTATGTCAATGTGATCTGCGGCTGTCCCGTTGTCTGAGGAAGTTCTACTGTCCAAACCGCAGAGCCATCTGTCATTCCTCACGCTCGCGAAGATTACAGAATCTCTTATTCTTTGATTAAAAACCAGTTGAGATTTGCCAAAGAGTGAAGAGTTTATAAAATTGTGGGATTAATTTGGATGATGATGATGATAATGATGATGAAATGGGATGTGGCTGTGTGTGTGGATCAATGATGCCTTTGGCTCTTGCGGGAGCCACTGCGTGCTTTGTTGCCTGTCGATGTGCGCTCCTTTTCCGTCTTGACGCTGGACGAACTGCTGCTGTTGTCCACAACTGGAGAGTTGGAGAACTCCTTGATGGCCTGACAATCCTGTAGGAAATGACGTGCCGCCTTGTGCTGCATGGAGTGGGGCTTGTAGATCAGGAGGAGATTGTGGCACATGAGCATCACATCCCGATGCAATTCACTGATATTGTGTATGTGCCCGGAGTCAATGTTGCGCTTGATGGTGGGCAAGTCCATGGGGCGCAGACACAGCTCCGTCTGCTTGTGCGGATGCTCGTCGTGGAACGCCTTCCTGAAGGGACCAATATGTTTGCTCTCCAGCAGAGTGCTGTAGATGCTCAGGAAGAGTTTCTTGGAGGCGCCACGTGTCTCCCGGCGATCATCCGTGTGCTCACTGGACGCTGGAGAGTTGGGTATGCTATCGATCACCGGAGTGGATGAGCAGCGCCGTCGAGAGCTGGAACGTGCCGTCGAATGATCACTGGCCGTGGTGGTATCATCGTCCACCATGGGACTCTCTGATCGATCTCGATGCGGCAGCTTGCGCAGCAGCGGAGCACGTGCCGTTGTCACCGGTGTGGGAGTGGGAGCGGGTGCTGGCGCAAGCGAGGTGCTGGAGCTGCTGCTGACAGGAGGTGTCTGTCTAGTGACTGTGCTTGGTGCATCCGTGTCCATTTTATGCTCCGAGTGCTTGCGCGTCTTTGAAATGCTGCGCGGAGGTTCCTCGACTTTGCTATTGTCCGTCAGCGAAGATGACTCCTCATCGGTGTCGTTAGGAGCAGGCGTAGTTAGAACTTTTGGTGCCGGAGGAGCCTCACTTTCCATTTTATCTACATCCACAGCTTCGGGTTTCGTCTCCGACTCCTTGGGAGCTGTAAATATTCCTGAAGTTGAGTAGAATTCCCTCTAAGAATCCCACTATAAACTCACCTTCGTCCACTATCTCCACCGGTTCAGCGTGGTCTCCGTCTCGTTCTCCTTCTGGAACTTTTATTTGAATGTCTTCGTCTCCCTCTGCGGGATTCTCCGATGTGGGCGTCTCCCTTTTATCCGCCACTGGCTCCACTATTTCCGGTGTGTCACTTATGGTTACCGTGGTCTCCTGCACCATGTCATCGCTGGAACTACTAGCTATAGTTATGGTCTCGCTCAGTTCATCCACGGCGACCACATCATGGCTGATTGTCGCCGTCGATGGAGTTGCGGCTCCGGGCTGCTGACGATCCTTGCTCTCCTGTGAGGCCACTGTGGCCAGGGGTATGTTGTCGTTGGAGTCATCACTGGATCCAATGACGACCTCAACTGGTTTTTCCGTGGTTGGAGATTTGCTTGACTTGCGACTTTCCGCGTTGTCATCCCGCTTGAGATCGTCCAGCTTGTTCTCGAAGTCGATGTCTTCCGGTTTGGCTGGTGCTGCTGGCGGGGAATCATCCACATTGTTGACATCCTTCAGCAGATCCTCATCAATGACACTGGCCATGTCAATGTCGATGTCATCCATAATGCCGTCCATATTCTTAAAGACTTCCAACAACTGCTCCTCCTCCGCATCCGCTTCTGCTTTCGCTTCATCGGCAGCTGCTGAGGCTTCCGCTGCTGTGGCCTCCGTCTCCACCTCTGCTGGAGTTTCTTTTGGATTTGTTGGCTCCTCTGTAGGCAGAGTCTTGGGTGAATCCGAGCTCTTCTCGGCAGCACCTGCTGCCGCCGCAGCCTGCTTGTTCTTCTCCAGCAACATGGACAAAGTCGGCGCAGCTTGGGAGGGACTGCGTCCAGTCAGAGCAACTTCGGCCAGAGGAGGTCCGCTTATGGGCCGCGTCATGAATGCTGTGTCGTTGGGACTCTTCATGATGATCGCTGGCTGGTTGGGAATGGCGCTTGCTCCGCTGGTCAGCAGTGTGGTTATGGTCGGTGCAGTGGCCCGGGCCACGCTGCCCGTGCCGGAGGCAGCAGTAGTGCCAGCACTAGTTGGCGTCGGAGTGGTTGGTGAGGTGATGTTAGTGGCATTGCTGGAGGAGTTGTTCCCGGGCGACTTGAGCAGAGATGTTAGGAGCGGTGCGGGCACTGGAGGCTGCTTGTTGTTGCCAGTGACTGTCGGTGTGCCTGGCAAGATAAGAGAATATGAATAGGGGTTTATCTTGGGATCGATATCCTTACCTGAAATATCCTCCACGTCCATGTCCACGGATGTGGTGTCTGCGTTTAGATTCGACCGCCGGGTGGTAGCTGGAGAATTACGCCAACTTCCGGCGGTATCCTTCTTCCGCTGTTCCCGTTCTCTCATCCGGTTCTCCAGCTTCATCTCATCTATGCGCTTCGTTTCCTGCTCCTTCTCGATCTCCTGCCACATTTCCTGCAACTGCTGTTCACTGACCCCATCCGACTGCAGCGCCTCGATTTCTTTCTGCACTTTGCAATACATCTCCTGGTCCTTGCGCATCTGTGCCTTGATCTCCGTCAGCCGCTCCTCGGTTAACCTGCGTAGCAGCAGTTCCGTTGGCGTCTCCACAGTGACCGTTGCCGGAGATGAGAAGCCGGCAATGTTCTCATTTGTACGTTTCTTACGTTTTGTGGACTCCACTGTTTCCAGAAGGTGACCATATTGGACGGCACAGTTCTTCTGGGAGTACCAGTCTGCCGGTCGAGTGTTGCCATTGCCGCAGACAGATTTGAGAGTGCGGCTCACTGTAATCCAGTTCTGGTCACCGCTGCAGGACACAGCTGACGCCAAGCATAGTTGCTCCCTCTTGGACCAACTATCGAGAGGAACGCGGCTCATTTGATATTTATAAAAACAATTTTGTAGCCGCGAACTATATTTTTGTTGTACTTTGATTGCCGCTTAGAGATGAGCGCTAAAAAGTAATCGATACATTATTTACAGTTACACACACATTTAACGATAGTTTTATGTTAGTGACTTACGGACTCGATATAAAATGCTAAGATATCCAGAATTATTTTGTAACAATAATTCACAGGGTCTCGAAGCCTGCTAGCTAAGGAACATAACTATTTTGTTTTTATTGTCAAGATTTTAATTTTGAAATTAATCAGGCTACTCGTCGATTTTAACAGACCACTAACAGAAGAACTAGCATTTTAACGAAAAGAACGAATACTAGTTCTCTAATTGGAGAAACCGTTTGATCGAACTAATGTTAAACGATTCAATACAACTCTAGCTGAATTGTATTTGACTGGTGATTAAAGTAAAATATATAAAAATGGAACCTATTTCAAACGTTGTCAAGTCAACCATACCAAATTATATGTCCAATCTTCCAATTCCTAACACCTTTGGAGGCTGGTTTAAGTTATCATGTGAGTGTTACGCGTGTTTTCCATCATCAATTCGAACGTTAAGACTTTAACAAAAGGTCGCCCTATTTAAATTTTCAACTCTGTGGTACCTAATTAGGCTACGTCAGATGTTTTCGCTATAATGATATGTGTTGCTTACCATAAATATAAGTTGGAGCATTCTCAGCTTGATTAATACGCTTTTACATAAATACACATAGTTGCTCGTTTTTACCTGGCCCAACATATTATGCAACAATGCTGTAAAAGTCGCGCCATCCATGTCATTATTGCTACTCTAGTTGTTGTTGTTGTTACACAAACCAGAATTGTCAATTTGAAAGCTCACGATAGTTTTTTTTTATCTGAGCGAAACATTGAGGGAATTTGATAAGTGAAAGCCATGACGCTTCATTGCACTGGATGTGTTCTTAATATAGGGTATTATTATCGCATTAATAACAGGTTTATTTGTATACAAGCTATTTATATATCAAAATTACATAGATCTCGGTCATTTAGAGACCGAGTATAGGGTATTTCTGCGTCGCACTCGTTATATTCTACTGTTAGACACTGCGATCTTAAATTGGTGACCTTAAAATACATTTTATTATATT
Source organism: Drosophila quadrilineata (assembly GCA_018150725.1). NCBI lineage: Eukaryota > Metazoa > Arthropoda > Insecta > Diptera > Drosophilidae > Drosophila > Drosophila quadrilineata. Next base: position 794,949 of record JAECWN010000356.1, read on the forward strand.
TGCAGTCAAGGACTGGCTTGCTCTCGTTCCACCAACCATTGTTGTGGCCGGTATTGGCTACACCGCCTATCTGGCTTACTGTCCCGCTGCCAGACGTATTTGCAGCTCGGGCAGCGGACGCTGCAATGACAGCATTCGCAAGCACGAAGCCAAGGTCGTCGACATGATCGATGTGGAGGATATCGCCGAGAAGGCAGCTTTCTGTCGCTGCTGGAAAACCAAGAACGTAAGCAATAGCTTTTCTATACACTCCATACTTAAACACATATGCACATACACTTCTAATATGATCTCCCTTACTCTCTTGCTCTTTTGCAGTGGCCTTATTGTGATGGCAGCCATGGCGAGCACAATAAGGTAACTGGCGACAACGTCGGACCAGTCGTTGTCTCGAAGAAGAAGAAGTAATCGCATTGCCTGCTGCGCACATAGACTGCGACTTTCTCTGCTGACGCCAGCATCTCAGCTCGGCATCAGCAACGACAGTCAGTTTCTAGCATTTCCTTTTCTTGAAATTTCATAGAGCTTTTCTACACTCTTTGCCGCCACTTCAACAACGAGTTGATTTGGGGAGTCGATGACTTGCAATTTGTTATAAATTCTTCAGATTAAAGTCAACCAATTCGTAATGTAAGTAACAATTGATCAGTTTAAATAACGCCAATAATAAAATGATATTGTCTGAATGAATGCAATTCAAAAATAGAACGAAATCTCGTTATCTCGATGTATAGTAGAAAACGCATATTTATTTGTATTTATATAAATTATATATCGGGCTGATGACAATTGTTTTTGTTTAGTTCTTCAATGACAAATGCAGAAGGCATTGGCGTGCTGAGCAAACCAGGGCAGTTGTACCATCAGTTGTATTGAATTGGATAGGATTAGATTAGAAGCTGTGTGAATCTCTTAAGTTGACGTGCAAATTTATTTGAAGATCTTGCCCTGGTTGAATTTGCGACCATCCTTATCGGCACCGGTCCACGAGAAGTACTGGGTAACCAGTTTCTTGGTCTCCTCGCTCTTGGCATCCAATTTCTTCCAGTCGTAGACCTCGTAGTCTACCTGCCAGTCGGGCGACAGTGTGAAGGCGAGATCCTGTCCGCGCCAGACCCACACACCGGAGATTGTGCTGTTGTTGTCCTCGCCGAACAGGCAGACGGAGGCGAAGGCCTGCTTGCGCATCTTGTCCAGGCGCTGGAACATGCCGGTAATGAGATTGCACGACATGAACACCTTGGACAGCTCATGGTTGTACTTGTATTCTCCGAACCAAATCGAATAGTTCTCGGCATCGAATTTGTCGAAGAAATAGGGAATGGACTTGGCCTCTTCCTCGTTGGAATAAACACGCTTGAAGTCATCAAAGTTGAAGTTGCCCTTGGGCATGGCATCGAAGGGATCCTTGGACTTGGGCTCCAGAGCCAAGGCTTCATCAGCAGCATCGAGCTCCTCGGGCTCGGCTGCCTTCTTGGGAGCAGCTTCCTTCTTCTCCTTGGGCTTCTTCTCTTCCTTCTTGGGCTGCTGTTGCTGAGGCTTGCCGCCACCGACCTTAGCCTGGAATTCAGCATACTTCTTGGGGTCGAAGACCAGAGCCTTCTCGCACAGCTTGAAATCCTTAACAACAGCCTTAACCTGTGGCTGGTTCAGGATTGTGACGAACCAACGGTTAAGGTTACCGTATGCACCACGCACGCTGGGTTCCAGTACGTGCTCATACAGATGCAACAGGCTGGAGAAAACAACAATGTCGGCCAGAGTGATGCGTTCACCGGCGAGGTAGGTGGCATCCAACAGCTTCTTGTTCAGCTGCTGCAGCACAACCTCGGCGTCCTGCTTGGCCGTTGAGTTCTTCTGCTGTGGCAGAATGCCCAGCAGTGGGAACACCCAAGCGCAGGAGGCAGGCACGATCTCGTTGTCAGCAAACGAGATCCATTGCTGTACCTGAGCCTGTACGAAGGGGCACTTGCCACCACGCAGCTGCTCGTTGGCCAAGAAGTAAGCAATGGCGTTCGACTCGCTCAAGTATTTGCCATCAGCGATCTCTAATGCTGGCACCTACAACGATAAAGAGTGCACACACACACACACACCCATACATATGAAATTCGCAATCGCAGACATTTTTTTCGTTGATGACGTTGCATTGCCGGTTGGGCTGAGAATGAGACAATTTTTGACTCACGCCCAAAAAACCGGTAGAGGTCATATTAATTTAATTATTACATACCTTGCCGCTTGGGAACTTCTTCAAGAATTCAGCCGATTTGTTGGTCTCGCCAAATTTGAAGTTGTCGGCAACTTTCACCTTGGCACCAGAGTACTGGGCGGCAATAAGTGCCTTGTAGGCGCGGAAGTTCTCGGGATAAGTGTAAAGCGTCTGTAAATACACAAGATAATGCGAAAAGGAAATTAGTATTGGATTCCTCAATGTGTTATGCATATGCTGGGCAAAAATTTACAATTTTTCATGGCAAGATTGCACAATAATTTGCGAATTTAAGCGACGCTAATTTTTACTTACTCCAGTCGACATCGTGATTTCTGCCGGAGAGAAAGAAGAAGACACAGCCAAGGGTTGCCGTCAGCTTGAATTGCCTGCTGTTAAATGTGGAACAAAGTGAGCACCTTGAAATCCCTGTATGTTCATGCAGGAGGAGCAAATCTGTTAAGGTGAGGAGCACTTTCTGTACAATCCGCCGAATTAGAAATCAACGAGAAACAGACTGCTGTCGAGAGGCCGTATGCTGACGGCAAAAGCATTTAAAGAGTGTGGTGCATAAAAACATTAAAAACGCAAAAGAAAAGTAATGTTAAAGTCTCAGTGATTTTTCACTTGAATGCCGAAACATCAACAAATAGAATAAGGTTTGAACGCGACAGGAAAAGCTACAAAAGGCCCCATAAAATTGAATACCGCAACGGTGAAAAAAGTGAAAATTCGAGTGGTCTCTGAACTAACAACAGCGAGTATAAGTGTGTTGAATGTGAATGTGTGCGTGTGTGCGTACGTCTTACGTTGAGCTACGTTATGTTACGTTGCAAGTGAAATTTCTTTACAATTGCCCAGCAGCGGCAATTGAATTTGTTTATCTGTTATTCTATAACGTGCGCTAAAGAGAGGATAGCAACTGCCCGCAAATGTTGTTCCCGAAATATGTAAGTTACGTTTACAATCGGATAAATTATAGTAGTAAATCAGAGACTGCGACACACACACACTAACAAACGCGCACACCTACCTGCAAAATTAATGTCACAGCATCCGTCGCGTCTGATAAATGATGTTAACACGCATAATACAGAAAACAGAAAATTCTATATGTGCATGGATGTCAAATTTTTCGAATTTCAACTTTGACATCAAAAGTCATTGCTCCTTGAAGTACACAAATTATTATACTCATTTGTATGTGTATTAAAGTTGAAGCAAATGCTGTTAGCAGTGCGACATGTGACCTTCATTCCAGCAACAAAATCAATAGCAACAGCAACAGCAACAGCAATATAGTTAACGCTAACGTTCATGTTCAGGTTCATTCATGTTCATGTTCACGTTCACCTTTTCTACATTTCATTGGCAATTGTGCTAGTATTTGAATTAACATGCACACACACATACATCCACATTTTCACATCTATGTACATTAGATTTACATTTATCAGTGTTTATTGATTTGATCCGTTGTCATTGGCTGGCCCTGTCCCTGGCCTACCTCACCAATACCAACGTAACCCCTTTCACCTTAACGCGCTTAACCCCCATTTGCCCCTTTCCCTTGGCCACCTGTCGCCGGCCATTGCTCTGGCATAATTAGCCGCGAATTACGAAAAAGCAGAGATCAAAACCCATAACATATCTACGCCAGCCAAGGGCGAGAGAGCGAGAATCTGATAGTGAGAGAGCGAGTGTGTGTGTGTGTGTGTGTGAGAGAGCATAAAACGGCATGTGATACATAGGCATGAGTAGCAATTATAATGGTGGTGGGTGCAAGGGGGGGGGAGGGGCACCAATCAAATAATCTCGCCATTGAATCACAATTTGTGAATTCAATTTACTTCCATTGCCGAAAAAAAAAACTGTCTAATCAAATTCGAGCCAAAGTCGATGAAAATGTATTTACATTGGAGCGCTCTTCAGTTTTCGATTTATGTAATCCCCCCTCAGTCCAATCAATTGCAATAACAGGCTGTAGTTTTTTTTCTTCCTTTTTTGCTATATGATTCATGCCACCTGCCGAAAGATTATTTTTGTTAACTTATACAATTTCTTATCACGACACGTTATCAGGCAACTGTTTTATATATTTGATGTTAATGTCACACTTTGCGACGAACCTTTCAACGGCACACACGCCAAACATTGTCAATAGTTAATATAGTTCACAAGTAGTTAAAAGTCGTACTTAAAAGTTATAATTGTTATTTAGTGGAACACGAATATTATTATTATTAATAATGCATTTGTCTGGGGTATTATTAGATGTAACAGCTTCTCGCTGCCATCAATTATCGGAGGTACAAAGTGTAATTATTAATTTTCTAGAGTATAGGTGTATTCATATCACTAAATACAAGTATATATCTATATAATTAATAACTATCTATTTTTGCAGGATAATGAAAGATGCACGAATATGATTGTTATGTGCTGAATGAGGAACAACCAAGTCTTCCGTCAAACAGCTGCTCCAGCTACAAATCTCTCAAAGGCGACGTCTTCAAACAGAGCTCTATAAACAGTTCAACGAGTCACGGAACTGAACACGAGTTTTCCATAGTCCACCAGGACGAGCTCCCGCTAAATAAATCCGCCTTATATCCCGTGGTAACGGAATACGTTGATCAGGTTACGCCACCAGCAACAGCATTACCGGCACCACCAGCAACTGCCTCTGAAGTAAAGCCTCCGGTGAAGCAACGAAAGCGTCGTGTCTATGTGGCGGAGTCCTCACGCTGTGCCAGTCTAAGATCACGTCAGTGCAATCCAAACGTGCCTGTTACAGCGGAGAAGAGCGAGAAGTCAGAGAAACCACAAGCACGTCCTGCAACACCAGCAGCACGTCCATCACCCACACCCACTGAGTCCACTGAAGAGTCTAAATATTTGAAGCCAGGTAATATTAACTATTAACAAATAAACACATGTATATATATTGTTATTGATCATTCAATATATTTGCAGAGCAATTAACCTCCGAGTTCTTCAATCAAATCGAGGAGGAGCCTGAGGTCAGGTTACCTGGCAAAAGGCAACGCGGAGCCGCTGTCAATAGGAATCGGAAACGCCGCAGTTACGAGGACGATACAAAGTTTTCGCCGGAAACGGCAGCAGCCATTGCGGCGGCTCAGTTAGAGCTCGATTCAGACCCACCAGCAGCACGTGGCAATCGGAAACGGAAACGGAACTACAAAATGTCGTTATACGATAGACGCTATCAGACTTCCAGTGATGATCAGCGGCGATCGGCCAATGGTTATGCCGTGGGCAGTCTACGCGCTGGAAATGCGTCTGGATCCATTGATGTCGATGTGCCGGAGACGGGTCATCAGTATTATGTGTCCGCCGGTGGCAGCAGTTCTAGCGGCTCTAACTCTGGCGGCGGCACAGGTCTTAATGGTGGCGTCACTGCAGCATTTTCATCTCATGTGCCCGCCATGGGCACACTCTGTAATATTGGCAATACATGTTATCTGAACTCTGTGGTGTATACTCTGCGCTTTGCTCCGCATTTCCTGCACAATCTGCATCATCTCATCCAGGATCTAAATGTGGTGCAGCTGAGGATTCAGCGCCAACATAATGCCAAGTCGGCATCTCTGGGGCGCAATGTGAGTGGAGGAGCACAGCTGGAGCATGCGAGAAGCTGGAGCAGCAAGGATCTGGCCAACACAGAGTCGTACAGCAGCACAAATGGAAGTGGCAGTGGCAGTGGCAGCGGCAGCGGTAGTGGCACCACTTCCACCACCACCACCACCGCCAGCAGCAGCAACAGCAACAGCAGTAGCAGCAGCAAGTCAAGTCACCAGTCGGTCAGCGAGAAGCTCCACGAACTGTATCACAGTCTGCACAGCAATGAGATGGTGGACTCCAGTGAGCCCTATCATGCCGACACTTTGCTGCATGCCATACAGGATGTGAATGCCACATTCGAGGGCAACCAGCAGCAGGATGCGCACGAGTTCTTGATGTGCGTCCTCAACTGCATACGCGAAACGAATCAATCGCTGATCAAGGCCATTGGCGAGTGTCCCGAAATTATTTCAAATGGGTAAGTACATCATCATCCATGAATTGTCGTCCTCAACTTAACTTAATCGGAATCATTGCCTCTTTTTAGCTACATTGCCAACCCTGATGATGCCGACAATGTGGATGGCATGGAACGCTCTGATGCGGGCAACCATGCGCTGATAGGGACTGCCTCTGGCAATGGGGCGATATCAACTAGTCAAACTCAAAGTACCACGTCAACAAAAACATCTTTCTTCTCGCGCAAGTCCAAGAGAAAAGACGAAGTCAAATCCTCCAAGGCAACACGTGTGCAGTCGCCCCTCAAGGACAACAGTCCGACGACAACCAGTGTCCATGCCGCTTCCAATAGTCTCTTCTATTTGAATACGGTTGATCTCAGCAGTGCAAGCGCTGCCCCAGCCCCCCTCACAGTTCCGGCTCCAGCTTCAGCTGCACTGTCGGTAACGTCGAATGCATCTGCGCCCGCAAAGTATGCCAGCGATGATGATATGAATACGGCTAGTCTGCTGAAGGATAAGATGCGCTTGGAGGAGCGTATACGGGAGCTGAATCTAAACTTTTTCAGCGCTGACTTTGAAGGTATTGTGGTGCTGACCACCAAATGCCTCAGCTGTGAGACGATAACACGTCAGAAGCAGGGAATGCTCGATATATCTGTGCCTGTGCCCATCTCAGGCTACGATAATGCCGAATTGCAGGAGAAGCCGAGCTCCTACATACAGGTAATAGTAATCCCACTTCTCTTTCCTTTAATATATACTCAATCATTCCGTATGTTGCCCTTTTCCAGAACTCCTGCATCACCCGTGAATACTTCCGTGGCGATAACAAGTATAGTTGCAATCAGTGTACTGGTTATACTGAAGCCATACGTTCCATATCGTATGAGGTGCTGCCTCGTCTGCTGGTCATCCAGCTGAATCGCTTCTCCGGCGGCATGGAGAAGGTCAGCACCTATGTGCCCACCACCTTCACCTTACCCTGTTTCTGTGCCAAGTGCTGTGAACTGAGCGATGGCAATAAACTGCATGTCTACAAGCTCTACAGCGTCATCACGCATGTGGGAGCTACGCTGACGGTGGGTCATTATATTGCGTACACATGCTTTCTGGATTTGGCTACCGACTATGTCAACTGTCCCAAGGATCGTCGTAACACCACCACCAGTGGGCAGCATCAACAGACCCAAATGTCCGCTGGCAACAATGAGAACACGGCGCCAAGCAACAATGGCAGCAGCAGTGGCAGCATTGCCAGCACACCTGTGTCGGCAGCTGCCTCGGCATTGGCCTCGTCGGGCACCAGCCTGATGAAGAAGATGAAATTTGGACGCAGCAAGGCGTCCAGCAGCGGGGATATGAGCAAGAATGTCAAACAGCTGAATGGATTAACTAGCAGCAAGGCCATCACGAATGGCATTGGCAAGCTGAGCATGAATACCACGTGCCATGGCGTCAACTGTTGTGCCATGCGGCTCTGCTGCAACCAACAGGCAATGGCTGCCAGCACCACCAACAGCTCTGATTTCAGCGAGGAGTCCCTGCAGAATGGCAGCAACAGCAATCTCAGCTATGGCAGCTCCACCAACAATGGCACAACGTATCCCACTGGCTATGGCAGCACAGGTCGTGGTGGTGTCAGAGCCAACTATCCACTGGGCAGCAACGAACCCATTTGGTATATGTGCGATGATGACAAGATCAAGGCGATGACACAGCGCGAGTTCGAGGAGCTGTTGTCACCCACCCGCAAGATCACAATTACCCCGTATTTGCTGTTCTATGCACGCTTCGATCTGCAACCAGCGGCCCAGGCGACGTCAGCGAAACCATCGAGTGCATCATCAGCATCCGCGACACCGATACCGCCATCAGCAGCAGGAGCGCAGAGTTCATGGTCAAATGATAATCTGCAGAGTGGATTGCATAAGATTTGAAAATATTACACTACAATGCGAACGGCTATGAAATGTCAAACAGTGAAGCCAAAAGGCAGCGTATAAAAAAGTATATATAAAATTAAAAAAAAAAAATAGAAATATCGTATACAGATTATACTAAATAGATGTGTGTATGGAACGATAATAGAGAATGTTACAATTAATACATTACATTCAATTGAAACATGAACATCAACATAAACATTAACATCAAATATATGTCTCTAGTTTAGGTGAAGCTGAAGTCTGTTTGTTAAACAATATAATATTGTACACGTTTAAGCTCTATCGTTTATCTACATGCATAACAAATATTAAATAATTAATTCTACACTATACGAACTTGTTTAAAACGAATTGAATGAATGAATGATGAACACTTTGACTGAAGCCCTCTCATCCCTAACCCTCCAATACCCTACCCATGTAGGTTAGTGTGGTCCAGTTCAAAAACTGATGATAATGCTGATGATAGTTACAAAATTCAGTTAGTTTGCATTTATATGAGATAACAAACATATTTATCGACGAGGTCGATCAACAACAAATATCTAATTCTTTTTTTCCAATTATTTTTCCCCATTGATTGTAACATGCTTAAAATCTGATTTGAAATTAAAAAAACAAAAGCAAATCTTTCTAATTGTAAACACGAATTTAACACGTTAAGAACGCTATGAAAACCGATTTGTTTGCAACACACATACACACACATATACACAGATACTCGCTCCATTTCGATTGTAAATTATCATAATAATAACAATAAAAACAAAATAACCGTATGAAATCTAAACACGTAAAACAAGTTAAAACAGTTCTCACTGATGCTACAAACATATTCAGTTCTATTCGTACTTCCATAAATAATTAAACGTATTTATGAGACAAAACAAAAAAATTAAAAAATTCAAATACGTCAACAATTAACAATTCTGCTGCTATACAATTTGTTTAACATTACATTACATTACAAATAAATAAATAAATAGCTGACAAATACAAATACATATATACGTACATATTTGAATAGATATCAATGTATCGGAGAATATAAAAAATAGAACTACACATTAAAACACATACATATACACTATATAGTACCATGCATATATATACACATACATACATACATACATATATCAAGTGTTAAATAGTTGTTACGTGTCAAATACAAATACGAATTAAAAAAAAAAAGAAAAAACAGTTTAAGGCAACTTATAAATCATCTCTGAATCCGAGAGAGAAGATAACAGATAACAACAAGAACAACAATAATAATAATGAGAACAGCAGCCACAACAACATAACAAGATAAGCTTGATAGATAACCAATCGGTTATATTGTTATAACAAATTGAATGAAATAGTTTATATTGATGTTTCCAATTGAAGAGAGTTGCACAGACACATTTACAGATACAGAAACATACTCACCACACATACACGACTTGTAATAAATATTAATAAATAACTCAAAATACTTTACGAAATCTGTTTAGTTGTCAACTTAAAATCAACTCACAATATGTGTTTTTTTGTTTGTTTGTTGGTTTAAGGAGCGCTGCTTTAGTGATATTAACATAACACACATACAAACTCACTCACTCACACACACAGCGATTAATTATACATATACATATACATACATATATAAATAATTTAAATTTAGCTTGTAATTTAAATGTAATTTGTAAAAGATTAACCAGATAATTCCATTGCAAGAACCTTATTAACAATTTAAAATTATGTTGTGTTAACAAAAGCTCCGATGATTTCCAATTACGATTATCACTTTTATCATTATGATTATTATTAATATTATTATCATTATTATTATTGATTATTATTGATTAGCATTATGAAACATGCTTAACTACATATACGAAATATAAAATCATATAATATCTAAACGCAATTCTTTCTTTCAATCGATTCCCCCGTCACCATTCCAAGCTGGAACTTCCAATACATTTCCAAAGTAGTATTTTCCAAGTCAAGTACATTTTTATATAAGAATTACTTAATTGTAGTTCTCAGATACTGTCTCGAGCTGTTGAGGACTTTCACAACTACACTATCATCCAGTCGATACCCCCGTCGCCATTCCAAACTGGAACTTCCAATACATTTCCAAAATAGTATTTTCCAAGTCAAGTACAAATACCATCATAGTTTATTGGGAACATTGATATATAGGAATTACTTAATTGTAGTTCTCAGATACTGTCTCGAGCTGTTGAGGACTTTCACAACATACAGATAAGTATAGATAAATTTAATTAAGGATATACGCTTTATCTAGAGCAAGGCTTCAATGGAACGAGATACTTGATTGTAGTTGCGTTGCTTCCATTGCACATTCGTCAGCATGGTTTCCAGGGAATGCTGGATGGCCTGCTCGAGACCCTTCAACGAGGTCTTCTTGTTATTCAGGAAACTCTTGAACTCATCGAAGTCGTTGGTCAAATACGTCTGATCGGAGATCGGTGGGAACAGCCTTGACATATCCTTAGTGATGGGATAGTAGCTGAAATACAAATACAAGTCACTCAGAATCTATAGATCCTTGGCTCTCCCCTTGGCTGCACTTACAATTTGTAGATCGTGTCTATGTTGTTCATCAGATAGGCTCTGGCCAAATGGAAGCCAATCTCATTGTGTGCCACAGCGACAAATGCCCACATCGAGTCCTGGCGGCGTATACCCTCATTCGGTTCAAAGCTCAGCTCCAGATAACGTTGGAGCAGCCAGACCTCGCGGGTGCATCCCAGCGCGGAGAGAATCGTGCGCTTCTCGGCGGCCACATTGGAGTTCTTGTAGCGTGTCCAGAGGAACTGCCAGTCCGCATCATCGCCATGTCGTATGGAGGTGCAGTAGACCGTCTGACGCAGGTTAATGGGTACGGGGTTCTTGGCATCCGGCTTGGGTTCCTGACGCCATTTGCCGTAGTAAGCCAAGGCAACGGACACACAGTCCTCCACTTGATACTGGCAAGCCCAGTTGCCCACTGCAGTCTTGAGTAGTACCTGATCCTGTCGCTCAATGGAGGTGAAGGTATCGTTCAGACCATCCAGATGATTGTAGACCGGTGTGATGATCTTCTGAAGGTAACGCTGTGGAGCAGAGCAAGAGAAGAGGGGAAATGAAGAAATCTTGGCTAAGCATTGACTTGGTTCTTGAGAGGATATGCCACTTGGCTGGCAGGTGCAAGATTATCACTTACAAAAAAGTACAACTTTTTTTTGAGCGGCAATTTGGAAATACAGATCAGAAGGAAAACTTAAGATTATGCGGCTGAAGGACATGGGGTTAACTGTATATATCGTGGGAAAGGCAACCAACCTTGAAGAACTCATAGTTGGGCGTCTGGCGAATGATGTTGGTGATCTTCTTGAGGTTCTCAAATGCCGACTTCCAGGGCAGATACTCACGCTCCCTCTCCAAGTATCCCACCAGTCGCATGGCAATCTCATAGTCCTGCTCTCCGGTCCAGGCCAGATAGAGTGCATCATCAATGAGCTGAGCTCTGTTGATCACATGGATGCGCTCAAAGTCACCGTTGGTCAGCGTCTCGATGAGCATATTCCAGTTGCGCTGATCATAGTTGACCTTGTACAACGTGGACAGCTGTGTGTTGAAGATGACCCACTGATCGGCACCAGGCAGACCGCTGATCGTCTTGGGCAGCACCTCACCCGATTTGCCGCACTCCATCCAAGCCTTTGGTGTCGTGTTGTTGAAATCCTGCTCCGACTGGGTGGTGTAGCTGAGAGGCACCCACCAGCAGCCATTGCGCAGGGCTCGAGAGACTTGGGTGTTCAGGAAGTAGCGCTCCTGGGTCAGCTTGGCTCCGCCATTGTCATAGTCGCGGGTGATGTTGATAATGGGGTAACTAAAGAAGAGGAAACAGAAGTAAGATATGGAATAGCTGCAGAGGATCAGTCAAATTCACTTACCCAGTCTGGAGTGTCCAGGAGTCCATGATGGTCTTGATGTCGTAGCTCTTGGGCAGGGCACGATATCTATGTGCCGCCTCAGTCAGGGATTCCCAGAGATTGTCCTGCTCGGCATTGCCATAGGAGTACTTCTGCAGATAGTTCTGCAGACCCGAGCGGAAGGATTCGTCGCCCAGGAACAGATGCATCATGCGCAGCACTGTGGAACCCTTCTGATAAGAGATCAGATCGAAACTCTCAGAAATCTCGGTGACCATTTGAATTGGTCGCGAGACCGGATGACTGCCCTCGAGGGCATCTCTGCGGAAGATGGTCAAGAGATTGCTAAGCGACTCCTGCTCCATCGAGTGCCACTCCGGATTGATGTTCTCCACCCCCAAGCTGGCCACATATGTGGCGAATCCCTCGTTCAACCAGAGATCTGTCCACCACTTCATCGTGACCAGATTGCCGAACCACTGATGGGCTAACTCATGGGCAATGACGGAGGCCACACGCTGCTTGTCCGCCAACGAGGAGTGGTCAGCGGAGTAGAGCAGAGCAATCTCCCGATAGGTGACCAATCCCCAGTTCTCCATGGCGCCGGCACTGAAATCCGGTATGGCAATCTGATCCATCTTGGGCAACGGGAACTTGATGCCGAACAGATCATCATAGTACTGTAGGACCTTCGGACCAAACTCCGCCGCATAATCGCACTGATCGATGGCATTGGGACGGGCCCAGGTGCGGAAGAGGGGACTATTTGGAAGAGTCGATGGCTTGTGGGCAAAGTCATTCACGGAGTAGGCAATGAGGTAAGTGGACATGGGCACAGATTCCTCAAACTCGCACCAAATATAATCTTTTATTTGTTCACTGAAATAGCGATAGATTTTTGTTAACTTGGCCTAGACTGCGGTTCATTGACCTGACTCACTGGGGCTTGATCTCCTTAACGGGCATGTTGCTCAGGCCGGTGTATTTCTTGTGGTAGCCCAAGGTGACCACGAATGGAGCCTTGTAGTTCGGCTCATCAAAGCAGGGGAAGGCCAAGCGAGCCGATGCGGGTTCGAATTGCGTAATCGATAGCCATCTAAAAGGGAGTTGGGATTAGGTAATCTGCTGGTGAGTGGGTAATCCGCACCTACCTAGTCTTATTGGCCACCGTATCCTGGTACGAACTTCTGTAGTAACCCTCCAGCTGACGATTCAACTGCGCCGCAAATGGCATCGTCAGCTCATAGATGTCTCCGGCGAGGAGCTCCTCACAGGTGTGCATCACATAGAAGTCATGGATGGTGTTGACCTCAGTGGACTTGATGCAGTTCTTCTTATCCGCATTGGTGGTGTGCTTCAGCACCAGCTGCGACTCATCAATGGTCAGATTCTTGGCGTGCAGTGTGATATTCTTGGTATTCTCCAATACTTCCAGCAGTATCCTCACTGTGCCCTCAAAGCGCAGGTCCTCCGGGTTCTCTATGTGGGAGAGCACTCGTAAATTGTATTTCTGTGGACGCAAGGCTGTCGGCAGGCGATAGTAGCTATAGCCAGAGTTGGAGCTGGAGCTGGAGTTGGCATAGGCTGTCTCCAGGCCAAGCACAGCGATGGCCACGAGCAGCAGTTGTAGCCTCATGTTGACCCTGCAATCGAAACCAACAAACAAACAACAACAACAAGAGACTCTAATTAATTTATTAATGGGAACATGTTCAACTAGTTAAGAGTTAATGGCTAACGGCATAACTGGTCAACAGTTAATGCCTCAATTAACTGAATCACTTGCCAAATTAAAGTGGCAACATAAAATCAATTTAGCCAACAAACCAAACGGAACGCAATCACAGCTCAATGATTTCTTCTAGTTTTGTTTTTGTTTTCCGTATATTTAACTTAATTTATTATTATTATTATTATTTGTTGCTGGTTTCATTCGGCGTTTAATGCAAATACTCAGCTTGAGTTTTAGCCATGCTTGGCACGTATTAAGGTCTGGGCCACCACCAACTTGCATTAACTCGATTTTTCTTCTTTATCATTATTTATCGCATCGGGCCAAGCCCACAGTCAAGTCTATCCACGAGTACTCGCTGTACTTCAGAGTAAGTACTATTCGCAAAATTGAATCTCAGCAAATGTAGATGACGATGGCACGACTCTGGCTGGGATTGACAAACGATGAGTTGTCACGTGCACGGCATGTAAATGTAACGCCATCTGGTGGGTCTATCTATCTATCTATCTATCTGACTTTTGGAGTTGAGTATAATCTCATACTCTATATATAATTTACAAGACTAATTATATTATACCTATCTTATATATCTTACTATTCTCATTCATTCTTAATTAAAACATTACAATAATACCAACACATTTAAATAAAATTAAATGCGATAAACAAACCGCCAAAACTCAAACTCACTGCCTATCGATATCGATAGCGATCAATGACCGCATTAGTTTGGTATTTATCTTTGGTATTTTCTTAAACATGCTAAAAAAAAAGTGCAGCTGCAACTGCAGTACCGTTAGTCAAGTAACGCCAACTTCACATATTTTTTTGTTGCTATGTTAACGTGAATTTTTTACAAAAGCGCTTCAATAAAATTAGATATAAAAATGTTTTTTTAATACTCTCTCATACCCCTTTTATGCGGCCTATGAAATATACAAAAATTATGTAAGAAATTCACAGATCTGGGATCTGGATCACAGGGTATGTCATAGTCGAGCAAAGGGTTTTTCAGATTCCTAGCCTATATTCTCTAACGCGCTTTGAATTTAGCAGTTTTTCTAAATGTATTCTATCTGAATAAAATTATATATTTGACTATTAGCTTGAAGATAAATATCTAAAATTTACATATGGTAATTGTAAAATATATATATTTCTTAATCGAAGTGGATTTGTTGATATCTCTGTCTAACTTTTGCTATACCCTTTCAACTTTCTGCAGTTAAGCTATATCTTTATCTATTCCTCTTTTCGGTGATAGTTTATATACATTTTTAACTTCGAAAATTATCCTAAAGGGCTGTTGTTACTGAAGTGTAAATCGGAGGGCTTCTTCACTATTGATTGATTGATCTGCATAACTTCGAGTATCATCTTTGCCTGTAATAAAACTATATTCCGGTTTAGATCCTCTCCATATATCTATCAACTTTGCTGTCTGTCAATCTGCCAAGCTGTAACTTTTCTTTAGCTTTTATTCCATTTGCCAGTCCTCCCACAGATTGCTAAATTTATCTACGCTTCTTTGACATTCTCTACATCTACCCCCTTCTGATATTATCTGCACGCCTCTTCAAAGTGGCCATGGAAACTGCTGAGGCACACTTGGAGCCATGTTGAAACTGAAGCTGAAGCCGAAGTCATGCAGCTGCAGCACATTTGGGTTGTGGATACACATGATCAGAGGGTGATTGCAACGAGCAGCACTTGGAGTAGAACAACTGGACAACTGGATATTCCAGCTGCGAACTTCTCTCTCCCAACTCGTTTGCAGCTCGCACAGTTCTCTCGCTCTTTATTTATTTATTTATTTATGCAAAAGCCATGCGTGTTATACATATATGATGATTCTATGTATGTATGTGTGTGTGGGAGCGGTTATTGAACTCCTCTTTGATTACCATACAAGAATCAAAGACAAAGCAAAAAAAAGAAAAAACTAAAGCACACCCAGTCAAAGGTAGAGTCGTGTTTATGTATTGAGAGCAAGTTGAGTTCTGATTTGAATACTTTTGAATACTTTCGAATATCTGTTGCTTAATTTCTGCTTTCTTTTCGTATCGCAATCAAATAAAGGCATATCTACAGATATTTCACTACTTGATCAACTGACATTGACCTTTCAATTGAACTCAGAACTATCGATTTACATATCTAAAATTAAACTACCTATGAATATATTTTATATTTGATACACATTTAATTGATTTACACGCTTTTAGGTTCATGTTTTATTTTTGTCAAGCTTCTATATCAGAAACTCAACTATCTGATACCAGGTACTCTAAGTTTAAGCGGATATGTTGAGTTTGTGGAAAATCAAAAATGTTAAATTTTGAAAATTTCTCCAAAATTCGATCTAACTCATTATTGTGATTTATAAAAAAAAAAAAAAACTGTGCAACGTATTTTATAGTCAAGTTGGGTCCATATGATATACTATATATACAATCATACGTATATATGTATATATTTACGTCAATGCAATTAAATACTAATTATTAGGTACAGTTACACTAAGTGCTGTGTTTTATAATAACAATATCATATTTATGTTTATTTGCTGGGCGTTTTGGCAAATTGTTGTCAACAAAAACCACAAACAGAAAACAGCAAAAAAAAAAAAAATAAATATAAAAAAAAATAAAAGTGCAATCTGTAAACTGCACTCAATTACAATTGTTGAATAAATCCCTTGAGTGATTCGAGTATCTGTAAATGTTTCTCTGTAAGTGTGTGTGTGTGTGTGTGTTCAGAGTGTTTATAATTTATACTGGATAGCTAGAAATATATATTATTGTGGCAACAGATACATTTGTTGTTGCATTTGTTTTGCACTTAAAGCAAATGTTTTAAGTTTTCAACAGAAATTCAATTATAAGTCACGAGTCATAAAACTTGTTCTTTGGCATTTAAATTCTTATTATTTATTTATTTATTTTTTAACTTTCTTTCACTCTGTATGTGCTGTAGTATGCACACAGAAGTTTGTTTATGTTTTCAACAAAAGGGCGTAAAATAGGCACTTGACACATTTTGTTAGCAGCTGAACACAATGAATTAGCAGAAAACGGCGTATAGGCAGTAAAAGCGAGACAGAGCGACAGAGAGACACTAACCGAACAGTTTAGCGCAAGCGAGCAAGCAACAGTTGTTGAAAAATCCAAGAGAACGACGCCGTCCAATGCGAATACGAATGCGAATGCGAGTGCGAGCCGAGCCGTTTGGTGGTCGGCGGCAATCTGAAGATTCTGTGCGTTCTGCGCTTTTATCTTATATACGCTTTTGCACACCTATACGAACGCACACACGTAGCAAACAGCGATAGTGACAGCGACGGCGGCGTCGGCTTAATAGACGAGAGCTGCGACTCGAGTGCGCTTCGTGCGTCGGCGCACTGACAGCAGCTTTTCAAGAGCCTTTATCAAGCTCAACTATGTATGTATATATGTATGTATGTATTTTGGCAGTGTATGTGTGTGTGTGTGTGGGAGAGTGAACGAGAGAGAGGCACGAAAACACACAGCGGGTAGTAAAGCCGTTGGCTGTATCGCATTATAGCAGGGCTTAAGCGGCGTATGCGCAATTTGTGAACTTAACACACAGATACACACACATTTATAATGGCACACACGACGACAATGGCAACGTAGCAGTAGTAGTAGTAGTTGTATTTCTGACCTCAATTGTGTCATTTAGCCCGTTTTCTTCAAGCACTTTAACTAACTCTGTCGTCAGCCAACTGAATAGATAAGCGAATCAATGAGGAAAACATAGACCAAATTCAGGCGCACAGCGTGCAACATTTTAGGTACCCTGCTGATTTAACTGCTGTTTATACGTATTCGGTAGACTTGTAGTAACTAAGATATTCAATAAAATTATGCGTAGGCCAACTCCAAGTTGCACTGTCTTTATTTTAGGGCCATATTTTATTTAAATGCCAGAAGTCGATCAAATTTTCATTTCCCAATTTTCGATTTTTTAATATATGGCTTGGAAATCAAAAATGGCGAACTTAAGACTAAAATTAAAAATTGATGAATATATGAAAATAGAAAACTGACAAAACTGCCAATACTTTGAAATCGGTTGATTTTTGGAAAAAATATGACTGTTCAAAGTTGGCAAGAAACCATTTTATGGAAAATTAGGCAAATTTTCACTTTTTCAACTTTCGCAAAGATTTTAATATATAATCTGATGCCACGAACTTAATTGCCAAATAGATTGAAATTCGAGTGATTTTTTAAAAAGTTATGAGTGTTCCAAGTTAAAAAGATCCCCGTTTAATGTAAATTTTGAAAAATCGGATAATTATTGGAAAAGCTTTGGCTGTTCCAAGTTTGGAAGGTATCGGTCTTTTGGAAAATGCTTATTTAGAGTCATATTTTCACCTTTTTGGACATATTTTCTAAAGTATTGGTCCAAATTCACTTCGGTAAGAAATTTTATGTCTATTTTGATGCCAGAAATCTATATTGTACAAAAAATTCCGATTTCAAAACAATAGATTTTTTGACATTTTTACAATGGGTTAGGGTTAGTATGCAAAAATGGCAAAAAATAGGCGAAAATTAAAAAGTTTTTTGGAAAATGCTTATTTAGAGTTATTTTTTCACGTTTTTGGACATATTTTCTAAAGTATTGCTCCAAATTCACTTCGGTAAGCAATTTTATGTCTATTTTGATGCCAGAAATCTATATTGTACAAAAAATCCCAATTTCAAAACATTCGATTTTCTGACTTTTTCACTAGGGGTAAGTATGCAAAAATGGGGGAAAAACTAGGCGAAAATTAAAAAGTGCCATATTGAAAAATGTTTTGGTGCAGATTCAAACTACTTTCAAAACCATTGACAAAACTGCAAAAATTTTGAAAATCGGATGATTTTTGGAAAAGTTATGGCTGATCAAAGTTTGGAAGGTATCCGTTTTTTTGGAAAATGCTTATTTAGAGTCATATTTTCACGTTTTTGGACATATTTTCTAAAGTATTGGTCCAAATTCACTTCGGTAAGAAATTTTATGTCTATTTTGATGCCAGAAATCAATTAGGTACAAAAAATCCCAATTTCAAAACATTCGATTTTCTGACTTTTTCACTAGGGGTAAGTATGCAAAAATGGGGGATAAAATAGGCGAAAATTAAAAAGTGCCACATTGAAAAATGTTTTGATGCAGATTCAAACTACAATTAAAAACATTCACAATTGCAAGGTATTGCTCCAAATTCACTTCGGTAAGAAATTTTATGGCTATTTTGATGACAGAAATCAATTAGGTACAAAAAATCCCAATTTCAGAACATTCGATTTTCTGACTTTTTCACTAGGGGTTAGTATGCAAAAGAGGCAAAAAATAGGCGAAAATTAAAAAATGCCTTGTTGATAAATGTTTTGATGCAGATTCAAACTACTATCAAAACCATTGACAAAACTGCAAAAATTTTGTAAATCGGATGATTTTTGGAGAAGTTATGGCTGTTCAAAGTTTGGAAGGTATCCGTTTTTTGGAAAATGCTTATTTAGAGTCATATTTTCACGTTTTTGGAAATATTTTCTAAAGTATTGGTCCAAATTCACTTCGGTAAGAAATTTTATGTCTATTTTGATGCCAGAAATCAATTAGGTACAAAAAATCCCAATTTCAAAACATTCGATTTTCTGACTTTTTCATTTAGTATGCAAAAATGGCAAAAAAATAAGCGAAAATTAAAAAGTGCCATATTAAAAAATGTTTTGATGCAGCTTCAAACTACAATTAAAACCATTGACAAAACTGCAAAAATTTTGAAAATCGGATGATTTTTGGAAAAGTTATCGCTGTTCAAAGCTTGAAAAAATACGGTTTTAATAAAATATAAAATTTTTGGCGATATTGCAAAAGCTTGTATCTGTGGACGATGTTCAATTTAATTTGTTCAATTTTTCTTGGCTATCATTTCCATGGGTATCTCGGTACCGGTACCATTTATAAATGAATTATTTGTCCATTATTACATGCTTTGTTAATAAAGCAAACTAATCTTCTTTATGTGGAGTTCATTAACATTTTGGCCATTTGTAAACATCTGTTTGGGAGCTCTTCATTTATATTATTTAATGGAAGTACTAATTTCTAAATAGCTTATACGGACTTACTTTGATTCTCGTCAATAAAATAAATTTTGTGATAAGGAAGAAATAAAAAAATATATTAATATTTTGAAACTTGACGAAGGAGTCTCTTGTCTCTAGGGTTGAGATTCTGCAACTTGGTGTCGTTAAGTACAGACATCAACTATGTTAGTCAAGACACGAGCCATTGCAATAACAGTAAACTGTTTATAACAATTGAACTAACATTAACCGTATGCACGAACCCAAACAGCGCCCTCTGTTGAGATAACCAAAATGTGTTTTTCTAAAGTCTGGCAACTTGCACATTTTGGCGGCAACTTCAATTTGCCGAAATAAAGTAAAATATACAATATTTTCGCTAAAATAATGTTGAGATTAATAAAACAAGTTGAGTTTTCAGTTCAGTTTTGTGTTTATATATAAAATTTACTTCTTTGTTCAATAATATTGCCTTTTTTGATGCAAAAATAAGCTTTGCTTAAAATAAACATTATATAATAATAATAATAATTAATTTTGTTCATGTTGCTTAAAGGTGGGCAGATGGGGGCCTTGGTTGCTCGTATGATGACATTAATTATACATATTCGAATAAACAAATAATAAGCGTAAATTGTACCTATCAGAAGTTTTCAACTTTCAACTTTCTTACATCTAATAGACATTAAATAATATGTTGTGTATGATGATGATGATTATGAGATGTGTTTTTTTTTCGATGGTTTTTTTTTGTTTGTTTTTTTCCTATCGGTTTTTTTTTGTAGCCACTTCGATTTCTGCTTAATCTAGGAGAGGATTGTCTGTGTTTTGGTGGTGGGTCTATTTTGAGGGCCTCTTAAAAATTTGACGACTTTTTTTTCGACTTTTACAATTTGTTTAGATTATAATGCACATTTTTTGTTTGTTTTGTTTTTTTTTTTAGTTACGTTAAAAATTGTTTCTAAAATTCTAAATAAATTGAACTAAGCGTAAATTGTAAATGAAGAATTTCTCGATCAAATTACAAGAAAAAAAATCAATCATCAAAATAACTAAATGCAAATTATCCTTGCTGTGTCTGTGTGTTTTTGGGAGGGAAGGTATGAGGGGGGCTGATGAAGGACGAGGGGTGTTTTTTGTGGGGGGTATTAAAATTAAGACTTAAACTCAACCAAATTAACAAACGAAAATCAACAAAATCAACTTAAAAGCGTTAAATCAAATAAATATATATATGTCTGAATATCCAGATCACTATTTACAAATACCCACAGAGAGATTGGAGGGGGTGAGCGGAGCGGAGCGGAGTGTCTAGAGCATTAGGCGGGATCGGGATTTCTTGAAGCGACCGGTTGTGCCGCCGAGTCCATCGCCGCCATTCCACGACTTGGACTTGGCACGGAAGTGACGATACGCCTCATTGAAGGCCGGCTCCAGCATGGGTCTGTAGGCATTTGGTTGGCACATCTCCGACTGCGTCTCGTAGAACTCCTTGTAGCCGTTGTGGAGCAGATAGATCTCGGGATAGTGGAGGGCCGGATACGCATTCGTGTTGCGTTCACGGTCCAGATTCCGCAAGAATCGCGACATCTTGGGGCCACGCTCCGACGAGAATTCACAATGGAAGATGATGATGTTGCGCTTGCTGCCGGCATCGGCATTTTGCTGCTGCTGCAGCTCAGTCTGCTGCGCGGATAGGAATTCCTCGAGGATCTGCTCGTGAGTGTAGAGATTCTTGGCACCCTTGATGTGCCCGCCCTCGAACTCGTAGGGGTAACGGCAGTCGATGATCCGATAGCTGGCAACCTGCTGATCAAAGTCGCCGTTCAGCAGGCGTGCCACGGTCTGGCTGGAGATTGACTTGAGATCCCTGTGGCGACCCTCCATAAGTGGCAGGGCGTAAGTCTTGCTGAAGTCACCAATCAGTTCGGGTTCGTTGCGGTTCTCGGAGCGGGCCAGCGCCGACATGATCTCCGCATCATTCAGCGACATGCACTTCCTCAATGGAGGAGCATGTGAATGGTGGTTGCTACTGCTGCTGCTGCTGGCATGGGCGGGGATGATAGTGGAGTTGGTGGTGCTGGTGGCTTTGGGTGTTGGGCAGTTCTCCTTTTCGACGCAACGGTGACGCTTACTCTGGATGGGGGAGCAGGTCGCGGATGCTGGAGGATCGGGACGTTTGAAGCAGTCCCTTGCAGTCTCTGGTGTCTTTGGTAGTTGGTGTTGTTGTTGGAGTTGTGTTTGTGTTGTTAGCTGATTGCTATTCGTCTCGTTCATGCTGAGGCAGCGTCGCACCGATGGGCGTCGCATCATCATGGTCAGCGATACCGGC
This sequence comes from Drosophila quadrilineata, assembly GCA_018150725.1. Lineage (NCBI taxonomy): Eukaryota > Metazoa > Arthropoda > Insecta > Diptera > Drosophilidae > Drosophila > Drosophila quadrilineata. Next base: position 817,256 of record JAECWN010000356.1, read on the forward strand.
GACTTGGGCGTCACCTTAATCTGGCCACTGATCAGCGAGTTGAGGCCGCTGGGAAACGCAAGCGAATGCTGTTGCTGCTGCTGATCCAGCTGCTGCTCCTGGACGCCGTCAAACGATTCCATCGCAAACAGTTCCATGTACTCATCATCCATGGAGGACTCCATGGAGCCAGTCGATGATACGCTGTTGAACACACGAAAACTGCGAGCAGGAGTCGTTCCAATGTTCATCATGTTTGTCATGTGGGACTGTGGCTGCAGTTTGCGCTGGCGCACGATCTCGAAACGCTGGGGAGAACTCTCAGGGGAGAGCAGTCCAAGCAGTTCGGGGCTGACGGGACGCTCTTGGGGCAAGGCCAAGGCATCGTCGTCGTAGAAGGACAGCTCCTCCTCAGCATCCATGGCCATGACATCGTTGTTGGTGCAGGCCAAGGAGCGGCGGGCGCGACGATTGTTGTCCATGTTGTTGGCATTGCTGCTGCTGTTAAGAGAACAAGGAAGAGAGAGAGTGCAGATTAGTCAACTGTTTGTCTTCCTGCTGGTTGCTTCCTAAACTGAGAGACAGAGAGAAAGAGACGCGGGTCATTAAACCCGCAGCTAAAAATATATATTTTTTCGTATAAGCGGCGTCGGCGGAGGCAGTGTGGTGGTGGCAGCGGCGCTGGTGGTGTAAAAGGCACCAACAACAGCAGCAACGATCGAGGGGTTGTTGTTCCACACACATACACTCTCTGCTCTCTTTTGTTGTAAATTGGGAATTTGAAATTAGAAATGAGAGCGAAAGAGAGAGACTTGCAAACTGCCTTCGGCTAAATTCTTACTTTATACATTTCCTCCCATCTAGCCATCACGCTCTCGCCGCCTTTTGCGGTACTTTAAGCGGAATTCCCCTTTTGCATGCGTTCTGCTCGAACTGTTTTCGTTTTCGTTAAGAAGAAGGAGGAGCAGCGGCAGGGCAGTGGCAGTGGCAGCGGCAGCGACAGCGGTGGCAGCAGGCCATGGCAAGGGCATTGCATCTGCACTTTTGTCGAGTTTTGGGTCACGCAACGACAAAACGGGCGGCGACTCATCGCAACCGCAACAACAACAGCAACATCGAAAATAACAACAACATATTAAATGACCGGACTCCGTTTGCCAGCAAACTGTCGACTTTTTTACGCTGCTGTTACTCGTGTATATGCATGTTTTTTTTTTCTATCTGTGTGGAGCTACGCGTTCTTCGCGGAAGCCGGTTTAATGAATGAAAAACCAGCAAAGAGCAAAAGCAACAACAACAACAACAACAAGAAAAAAGAGCAACAACAGCTGAGCGCCACAATGCCGAAAAAACGTGTCGTTCGCTCGTGTGGAGCGTGCAAAAAATAAAAAAAACGAAAAAAGCGAGAAAAAATCAGGGCAAAAAAACTCTTACTTTTGTTCAACATTAAAGCAAGCAGCAAAGTCGACGTCGTCGGCATCTTTGCTGCTTTTGCTTGTTCCGTTGTTCACAGTTGCTTTTGTGTACGAACTTGTTGTTGTTGCTTTAGTTGTAGTTGTAGCTGCTGTTCAAGTTCAGGAGAGTAAGTCAAGTCAGTCTCTCACGTTCTCGCTCTCTTTACTTGCACTTTTGATTCTATCATTATTCATGCTCTACCTTTTTAGCTATTCCACTCATATATTGCCCATCTATTTTGCTGTCTCTTTCTTAATGTACATATTGTACATTGTGTTGATGAGAAATATTTATTTGTGATAATTACCTGATATTGCAATCCATGGTGCAGTTGTTCTCTTCGGCAATTGATTCCCACAGCATTTTGTCGTTTGGTTTTGTGTTGTTTTTCTTGCTTCAAAAAAGTTCAATTTCGGAAAATATTTCACGCACAATTTTTGGCTTTAAAGTTGAAGTTGGGTAAATTGCTAAAACACAATTTCCTCACGTTTTCTTTAACACACACACATTTACGATTAGTTGTTGTTCGTTTTGTTTGCAATTTTGTACTTTGTAGTCCTCTGTTGAGTTTGTTGTAGTTGCATTTGTTGATATTTTGTTGTTGCGAATACTTAAATTGTTGTTAAAAACTAATATTGCATTTTTGTTGCATAGTTTGGGAGTTTTTGCATTAATGTGTCCGATTCAACATTGTTTTTGTTGTAGTTTTTCTTATTTCTTTTTTGTAGTTGTAGTTGCTGGTACTTTGTGAGTTCTTTGTGTGCTGCGCGTTCGTTTTTATTTTGTATTTCTTTATCCAATCGCTTCGACACAATCACACACACACAAATTTACTGCACTACCGTACGAGAGCAGCTCGAGGCGCAGATGTTGACACGACGACGAACAGAAAACAAATGTAGTTCTCCATCGGAGCGCAGCTGGTTTTAAAGAGTCGCATCGGATCGCCTCTGTTGCCGAGTCGTGTTAGCCGAGTTGGTGCAACCCCCGCTGCCGACGCTCCGATGTCGACGTCGCTGCTCTTTTGTGCGAGTAGCTCAACGTATAACGGCGCGAAAGCAGGAGCAGGAGCAGCAATACAAGGAGAGAATCACACTGAGAGCGAGAGCATGAGTATAAGCGTGAGCAAGAGAAGGATCGGGAGCTACAACATAGTCCATGTTTATGTCTATGGCTATGTATTCCACAATTTTCCTTTTCCCATATTCCTATCCCTATCCCAATCCCAATAGCATGCCAAAGTGGGAAAGAAAAGGGCGAAAAAAGGAATGGAAATCTCTGCAGTTGGAGCGAGCTAAACCAATGCCAGTGGCAGAGCAACAGGTAGCTCTGAGAAGTTTCCCCTACCCAGTGCGATGCAAGACCAGAGTCCGATTGAAGGCACAAATTTTGGCGCGCGAGCTTTTATAGCGCGAAGCGCGTCTCTTCTGACGCTGAGCGCCAAGCCGATCACTGCCGATTGGGTCCCGATCGGGGGCCGAGTCGCGATTGTGGAGCCGAAGACAGCCAACAAGCAAAAACACATGTGATTTACGCTGCAACTGAATGGCTGGGACAGGGCAGAGCCTGAAGCCTCCTCGGCTGCTATGCTGCTGCCTCTGCTGGCATCGTGCAAATCTTTAAGAATTGAAGACGGAGACGACTATGGCTATGGCTATGGCTATGGCATCGGCAACGGCATCGGTATGAGCATCGGTTGAGCGGCATCGATTGTGTCGTTCGCAGGTAATAATGTGAGATCCACGCATTCCGCGACGCCTACCCGATCCCCACATGCTTGCCCGTACCCCACAAAGTGCAGAGCATCAGCAGGTAGTCGTAGTTCCAAGTCTCGGCCATATGATCGTTTTTGCTCCGGGGGGAGGTGGAGTGGGGCGTGCCTTTTGTCTGTCTTTTGTGTTTTGCAGACGTAGACGCCAATGTCGTTAAATGAGCAGCGCTCCATGCCCAAATCATCTGTGTGAGCGAATGTGTGTGGGCAGTAGCGGCAAAGTTAAAGCAAAAATCGAGTTACATATGCATGCATATATGCCTGTATGTATGTTTTGTAGTGTGCGAACCCTGCGGGAGTCGTGTATGTATATCTTTGGCAGGGGGAGCAGAGGTATCACCCATGGGTACAACATTGACAGCCAAGTGCTGCTTATAAGAAGTTTTGTGGATGCATGAACAGGCAAATTCGATAGCTGCAGTGTTCAACCAAAATCAGGCTAACTTTACAAAATATGTATCATTTATGATCATGTATGTAAAGGAAACATCTACACACACACCTATACTACTGTACAATTTGCACAGATGATCACACATGCACACATACATATGAGCATGCTTATCTATGTGAGCTTTTGCTGGTCATATGGTTAGAGAGAGAGCAAATGATTTTCGCAGGGTTGCCAGCCGTTTTAGTTGAACGCGGTCGGTGCTAAATGAGCTACGGTTTCATTCCGTTGAATTTGTTTTTGGTCTTTTGTGCTGCAGCAGGAAGAGGATCATCTTTTTGAGAGAATAAACAACAACTGGAAAGGACGCAGAAATCATAAAGTGGTTTTGAACAAGTTAAAAAACATGCGGGGAATTAAAAAAAAATTAAATAAAATCTCTCATTCATACGCAGCTACAGTGGGCTGAAAATGCATATTGCGTCAAACAATAAGTATTTCAGTGAAAATAACGTCAATATGTTTAAATTTCGTATTGATTATTAGCTTGCAAATCTTTAATGAAATATAAACATAATATAAAATTAAAATGTAACGAAGTGTTAAGTATCTAGTGCATTGAAGGATACTTCAATTGGATATTACCACGGTGCGGCGACACAGACGTATGCTGAGCGCAAAAAGGGCAAACAGAGAAATCAAAAAGTGTATGCAAAACTAACACACACACATGTACGTCTAGATCTTTTTATATGTACATACATACATACATATGTGTAGAATGTTCAGTCTATGTATGTGAGTATGTACATATGTATGTGAATTGAGTGGATTTGATTGCGAGTGAAGAATGGGCTTTGTACACTACTACATGCATAGACGACGAAATTGCAGCAACAACGTGATCGAGAATGGGACATAACAATAGCAGCGGGAGCAGCAAGAGCAAATAAAGTTCGAAACGAGAGAAACCAAAAAAAAAAAAAAAAAAAAAAAAACTGAGTGAGAACGTGAAGAACTAAATTGTAAATCGAAATTCCAAGAAGTACGGTCTGAGATTCGCTTTTTAAGCGCCTGACGTCGGCAGTGATTCCAAAAAAAAAGTGTGCAAAAAAGAATTGTATAAAAAGCGTTTGAGATACTTTTACGCGCGCGCGCGCAAAAAGCTATTAGGAGAGGGACGTTGCGGGGCTATCACATTAGCTGCTGTGGCTGAGGCTGAGCCTGCGCCTCTGCATATGTTTGTGTGTGGCACATAGGGCGTTGCTGGGCAAGATGTGCATACAAAAGTATCGCATAGCAGATCCACAGCGAACAACGAAACGAGTAAGAGAAGAGAGGTAAGACAAGAGAGAACAAACGAGACGTGCAATTAGTGTGCAATGAAATACAGTTGAGAAGAGCTTTGATGGATGATAGTTATGAGCATTTTGTACGATTTGCATATCCTCAAAAGAAGGTGGGGATACAAATTTTTAGGTAGTATCGATATATAGGCCCCACCATGACAGCGCAGGCAATCAAAATTTGAATTGCAGATTGACAAAGGTGTTGACAGGCCATAGATTGAAAAGGTATTTGAACCTCGCACAGAATTTAGGCCGATCTGCCTCCACATGAGAGCACAAAAGTAGGGGAAATGAATTATATATCCAGCTATATACTGAGATACATAGTATCTTCATAGAAAAAGAGAGATTGAGAGAGAGAGAGAGAGAGATAGAGCATGGCATAGCAAATACTGATCAGAAAGAATGCCCACACACAAGACAAACAGTTAGAAAAGGATGGGAATGCCGTGAAGCGGGGAATGACCCTCGGTCCCGTTTCGGTGCTCTTCTTCTCAATCCTGTTTGTTCCTTGCAGCCCGTCTGTTTGCCTGCCTGCCTGCGTGGCTGCTTCGCATACAGACACACATATGTTCAATCAGCTGATTGTAGGGGCCGAAGGACATGCACATAGCAGAGAACGAATTAGTCCTGCTGTTTCTGTGGTATGTGTGTGTCACGAGCATATAGAGTGAGAGAGGGAAAGGCAACGGGAATGGGAACGAGGACAACGCGCGCGCAAATTCCTTAACACGAGCCCAACAACAACAAGAACTCGCCGTCTGAGTGTGTGTGTATGTGTGAAGACGAAGCAGGGGGGAAGTTGTAGAGGGCGCTGAGATTTCTTACAGTCAAACGAAATGCATTGAGAGAGCAGAGCAGAGAATCGCAGTCTCTCAGCCAGCAGCGAAGAAGTAGGTGAGGAGAGCATGAGCTCGGAATGAGTGTGCAAAGAGGAATCACGTTTTGGTTTTTGCGCCAAAATCTCTATAGTTGTATAGGTGCGTTAGTTGGTGTGCGTATGTGCAGGACTCGTCTGTAGGCAGTTGATGTATTCATTTATTTATTTATATGTGCTGGTGTGAGTGTATGTATGTACATACATATATACAGTGCTGTCTGTGAGCCTGTTTATCTTCCACCTCGAAGACGTTGCTGTGATTCTTGCAGTCTTTGTCGCTCCTCTGATTATGTGCATTGTTATTGTTGTTGTTACTGCTTGTCGTTTGTCTTTTTGCCTTCGCTTTGGCCAACAACACACACTAAATACAAATCGGTGTGTGTATGTGGAGATGTGTGTGTGTGTTTAGTTGTTGCTATTTTGTTTCCATCGCATTCCCTCACACTTCGCCGACAGTCCTTGGCTGTTCTTGACTACAAACTGATTGTGAGAAATATTTTTCTTGTTGTTGTTGTTACTTGACTTTCCGCTCTGTGTGCGTGTGTCCATGCCCACTCTGTGCCTGGATCTGCTCAATGGTCAGCCGATCTTGAAGCTACAATACTGTCGTCCCCAATTTTCTTTTTCTTTTCGTATTTTTAAAAAGTGTGTGTTTTTTTTTGTGTTATTCTGATTGTGCCACACACTAATTGATTCTCTGCATAAATTTTATTTAAAGCTTTAATAAATGTCAAAATAAGCAATTCATTTCGATGTTAGGAGCAACAATTCTCATTCCCAGTCCCATTCTCACATACACACACTCTCACTCTCTCATTGATGAAATGAAATGAAATGAAGCTTTCTCCGGCGCAATCAATTGTCGAGTTCAGAGTTTAAATGTGCCTCGGAGGAAAAGAAGGCGCCCCAATAGCCGCAATTGGTCTCTGAATTCGGGGTTCTTGAGTCACGTGGCAAAACATTGCATATTCATTGTGGGAGGTCTCCAGCATCATTATAAAGACATTCAATCTATGTGGTAACTTATTTTTCTTCTATTTTTGGAATTCCTCACAGCAGCTTTTTGCTGTCGAACGGTTACGCACGCCGGAAACAACACCTGAAATTCCCCGTATTTCCCCTCGGCATGTGAGACCCGGTGAATGGTGAATGGTGGCTGTGGCCCATTGTTGTGATTACTTCTAACGGCCGCTCTGCTGATAAGTTGAGCCTCAAGCTCAGCACAGTTCCAAGCGACATTTCTTTGATTGTTGGCAGAGAGCTCTAAACAAATAGGCGTATATAGTATGGCGGTTATGTGACTGGGAGAGAGAAAGAGAGTACATAGTGAGTACATAAGTTCATACATACATATGTATGTACTTAACATTATGTGGAGGCATGTGGAATGATGATATGGCAGCCTCAGGAAGTACTAATCAACATTGCAGAGCCCCCTAGAGAGAGAGAGAGAGGAAGACAGAGGAAGAGAGAGAGAGAGCGAGAGGAGCCAGCAGCCCAACAAATGTTGGTATTGTGTGTATGTTATGTGGGTAAACTTAAACTTATGGCATGCCATGCAGAGGGAGGTGAGGTGCAGTTTTTGCTGCTGCTGTTGTTGTTGTTGTTTATTGTCGCTTAATAAGCGAACAATGTTCTTGACATGCTTAGATATTTTTTATGTTTTCATGTGTCGCTTAATTTGGCGCGCATTTCGATTCGCAATTCTGATACGGGAGGAGGTTCTGTTCTCCTCCATTGAGGTTTGTGGAGCAGCGTCCGTTGATAAGGCACTGGCGACCTGCTGACATTTGACTCATCTGTTTGCCACACATTGCATGCCACTTGAGTTTCCCATGGCCACTTCCCCAGCCCCCCGCCTGGACACTAGCACAATTAGTTTGTGTTTTGCTTGGCAATTTTCTATTTAATTAGAATAGAGTAGCAGCGGGTTCGGGATCGATCCATTGTCCTGGCTGAAGTGGTTCGCCTTGTGCTGGACACATTGCCACTCGATACCGTTTCTGACTGCATTGCATTGTGTTTTCGCACAGCAATTTTTGGGTCACAATGTGCTGCCAGACAAGTGCCGACAATGCAACAAAAAAATCTCTCGTAATACTCTCATTCTCTCGGTGCAGGCAGTGCAAAAAATCATCGTTGTTGTCACATGTTGCACATTGCATTTTGGTTCCCACACAGCAGGCAATGAGATACTCTTCCTCATTCTCCCTGTTTTTTTCCTTCTTTTTTTTGCCAGACTTCTCAAGTATCTGCGGCTTATGACTATGAGTTTAATTCCCGCAGACCTTGTGCCAGTATTAAGACTTCTTAAAATAGCTTTTTTTTATTGTAACCTTGTAATACTGTTATGCGTTACGAGTTGGCTTAGGGGATCATCCATTCCCCCCTCTCTCTCTCTCTGTTGATATCACTCTCGCTTAGTCAAGATCAATGACTTTGGTCTCTTTAGAGTTGATTCTTATGACACCCTTTCATCATTTCTGCGCCCCTCCTCATATATGCAGACCTGGTCAATGTTTGTGTTTATATTAATAACCGACACGTGACTGACCCACGAACTGACCAATGGTCAGTTCAGTTTTAGGCTTGAGCATCTCTCTCGTCTATCGTCCAGGGTAACCACAAGCCAATCTATTGATAGCCTTGGGAAATGTGAAAATTAATCAAGGGAAACCCTCGATATCAAATCCTTTCCTCCTTTTCGCCGGCTAACCCTTCAGGCACTGTGTACACAGCATGTAATTAATTGATTAACATTCTTAAGGATAGCATTTCTTTTGTTCATCTCTTCTTCGTCTTTGGGATTGGGATTGATGTGCCGATCTTATCGTGTTTCATTCGCTCTCAACATACAACCCTTTTGTCTGCTTCTGACCAGATCTGGGACAACCCAGCGAACCTCATTCATAGAACTTACTTGCTGATTTGTTGATTCGGATCTTGTGTATCTCAACTGAAGCGTAGTTTCATTTCTTAGAACTCGGACTTGACAGCGAATCATCATTTGTCGTAAGAGCACGACGCAGTTGCCTTAACGGCAATCGGTCGCATCATCTAAGGAAGCTCTGCCAAACCGCATTAGGAGTGCACTTTTGGGACACTTGGATGGCCCTGGTCCAGCAATTATTCAATGTCGACGAGAATTACACAGCACATTAGATATATCTCTTGGCTGTAGCTGATGACGAGGATGAAGATGAAGTTGAAGCTGATGTTGCATAATCCCAACAAGTTTCCCATTTGCCCAACCCAAACCCAAAATCAAAAAAACCTAAGGAAGCCCAGCTGCCCAGTTTTGCATCCCTCGATATGTGGTATCTGTAACCATAAGCAAATTTCGCAGCATTCCCTATTCCATTCTCATGCCATTCTCAGATGGGATGGGAATACTCGTCCTGATTTTGGCTTACCTTGAGGATGAACCTACGTATGGCTTTGTTTTACTAACAACATCAAAGTTATGACAAGATTTTGTCTATCACGACTCAAGTCTTGTCCCCTTGTCTCCTTCTACTTCCATTCTCAGGGATCGCTGCATGGCGTAACCTTGGTGTCATCTTGGGAGGGTTAGGGATGCAACCGATCGACGACCGTCCGACAGACGGACAGACCGACAGACTGACAGACTGAATGACAGCACAAGACACGGAGAAATGCATTACGATTGAATTTCCAATTTAATCGGATATACAAATTTTATTTATGTGACATGGGTGCATTTGGTGGCCCAGGGGAAACCGTGGGATGAAACTTGATGGGCAACTTGAACTCATCTCAAATGGTCCATGTCAATTGCTAATGCTTTCACTCGGTTTCATTTTGCAATTCATAATGTAGAGACATATATTCATATGACGAAAAAGAAGAAATGGAAGTAGAATACTTTCTTATGGGACAAGAACTGTTGCCCTGTGACAAACAATATCTTCAGCAGATTTTTGGCGCGTACCCGGAAAATGTTGCTCTGCCCTGATGGGATTAAGATGACCGAATAAGAGAGAGAGAGAGAGAAGGGAGATCTCTACCAGTTAATCGATATTTTTTGTTCAAATTATTCGACTAAATGGCTTGCAATTGCACATTCAACACATTGTGGCACAGACAAAAGCCATATGATGTGTATCTTATCGAATTTCAGACAGACAGACAGACTGACAAGTACATCTCAATGCGGCGATCCATCATCTGCATAGCAGTTCCCTTGCCCCCTGCCCAGTTTGGTCGTCATCGGGATATGGCCATATGTGTGCCATAATATAATCTGCAAGATGTTGGCAACAAACGGAACAAATGAAGTCATTGTCAGCAGTTGTCAACGCAGCCACGCCCAACGAATGGCAAATGTGGGCGTTTGCGGTGATCAGCAAGTGGTGTGCAAGTGTTTTGCGGCGGCTCTATAAGAAATTCGAAAAATTTTTAAAAATAATTCCCAAATTACCGGGTAAAAATGATTTAAAAACAAGCAAAGAACAAAGCTGGTGGAAAAGTGCCAAACAAAAGAGTAATCATTGTAATAGGAGGCAGGAGAAACATACAGATAGAGAGACCTTCTCTATATGTATATTTTCTTTTTGGCATCTCCAACTCGGCAGGGCTCAAAAGGAGTGTTTCACTGATCCAACCCATAATTAACTATTCAAACAATAGACATGCATGCATACAAAAAGGATCAGCAATCAAATGCGTACACACAACACCAACTTGATCTTTCAAGTCACGTTTGCTGACACAAATCCTTCTTAGGAAAGGCAATATTTTCTAGTCATCGACAGTGCACATCTCACTCTCTCTTTCTCTCTCTCTGTCGTTCACATTTACTCCCACAGTCAGTTGACTACCTCCGTCTCTCTCTCTCGCTCTCTCTCTCTCTCTGTTAGATCTTCATCAATATCATCATCAGCGGGCTAGCGGATGCCAAGAGGAGTAGTAGTCGTATTGACAGTCAGTCCCTGCCCATGACCATGCATGGTAGCCCGTGCATACCAAAGCAGATTGCGCAGATTTCCAAAATGTTAGAAACCAACAACAACAACAACAACAGCAACAATTATGGGTACGTGAGTTGATCTACCCATTGTTCGTTGTTCGCTGCAACCTGTTCACTGTATGTATCTGTATCAGTATCTGTATCTGTATCTGTGTGCATCGTGTAAGGTGTTGCCAGTGCTCTTTTGGCTTCTCCTCTGGCTCACACCTATTCGTGCCCCGCGCTGTCGTCGTAGTAGTTGCCCGCTCCCAGCGTGTGTGTGTCGCTTGCCAAGCATCAGTCCATAGCCCATAGCCATAGCCTTGACAGTGCCTCCGTCTCCCTATCCGAGCTCCGTCTCTGATTCCCACTTGGACTCCGAGTCATAATTCACTCACTGCAGGTTTGAATTTCTTAAAAATAACTTCGTTTGCATGGCATTTCTTGATGTCTCTTTATGTTTCGCTTTTATCTGCTGTTCTACCGTTCTCCTTCTCTCTGTGTATCTGTCAGATACAAATGCTGCCACACATACATATGTACGTACATATGTGTATCTATCTGTGGCTGCGCTTTAAGCTGCCGGCTAATTGCTGAGTGAGTGCTTCGCATAAAAGATATATCATATTTTTTTTGGTGAATGATAGACAGAGTTATAGATATATACATATGTATATAGTAGAATGGAAATAGCAGAAAGAGAGGAACAGTTTGAGGTATTTTTGTCATAATCTTGATAAAAATCCATAAAAATTACCGACTTAGAGAAATTAATAGAATGTGCACGTTTTAAGAATTGCTAAAATTATAGAATTGATTTAAAAATATATTAAAATATTTCTGATATATTATGTATACAGAAATTGGGCAAAATATGACCAATTATCATGGATTTCAGATTTGTAGTTCTGCCTTTCTTTAGAGTCATAATTTCCTTCTATATGAACTAACAAATATTTTCAATATTTCTTAACTTATGAAATATTTATTTTTTGCTTTTTTTTTATAATTTTTAAAATTTTACTTAAAGGCAGAACAGAAAGAATTATTTATTTATGTTGTAGGATTTTTGAAAATATTATAATTCTATTTCCTCATAGGGGTAACTACAAAATTATATATAATTCTTTCATTTTTTCCTAAAAGTAAAATAAATTATATAATTTTCTTTTCTCATATACTGATATAAATATATATGTATATACTCAAATAGATCCGCAATAGAAATAGTTGAAATATAAGTTCCATGTATCATATTATATATTATGCTGAAATTCAGCTACTAATTATAGACTCTATATATATGCAAATGCAACTGAATTATCCACCTCGCGTACAGATTGAATAGGTTCTCATTTGGCACGTGTGCCGGATACTCGTAGAGAATTTTCCTCAGTTTTTCTATACAAATGGAAATCGAGGACGAGGCACGTTGCATGTTGCACGTTCGGCGCCCGCATCGAATGAATCATTTGTCATATGCGGTATTTATCCAAAATTGTTAATATTTAGCGTTACAAAAGGACCTTTCGCCGTGAAAGGATGCGATTGTATTTGCATTAATGGAGGCATTGTTATGCCGGCATAAGAAGAGGATATCATCAGGCGCTTCGCTTGTAGAGGGTGTGTGCACATACACATACACACACACTCACAGGGATGTGTGCCACTTTGTGTAAAAGTGTGTGTTTGGTCGTAGATCCTTTTACAATCAATGCGCGAAAGTGTGGCGCAGGAGCAGACGCACGTGCGCTCAGGATTCAAAGCGCATGCTCAGGGGTGGCTAAGCGCCCCCTTAATAAACAGACAAAGAGAATGAGAGCGAAAGAGAGCGAAATAGAGCAATAGAGAAAGGGAGAGGCTGGTGGAAAGGAGGGCTGCGAGAGGGAGAGTGAAATGAAAACAAGTGAACGGGGCATATCCGCAAATGGCTTAATTGATTGTTGGCTGTTGCTCCTGCCTGATCCTGGCTGATGGTGGTGGTGGATAGTGGATGGTGGATGGGCGACTGATTATCCTGGCTGGCAAGAACAGTGCGCACAACCAGCATAGACGCCGGCGCAGGATATATGCGAGTGTGAGAATCTAACGGCTGTCTGCCAGAGAGGGTGGTGGTGGTGGTGGTAGTGGTGTCGCTTTCGAGTGTGTGTATGTGGCTGGTCTGGTCTGGTGGTAGATCGGGCTGGTGGTGCACAATGGGGTGGTTGTTCGGCGCTGGCGGCGGCGCACAACCCCCAGGATATGGCACGGGCCCCTTTAAGTTGTAACAGGCAGGTGCTGGCCTGGCTCATGCTGGTGGACGATTCTGATTCAGTTTTCCGGCCGGCGATGATACTGCTGATGCTGCTGTCTCTACGGGTGCAGCTGCCAGTTTCAGTCAATGACCTAGCTAGGCTTAATCAGTGTGCATGCACAATATCCCTGATTACATGGGTGACATAAATCGTAACCACCATTGACAGCTGCAGCACAAAAAAGCTTCCATCCAAACAAACTCGACGCGCAGCTGGGTGTGGACTGTACCCCATGCCCGCCTGATGATAGTGGATTGAGGATGAGTCCTTATGGATATTATACTTGATGGTCGAATGGCGACAATAGTCAAATTTGTGCAACAGCACGGCAAGCGATTGACCACATCTCCATTGTTGGACACACCGGGCTCTCTCTCTGTTCCTCTGTCTCTCTCAGTGTGTCTGGGGCGGCACGAGACAACGAACAGCCGCCTTGCATATGTTCGTCCTGCCAAAAATCATATAAATTACGAGCAAGACATTATCCAAGAGGGAAGCAATCATTACGCAATGTTCTCTATCTCTGTCTGTGTGCAAAATTGTAGAAAAAATCAAGAAATCAACAATGCAGCCAAAAACAATGACAGAATCAAAAAAATCGGTGCAGGACACCGGGCCAGGAGCAGCAGCAGCAGCAGCACCACCACCACCACCATCAGGACTCTCGGCGCACATCTTGTGCCGCTTTTGAATGCGTTTCAATATTTATGCCATTATTCTTCCGGCGCACAGCCATTGTCCTGCTGCAGGGCAACACTTACAACACCAGTGGCAGCATCGTCCTTTCGTCCTTACGTCCTTACGTCCTTCCCTTTTTCCTTCTTCCGTTGTCGTTGTCGTTGTCGCAAATGCAATCATTGTAATCGATTTTGCACAATTTCCAATGCGTTGCTCTAGCCCTCAAGACGTTCATCCACAACTACTTCTAGTGGTGCTAGGCTGCCTCTGTCTTTAGGGGTTGCTGCTGTGGTACTAGACGCCGCCACCGCCACCTGGTACATTTTCATCCCCCTTCGGCAGTGCAGCGACCGCCGCACAGCTGATCATACCGATCAGAGGTCGTAGCTCGTGCCAAAACGCGCGAGGTTTTCTTCAAGAAAACGTCGCCTATAGTTTTGACGTCGACTGCGACGGCGACGTCGACTGAGACTGCGACTGCGGCAGAAGTGTAACAACGTCAACGAACCTACAGCAAATGCAGCAAATAATAATAATGAGCATTTAGGTGAGGGTCCCCGAGTCCGTTCTGCTTAGCAGCCGGCGCTCTTGCCGCCACCGCCAACCTCACCACCGAATGTTGCCTATGACTTCTACTTCGACTTCGACACCTTCAACTTTCTTCTTCTTGACTTGAATTGTCTTGGCACAAGCCAAAAAAAGAACGAAAAAAAAAACCTTACCAAACATCTGTCCCATATTTTGTGGCGTTTTAATGCCATTGGACCGCAGCGGACCTTATCGCTAGCTGACAAATTTGGTAAGTAGTGCGCCAAGGGGTCCAACGTGGAGAGTCGATTCTCCCCAAATGTCACATAATTACTTAACAGTAATATCCACTGTTAGTTAATGAACTGACCTAGGCCACAAGTGCTGTTGCAACTCCACTTCTATCTTGGCTCCCCATTAGCGGAGGAACTGAACCGAGTGGAGCAATTGGCTTGATTGAGGTTGTTTGTTATTGAACTTGCATTTTGAGAGGGTTTTGCATAATTGACTTTAACTCGAAAATATGCTTAGCTGCATTACATAAATTACACAAATGGGCACAAGCTGAAAACTTGCTTTAATCGAACTTGACTCCATTTCGATGTAAATTAAGTGGAATTTTTTCCAATATTTTAGACTGAGTAAATTCTTATTAAATTTCAGCAAATATTTGCTAGAAATAGTCAAGGGCTTACTTATATAAACTAGTTTCAAATATAAGGTTCTGTTTTAAGACCGCTGATCCTTTCTCTATTTTGAATAAATATCCGAAAATTCAAAATTTTGAATGCACTTCAATAGTTTGAAAATAACTTCTGAATTTCGAACATAATTTTCTATAAAATTCGAATATTTTTGAAACTTGTGTTTTGTAACCCCCTCATAAGATAGACAACACTTTGTGTACCTTTCACTTCCTCATTTATCTATCAAATATAGCTTAACAGATACCTATCGTTACCTTAAGACTTGCTCTATATCTTGGACATATTCAACCTATATATCTTATTTACCTTGTATTTATTTGATAATGATTTTATATCTCCTATATTTGTTGAATATTTTTGGATATCTACCCCTTTGTAGAGTGATACCTATACTTTCTAGGAATATTTATGGATATATGGCACATGCTAGGGAAGTTCAACGAACTGTTTGTGCTCCTCTATGCCTATGCCTAAGACATACCAAAGATATGATACTTTTGTGTGCCACATAAACATATGGGCAACCCCCAAGTAATGGCTGCCTCCCTATAACGGAACCTACATGCATATACATACATTCATACATACATACATACATATTGTTTCAACAGCCATATTAATAACATTGGGGTCATTGTCATGCAGTCGCATCGATTTCATTTATTTAGACTGCTGTTACTTCTTGTAAATGTTGACAACTGTCTGGCACTTGGGTGCTCTACTTCCCCATGGTTGTGTGAAGGAACCCCCTCTTCAGGAAGCATGAGCTGGCATTAGACGGTCGCGGGGATTCTTGGGTTTGGCTCTGTGGTCTTTAGGCTTCGGCGTATCGATCGGGTGGTGGTGCTTTACTAGTATTAATATACTACAAGTATATAGACAGAGAAGTTCGAGCACATTGGAAAAAGTTGAACCCTCTTAGAGTAGAGTAAGTCCAATAGGCTGGCAGCTGCTTAATGGCATATACTTGGAGAGTTTTTCCTGCTCCTTGCCACGTTTCATTAAATTTTTGCTTCATTTCAAATGCGATTGCATGCGTCTGTCTGTGTGACTCTCTGTGCGAGTGTATGTGTGTGTTTGTGTGAGTGTTAGTGTTAGTGTGTGTGTGTGTCTGGCAAGGAGGCAAGCAAGGAGCAGGATTACTTATGGGCGATCGAGGTGGCATATGCGTTTTCTTGGCGCGAGCTATGCGGCAAATGCACACGCAAGCAAGCGAAGGAACGAAGCAAAAAAAAAGTAAGCAAGCAAGGAGGCAAGCAAAGCAAGGACATAAGGAAGCAGGCAATGAAACACACAGACACTCACACACTCATGCTTAATAATGAAATATACAAACAGGGAGAATGAATATAATAAGAAGTTGGCTATGGGTAGCAACTAAATTGGGGTGACGATGACGTCCTCGTCCTCATCCTCCAGCCGCAGCAGCAGCAGCAGGAGCAGGAGCAGCAGGATCGAGCTGCCAGCCGGTGGTGCTTTCGTCTGTAGAAATGCGCGCAAATGCAAAAATCTCAACAAAAAAAATCTCAAAGAACAACAAAAAAAAAATTGAAGTAGAATGAAAAAATTAAGTTGAACTACGAGAAAAGTGAAAAGCAGTCAAAAAGTGCAAGAACTGATTCAGAAACGAGTGTTTTGAGCTTATGCAAAAATACACACATCCTAACACACATATTGCATACAGAGACATGCAGTCTGTTATGCTTCAACACACATCCATACACACACACTCACACTTCCACACACACACAACATGCTATCAATAAATTTGAAGCAGAGACGGGCGCATTTGCTTTTGGGGGCAGCAACCTCAGTTCCTTAGTGCCTTAACTGCAGTCTGAATTCGAGGTCTTTGCCACAGTTGTCGCAGCTGCCGATGCCGCTGCTGCTGCTGCATTTCTTTATGCAGTCTGCAAATTCTTCTCCTTCGGCTTCTTCCTCGTTGCTGCTGTTGTTCTTGTTGCTGTTGCTGTTGCAGGCAGGACAAGAATTAGAAAATTATGAAGCTGCTGCAATGCCGGCTGTGCTGTCATTGATAATCTAAGGAAAATGCGAGCGAGGGAGACTGAGAGCGAGAGTGTGAGGATAGGGGGAGATGCAAGATGCCTTGTGGCTCGTGCTACAAAACATCATCATTTGTTACACGACAACAACAAGGACTTTCTCTCTCTCTCTCCGTCTATCTGAATTGGCGCGTTTTGGAGATTTATTTGCCCGGGGCGTGTGTGGACATATTGTGACGTGTCACGCCCTGGCGAAGATCGGGCTGCCATCCCGTTGACCATCAATAGCTGCTAATTATGTTGGCTTTGTTCCTGGTCACTTTTGCAAGCTGTTTCGAGACCAACTCCATTGATTTGCCTGCCAACTGCCAGCATTACCAGACATTTCTTAAAATTTCCGAAATTTTCTAAATTTCCTCGGAGCATTTCTTGGAGCAAGCGGGATATCAATTAGTGTGAGTGAAAGTCCTGCAGGTTAATAGCTAGTTAGAGTGTCCTTATTCGATTTACTGAGCAGCCCCTAATAGGCCAGAGAAAGGCCGCCTGCCAACACCTCGACTTGGCCCAGACAATGGGCCACATTAAGCATCCGTCTAATCAAAAGTTGCGAAAGGACAATTGAAATGCAAATACGCGTAAAACTTCAAACCAATTAACTGCTGCCAAAGGAAAGCAACTTAAAACGCCTTGCGGCCATATGCCAGTGTGAGGTAAATTTGAATGTGAAAGGATAACGATAACGATAGAGAAAGCAGAGCATAGAACCGTAGAGCAATGGCAGCTTTCACTGCGGGATCCTTTTGGCATCAAGAATTATGGCACACGCGGCATTCAGCGCCATCGAGTCGGAAAATGCAAATGCCAAGCACATTGGGAAAATCCATGATGAAAAATCTGCTGAAAATGCAAATGGGTTTAGCACTGAAATGCCAATGCAAATCGGCAGATACTCTTCAGTTTAACCCCTTCAGCTCATTAGTGTGTTTATTGATCTTCGGCAGGAGGCAATCAAATTCACATTTCGCAACATTAACATGACAATGCGGTGCATCTCCTCCAGGACGATGTGAGTTGTGGCAGGCAGCGATGTGTCACTAACTGTTGCGGCGCAGTTACCAATCGATCGATCCGTGAATTTATCGGCTGCATTAACCTCCTTGAATCCGAATCGACCCTAGTGAGGACCTCAAAGGATTCGCAGCCAGCTGAGGCACAGCTGAAATTCGCAATAAGCGCGCGCGCTAAAAAATGCAATTAAATCCCTTGCTCCCCTCTTTGGTTTTTTACTTTTCAGTTAATTTTTTTTGTTCTTCTTGCTGTTTCTTGTATTTCCTATACCCGTTACGATCAATAGAAGAAGAAGAAATATGAAAAGAAAGAGAGCGAGAGAGAGATTTGTAGCAAGCGTCTTTGGTTTGTAGGGTATTTCTTACCCTTCTATCGGGGAACTCTGGGTGTGGCAAGGTTGGGTAGTAAGGTAGCACAAGGTAACGTAAGCAATGTAAGGTAAAAGGTACGGCAAGGTACGTTAAGGTTGTAGGGTTAGGTGAGGTAAGGTAAGGTTGACAAAGGTAGCTAGGGTTTCCACCGTCAGGCAATGTGTCATGGGGTTTTGTTTGTGTTTTTTTGCAATTGATTTGCGGAGAAAGCATCGATTGTAGGGTAATTGTGCAAAAATTGGAAAAAGTCACAGGAGACCCAAACAGTCAATGCCACGAATGTCAGTCTGGGCGTGCCGTGGCAACCCTATGCACTGCTCTCCAGCATGGGCGGCATTCACACATGATCAGTATGCTGCTGATGCCCAAGATTGGCATAGAATGCAATGTACTTATAAAGTATAATTTGTAGTGAATGGCAACCTAGGGATACTCCCCACACCGGGAGTGAAAAAGGACGAAGTCAGACTTTGACTGGGGCAGCTGTTAAGGATAACTTTACGAGAAGTCGTTCTAGGGGAAAAGTTCTTGAAAACCTCTTTGTGGGCATCCCCTGCCAAGTTTGACATGCGCTCTATTTCACTTTCCTTCCTCAAAATCGAACTCGTTCTAATTTGTGTCAAGCATATCAGTGCGCTTCCCATGCCCATCGGGTTCAAGGAATCCCACGACAAGTAAACGAGAGAAATTGTAACACTCTCCCTCCTCTTTGGAAAGGGTCGCGCATGCGCCCAAAAGCTGCACAGCTGCCGCACATTTTTATCCTTCGGAGCCAGCTATTTATTTAATTACCAAATATTTATTGAACATACATTACGGTTAATGTTCCCCCCCCCTCTCTCTCTCTAGCGCCTAACCGCGTCTGGTCTCTTTCCCAGGAGTTGCAAGGGTATTCGCCGCATCTTGAATGCGTCACAAATTTTGCAATTTGCAAGGAGCTGCAACAACGAGGATTTCGCATACCTTTTCTATACATACATATGTCCTTATGCCACCCCGTCATAACTCAACCTTATCCACAGCCTCTTTGCCCAAGATTATTAGGTAAGTCCTTGGCGAGTTGCTTAAGACTTTTAGGGTGAAATGCATCCCGATCCCGATCCCATTGCCAATCTCAATCTTTATTCACATTTGCTTTTGCATCCTTATTCGCAATGATTTCGCATCGATTGTGGCGCACCCTTCGCTGCCATTTGCCTTTCAATATATAATTTCAAGAATTTTCATATTGATTGCGTTGGAAATTTTTATTTAGGATTTTCGCATACCTTCTGCAATAATTTATTGCGTTTCTTGATTTCAATGCGCCTCTTTGCAATTTGGCATTTGAATTTGAGGCGCTTGTTTTTGCCTGAATATGGATTATAATGAGGGACGATGGAGGGCTTGATCAGGGATTGCTCAAAATAATGATAAATCGAGGATACGATCGATGCAATTTCCATCATCAACAAATATTTTTCGTTATAAATAAATTAACATTTTTTTGGTGTCATTTCCAAATTTTTCAATTTGTATTCATGCTACGCATTAAATGCGAAAAAAATCTATAAAAAAAATTGTTATTTAAATGGAGAAAAAATCAGTCTTCAATTGAGTGTTATAAGCTGTGCTCTTAACGCTCCTGGCGTTTTCCACAAGCCATTTTCATTTCAAAAATCCCCATAACAATAGGAAAAGTCTTGTGTTTTTCTTTTTTTTTTTTGCCGCTGTCGTAAAGACTTTTTGGTGTATAACACGCTTTTGCCATCCAAATAAAGCATTTTCCTAAGCTAATTTTTATCCCATTCTGAACAAAACATTTTTAAACCCAACCTTGGGTAACTTTTTTCTTTTCTACATGTCACTTTTTTTATTGTCATCATGTAAAAAAGAAAGTGCCTGGGGCGGGCACTGCCATTGATAGTCGGGAATCACAATGACACCAAGAAAAATACTGAGAAAAAAACAGTCAAAATTATGTTATAAATTATCTGAAAAAAGGGTAAATTCATGTTGAAAATTTCAAGTGTTTTGTAATAAAGCGCAGTTGGCAACCCTAAGAAATCCTTTGAAAAATTAAAAAAAACAGATTGTTGAGGAAAAAAATGACAATGAATGTCAGTAAAAAGTTTGCTTCATTATTTGCTTGTTTTTCCAACGCAGTTTGTTGCCGTTGTTGTTGTTGTTGTTGTTGTTGCATGATCATGATACCCCAAATGCAGCCCAACCCAATAGCAATCACAAGAACCGAATACCCACTCCCATTCCCATTCCTATTCCCACTCCCGTTTCCATTCCCATTCCCATTCCTATTCCTTGAAAGCAAAACCCAAATACCAAAACTACAAATTGTTTGTTGCCGGCGAATGCAACGAAGCGGCTGCAATCTGGAAAAGAAAACACAAAAGCTGCGAGTAGACTGAAAAGAGTTGAAACCTGGCACAGTCTGTCACTCACCCAGGCCACCCCTTGCCAGCGTCAGACACCCTGAGCGTCCTCCTCCTTGCCAGAAATGGCACCATCAAGAGCACAGCCGGCACAGACCGGCGCTGGCACTGAGTAGCTAAAAGTAAACCCAAAGATTTCACACGCCGCTGCAAAAGGCGTCAGTTGGTTTTCCTTTTTTTCTTCATCTTCTTCATCTTCGTGGTGTTGTTTTTTGCTTACCGAGGTGCCTGTCACCCCTCGATGTCAGGGTCGAAGTCGTAGTCGGAGATGCCGATGGTGACGCTGGTAACGTTGCATTTTTTACTTGACGCCTTGGCACAAAGCTGCATAATAATTATACGATACCCTTATCAGGGGCTACCAAGAGGCGTAGAGTGCGAAAAATCGCTGGAAAAATCTCATTTGAATATGCACCCAGACTCGATCTCATATGCATATCCAAATGGGTGTTGGGAAAATCCAAAGTGAAAATCTTAATGAATATCGTGGAATACTTTATGAGCCGTGCTTAAAGTACAAAATGCATCCCAATTGATTTGCATAACTCACTGCTGGCAAACAAGTTTCAAACTGTGACTTCATTGGTGCTGGGCAGAGGATGCGCTTCCTGCATTATCCCACAGGACATGGACTGTGGACTGGGGCCACCTGTGGCAACACACTTTAATATCAAACATTTGCTTGCCACTCTCGGTACTTGCTACTTAAAACGCAATTAAAACCATGTGGAGAGCTGTTCACTTGCTCATATCTGGGACATGGGAAAGTGCGCAGCTCCTCAGCTCCATCCTCCAGAAACCAAGACAATGGCAAGCCTCGTGATTAATCATCGGAAATGCTTGTCGCTATATTATGTGCCGCTAACCCATTTGCGGCAGTTCGTAAATAACCTAAGCGTAATATTTTGTGCCCCTATCGAAAATCGTATCATCGGTAGAGAGAATAGAGAGCAGCTAGGAATGGAATGGAGAGAGGTAGAGAGAGAGAGAGAGAGAGAGCATGTGAGGGTGGAGGAAGCATAACAAAACAATTAGAGTGCCAAACATCAAGCTCGACGATCTTAAGTGCTCATAGAACTATCGGATTTCTCAAGTACTTTCCTAGAGAGAGAGAGAGAGAGAGAGAGAGAGAGAGAGAGAGAGAGAGAGAGAGGGAGAAATATTCAGAGAGGGGCAGCAAGAGGGAGAGTGCGTGCTTGCCACAAAACTTTACTGCTCCCCTTTGATAACTTCATCTTGAGTCGCTCCCTCATGTGCTCGTTGTTCCCCTGCGACCCCTCTTATGTTCCCTCTACTGCTGGGGGTAAGCTCAATGCGCAGTTCGGATCGGGGACCACACTTGTATGGGTAACTGGAACCGTTATAGACTTTATTACCATGCATATAAATTATTGCTGAAGGTTCGTTGTACTCTCTGCTTGCCTCGCCGTGACCTCATTTAGAACTATGATTTGTATACCCTGTATATTGAGGAAAATAGATCAAATAAAGGATTATTAGACTGTATTTCTTAAGCTAAATATGAGTTAGGATTTCTCTTTCTAAGGAACATGCATAAATTTTAAGCTTGCCTCGCTGTGATCTCATTTATAACTCTGATTTGTAACTCTGTGTATGGTAAATAAAGGATTATTAGACTATCTGTCTTAAACTGATATCGAGTTAGAATTTTGTCTTTCTAAGGAGCTTACATATTAAATTTTATTTAAAAAATTCTAAAATTTTATCATATAACAGTTACAATATCTTCAGTCTGATAACCAATAGACTTTTCGAACTTCCCTTATACTTTGCAAAGTATATCATCGTAGAACACTCTCTCTTTTCAACTCTTCACTATATAGTACTTTCTCTACATACATATATAGTAGTTGGCGAGTCTCGGATTGTCGTCTAGGCGTCATAAATTGAAATTTATGCTGGAACATTTAATAGATTTCTTCATTTATATTTAAATTTGTTCAGTTTCTTAATGATTTAGTGTAATTAGCTTCCAGGCTATGCGGCGCTGTGTTCCAAGCAGGCGCCTATGGGTCTTACAAACACACACAATTGTATCTGTATCTTTATCTATGTATCTGTATCTGCATGTTGGGGTGTTGGTTTTTTTTTTGTGTTGGTCGTCGAGCTGAGCTCGTTTCGTGATTAAGATCTTTTAAGAATATAAGAATATTGAAAGACAGGGCAAAACTCAGCTGGATTTTTGGACTCTCAGAGAGGCGGGCGTAACGAAGGGAGCCCAACAGAAAGTGGGTTGATTGTGAGATCATCAATGGTTATGAGCATGGAGAGAAGTACAATATTCAATGGGTACTCGTATTTAAATTTCTAGATATAGAGAGAGAGTGAGAGGCATAAGGGATTGCCTAATTGAAACATTTCACGCATAGATCTACGCATTTATGGGGGTCTCTTCCCCCTCTCTCTCTCTCTCTCTCTGTCTGTCAGTCTACCCCTTACTCTTTTTCGATCGTTACATATTAATTTATGTTATAGAGCAGCATTTCTAACGATCTTTTTTCCTATTGTAGCTTCAAACTTTTGGACAGTTGAAAGTTACAAGTTATGGGCAAACATTAACATTTGTCAATTCTCACACGGTTTCCCTTTTTGTAAGGTTTCCGGGATTCCTAACCGTGATCCCTTCTAAGCTAACAATCTATATTTGTTTGAATTTTTCCTATTATTTTATGTTTTTTTTTTTGGTAGTAAAAGAATTAGTTTTGTGCCCCTTTTGCGGATCACAATGGAAGCATCCCGCCTTTCACATCATCAAATGGAGACAACTCGGTAGATGCTCTGCTTTGAAAGCTGCAGCGACCTTTGATCCTGTTCCTGGCCAACATTTGACATGGGCATGTAAATGTGCGCGTAATTCCCATAAAGCAGCTTAAGACACTTTCCACATTGTGCGGCAATCTGTCGCTTTTCCGCCACAAAACACTTAAAAAAGCGCAGGAAATTTTCTTGAACAACGTCGCGTATTCACCGAACTGAACTGATCAGCGGGGATGGGCTGAGCCTGTCGAGAAATGAGTATATTTCTGCTGGAACTAATACCGAGCAAAAACAAAAAAAAAGGGTTAAAGTAACCTCTAATTTACATGACGTCTGGCCGTCTGTTTCTGTTGCCATCCTTCTTTGGGACTGGGACGGGGTCTGGGATTGTCTGTCTGCCCCTTTTTGTGAATGCTGGAGGGCGCGACGGAAACTGGACCACGACTTGTCCCATACCGACCGGTTGCTACTTAATTGGCTACATTTATGATTGCCCCGGTGGGGTGATTTGTAGGACGATGGGAGGGTTGCAGTTGCAAAGCGGTAAAAAGGTTTCAAGGGGGAACCGTGAACTAAAGTGGGCATGCGCAGCATCTTTGCATCTGTTCGCGCGGGTCACGGTCACGATCAGCGTCACGGATGCGGCTAATGACCGTAGACAAAGGATGCAATAGACGGACAGGCCACTCGCCATTAGCGGGCATACGCTCACAATGCAATCAAATAGCCATGAGGAAAGCTGTCTCAAGACCCTTGCCTGGCCTTTCATTCCCGATCCTTTTCTTGCCCATCATTTGCATTTGAAATCAGCTCAGATGAGGCGGCGCGGATGGAGTGGTCCGCGGATGCTGTTTGTGCCCTTTGTGGACACTTTCTTTGGACAGTTTTATTTTCATTTGTGATTTACTCGGTGAGCTGAGCAAAGGATTAGTCCCCCTAGTGGACCGCTACTTGACCTATTTTGCCAACTTTCGGCTCGACTCGAGCTATAAATGTCAGTGACGTCATTAAAGTTTAATAATTTATGAAAAGCCTTAAGATCCAAAACTCGATCCCAAGTTGCTGATGCTGCTGTTGTTGAGTTACTTTCTATTTATATTTGGGATATGTCCGTAAATCTTTCACTTTCCTCTCTCTTTGTCTCTTAATGTTTCTTGGTCTCTGGTGGATTTTCCCAAGTGTTTTTCAGGACGGTCGTTGACTGTAATTACCAAAAATTAGTTTGATTTTCATATCAAGTTTTTCGAGTTGCATTTCTGAATGATTTTCCCGAGTGTTTTCGGGCACGCGCCAACAGCCGGAAGTGGTTTTCCCCGTGCATTTCCATCACTTTTCTTCTATTTTTGGCCACACAGAAAAAGATCCTCAATTCTGTTGTTTGGGGGCGTTTTGTTTCCTTGTCAGCACTGAGGTTTTGTATACATAGAGTTGCTGGCAATTGGGGAGCTCTGCCCATCAACACAATCACTTATTTCCATCCAAGTGAGTGACAGCTGTACAATCCAGAGCCAAAGGAGCCGTGAAGTGGGTTTTACTCCGACTTCGACTTCGACTACGACTCCGATTCCGATTCAGCTGGGGTTTTATTTTTGTTAAATTACATTTGGAGAAATGCGTGCGGCACTTTCTGAAGGTATCTGAAAGATACCGACAGCATCCAACTGATCATCTGTGGGCTGCGATAACGGTAGGCCTCGAAATTCTCCGTGCATTTTGGCCATTTAGATGCATTTCGAACTCAATTAGCGCTCATTAGCAAATAACTTGCAAAGACTGCAAAATAAAAAAAAATCACTCTAAAAGCGATGCCAATTGAGATGATGGAGCTGCTGGAGTTTCTACTGCCTCCAAAAAAAAAAACAGTGTGGGGATAGGAGCAGGAGATGGAGGAGGCGAACACGCACAGGGGCGTGCCAAGCAGAGGGGCGAGCTAAACGGAAATGAACATTGACAACGACAATTGCTTGTTATTTGCAAAGCGAATTCCAGTCGAACCGAAGCACTGCCTCGAGGAGAACACAGATCAGAGAGAGGGTATTGAGAGAGGGAGATTGGAGGGAACTGAAGACCAGAGAGCAGGCCCTTTGGGGTCTGTGTGTTGTCGTTTGCCGGGGCGTAATTATAATTATGAGAGAGAGATAGAGAGAGAGAGAGAGAGAGAGAGAGAGAGAGAGAGAGAGAGAGAGAGAGAAGAGGGGCAGCATCATTACTGCCATTCGACTCTCAACTTGACTCAACTGGAGTCGACTCGATTTGAGCTCATCATTGCCATGATTATCAGCCGGAGAGAACATCATCAGCAGCAACAGCAGCGGCATCATCATCATTGGCGTGAATTGGTGCGAAACGCACTTTGACTTGGCTGGACTCGAAAAATGCTTTTTGTTTCATTGAGAGAGACATCCTCTGACAGAGATAGCAATAATGTGCGAGTGAGCGAGATGGCTGCTTTGAATTGGCATGCCCTGCAGCCCCATTATGAGGAATCTTGTCAAGCTCGCCGCTCCACAAGTCCGGCTGGGAGTACAAGGTGTTTACCTCATTTACCCAAAAAAGTTGAATAATTTCAGTGAATTACGGAGACATAAAACCTAACATTTTTGCCAATTTCAATCAGTCGGTAATGGTTACACTTTTGGGCTGTCATAAGGTACGAGATTTTGGGCAGTCTAGGGAGTGTGTTTGGAAATTCATTCCGGCTGGGAGTACGTGGTGTTTACCTCATTTACTGAATAAAGTTGCATATTTTCAGTGGATTTCGGAGACATACAACCTTTTACTTTTAACCTGATATAAGGTACGAGATTCACGGTAGTCGGGCGAGTCTGGCTGCAACTTCAATTGTTCTTTGATTGTAATGCAATTTTCAAAGCGCGAGAATTAAAGGAAAGCAAAACAATGAGAATCATCTGCGATGGGGATGACGGGGTCGCCATCGTGATCTGCGTTGTCGTCAAGATCTTCTTCGTGTTCGCAATGAGTCTGCGTCTTCACTTGGCACTGGCGTCTCTCTTACAAGAGAGAAACAAAGAGAGATGCCTCAGCTGAGGGGCGCCTGAAATAAACTGAGCTGGAGCTGAAGATGTTGTTGGAGTTGGTGTTGGTGTTGGAGTCACAACTGAAGTTGCTGTCCGAGCTGGAGTCTGGCTGGACAGAGAGAGAAGGACAGAGATGGAAGAGAGACAGAGAGAGAGAGAGAGAGAGAGAGAGAGACTCTGTTGAGACTTCAATTTCAATTTAAATGAAAACAAACTGTGGGCACTTTGTAGTTATGTGTTTTGCGGCGTTCATTCAGCTTGTTTGCATCTGTAATGCTTCGTGACTTTCAAGTGCACTTAAAGCTACAGATGGATGGACTCCAACTGCATATCTATATACATATATACTTACATATATAGTATAGAAGTATGTGTAAATACAAAAAACTGCATGAATGCAACACATTTGTATGTGGAAGTCTCATATGTATGAGAGATGCTTGGAGAGATTGTTGCACATACAGCTGATCATATGGTCAGATAATGCAGATAGTAATGACTATAAGATGGTGTTAAATACTTAATTGTTTATTATGTTAGTTTTCTACACATTCTGCAATTAAAATTTCCTATGATCTCAGTGAAGTTCGTTTTCAAAAACTCTTTGAAGAAAAACCAAAGTTATTAATATCTTAAAATATAATTCGTAGCGTATGTTTAAAGCTAAGAAAATATTTGTTTTAAAGGTTTTATTAAAAAATTTCTTTGAAAAAACCAAAGTTATGAAAACTTAAAAATATAATACTTAGAATCACTTCAAATCAAAGAAAATATTAATTTTGGAGTTAGTTTAAGAAATTCTCTTTAGAAAACAAGTAATGAAAAGTTAGTTTTGAAAAACTTTCTTTCGAAAAAACCAAAAGAAATCCAAAATTTATAAATATATTTCTTAGAATCCCTTCAAATCTAAGAAAATATTAATTTGCTTATCGCATAGCTCTTAAAAATCCATTAAATTTCAGCAAAAATTATCAAATATTTGTTGATTTATTGTCCGTTCGATTAATTCGTGAATTATATTCTGACAAACAATTTAAATATCCAGTATGCCATATTATTGTAGACCAACAAATTTCATCTTATCAGCATTTCTCGGGCCACATACCAAGTGGCCACCCAAGCATCCTATGGCCATTTAGCTAAGACCACAATACGGAGCACAAAGAGTTTTTCAAAGTTTATGCTCCATATGAAAATAAACAGAACTGTGAATGAATTTCAGAACACTACAAGACAGACGCTCCGTGTTTTCTCAAAGTCTGAAACGGAAACAGGCTGTGACCCGAGAACAGACTCCAAACCCAGAGCAGGGTTGTGGGGGGAACGCTGAGTTTGTGTTTAGCGCCTGGCAAAGTGTGAAAAAAAATAATATATACAACTATGAGTATGAAATTTTGCACGCCTTCCAGTTAAACAATTGTTTGTTGTTGCATCTAAGTGCGTTCCGCGAAAACGGATCGCTGGAATTTACCCCAAGCTGTGACAGCAACTCAC
Source organism: Drosophila quadrilineata (assembly GCA_018150725.1). Taxonomy (NCBI): domain Eukaryota; kingdom Metazoa; phylum Arthropoda; class Insecta; order Diptera; family Drosophilidae; genus Drosophila; species Drosophila quadrilineata. The sequence goes on from JAECWN010000356.1 coordinate 845,438, forward strand.
ACTCAGCAGCATCACCAGCTCCAGTTGCCACTCTCCACTCTCCAGTCGCCAGTCTCCAACTCCAGAACCATAACGAAACCAGCTGACAAACGGAAACGCGCAGCGCCGTCAGTCATATGTATGTGCAGAGTTATTTTGAATATGCAAAAAAAAAAAAAAAAAAAAAACAAGAAAGTGAAATAAAAATGTAAAAAATATGAAAAATATGAAACGAACTCTTATTCCCAGCCCATAACCAATCCACAGTCACATTCGCAACCCAAAGATTGCTCCATTATGGCACATGAATGTATGAGACGCTTGTGCAACAGTTTCTCTCTTGTTCTTTTTCTTGCTGTTTTTGTTGTTGTTGTTACTTTGTTGTAGAACATACAATAAAACGCCAAACGGAATATACGGAATAATATGATGCGGGGCACGACATACGGCATATGTATGTGGGTTAGGCAAGGGGCACAGTGGGCACAAGGGCTCAATGTCTACGAAGACGACGGTTACGACAAAGCCAACAAGTCGAGCAGCCCAGACGAAGCGTATTTAAAGATCATAAAACAACATTAACTGATCCATAGGGAGCGACAAAGATGGCCATATGTATGCGGAGAGGAAGGAAAGTCTCCACTTTGAAGCGGGTGTGTGCGAGCGAGAGGCACTCAGTGATCTTCACATGCGAGTGTGAAATTGTCAAGTTGTTTAAAGTTTACGCAGCATAATTAAATATTTGCCAATCGGCGTTTATAGATGTTGTTGCCAGCCGAGACTCGGCTATGGCCTCAGTTCCAGTCCCAGCCTCAGCTGGCCTAAGTTCCACTTCGTTCCACAGTGATCCCCGGCTCTCGTCTCTGGGATTTGCGTATGTTTTGATGCCATGTAAACGAAATTCGATGAGAGTATAACAAGATTATGCAAAATTTTCAATAATTAAGATAAAAGTTCAAAAAATGGGTTCTTTGTTTAAGAATGAAAAATCGGCTGAACAAAAATATTAATGATAATTATTAAAATATTTAGTAATGTGTATCTTAAAGTTGAGCATTTCTCATATTTTTTTCTATTTTTTTTCTGAATATTATCTTATTTTTTCTTTGGTTTCTCTAATTTGTTAGTGTAGCAATTGTGTTGCCCATGTTCGCATCTGCATCTTGTCGTGGGAATATTCTAAGCCAGGGTTCATTCATTTTATTTTTCGTTTTTTTTTTATAATATTTATTTCACATATTTATTTGCTTCATTTTGTTGTCAAAAAATGTTTGCAAAAAACCGACTGGAGTTGGAGTCGAGGTTGAGACCGTGACTGAGGCTGAGACGGAGCGTAGGCAGTCAGCAGAGTCCCTCGCCGACCCAGATCGTGATCAGATGATGATGTTTATTTGCGTTGACAACAATATTGGCTTGGCTCATTTCGCATGTGGGCGACCGATTCGCGATTTACGATCCCTGCCTGATTCGTGAGGAAGGGCTGAAGTCGCGAACGGGTTCGCAGCAGCTGCCGACGTCAACTGCGATGTCCGATGCTCCGCTGTCCGTTACGAAATAGAAGGCGAACGTCTCTCATATCTACATCCACACTCACACATATACGAATGCACATGTGTGGATGCTGTGCCCACACATAAATGGAATGTCTCCACAAGTTCTAGCTCAGCGTGGAGAGTTGCTTGAACCTTAGATAGGCGGATAAGGCAGCGCAGTCTACACTATACAAAGTGAAGCTGAAGCTGTAGTTGTTGTTTTAGTTGTATTTGTAGCTGTTTGCCAGGGCCGAGCGCTTCTCTCCCTTCGCTCTCTCCGCTCTGTTTACATGTATTAATAACGCAACTGTATGGGGGCTGCTGTGCAGCTCCAACCACAACAAACATACACACAAATAGAGAGCGCGAGAGAGAGGTGGAAGTAAAGAAAAAGAGAGAGAGGACTGCAGTTGGAGTTGTTGTGCATTAACTAAATGCATTGACCTTTCAGCTTGTTGCGCCTCGCTTGGTGGCAGAAATACGAGTTTTCCATGTATCTATCCCCACTAAGTACTCTGTGCATGTGTGTGTGTCTCTGTGTGTGTGTGTGTGTGTGTGGGGAGTCGTTAAACTTGTCCTGCGTCTTTTCTATGCAACGCTCAATGCATCTTTGCGGCGGCGTGAGGCCATTTGATTTGCTCCCTTTATTTTTAGCTGTTGCCTCTAAATGATGTTTAATGATGAGTATGCCTTGTGGGGGCAGCAACAGCACATTTGCCACATGCAGGCAGCAACTGCAGCAACTACATCAAATTCTCTAGAAAAAAGTTGAATATTGAAAAAAAATGAAAGTGGAAATTTTATTAAAAAAGTTCCCTAAAATGGCATTTGGATATTGTTATTGTTTTTTTTTTGTTTTTGAGGAAATAATTTATAAATTTGCTTAGTTAACATGCTTTCTGTAACCTAAATTGACAATAAGCAAAAAATTTTACTCAACACAATTCAGGTTTCTAGCTAGTTCGATTTTGAAAATCCCTAAAAAAAATACTGCAACTACATAAAATTCTCTAAATTATTACAAAAAAAAAAATTATAGTATATTCGAAATTATTGAATGATACTAAAGAATTTTAAAAAATATTTGAAAACAAAATAATTGAAAAAATGCTTTGATGAATTATACTTAGATTTCTCAGCTCAGTTTAGTTTAAACCCCGAAAATCCCTAATAATTATGCATAATTCGTATAATTCCTGAGCTGTAACTGTTGAAATTTTGATTCGAAATTTCCGATGAAGAAACCTTAAAATAAATAAGAGAAAATGGGCTCGGAAGTGCGGCGTACGATTAGCGCATATTAAACATGCCTCAGAGCCTGAAAGGCGAATGCCTGAAGCTGATATTATTCCCACGGGATTCGGGACTCTGGTGCCAGGGCATTTATAAGGAAAGCCTTGTCAAGCGTATGGAGAACAATGTTAATATCGGGGCAGTTTCTTTATTGTTTTTTTCTTTCTGCTTCATTTTATTTATTTATTTTTTTTTTTTTTATCAAATGGCTGCATTTGTTTAAGCGCTAAAAACTCTCGCCGATAAGCGGAGTATATATATGGCATAGTTCTAGCGAGGAGAAAGGAAACTCAGCTGAGAGCGAGAGAGAAAGAAAGAGGCAGCTATCTCTCGTATCTTTCATATCTGTTAATCACATAATTTGTTTGGTTTTTGCGGCAAAATCTCCTGGGCACAGGTACAATGCGAAGGAGACCACCATCAACTTGTTGCCACAGAAAGGAAATCTCTTTATTAGTGGATGAGGATATGAACAGGAAACAGCAGCAGCAGCAGCAGCAAGTAGCATAAAAGGTAGCTAACGTTTTACGGTTTTCAATGCCAATTGCTGCCTCTTTCTTCCCCTCCTTTCTGCCGATTTCCTTTTTTTTTTGCGCACAATGGTCAAGGATCTACGCTGGCCAAAAATTGGCTATGAATGAGCAGAGATTGAGAGAGAGGACTCTCTGTCCGTCTGTCTGGCTGACTGAGTGACAGCCACAAAGCTGTGTGGTAATCACAGTCAGCTGCATGTTCATGCCACAGATCAATCTATGTATCTCTATCTCCCCGCCCACAGCAACATTGTTGCTAATGCGACTCTCCGGGCTGACCGCAAATAATCAGGCAGGAAGCTGAGGCAACTTCATGCTTAACAATTATTATATTAGCCCCCAGAGTACACATGTATACATTCGATAATAACATAATAATGTATTTTATATTTGTCGCTCTTTGTTCTATACAATTTGATTAGGAAACGAGACACACACACACACGCGCTTAGAGATACAGAGATACTTTTGTATCTGCAAGTTATGTGCGTGCCACACAAATTAAAGTGGCTTTTAATGCCTCTATCTTGGCGCCCAATTAATTTTGTCCAATAAAATGAAAATTATATGCATAAAGGGTATATAAATACACACACATGTGTGTGTGCGTGTGTGTGTGCTTGTGTGTGAGTGTGTGTGTGGCACGAAGGGCGAGCAAAGCGCACGGCCTGAAAAAGATTTGCAGAAATTTTGGCGCCAAAATGCAAGTTGATAAACCAGTTGCGTTGCATATTTGCCCCTCAAAATCTGTGCGCCTTTTTTTCGCCACTTCACTGTGTGTCTGTGTGTGTGTGTGAGTGTGTGTGTGTGTGTGTGTGAGAGTCGCTTATCGGCGCCGTCAGAGCGACTGTCAGACAGGCAGTCAGTTGGCCAGACTGCGGTCTACATCCACACGGAGATACGCAGACACTTGTGCACACAACTTTATGAGTTTGAATTCTAAAAAAGCTGCACCAACCGAAAGAGATAGAGATACATAGATTGACAGATCAAGAGAGAGAGAGAGAGAGAGAGGGATATATGTGAAACCCCGTAGTTTCTTAAGCAGCATATAGTATGTATGCCTTTGCTGTCGGCAAAAGGCGACGCATAATTTGTAATAAAGCTCGAGGACTAATGTTTTTTTATTTTATAATTTTTTCTCTTTTTATTTTTTTTTTAATTTTTCTGCCCATTGAGGCAAACAGAAAGCAACACAAACGTTTTGGCTCGGCACATAAAAATCAGTGAGCAAAAGAATGAACGAAAAATTTGAGAGACTTGAAAAAGTTTTCACTTAATGAATCTAAGCGGTGTGAGGTGTGAGAGAGGAGGTGCTCGGTAGGAGGTAGGAGGCATGTGGCAAATCGCCAATCGGCCACTGGCTGGCAATCCTGGCTGCACAGCCTGGACGTGATCGCTGTCGCCGTCTTCGTGGTCGTACACGTCGTCATCATTACTGGGCCTGGCAGGTAGTGAAGTTGTGCAACATTTTTTCCCAGGAACTTTTTCTTCGTGTTGCAGCAACTCCTTATTGAAGCATATCGAGAACTGGTGGCACAGCATTCCATGGGACATCCACCAAACCAAACCAAACCAAACCAAACGAAAAGCAAACGTATGTTAAAGCAAAAGCAAAGCAAAGCAAAACAAACCAAAAGCGAAGCAAACGATGCCAAAATGCATAAGCAAGAATCGTTGCCATCGCGGACGTATCAAAGGCCTAAGCCATTGATCAATGGTATTTTGTTGTTGTTATTGTTGTCGTTGTTGTTGCACTGTCTGGTGTCTGCTGGTTAGAACTGCAAGTTACCTGGCCAAAGCCCATTTAACGTGCCAGACACATTTTCGGCGAAATGTTTTTAACAGCCAAACACACACACAAAGTGCTGCCCGACGAAGGATCGCACATCATGAGACTTGACAGACGGACCCCAGGACGGACGTGGATATGAACATGGACATAAGCGAAAGCTAAGAACATACTCTTCCAGAGGCACTGGTAGTGGCAGTGGCAGAGTCAAGGAATTTACAGTGCAAACTCTCTGCGTGATTAGAGAACTAAATTGAGCGCTGGTTTCATTGGTTCCCCGCATTGTGAGAGAGATATCGATGCGATACGATACGATACGATGTGTTATGCGGCATTGACTTTGGCAAAGACGCCCTCGCCTCCCTCTAGTTGCCACACAATCTCGCCGCAGACCCCCCTTGCCACAAGCCAAAGGTTAGTGTTGCCGTCTCCCTTTCGTGATTGCCGTATAAGAATGGGAAATACATATTTGTTATCGTGCTTTGCCACGATCGTTGATATGTGTGTGGTGCCCCAACACAAAGTGAATGTGTGCATGTGTGTGTGGAGACCGCCAAAGTGCTAAGAGGCAAGCATCGTTTTCGATTTGTGCTGTGTGACGCAATTTTGGCGCGAAACTTGGCGTCGCTTTTGGGCTTTCGACTTTATTTTTTATTATGGTGTGTGCCCCATTGAGGTATGCCTCACTGCCTGTTGATAAGTCTATTTGTGGGTGTGTGTGAAAATTCTTGCTATTCACCTTCACCTGTTCCGGAACTCGGCCCTCTAACTGACCTATGTCCGCCAGGTCGCAGGAAGGAAGTATCCACAAGAATAGGTGCCTAACTGCGAGTTATCTCACTTATAGAGAACCTGAGCCAATGTCAATAGCTAACCAGTAGCCGACCACATCCTCATGGGGAGCATTGGCCGCACAGTCCGATGGACTCGTCTCACAAAGTCGATGCCGTTAAGCAAATTTCGCTGTCACGCCGATTGACCGCAAAAACCGAATACGATGAGCCGAAGTGACAGGGCTCGAAATTCAATACGGTTGAAGAGGCTGCGAATGCTTGAGGACTTGATGATGTCCTCGGCTTGTATTACATAATCGACAACTACGACCACGAAAGACCTCAGAAGACTTGAAAACTCTGAGCTGAGGTCCGAGTTGGTCTCTTACGGATTTGAGGGCGGATCGAAACTAGGACTTGAGTTCATAACGCTGCGAAGTTGGTGTTGTTTTAGCGGGAAATCGCTGGTCGTAGGCGTGTCACCTGTGTGTGTGTGACTAACCGTTAATAGAGTTGTCGCTTGTTGCATAAGCCAAGGATTTTGATTCCAGGAAACGGCACTAAGCGCCTCTCTTTATCGTTTGTCTTGTGATTTTGGCGAAATTTGGGTCCGGTGACAGTTTTTGAGATAGTCAGAGAGACAGGACACTTGATATGCGATACTTAAGGGAAAGTGCATTTCCAGTCCTTTCGCTGGGTCGCTGCAACCTCTGTGATCCTCTGTCTGAGTCCTATCTGTGCATAAATCTAAGCGCAGCACTTGAATGGACACTTGAAAATAGACAATTTTCTCATGATTGCCAATGTTCTCGGTGCTTGGTCAATTAATGAGCCGGAGAAGGAGCAGCAAAAAAAAAAATAAAATAGGAGGAGCAAAAGGGATTCATGCATTTCACAAATATCCTGTTGTGCACTTTGCTGCAGTTGACACTCCAAATAAAGTGCAACAAGCGGCAAAGAGATACTTTTTTTACGGCTAGTTATAGATATCCCTTGTTGGACAGACAGTTTGACATTTGTGGACAATCTATGGCCGCTGCGTCCTGTGGTGTCGTCTTGTCCTGCCTGGTCCTGTTAAGCAAACAAGTGAGTCAAGTCCTGTCGAGACTGTGGCCGACTCCGAGACGAGTTTTCCTGCTTCCATCAGCTGAGTATGGCTGGGAAAATTTTTGTGCAATCAGCTGTTCCAAATGCGCCTTGTTGGTGTTGTTGCTGGCGACAATCGAGAAACGTTGTGGGAAAATGGGATTTTAGTAGGGGATTGAGCTGGATGTGTCCATATCCCTATGTCTATGTGGCTATGTGGCTATATGGCTATGTGTCTATGTGGAGTGTGTACTATACGGGTAAACCTGTTTGACTCTTGTTGTGTTGATTTTTTACTTGATGCTTTGCCTTTATTTTTTTGCCTGTTCCCCTTAGTATTGGTGGGTCGTTAATGCTACAAGTTGTTGGTATTGGTAGTGATATTGGTAGTGGTGGTGTTAGCCTTGGTAGTGCTGAGCTGCTTTTTGTTGCAACAATAGCCAAGCAAATCATCAAGTGCTGCTCCTGTTGTCCCTTCTGACTCCGATGATGGTGATGGTGATGATGATGATGATGCTGATGGGAATCTAAAACAAAGTCAAAGCCTGTAAGGCAACATCATTTATCAGCTACACGAGCGTGGCAAGTGGGCAGAGGCAGTACCAGCCGTGTGCTGATCTCACGCTTACGAAACAATAAAATCAATGGCCAATAGAAGGTGCATTTACAGCCTGATAGACACATCCCCCTACATATAAGAATACCCTAATAGCCGCCGTTCAGCCATTGTTCCTCGTGTCAGTTCGTTACAATTGCAGAATTATTGTCCTGGGAAAGGGCTCCACCTACGTTTCGTAGGACCACCACCAGGCTATACTTATTGCCGCCCAGAGAATCTAGAAACCCTAGCTACCCCAATCCACTAGCATAAGATACTCCATAAGCGAAAACATTATGCAAATAACATGAACTGTGGCAGAGCAAAGGGCTCAACAAACAGCGACGTTGACGTTGACGTCGACTGAGACAGTGACAGCGACGCTTTGGTGCATAAGAAAATTTTGTCCGTTACAGAATCTGGCGCGCAATTGTATTTCTGTGTGTGCGTCTCTGTTTGTGTGTGTGTGTGTTTATGTTTGATAAAATGCGATATGGGCACATTCTCATTCTTATTCCCATTTCCATTTCCATTCTCTTCTTGCGCTTGCTCATTGCTATGTTCGTGCTCAATAAACCCCCCTGCCTGGCTTTTGGCTGGTGCAATGTTTGTTGGTATGCGAGCCCAGCACATGCATGTATGTATGTGTGTCTGTCTGTGTTTGAGAGAGAGAGAGAGAGAGAGTGTGTGTGTGTGGTATAGGGAGAGCGCAAGAGCGAGAGGGCGCAAGAGAACGTGAGCAGAGTTGTTGTGGTGCGCGAGCGCAACATTTTTTGAGCTCGCTCAACCCGTCGTCGATGTTTGTCGTCAGCAGCAGAAGCAGCGACTGCGGCAGAGTGAGCGAAGCAGAGGCGCAACATAAACGAGCATAACGTATTTTTCATGTCGGTGTGTTGCACACAACTACAGAGATTCTGTTCTGTTCTGTTCGGCTTGCGGCCCCTAGCCATGCCCATGCCCATGCCTCTGCCTCTGCCCCTGCCATAGAGTGTCAACTTTTAGTCGACTCAAAGTTGAGGCAATAAAAACGAAATAATTGAAAACTCGACAGCCAAACGACGACAACGTCGAACTATGCCTCAAAAATACAAATATCTTAAAGATTAGATGCGTACGGGTATGAAAGGGGTCTAGTTGCCCTGGCATATGGGGTCTGTCTGTGTCTGTTCCCCTGCCCCTTCTCCACCTCTTTCTCCCTAAGTGTGTTGCAGCGTTGACTGACTGGCAGCAGCCTCAATGGGGGCAAAGCGCGAGCAGAGGCTCTCTTATGATTAATGCGATGGCAAAATTGAAAATTTATATTTTTACCCCCAAAATAAAATGGGAAAGAGAAATGTGGCAGGCAACGGAAATGAGGAAGTCGTCGTATGCTTCTTCTGTTATGGTTTATGTTGTGCCAAAAGAGTTGGGGTGTGATGGTAATGGGGTCTGGTCTGCTCAACATACGATACAGATCACAAGCATGGAGATTAGTGTTTTGTGCTAGGGGGAGTTGCACAGCATCAAAGGAAGTGGAGTTCTACTCTGATATATTCTTGGAAACGGGCTTCATTGTGTTCGGGGAACAATTGTTGGCGGCACAAGTACGTTAAATCCAAATTGGAGCTCCACAATGCAAACTACCGAAGACTAAATGAAGTTTCTTTTCAAACTAATTTCCGACGCATGAAAGTATGCAACGATTATCTTAATTTAACTGAGATTCACTTTTGTAGTTCCATATTATAAACTATTTTGCATTTTCCCATTGTTTGCCATTGTTTGCATAATTATGTGGCAATTGAGAGTACATTGTCTGCTGGAGTTCCAGGAACACAGCCAGCAGTCCAGGAGATCAGGAGACCATGCCCATCAATTTCCAATCTAAACTGTTGCACGTGCGAATAATTCGGCAATTCGAATTCTTATCGTCCTCTAGGCTGACGTGAGGGGCACTGGCAAGTCAAGTTGAAAAATTACCTGCTGGCATTGGCATAAACACGATGATGCTGTCACTTGTCCACACACATACCCTGTACACACTACATACATGTATACACGCATGAGGTAGGGCACCCGGGGAGTGTGTGAAGATTTTCCCAAAGTCACCTTTAATGGCAAACCGAAAGAAAAATGGGCACCCAAAAGCAATAATAATAATAAAAATGGAAAAAAATCAAGTGAAGAGATACAGTGAAGAGACGAAGAAAGAGTATTTGTAAAAGTAAACACGCCAGGATATCAAGTGTACACACAGACACATCGAGTACACTATGGAACCTGAGTTATAAGTATACACATATATAGAATTGTAGATATACATGATCTATGGACAGAATGAGAGAGAAACAGCGAGTGGGATAGAGTGAGAGAGAGAGAGGGAGATGCATGCGAAACATCTCCAGTTTCTGCACTTGCTGTTGAAATGCTATTTCTGTTGCAAGGTTCGTCCATCCGTCTGTCCACCCGTCCGTCTATCTGTTCGTCTGTTAGTTAGGCAGTCAGGGAGTATCGTGGGAATGGCTATTGTGGAATTGTCTTTGGGCTTTGTCAACGTTTCAAGTGTCGCCAAGATCACCACTCTCTGCTTGGTTCTTGGTTCTTGTTCTACTTGTTGTTGTTGCTGTCTGTGTTTTGTTAGAGAAATGTTTCCAATTTTCTGATCTTTTTTGTATACGCGCTACCTCCACCCACTGTGCCACAAAAGAAAGTTGCACGCGTAGTAGTACGCGTCCAACATGCGACCAATAACAGCATCTTCCTCAAGTGGTCACCTCATCGGCTTGGGAAATGCACGAGGTTGCCTTTGTCTCTGTATCTGTATCTGTGTCCATGCCACAGACACTCTAATTTGTGCCCGCCACGGTGGACACTTGAGTCGGTGAAAGGACATGAACCTACATAAAAATATAACATCGGGGTGAAAAGCAAGAGATGCGAAAGAGTATCAACTGGACCTATGGGAAAACGGGGCAGCTGCATTTGGCGTGCGTGGGAGTCACATTTGTCAGGGCACAACGTGGGCATGATGCAATAAATAATATAATAATAATAAAAATATATTTTTCTATTCAGAGAGAGAGACACTTTCTCACGGCAAGGGACAAGGTGTCACATGGGCGGCAAATGAGTTGCAAGTGGACTTTGCAATTTGAAAAACCTCAAGACAGAGAATTTGGAGAAGAACTCTAAATGAAATACTTTTTAACTGGTAAGTACGCATTTTTAAATCAAAATTTAATCTTATCTCCCCAACAAGAACTTAACCCAAACACATGACAATAGATAGTGACCGAGCCATAGTCGGGTCACGTTCTATGGAACCACTTGGCACTTTAACCTGTTGCCGCGTTAACATGAGGATTAGCATCTAATTTATAATCTCTGGGGAAATTTACACCGTTTATAGGGAATAAACTGCGGCGAAAGCGTATCATAAATCAGTGAGGACAGATTCTGAAGAAATGAAAAAAAGTAAGACAGATATAAGAAATCAATGGCAAATATGACCGATGAATGAAAAAGGGACTGGACATGGACTTGCAACATGCGCAACATTGTTGCTAAGACTCGGACAAACATTTGCATTGAGATAAATTTCAATTTTTTTTTTTTTTTTTTGGTTATTGATAAGCGGGGAGCTGTGTGGCACGATCGAGGGTTAGGGTATGGGTCTGGATATGGGTATGGGTAGGTCGATAGGGCATCATCTCACAGCACACAAATGGGCAGAGTAGTCAAGATAAAAACTGGAGGCAGAGGCAAAGAGTATATACATACTGTGTGGCAAGAAATCAGCATTAGGTTCGCTGATAAAAAGTGTTGAACAACAGCATTTAACATTAATGCCAACAGCGGCATTATTTGACTAGCAAACAGCGGGCGTAGATACGACAGCGACAGCGACAGCAACAGCTAAAGATACAGATACAGTAACAGCAACAGCTATGGTTACAGTACAATCTACAGATACAGATACAGAGCACAGTTTGTGTTTGCGGGCAGAAGTGCGCAAACAAATTTCAAGTTATTTAAAAGTGCGTAAAAAGTCGATAAATGTCACTTATCTGTTTGCCGGCTGTCAATAAATAAAAGTAACTGCCTAACAGTCAGCGAAAGAGACAGGCAGACAGACAGTTCAAGTATGAAAGAGAAGAAAGAAAGCAAATGAGAAAGAGACAGAGCTATGAGCTATATGTAGTTATATGCAGCGGAAATTGGCAAAATGCGAAACAAACATTAGCGCCAGCTGCAATCGTGTGACGTCATTACGATTGTTGCTGCTGTTATCGCTTCGCTTCGCCTCTCTCCTCTCTGCCGTCGCGTATACGCCCCCTTGTCCAGCCCACAGCCACTCCACACACATTCACATACTTGAGTGCATATACTGATAAGCTGTGTTTTATGAATGAAAAAGATTTTTTTATTGCCTTTTGTATGCAGTTGTTTATGTGACTCTGTCTCTCTTTCTTTTCTTGCTCGCTCTCTCTCTCTCTTACTCTGTCTTTCTATCTCTCTCTACTTCTCTGCTTCTTGCTCTTTCTCTGTGTGTGTTTGGGTTTAACGGGCATTTCAATAGCTTTAACTGCCTTTGACGCTGCTTATCAAAGAACATTTCAAACAATTCGCTTTTGGCGGCAAGCTGCCCACAAATCTTTTGATGAAGAAAGCTTCAGCAATCGAAGCTTGCAACTGACCTTGAATGTCGCAACATGCACACATACATATGTATGTATGTATATAAGTACACTGGGAGATCTGCATGTGTGTCAAACGTGATGATGATGTTGTTGTTGCTGTTGGTGTTGTATTCTGTTGATTTTTTTTGGTGGCAGCAAATCATATTTTATCTTACTGCGGAAATGCTCGCTACGTGCCTCAAGTTGAATCGCGAAACGTCTGCCAATTCGCTACAATTTCAGTCATTCATCGCTCACATACATATGCAAATAGTCCCCATATATGTATGTATGTATATAGATATAGATATATATTTGATTTTATTTACTCTTTTCAATATTTACTAAGCATGGCGCGTGCTTGGGTTTTGAATGAGGCAAATTATGCCTAAATATGACGATATGTGCATGAGGTTACTATATATATCTCTACATATATATCTATATAGCTTGTATATAGTTGCACTCAAATTTATTGCCAGATACCCCAGAAAATCAAAGACAAATGTAAATGATGAACTTTGATGATAAGTTTAAAAGTTACCATCAAGTAAAGTGCTTGGGAGTTTCAATAAAATTATCTATAAAAATTTTCAAAAATATGTTGAAAAAAAAAATTGAAATTATTTTATAAAAAATATTAGAAAAAAAATTAAAATTTTATAAAAAAACTACCCCAGAAAATCAAAGACAAATGTAAATGATGAACTTTGATAAAAGTTTAAAAGTTACCATCAAGTTTAGTGCTTAAGAATTTGAATAAAATTATCTACACAAATTTTCAAAGATATGTTGAAAAAAAAAAAGTTGAAATTATTTTATAAAAAAAAATTAGTTTGGTCTATTATTAATGTACTCTGCCATTTTCACAATTTTATAAAGGGTACCACTTAGTCTGTTCATATTTCCCAAAGAAAGGAAAGAAACCGAGCTCTATTTGCTGACCGTACATTGACTTACATAAATCCCACTCAAGTGTTTTGATATTTTTGCATACGTTCTGATATTTTGATATGACCAGAGACAGTTGGTGGGTTCAGTTACTTCTCGTTACTTAGTCAAATATTTGAATGATAAAAGTGATACACACAGTTCCCAGAAATTTGTCGGCGATCTATAAATAGTTGTAGGTCTCGGAACACATTCCGGCATACCTTTAATCGTTGACCTAGGCATACTTTATAGTCTGGGAGAGTATATCTCTCTCAATGGTTACTGATTTGTGTGTATCCCGCTCAGCGGTTAACTGCGCACTCCTTTATCCCATTCATGGCATATATATAGTAGACCAAAGATCATTCAATGAATGGTTTCATATTCCTAGAAATGGAGGGCACTTACCATCCATCCACTCTTTCACTCTCTCCCACAGTGTCCAAAGCAGTGAATTGTCTCGCGGCCACTTCAAACTGAGTGAAGAGTAGAGCGAGGGAGCGAGGGAGGCAGGTCACTCCATATACTTTATTATACTACCAAAACTATGCTACCAACAATGGTTATGGTAACCTACAAAATTATGTCTCAAGAGCCTCGAACAAAAGTGTTAAAATTGCGTAGAGAAATTGTGTTTGGAAAATATGAATTACAAGGTATTCCACAGGTGAAACCTCCGCTGTGTTCCTCTGCCGCGTTGTCCCTGATGTCCCTGAACCTCTCGAACTGAAGAGTTACCCGCCGTGCACTGCACGCCCTTCAGTTGCATAAGTTCTAGCTAACCAAGCTAAGAGGCTAACAGGTTGGAAGCCAGTTACATTGTTTTAGCCGCTTAGTTTTTTGGCCTACTGTAAAAAATCAACTTAAATTCATTCATTGACGAGGTGTTAAACAAACGGCAGCCAGTGTTGCAACTGTGCAGAAATTGTTTTAAAAAATGCGGAAAAGAAATGTGAAGGATTTTCAAAGTCGATTCCGAAGTCGGGAAAGTATTCAATGTAACTGCAAGGGTCCCTTTGCTGCTGTTTGTTATAGAAAACTGCTACCATATTCATACTTATATATTATATGCTCGTATATAGCGAAAGTGTTCCTTGAAACCTTAAAATCGGTAAAAAAAATTTCAATGACCTTAAAAACCTCTTCAAGACTTCAGCAGATATTTTAAGGTATTTTTTTATATCAAATTGTATAAAATTCCCTTTTCTCTATAAACTATGAACTATTTGTTCGTATTTTGTATTTCAATACTATCAACATCTCATTCACTCTCAAAATTCTCCTAAACAAAGAACAATTTAAAAAGTAATTTCATACAATTAACAACAATAAAATAGCGCTAAAATTGCAACAACTGAACGCCCACCTCCAAAACAGTCCCTATAAAGACAACAACAACAACATTATCTAGAACAACAACTAGGACAATGACTACAAATTGTCAACAATGTGTAGGGAGGATACATTGTCAGTGGCAGGTACATAGATGTGGACTAGAATCGCGCTATTCAAAGTAACTCGTAGATCATTGAGAAAATGTGACATGTCCCTATATAGGGATTCAATAGAGGGAGGTAGTTCAAATGTGGCTAAAAAGAGTATAATCTGATCGGCAAATGAACCAAAAATGCAACTTACAATGGGCGTTGCAACAGCAACAAGAAGAAGAAGAAGCAGAAGAACGAGAGGCACTCGACTTTTTGTTGCACGTGCGTGAGGCAAACAATTGGGCCGCAGAACTGCAATTGTGTCATGTGCGATGTCCTGTTGCAGTGTCCTCTGTCCAGTTTCATATATTATACTATACTATATTATATGTGGAATCAGCGATGTGAAAATTTCCGAAACGTGATTCTGCTGTCATGTTCCTCATGTACTTTGTTTCTCTTTACATTTGCTTCCTTTCTTTACATTATTTGTGTTTTGTGTATATTTTTTTAGTTGATTTTAGCTGAAAAGTTGGCGCATTGTTTGTCCAGTTCATTATGGATGTACATACATATGTAGTTAGGTTGGGTTTGTTGCCGGTTTCAGCTATTGTTCAGCATGGAGCGCATTTCCAGACACGTACCGAGAGTTATCGGTTAGCAACAAGCTAATGGGTTTCCTTTTTAATTCTTTTTACCGCCAAAACTTGTACTTGCACATAGCCTTTGGGCAGGAGAGGAACGGGAGGGAACCGAAAGGAAAGCCAAAAAAGGCTAAGGTTGTCATCGGATTCAAGCTTTGCCATGCCTGCGGTTGACTGCCTTTTTTTTGTGAGTTGTGTTGTGTTTGTTGGTGCCCAAGCCATTAAACTAATTTATCACCAATATAGAGAGTGTAGCGCAATTTCTTAGGGCTGTGATGGTCTGAGACGGGACAACCCCTTTCCTTTCCTTTCCTTTCCTTTGCTTTGCTTTGCTTTGATTTGCCTTGCTTTGCTTTGCATTTGTGGGAACCCGCCTGGTTCGGGTTGGCTGGTGCCGAGGGAGCCCAGAAAGGAACGATCGCATCGTCCTTTGTGTCTATTTACCATAATGAAAACATTTTCAAATATTTTATGCAAAGTTTCTGTATGCGGCAGGAAAGCCTTGACATGACCTTAGCTCAACCTCAGAGGCTACCCCGCGGTGCTGCTGCCACTACCACTGCCATATCAAGGATGCTCATGCTTTTGCTTTTGCTTCGATATCCTGTCTGGGAATCGCAGTTGGCCCAATGGAGGTATCTTCGAATACCGGTTAGTAATTTGCAAAGCTGAACTAGTTCCTTCGGGCCGTGCTTGTCATTATGTAGATTTCATATTGGTTAACTGTCACTGCCTGATGGCAACCCCCAGCTCCTTTCTCCTCCCTCCATCCCTTCCTCGCTCTCACTCTGAGTTATCCTTGATGTTATTGCTGTTGTTAATACTGATTGGTGTTGTCGATGTTTGTTGGTGTTAGTGTTAGTGTTGTTGTTGCTGTTGGGCCATCAACTATAGATTTTCTCACAGGAAGTATGAAATGCCATTGCCATAAAAACGTAGAAAGCACAATGCCAGCTGATAACGATCCGAGCAGAGAAATGTATCCAAAAAGGTAACAAAAGCGGCAAATTGGGTTGTGAAAATCAAAGCAGACGAACGGGACAGACTATATCCATTTGCAGGATATATCGAACAAGTAGTTGTCCTTGCTGTTGTCCGGGATGGGCATGTTTGCTCTGACGGACTGACTGTTTGACTGTCTAAGCCGCAGGTACAAAATGATTAACTTCAATGCCGTTCGAGATCTCACCGCAATTAGGACTGCCATCCTAATAAAAAGCAAACTGCAACTAGTGCAACCCGAACAGGTCCTGCTTTGGGTTTAGATTGAGGATCAGGTTGAGGTTCCTCTTTCCTCTGATAATGGCAAAGAATTGCGTCGTCACAGGCTTGGCTGCATCAGATGCTCCCTCGCTGATGATGCACTTAGCCATTAGATGCTCTTCTATCCTCGCTACTACCCCTCATTCTCTCTCTTTGAGTTTGTAGGTCTGGTGTTTTGTCTGTGCTGTGGGGGGCGAAGGCTGTGGCATTATTTTTAACATCAAACAAATAAAGGTCAAAACACAGACACACAGATCATAAGAGAATCTGGTAAAAAATAAAATGAAATGAAATGAAAAACAGAACGAGGAACAAAATTAGTGGTAAAAACGCAGCTCAGCTGAGGAGGACCGCTCTCAGCCACAAAGGAGCGCGTGATTTGTTGCAAGATTTCTGTGTAAATGGCATAAAAAGCAAACTCAGAGCCAACATGAGACTCGTAGTCAGGGCAAGCTGAGGCAAGACGGGGAGACAGGCCGTGGGAGCGTTTTAGCTGCTGTTAATGGCACAGTCTTGGCATGACGACCTCGTCGTCGTCGTCGTCCTCATCGTCGTCAATTAACACAACAACAATTTTGTGGCACATCCTTGGGAATGTCGAGCACTGAATGCAGGCCTAGTTTTTTTTTATGAATTGTTCATAATTTTTGGTTTGCTCTTCCACTCGTCGATTCTCGTTCATCGCCTTTGTTGGACCTGGGGCAGCTCAAAGGCAACGCCGCCATCTAGGCATCCAGGCATCCCGATCAGCTGACTTGTCTTCAACTGCATGATGGGGAGGGGATAAAGAGAAACGGTTACGAATAGAGGATTAATTATGTTGACAGGTTAGTGCAATTGAAGTGCCCCTTTTTAAGATAAGACCCAGACCAAGTTCTGGCTGGCCTAATGAATAGTTGTACTCAGAATGTGCCTAGAAAGTGGAATTAACTTTCCATTCATATTTTTTGGTATTTAGGGTTTGGCGTTTTTTCTAGGAATCCCTCTGTGCTGGGAATTGATTTCTGATTTCACACAAATATTCTGGGCACGTCCACAATTAACCGGAAAATCTACAATCCCCTTCCCAGTCCCCCAACTTCAAAATCTCATTGCATAAATTGTTACTGAGGTTAGGTGAGAAACTGAAAATTTCGCAAAGGAAATGATTTGGCAGTAAAAATTACAAATATTTTCGCAAGAAATTTACAAAATATCATTTATAAATTTTTCATAATATTTTTAACAACATCAAGGATCAAGCCTACCGATTTCCCCAGTGAAATCCACAAAATCGTGAATGAAAATATATATATATATATATATATATATAGTTTTTTTGTAAGTCAGATATTTGCTGAATGGATGTAAAGGTGACAAGGCTCAACGCAAGACTCAGCTGGTATCTGCGTTTGAATGTCACCTCAGGTGACAAATGGCAGAAAGGCAGTTGGCCAACAGGTTGCCCAGGGTTGCCTCAGGCAGAGGTACGTCCACAGATAGTGGAAACGGAGTGAATGACGCGGCAGGTTTCGTGACCCGGCCAAAATGTGTCATTTCGCACTTCCATAAAACGCTGCAAACGTGGCCAATGGCTGTTGGTTAGTTAATGGGCAGTGGTCTGAATGCCGACCTTCAGTCTGCCTGTTGCCTGTGTGTTGCACGTTGCATAATGCAACTGCCACAGCATTGGCATGCCTTGTCTAATGTGTGATTTCAGCGCAAATCGAATCTGCATTTGCATACATAATAATATTTTCACACATGCCTGTAAAAGCAATCAGGCAAAGGGTCAAGGCAACAGGATGTAACTCGCAAAAGGATACTCGTCCTGCCACAAATGTTTACATAACACTGATTTTTTTTTTTGGCGCGCAAAAATCATTGCCGCATTTCCTGTGTGTGTGGCATAAGACGTGCTCGGGTTGCACTGTGCCTCTTATCCTGTGCAGATCCTTCCTGTCGGCATGTCACGTGTGTGCATATGTGTGTGTGTGTGTGTGTGGCAGGTTGCCACCCAGGTTTGCTAACCCGACAAACACTTGCCTTAATGAAGTCGTCGACAAGGCCGCAAATTCCTTCTCACGCCCGATCCCTCTCTCCCTCTCACCTTATCTCTTTCTCTGTTCTCTATATCTTGAAGAAGTTGATGAAAACCGCGCGGCAATTTCGCTTTAATAGCCAGAAAAATAAATATATATATATATATAAATAAAAAATAATATTGTGGAAGCGGAGATTTCATTCATGAACAAGGACTCATTCAGCGAAAACGGAATTCATTGGAATCGCTGTAAAGAAATCTCTGGCTATAATATGGCAGGCATTGTGAGGCAACAATGCGTCCGAGGCAGGATAATAAGGACACAACTAGCAAATCTATACAAGTGCTTGAGGAACAAAGCAGCAGCAGTTATAGCGCACAACATCCCAGGCAAATTTAAAGGACATTCGACCAGAAATTCTCACGTTTATTCGCCATCTCTCTCTCTCTCTCTCTCTCAGTCTCTGTGTATCCTTGTTCTTCGATCACTTGTTGGGTGCCAGGCAGATATATCTTTTTTAGCGGCATTTCACATCGGTTTTTTAATGTTGGCTAAGGCCTGGATTAAACCTCAAGTGACCGAGGGTTTGATGAGCTCACAATTTGCAAAACGAGAAGCGGATGCGCCGCCACTCGGGTGTTCCTCATCAACAGCAACAACGTCATCATCTCGTGATCATCCGGATCTAGTTCAATATGTTTTCTTTTTTTTACACAATTCTTTCTCTTTTTCTCCGTTTTATGTCTGTTTTTTCGCAATCGTCAGTCGGTGTTTCTTTTTGTGCAATTTTCATGGAATTTTCAACATAATCGGAAGATAATGCCCTTGATTATCTCTGGAATTTGTTCACTACATCTATTCATTTGATCCTTATTGGTTGTTGGGCAAAGTGGCGCTGTCCTTGTCCTCGTCCTGGCCATGACCATGGCTTCCGTTTCATATTTCCTCAACGTTGTGTGAGGCCCATATAATAATAATAATATAAAAAAAACTGACAACAATTTCTCTGAGTCCGGTTTCAGTTTGGGTCATGTGAAAAATATGATCAGACTTGGGGTTTCATCTTCCAGGAATTTTGTGATCGCATGGAGCCCAAAATGTCTGGGAAAATGTCACTTAAGCTATTAACAGCTTTTTGCTTGACAATAATTTCTTGAATTTTGATTGCAGATCAGAGAGATTTTCTTTGTTTTTGGATTTTTTTTTTGATTTGACTCGATTTTTCCCAGGTAACCAACCCCCAAAAGGACAACCCGCATGACAGACAATTTCAAGTCGTCCAAGTTGGCCACAAACTCCTTGTTGGATCTGTGCATGTAAATGATGCCAGCAAAGGACTGCACAGTTGATAAGCACGTTTCTGTGAGTTTATGTCATTCCAAAGATGAAGATGAATGATGTAATAATTCCATCATAAAAACGCTTGCTCAGCCAACATATCATCTGCAACTTAAACTGACAGACCCGTCAGTCAAGGGGTTGAACTACCCACTGGCAACAACTACGTATGTATGTACTACCAACTTACCAACTGTCAACTGGCAGCTTTTCCTATCTATGCTTAAAGCTAAGCATATAATCATAGAGAAGTGCAGCTGCCATGTCCATCTACATACTTCGAGCTGAGCATGTATGTATGTATGTATCTTCTAGCTGTTCCAACAAGTTTTTACATTTGCCACAGTGCATTTTGCTGGGCGAGGATATATTTTAGGATTTTCCTCTGCAACATTTTGGAACTGGTTTTACCCCCGACATCCACATCCACATCCACAGCCACATCCATTAACATAACATAATATAACATATAGTCGCTTGAGTCTGCCTGCATCTCTTCTAGCTCAGCTTTGGTTGGGCTTCATGGATTTTGATTGCTTTCGAATTCGATGTTGGAGAGAAAATGAAATGGAAATCCATTAACGTGCTCAGCCAAGCTAAATCCATCATAAAGGTAAATCTCTGTTTACCTTGACCCCTGCCTCCACTTACACATACATACATATACATATACATACATATAAACTGAGTCTGTCCAGTATCAAGAATCGTGCATCCTTTGGCTTGTTTATATACTTGTTTTATGACTTCTTTTGGACTAGCTTCCACTTGGACTTGCCCTCGACTCACCTTTCGATTTTTTTATACAACTTTGTTTTCGTTGTCGATGAATTTTCCTTTTTTGTTTTGTTTTATATTCTTCTTGATTTCTGTTTTGATTGCGCTCTTCGTACGTTCCATCAATACTGTTGTTGTTGTTGTTGCTGTTGATGTTGTTGTTGATGTTGTAAAGTCAAAGTGTCGAATTGTAGAGATCAGTCACCTTTTTCTAGCCCTACACTGCGTATCCCATAGATACATAAACATTTACATTGCATCGCTGTTGTTATTGTTGTTGTTGTTGTAGTTGGAGTTGGAGTTGTTGTTGTGGCAGTGTTGTCCATACCCCTTTATTATGCCAGGCATGTCGCGCTCCTCCGTGCCTCGTATCCGTTCCTCCCGCTGCTGCCCCGCACTCTCTATGCAAGTTGTAAGCATTTTTCTCTATAATCACGCTTAAGCCGTGCCTTCTTCTTCCCCCTCCATCTCTCTGACTCTGTCTGTCTCCCTCTTATTCTCTATCAGTCTCCCTCTCCCTCTCTGTCAATGGCTAGCTGCACGCTTATTTGTTTGTTTGCCTGTTGGCTCCAAACTGGTACTGGCATCCGTTTCTTGCTCTCGCCCAGCAAAAGTACAGTCTTCGTTCGGTTCTGTTTTTCCTGATTTTTCTCCACGTCCACTGAAAGGCGCCCATGTTATGTATTCTCCTCTCCATATATGTATGTGTGTGTGTGTGTGTGTGTTTGTGTGGCAGCAACTGGTTTGTCTAGTATCCAGTATCTCCTCTTTTTATAGCCCTCTACGTGCCCCATGCTCATCTATTTCTTAGAATGCTGTTTTCCTTCTTGTCTCGTATCTGGCGTCGATCGAAGCCCCTCGCAGCGTCCTCAATTGGAGCTGGGGGCCCAGAGCCAAGTTTATTTACCTCCACACAGGTTTGTTTACTTTCATCATGATCCAAGAACAGCAGGAGCAGCAGTAGGAGCCGGAGTAGGAGTCGCCTGCCTTGTCAAGAGTATTAAAACAAAAATGATATACTCCGATCTTGCATACAAAGGTAGTAACATTTCCTAAGACGGAAGGAAGTCGAAGATATTTCCCCTTGATGATGACGATGCGTAGAAAATATTAAGCAGTTCAGAATTTTTCTCTCTCTATATATGTATATCGGAAATGAGGCTTAATTGGAAAAATAATGATTAGAGCCAAGGGGGGAAATACAGCCAACAAATGTGTTTCATCATGGATTTTAATGCGAGTATGCTAATGTTGGCAGAAATGGGGCGGAAACTTGGAGAAGAACTCTCTAATTATGAGATATAATACAACCCATATTTAGTCTGCCTCTTAAAAATCAATTAAGATATCATACAACAAAATATCCTTACATGATTTTCTGATATTGATCTTGGGTAACCTCAAATTAGAAACTCAAGTGTCTCGCCCACACTAGAAAGAAAATAAAACTGAGTTGTTTCACTTTATGGCCAATTGATGATAATCTGGCCAAGAGCCCACCACGAAGTTGGCCAAAAATCAGCACACAGCATCGAACAGAGTATACGTTACAAGTCAGAATTGAGATGCAGAGGAGTGCATCCTTAGATAAGGATAGCCATTTTTTCGCATCATCATTATCGGAATGAGTCCTGCAACAAGTTGAACCCCAGAGAGTTGAAGTTGAAGAAATAATTATGATGACAAATGCAGCTTAGTTGCACTCGAATGAAAGTCGACCTAACTATCAATGATTTGTGAATCCTTGGCAATGTCCTTTTACGGCGACTATCTGTGGAGTTCTATCTCTGTTGATGATAAATGTGTACAAAGGAACCTGCAAGGATGCCTAACGGCATCAGTCAGCTGACCGCTTGAGTTACCTTCTCTAGAGGTATCTCCATCACTCCGCAAGTAGTCGTCTCGGTCTCGGTCTGGGTCTCCGTTTCTGTGTTGGGTATGTCCACTTGAGGTTCAGCCAAGCGGATGATAGCATCTATGCAACCAGCTCGAATTTGTTAAAAATCCATATGGAGTTATCTAGGGTTGGTCTTCAACCAAAAAAAATAGAAGGTCCACTGAAAAGAAAACTATTTTTGGCGCTATTTTTTTGGGTTTCGGATTTTATGTCAGTTTTGTTTTTGGGCTCAAAGAAGAAACTGCGGCAATTTTACTATGAAAGGATTTTTCGGTTGCCCATGGAGAGATAGAAAAAAAAAGGATTTGCCAATGGAACTGTTCATTTTGCCCAAGCCAATAACTAGTATATTATCTATCTGAGTGTGTGTAGATGTGTGTTTAAGTGTGTGTTGTGTATGGTGCGCATTTCGTAGTCGATATCTTAAACTAACATCATGACCATTGGAAGGTCTCAAAGAGCGGCTTAAGATCTTCGTAGTTGTAGGAGTAGTTTGGTCTGTGGGTGTAGCTGCTGCTGCTGAAACAATATTACACACAGCCACACCCCATTCACACACACACGCACACACACACACTCACATATATATATATAGATGTATAAAGATAGGACAATAGTTGCTTTATATTCATTAAGAAATTCAACAAAACAATATGCAAGTTAGTTATGTATTTCTGAAAACAATTTCAGCATAACAACAAGAACGAACATAAAAAAAAGCCTTAAACTCGGTGAGCCAGCAATATTTTCAAGTTAAAGTAGGCTTATCCTGGCCGAGATCCTTACACAGTTTTGCTTTCGGTTGAAGCTATTGTCAATTGATTAACAATCTGTGCAACTTTGTCGGTTGTTCAGTTGGCTGGCAAACAGACGAAAAGAAAGGATGAACCTCAGCTGGGCAACCCATATGCAGGATATCTGCATATTAGATCTAGGTAAATGTAAGTCGAACTGGATGCAGTCGGTGTCTCCTGGTCTGACCTGACCTGACCTGACCACACAGGCAACTACGTGTCCATTCATGTGGAACTCTAAATGTGCGAAAAACTTTTGTGCACATATGAGATGATCTCGTTTTTGTTGGCGAAAGAGTAAAAAGATATGACATCTGCTCTCAGCTATGTTCTCCCTGAACTTCCCTATATGCATATGCTATACGTAGTAGTAGCTGCCAATATACAATCTCATTGATCCATGCCATTGAGCAATATGTCGTCAAACAGTTGCCGCCCTAAGACCTGTTTCACTTCTCTGCCATGCAAATTACTCTCAAATTGTTAAATTTCCTGGAACAATCTCATGTGCAGAGTTTACAAGTATGTTGATATTTCCCTCGAGCTGGCAAGTTTCTCATTGTTTTCTCTAGTTTATTTTTTGCACTCATAGACCCATAGAGTTCTGATAGATATATGGGTATATGGATATGGTTTGTTGCCCGGAAGTTTTTATGTTTTTCGGTGGAATTGCCGCCTTAGTCTTAACAGTAGCTGACTTACGTAATGTTTGTATTAGAAGTTTTTGATTTCAGTTTTATGGTTTCTCTATGCCGACTCTATTCCTGCTCTAAAACTAATGCTGATCCTGCAAATAGCACGTGCATGTGTCAGTGGAAGCGGCATGTCTCTAAGGACAGCTAATTGTATTTCACACTCTGCCGCTAAAATGCAAAGTCCCAGAGAGAGATAGAGACTTCTTTGGATTTGAATGTAAATGAATGTTACTTGACCTCTCGTATATTTACTTGAAGTTTTTAGCAGTACTCAATATATCTTAAACTGGTCTAGAAGGTGAGTTTATACGGAATTTCTAGGGGGTATTCGACACTTGTGAACATTTGATGATAAAGAATATTTATAGCTATAACTTTAAATAGCTATATATACTTGATCGTGAACTTTCTAAATTTTCCCTCCTCTACAACTTTTTCCTTTGATTTTCCGCAATACTTCTTCGGCACATTTGAAGGCTTTGTCGGTTCAGTGTCAGCCCCCTAAAAAACAATCATACTTCAAAGAGACCTACCTATCAATAGCATATTTTGCAGTCTCATTGGGGCATGTTAATTGCCTTTTGCAGAGTCTCAAAAAAATGAGTTGTAAATGAGCAAAAATAACCTTGTGCAAAGTGCGGCAGGTCCTCTGTAGGTGTTGCCACAATTCATTGCGGTTTCTATACCCCATAGATCTCCTCGTATGCAAAAAGTCAGTCATATTGTCAGTCAGATCATTAATTACTCAGTTTGGCAGTAGCCAGGACTTGAAATAAGCCGACACGTGCATTGTAATGATAATATCACACAAAAAAGGATTCGGCAAGGATGCGGCTACTAATCGGTACATAGGGGCATATCGGTAACCAATCGATTTGGCAAGAGTTATAGACACTACGAATAACGAATCTCTCTGTAGATCAAAATCAAATATTTTATGCACACGCCTCGTCCTGGACCACGTCCAACAAGCCGTGAAATTTCTTGGATATCGCATAGTTATGAAAAAGCAATTATGAGTCCATTTTAAGATGATGCGAGGACCCATCCTATCTTAATGCGAGTTGTATACGAGCAGACCTTTGGTTGAATGAACTCGAGATTGACCGACAGGTCCGTGAGAATTTCATATATTGAATGTTGATTGTTGTATGCAACAACCCTTCATTAGATCACATTTGAAGAGGTTACATAAAAATTAGATGATTGCTTTTAGTGTATCATTATAGTCGAATTTTTATGTTAGAATGTTTATACAGCTCTCTAGAGTCAGAGTTCCTCGTTCCTCAATAGGGTTAAGGGTTCGGGTTCTGCTTGAGGTTCGTTATGGGGCTCTGCGATGGCTCAGCAATTTTCCGTTAAAAATCAAAACATGTAATTTTCTGCTGCGTGCTGTGTGAGACAGAGACAGCAACAATTTGTGTGGGAGCGAGATGGCGTGAGAGGGAAACAGGTAGAGAATACATATAAGGAGAGAGCGAGGAAAATCCAATACATAACGTGGACAGGTACATAGGCACGACGGGGTAAGGCACAATAGAACCAGTTTGTAGGGGAAAGTCCAACTGGAAGACCCATAAGAACCGCAGAGATTTCCTGCAAAGAAATGGGAAAGCAAACAAGGCAACCGAAGAAGCAGGAGATAGAGAGGAGGACAAAGAATACGCAGCAAGGCATAGGGCACGTAACAAATAGAATTTGATAAATGCTTAGCAAACAGGTTGAGCACAGGTACATGAAGGAGTAGGAGTAGGAGCAGAAGAGGGGTAGGAGTACATAGAAGTAGAAGCAGCTACGGCAGCGGGAGCTGAGGAGGAGGCGGGTAGTTATGGCTCAGGTTTATCGCGCAGTAGCCTTAACCTTAAGCTGAAGCGCGGTCTGCACGTGGATCATAGAGATGGATGCGCAGAGAATCGGCCTGGGATGATGAAGCCTTTTCATGTGCCATAGACATATGTAGACACTTGGGGATGTCAAAAGGCGTTGTAACGAGTTTTGTGTTCTCCAGTCTGTGTGCATGCGGGAAAATGGATATGAAAACGAGTTAAGATCGAGTGCCTGCGGTTTAATGGGGGTTTGGTTTTTTCACAGATTACCAAATTATATACCATTCTTCTGGGTGTGTGTTTGTGTGTGAGTGTGTCTATGTTCACAAACAAAGCAGCGAAACAACAAAGATGTGTGATGTGGCTCCATTTATTGTGCGGCCGCGGCATGGGAAAACTACAGGCTCCATTATATTCCTTATTGAAGACTGGACATGACGACCCTGGTCCCAAATTGAACCCAAGTTGAATTCAAATTGAACAGTCTACATATTGAAAATGTTTTCACTTGCTGCGCACATGTGTTATTTTCGGGGATTTTATAATGAGAGTCGTAATTGAAAAAGACAACTTTGGCACGACGTCGGCATAAACAAAAGTCAAAGAAGGAAAAAAGGATGCTCGGTAGCTGTTTCAGGATAACGGCGACTCACATAAAAACAAAATAAATGTCCGCCGTTGATGCTGTCGAAGTCGCGACGCGGCCAGTCAAACAATAACAATCACAGTCCTTGCGTCCTGCTAATGACTCCCCGATCCCTTAGCCGCTCCCTATATCCCAATGTCCCTCTCTCCCTCTGTGTATCTAGCACTAGTTACTTGAGATTTTATCAAAACAATGCGGCAAGACAGCAGTTCCTTAGTCCGTCAGTTGTTTGAGCAGTAGCAAGGATCGATTGATCCTTTGGCGCTGTCGTCTGCCGCCTAACTTGTTTATGACTATGTGTCTATTAGATGTTGTTTAGCTTAGTACTCGCACTGCTCCCAACTCCAATTTACGATCCATGCCATGTACTGTAACCCGAGTCCAGCTCGAGAGTGCGGCCCAAACCTTGAAGTGGTCAAGAACAGCAGAAAAAAAACCGAGAGAAAAAAATTCAAACTAGGGATCATCGCCATATGTCGTTCGTGATTTATATTTTAAATTTTTGTTAAACCCGAGCCCAAAAACTCAACTGAAACAGATCATGATGCTTTGCATGTGGTATTGATTGAGTAATTTGATGTGTGTGTATGAGAGAGGAGGAGTTTGTGTGTATGTGTGTGTGTGCACTGATTTGGAAGCTGTCAGCAAGGTTGCTCCAATTTCATGGCCGATTTGCTCAAGTGCATTCTAATTAATGAAGGAGCAGGAGACTTCCATGAGCGCCAAAGAAATTTGACAACAGCTGTTGTTTCCCTTTTTTTTAGTCAGTTTACTTAATTGAGCAAACCAGTTAACGGTAATCACTTTGGGCTAAAATATCAGTTAAGCAACTGACCTTGTCTTGCCCTGAGATAAATATGATTCTTTATGGTTTGGGGCTGGTTTCAAAAATACGTTACAAATATTTTGAAAAGAATTTAAATTCTTTCTTTTGGTTTCTAGAAATTCACAAAAAGTGCCTATAAAGCAAGTTTGTTTATATGCCTTGACAAATTTTAATGGCGAAACTTACAAAGGAGTCGCAATTTTTATGACCAACATTACCTAATGTCCTTTTGAGAGACTTTGCATTAGGGTTTGCTTAAGAGACTTCTCTGAAGAGACTTCTGAGTTACTTGAAAAGATCATTAACGGGAATAAGATCGTAAAAACTAATGACACGCGCAAAAAATGCGAGTGCCGCCCTCTAGTGGGACAGCCATGAAATTGCCAAAGAGTACCGAATGAGGGAGATTGCAGCATATTGATAATGTGTAGTTTGGAGGATATATCTGTTGTATAGGTTGCATAGACCTCCCGGGAAATCAATATGTTCGATTGCAAACAATTGCGGCTTTGAAGTGGATTGGAGTGTGTGCAAAAGAGGACAAAGGATGACCGCCGCCACAAAATAATTTATAAGGACACAAACATTAAGCAAGGACCTCTGGCAGTCGGTCGAAAAGTACAACGTCATTCGGCGGTTGCAACATGCCAAAAGAATATATCATAAATGCACACAGGTTGAACACAAATTTGAGGTTGACTCTCAGAATGAAACAGAGGATTCTGTTTTTTGTGTGTAAGGTTTGTTTTTGAGGTTTCGCCGCCCCTTCAAAATATATGTATGTATGTACCTACACACGTATTTTCGGATAACCGTATAAAGTAGTTGGCATTGTGTTGTTGGTTGTTGATTGTTGGCGACTGTTGGTGTGGTCGGTGCTGCCGGACGCGGGACGCGGTACGGGGCAGGCAAAGTGAATTCCTGGAAGCTAAATACAAACGAGTTGGTGGGACCAGGATTGGGATTGGGATTGAGATTGGGTAAAAATATTATGAGAAATAACAAAAGTAATCAAATAAAAGTTAAAATCCTTGGCTTGCCTTGCCACCACATTGTATTGTTTGCGAGTTAATATTATTATATTCTTTTTATTTATCTTTTGGTTATTATTTATTTATACAATGCATTTGCTGGAGAGTGGACTGGCCAGACTCCGAGTCGATAACTCAAGTGATTTAGCGGCGTGAAGGAGTTAACAAACGATTATGATTTGCCACCACACAAGTCGAGGTCGCGTTGCAACATCAGATCGGTGGCAGGGGCAGGGCCAGAGTTAGAGTTCGAGTTGTGGCATATGCAAACAGGCTGCAGCTATGCCGTGTAATGTGTCAAATTGTCAGCATGTGATCTCTGATCCTGGGACAATTTCGCACGGTCAGCGTAAGGACGAACGGTTACCTGCAAACGGGACTTCGTCCTGTCGTGGTATGCGCCTGTCCCACGCAGCGCAACCTCAGCAGTCGCAATACTGCAACGCATCCTATAGCTTCAGCTAGACACCTAACTCATTAAGCGTTGTCCTGGCTGGCGCCTATCCCGTCGAGTGTCTGCCTTTCTGTTGGTGGCTTTGCAATTAACTGCAGTGCTTTGTCTCAGAGGTACACAGAGAGAGAGAGAGAGAGAGAGTCTCACGCGCACGCAGGACATTCGCCAGGACTGTCACTGTGACACTCGCTGAGCTGTTCACCATTTTTCACTCCTTCGCAGCAAATCTAATCGCAAATGTTTCGTGCTGCTTAATTGCGCAGCTACAATGTAGATGCACTTGATCTAGTCGGAGGACACTCGCAGGACATCCAGCACATGGCGAGGCAACAGCAAGTATTATAGCTACAACATGTGCTGGACAAAGTGCTCCTGTCACCACACCCACCAACTACGCCCACTCTTACTCTCCTCCAACTGGGTAATAGACAATAAATATTTTATTGATTTGCAGCCAATAAATCTGCAAACATAAAAAAAAAAAACAATTGTATTGCTATTCCCGTTGTGGCATCAGGATCGAGATCAGGGAACTGGGTCGGGGATTGGGAATCGGGCACAGGTAGAGCTGATGCACTTGAACTAATTGACAGAATGAAAGGTGAGAGATTGCATTTGGGCGATAAGATAAACTGATTTTCCTCATCTCTCTCCTCTCTCTCTCTCTCTCTATTTTTTGGCATTGTGTTTGCCTTTTGTGCGCCAAGTTGAAATTTATTGCCGAGTTGCCTTTGTCCGTGCAAAAGGACTCGCCGGTTTCCCACTGATCGCACCAAAACAAAGTGCCAGCCTGACAGCCTACGACAAGGACTATTAATTTGATTTTATGTGCACTTGTTGTCCTGCAATGCCCTGCCCAGCCCGAGATCCTTGCGCTGCCTTCTTCGTTTTTATTACCGATCAATATTTTTGCGCTCGTCCTGTTAAACAGTGTCCTGCCCATGCCAGCCACACACGGTGTGCCTGCAAAGTTCTCCTTTTATTATCTTGACACCAAGCGACCTACTTTGGATATACATACTTGGATGTATTTTGAACCGTATACGTGCCACAAAGTGGCAACTCCTTTGGCGCTGCCACTTCCACTGCCCCATGCCACCGTTCGTAATTTGATAGCTTTTAATATGCACACATGTTGCACTTTATGGCTGTGCTGTGGCAATAATCGCCTGTATATTGTTTCAGTTTCAGTTGCGGCTACGTGCCTCAAACCTGGAATCCTGACAACTGCTCATTGATGTGAGCTTCCTGCAGACGCAGCAAAGCCATTTAATGTGGGAATATTGTGAGCAAGCGAAATGATGAGTAGCATTTTTAATTGTATATTAACAGGAAGATGTGGTTAATCAAGAAATATTATTATAAAAAAAAATATGAAGGAAAATATTTATAGTTAACTATATACATACTTAACATAGGTCTGTTTTCATATAATTTCAAATATTGCCACAGAAAAGAAGCAAAGTATACAAAATTGATTGAAAACTGATACTGATAATTTTGAAGAGAAATTACATTTCATTCTTTTAAACATACTAATACTCCGTTCTCAATTTCGAATTCGAACGAAACGCGTGGTTTTACCATAAGTAGCATTGCAAAACCGCACGTTTCGTTCGTATTCGGAATGGAGAACAGGCCTCTACAATTATAATACTCTTAAAGAAGGTAAAATACTTCAAGATATTTAAACTGAGGCAGTTTTATAAATCTTAGATATATTTCGAATTGCCTTGCCTATAGCGACTAATGTTTAGTCTGGTTTATAGAAAACAATCCCAAAACACTTTCCAAAATCCATATGGCAAATTCAGCAATAGCTCGTAAATAGTTGTAAGGGAGGTATTGCCGAGCAGGCTGTAAAAATTTTCCAGATCAGCAAACAACAATCGACTGAAGTGCCAGTTGAAGTCAACTCAAGTGGACAGCACATGGCCACCACCCAAAAGGAGGCAGCCAGACAGTCAAAGAGTCAGAGTCGGAGTCAGTCCTGTTTTTTGAATTAATAATTGCAAAATTTCGCGCTAAGTGAAACTCGCAGGATATGAGCGCTGCAGGCGGCAAATGTCCTGCACATATGCACAGCACATTTGGGCAGAAAGTCGCAGTCGCAGTCGCAGTCGCACTCCTAGTCTCGGTCGGAGTCAGTTGGTCACTTTTGAAGTAATTACAAGGGTGGGTAGGCGTACAAAGAGCAGCGCGGCGTGAAGCTTCCTTGCAACACAGGGCAATGCGCAAAAGTAAACAAGACTCGACTCGACTCGACTGGCAGCTAGGATAACAAAACAGCATAACACATGCGCGGCATATGAGTGGCAAGTTGGCAGTTTGCGTGACGGTTACTAAACATGCCACTCACCGACGGTTACTGACTGGGTATGTGTGACTCAGCAGCGTTGGCGGTTGTCCTGCCACTGCGGTCTCTCACTGGTGCTATATGGCCATTATCAGTAGAGCGAGGCACTCGCGTCAGTTGGCAACACACATATACATAGGACTACTACTACAAAGCTAACCCTTGAACCTAGAACGCAGCCGGCAACGAGAGCGCGCACTCCCTCCCTCTCTGTATCTTACTTTGGGCTAAAAGCCACCCTGCGCTAGTTTAAAGAGAAGGAGAATAAAAGAGAGATAAGCAGACAGCTATCGACGCGCCCACATGACCAACATGTAACCACCTTTTGGGCCCAAAACTTGTTGTTGTTATCCTAGGCATATTTATGTTTAATTGTTATGCTGATGTTGTTGGCACGAGCCAAAGCAGCGCTCTGCGCCGGCGCATATGTCGCTAAGGTCCTGCGCACACATTTGAGTGTCCTGGCTATAACATTTTTCGTGGGCTTGGCAGTGTCATTGACTGCTGGTGCGAGTATTTCCCATTTTGGCGCTCAATTCTGTTCTAAGAGCTGCTGGAAAACTCACAAGGGTTGCACATTGTCGCTAGGGAAAACTGTTAGTTCTGCCACCGTCACCACCACCACCACCACCACCACCGCCACTGGCAGCGAACCGCGACCAAATTATGCCACACTGACGTTGACGCAGCGCTTGGCTGACTCTGCCTTCAACTTCGACTTCTACTGCAACTGCAACTTCTACTTCACCTTCAACTTTTACTTTGGCCATGGACATCAACTCTATGGGCAAACAGCACGCGCTCAACCAACGCAGCCGAGAGGGAGAGAGAGAGATGGAGAGAGGAAGAGAGCTGCGACTTCCTCATTTCCTAGTCTCAACTTCCTAGTCTTCGAGTCTCTCCACTCGATTCGGGCTGCACCCAACGTAATGAGTCGGCGGTGTCAGGTGCATGCATGTTACATTGCCGCTGACCCGAACTGCGACCCCAACCCCAATTCCAATTCCAATCCCAACCCCAACCCTAAAAACGAATGCATTTTCTTAGCCTCAGCTCGTTTACCTTTCGCCTTTGCCTTCTGCCTGCGCGTAATTATAGCGACCAACTTGAAGTTTTTCATTTAGAGACTAGAGTTTATTCAGTGCGGTTGGTGCTCATTATACCAAAGCATTTTCATGTGTGTATATGTGTTGAGTATCTGTGTGTATTTGATAACAACTCGCGCACGAGCTATGCCCAGTTTTGTCCTTATGTTTAGAGCATTTCGCTGTAATAATTTGAAATTTTGATCAGGTGTTCTTTTTTTTTAATGTTTATTTGTATTCTGTTTCACTTCATTCTTTCTCGGTCTTTTTGGCTACTCCTTTGTTTTTGTGGCTTTCTTTATCAACTGTTTGTTGTCACTGGTCTGCTGGGGTTCAAAGGGGAACTATGAGCGTTAAGAGTCGCCGAACCGTATAACACAACATTTACACTTGTGAGAAAAAGATAGAGAGAGGGAGAGTGAAAGAGAGAGAGGGAGAAACTTCTGACCTGGTCGCATGTGGGCAGCAAAAGCGCGCGTTCCTCTGTCCGGGCAACTGAGCCACTTGGCACTTGAACCGTGTCATGCGGATTTCTTTCCTTTGTAAAATTCACCAACTAACAGTGGGTTAAACAGGGTATAATATGCTCAACGTCTGGTTGTTGGCCTTTATTATATGCAAATTATATAAGTAAATGAATGGAAATGGTTACATGGTATCTGCTGGTTGGGCATTCTAAATTGCTTCAGTTCTTCATTTTTTTGACTTCCGCATAACGCAAGACATTTTGCTTGAAGGGGGAAGTTTTGAAATTTGATTTGCTTGAGAGCTCGAGTTGAACTTGTGTCCAGCGACAGGTGCACAAGCGAAGCCATAGAAGGTATACTCCTTGGCAACTTTCGAATATAAGACATAATATCTAAACATTTTAATATTTGCACTTTTGTACCTAAAATACGACCAAACTTTTGATTAACTGAGTACAGCCATAGCTTTTGTAAAAATTAATTAATATTCACATAATTTGCCAAAAATATTTCTAAATGTTTTGAAGTAATATTGAGTACCTTCCAAACATTTACCAGCCAATAACTTTTACAAAAATCATCCGATTTTCAAAATTTATGCAGTTTGGTCAATGGTTTTGATAGTAGTTTGAATCTGCATCAAAACATTTTTCAACATGGCACTTTTTAATTTTCGCTTATTTTTTGCCTCTTTTGCATACTAACCCCTTGTAAAAATGTTAGAAAATCGAATGTTTTGAAATTGGCATTTTTTGTACATAATTGATTTCTGGCATCAAAATAGACATAAAATTTTTTACCGAAGTGAATTTGGAGCAATACTTTAGAAAATATGTCCAAAAACGTGAAAAAATAACTCTAAATTAGCATTTTCCAAAAAACCGGATGCCTTCCAAACTTGGAACAGCCATAACTTCTCCAAAAATCATCCGATTTACAAAATTTTTGCAGTTATGTCAATGGTTTTGATAGTAGTTTGAATCTGCATCAAGACATTTTTCAACAAGGCATTTTTTAATTTTCGCTTATTTTTTGCCTCTTTTGCATACTAACCCCTTGTAAAAATGTTAGAAAATCGAATGTTTTGAAATTGGGATTTTTTGTACATAATTGATTTCTGGCATCAAAATAGACATAAAATTTTTTACCGAAGTGAATTTGGAGCAATACTTTAGAAAATATGTCCAAAAACGTGAAAAAATAACTCTAAATTAGCATTTTCCAAAAAACCGAATGCCTTCCAAACTTGGAACAGCCATAACTTCTCCAAAAATCATCCGATTTTCAAAATTTTTGCAGTTTTGTCAATGGTTTTAATTATAGTTTGAATCTGCATCAAAACATTTTTCAATATGGCACTTTTAAATTTTCGCCTATTTTTTGCCTCTTTTGCATACTAACCCCTTGTAAAAATGTTAGAAAATCGAATGTTTTGAAATTGGAATTTTTTGTACATAATTGATTTCTGGCATCAAAATAGACATAAAATTTTTTACCGAAGTGAATTTGGAGCAATACTTTAGAAAATATGTCCAAAAACGTGAAAAAATAACTCTAAATTAGCATTTTCCAAAAAACCGGATGCCTTCCAAACTTGGAACAGCCATAACTTCTCCAAAAATCATCCGATTTTCAAAATTTTTGCAGTTTTGTCAATGGTTTTAATTGTAGTTTGAATCTGCATCAAAACATTTTTCAATATGACACTTTTTAATTTTCGCCTATTTTTTACCTCTTTTGCATACTAACCCCTTGTAAAAATGTTAGAAAATCGAATGTTTTGAAATTGGCATTTTTTGTACATAATTGATTTCTGGCATCAAAATAGACATAAAATTTTTTACCGAAGTGAATTTGGAGCAATACTTTAGAAAATATGTCCAAAAACGTGAAAAAATAACTCTAAATTAGCATTTTCCAAAAAACCGAATGCCTTCCAAACTTGGAACAGCCATAACTTCTCCAAAAATCATCCGATTTTCAAAATTTTTGCAGATTTGTCAATGGTTTTAATTATAGTTTGAATCTGCATCAAAACATTTTTCAATATGGCACTTTTTAATTTTCGCCTATTTTTTACCTCTTTTGCATACTAACCCCTTGTAAAAATGTCAGAAAATCAAATGTTTTGAAATTGGAATTTTTTGTACATAATTGATTTCTGGCATCAAAATAGACATAAAATTTCTTACCGAAGTGAATTTGGAGCAATACTTTACAAAATATGTCCAAAAACGTGAAAAAATAACTCTAAATTAGCATTTTCCAAAAAACCGGATGCCTTCCAAACTTGGAACAGCCATAACTTCTCCAAAAATCATCCGATTTTCAAAATTTTTGCAGTTTTGTCAATGGTTTTAATTGTAGTTTGAATCTGCATCAAAACATTTTTCAATATGGCACTTTTTAATTTTCGCCTATTTTTTGCCTCTTTTGCATACTAACCCCTTGTAAAAATGTTAGAAAATCGAATGTTTTGAAATTGGAATTTTTTGTACATAATTGATTTCTGGCATCAAAATAGACATAAAATTTTTTACCGAAGTGAATTTGGAGCAATACTTTAGAAAATATGTCCAAAAACGTGAAAAAATAACTCTAAATTAGCATTTTCCAAAAAACCGGATGCCTTCCAAACTTGGAACAGCCATAACTTCTCCAAAAATCATCCGATTTTCAAAATTTTTGCAGTTTTGTCATGGGTTTTGATAGTAGTTTGAATGTGCATCAGTGGCACTTTCTAATTTTCGCTACAAAATGTAAGTTAATAATATTCGCAGCTTTATTATTGAAAATATAAAGTGATAAAATCCAATGTTTGCCTGCTCGAATACTCCATTGTTGATCGCCAACGCAGTCAATCAGTACTGATCAGGCTACTCTTGAGGTTTCCAATACCAAGTGACGCCCCATCTGAAGTGTGCAGCGCCCACACGTCTGAAACGAGGATGTGGGAAGGAGTTGGCGCTCCTACATAGTTGGTCGCCTGGCAACACGCCAACTCTTCTGGGTGAGTTTATTGAGCAATTTGGAGCATATGTCGAGAGCACTGAGAGATATATGAGAATGCAATTCGAGTACTAATGACTGTCGGATCAAAGCTAATTTCGGGGCCGATGCGTTGATGCAGCCTACGTAAAGTCACGCAATGCAGGCAAAGGAGACGATGCCAAGCCTAAGTTCGCACACATATTCATATATCTCTTCAATATGTAGACATATGGATGTAGTTGTATCTGTTCTTAATCAATTTCTGTATGCTGAGGTACAGGCAAAGCGTGCAGCGCACGTACGAAAGGCATAATGAGTTTTGGGTGTGCTGAAATGATGAAAATTGCCGAAAAATTACAAAGAAAATAAATTGAAATAACGAGAAATAAAAACGAGAAGAAAAACTTGGCATGCAAATGAGGAATCAGAGCAATGCACAAGGTCTGCGGTTGCGGCTTGCGGTAGGTTTCCTTCAAACAAAGTAGTTCAAATTGGAGCTGAAATTGATCCGCTTAACGAAACCTGCGAGGGTTACACAAAAGCAACTCGAATTATTAACTGTCGAGGTATATATGTACATATGGGTGTATGTGATATGATGATGACCGGAAAGTGCATTTAAAATGAGGCACAAAGCCTGCGAACTTCGAGTGCCTCTAACGTAAATAATAATATTCAAAAGGTTAAGCGTTCCGGGTCCCGAGGCACGGCTCATAAAGTAAACAATGCCGGACAATGGTCAGCGGTAACCCGTTGCAGACGATTTCACCCGATTCTAATGCAATTAAAAAGCATAAGTCAAATGCGAATCGAAGCGATTCAGGACTCTCGGGCGAATGTTTGTTTAGTTGCGGTCAGTTGGGTTTATTGAAAGGAAACTGGGATTAGAGCCGGAATCTTGTTACGATCGTAGAGCTGTGACTGTAACCGATCCGCTGCAGTTACATATATACATATATAATGAGGGGTCAGCGCGAAAACGAGGCCATATCGTGTAAGGCCATCAAAATGTGGAAATTAAGCGTTAAATGGAAAAACAAAAGCTTAATCTTAAGCACAACGGCAATCAAAAGACAAACTAAATGTAAAATGTGAAATGTGAAAATGCAAAACGCACAAAAGAAATTTAATTAGGTTGGTCAGCCAAAGGGTCATTGAAGCTTAGGGGTTGCATCTGGATGTGGCATGCGGGGTGGGCACTTGAACCTCGACTTGCTTCATCCGAAAATATGCAAACATCGTCCAAACGGTCAACGGTTATGACGGGCAACCGACTTAACCAGTTTTGGCAGTACCTTAACTTCTTCTTCTTCGACGACTTTATGTTTGCGGTCATTGAGAGAGTTTTGACGCTGGACGCGTAATGAAGATAAACGATTTACAATCAAATTTGATTACATGCACACCACCAGATTGTCGCGTCTCTGCAGCTAAGAGACAACCTTTGAGGCATGCAACCGGACTAGGATATGTTTGGCCCACCAGCAACATTTCAAGTCGTTGTCCTTGCGCAATATGCATCATTCTTATGCGGGATTCTCATATGGTAGGTATCCTGCTTGGACACGCACTAATCAATTTTACAATTTATACCATTTGATTCTGTTCCTCACATCCTTGGGGATGTTAATGCAATCATATCTTATTCTGATCACATTCTCTTTTATTTCCTTAGGAAATTCATGGTTAGTATGGAAAATCACCTAAGAATTCTAATTGCCTTAAAACCACTACCTACAGTTGAAAGGCAACTGTGTTTGTTAGTAGGTATGAAACTTGACTGCAACCACATCACCTCACGGTATTCGTTTAGTCAAGTGTGAAACCATCGTTCAGTTTGGTTTGTGTCCAATTCATTTTATGAGAATCAACAAATTGCGTTTCTCTTAAGTCCTGTAAGGACTATTTTTTTTTTAATCTTCTTCGTTACAGTATGTCATTCTTTTTAGTATGCTTCAAAAAATAGTAAATTTACTATATTTTAGTGAAATAAATTCCATCTTAGTACTCTAGTGCCATCCAATTTTTTAAGGATCGTACCAAGGAAGATTCTGAATTTCGTTAGAGCAAGTTAAGACTCAAGTCAAAATATACGGAATATCTACCATTCCCGCTTTAGTTAAATTAAATTTCTAATGAGATACTATATGTGAAACAAAAATTTAATAAAAATAAATATAAAAAAAGATACATATCAAAAGTCGTAGTTTTTAATGGACAAGTATTTTACATTCCAGACGATAGAGCTCAATAGGAATCCCGCAGTCATTGAATTGAAAAATTGTTATTGATTTTGGAAATTCTACAAGACGATAATCGGATAAAGAAATCAATGGGAGCAATATCGGAAGAATAAATCATAGTGAAATCGTTATTAGTGAAATATTCAAAAACCAATTAATTTTTATGATGTCCTATCTATGAAGTTTAATCTTTATGATGAAATCGAGAATGCAATGTGACGCAATTACTTCCCCAGATTCTAATATTGGAGTTCTGTGGTAGTTTGCAATGAAATTTGATCAGATAATGTGCGATTTAATTGTATGGAACTTGCCAAAAATAAAGGGCAGACTGGGATCTGGGAGCCACATAAGAGTCAACAGCAGACCGCAGAGAAGCAGCAACCCTCGGAAGCAACCCCAACAAGTCCCATTCAAAGGTTTCTTTAACAACATTTAACATGTGGTGAGGAACTTTCGCTTACGCATCGATTGGCGTAAGTGAGTAACTTCCTCGGACTTGGATGTGGCAGAGTGGAGCCACTGCTGTGGGGAGTAGTCCCAGAAGTGCTGCGACTGTGATTGACCCCTGCCAAATCGTTCAACTAATTCTACTTAAAGCGCTCACTCGGAAGGCCGCCGTTTTGCGAACTTTTTTTGGGGACGTCGTCTGCGTCTGGACCTGTTCCTGAATGAATGTATATTGTCTGCTTGAAGGGTTCAAAGCGGATTGTTGCCTTTGACATGAGCAAAAAAAAAAAAAAAAAAAAAATAGAAGAGGAAGAGAAAAAAAAAACATTTTTATTAAAATTATAATGCTTACGCATGGAAAACCAGCGGTTTGGGTAACCATTGGACACCAGGCGTCGTAATTGCAACCTCAGGCGGCAGCTATCCGCCCTTGAGGTTTGTTCTGTCTGTCTATGAAATATGGGGGCGGTACCATTTCCCAATCCTGGATTGTGGCTCACGTTATTTTAATATGCAGCGGCGTCTCTCTTGCCGCAGTCAGCACAAAAATATTAATCCTTTTAAGTGCGTCAATACACAAGGCTATCGGTCCAGACATCAGCGAACCCCAAGCACATCTCTTGTGCTGAAAATGTCTCCGGATTGGCCATAGACGAGCATAGATGCAATCGGAGGCACACACATCTGTTGGCGGACGGACATAAATCTAATTTGAATGGATGTATTTTCCAATCCCATGTCATATATTCCGTATGTAGATGAGTTCATACAGACGATTTCGGGTTGTCATAACAATTTCATTAACAATTGGCGGGGTTGGCGGCATATTTATGGGTATAGGAAATTGAATTGGACAATAGAAATGATTGTGGATTTTAAAAGATTCGGGGAATCGATTTAGTAATGCACATCAAATTTAATATCGACTAAAGTGAAACATTTTCCAGCACATAGATTTCAATCGCAGCTAAACACAAATCAAGAACTGAAAATACTATCGAAATAAATTCCGAAAAACCACAAACATTGCTGCTATGTCTGCACTGCGGTGGTTGTCGGTCGCCGCCACATGCACCACCAAGCATAAATCCAATTCGAATCAGATTCGGTATTCCATGCCCTCACAATTTTCAATCACATTTACAAGGGTTTGACATTTAAATTAACACATTAGATGATGATGGCGACGGCATTTGGTGGTGGAAAGCGTAGATTTACTGGCGGATAGACGGCCATTCAACCGGTTGGAGCGTCGGTTAGTCCTTCCGTGTTGCTGCTCCACAACGGATGTGCTTCCCCTGGTGTGTCGCTTATTCCAATTATATAATTATTTACATACACAAAGTATACAGTTGGTTTTTCACATTCAGTTTTATTTACGCAGTAGTATTTTTCATTAGATATGAAAAAGGAAAATTTGTTTAAACACTGAGTATAACTAGCGTATTTATAAATTTCGTTTAAATTACATATATTATTAAACTAGATTCTTCCCTCACTTTGTCTCTCTCTACTGGAATACGTATCGCTTATTGGTTTCATTCATATTGTTTCATTTGTTTCCCTCATTTGTCTAGTGTTTCTCTTTTTCTCTTTTGTTTTTTGTATTTATTTATTGAGAATTGAAGAGTTGAAATCATAGTAAACTGAACAAGCGACGCTTTTAAACGGAAAATGATGCAATACAATATCAATCATCAGGGTTATAGAGATTATATAAAGAAGTACAACAGAAACACAATCATAATACAAAAGACCGTACGTATAAGAAAATTATAACGAACCACATGAACTAGAAAGAAAAACAATTCTTTGTTCTTAAGTTACGCTGTAGAAATACCAACAACAGTTTTGGTATGAGGCGATATCCGATTTGCTGATGGATCTCCTGGGTGTAAGTTGATTTTCTGTGTTTCTGGAACTAGGACTGAGTGATAATGAATATTAACAATATGACGACGAAGTGCTGAAAGCTTTTGATGTTGTTAATGGTGTTGTTTTTCTTGTTGTTGTTGTTGTTGTAGGTTCACTGCTTGTCCTTCATTTAAGTGTTAATTGCATTATGGAATTGGATTAAGTTTAATGATTTTGTGTATCCGAGTTGCTTTGGATTCTATCCAACTCCTAGTCCTTGCGCACCGCGCGCTTGCGAGTGGATTTCGTTGTAGTTTCCTTAAGTGATACAGAAAAATAGTGGAGTTAAGCGAAATTCAAAAAGAGAAACCCAAGCGATGATCGACGACGAACCTCAGTCTGTGCGGACTCGCCGGCATTTTCTTTCTCGTTAATATCTAAATCAGATTTATTCTTGGAACTAGCAGACTTTGGAGAGTCCGCCTTGCCATCATCAGCAGCCTGATCCGCTGATGAATCCTCTTCACTTTCATCTGCCTCCTCCTCTTCGGTCGGCTCCTTATCGTCATCTGGCTGCGGTGCATCCGTTTTCTTCGCCTGGGCAGCAGCCCTCTTCGCCTCAGCATCCTATAATCCCACATATTAGCCACATATTAGAAGTCAAATAGGAAAACCCACAATTACTAACTAGCTAGACAACTACTGTTAGCATAGCTAGCTTCATTACATTACCTTTGGCTTGGCCTTGCCAAACTTATGGTAGGCACCGATGACACTCAACGCAGCAAATGCAACTAGGCCAATGCCCCAAATCGTGGGATAGGACTTGGCTAGCTCAAGCATCTTATTTAAATACGAGTCCTACAAAATAGCAAATACAACAACATGGCGATAAGGGTGCATTCGTGCTGAACAGATAGGGGTGTGTGGAGAATGTGAGAAAGCGGCAATAAATCTACAACAATACAAGTTAAGACAGTTGATGGTTTCAACCTCTTTTGCCCGTCGATACAAATAGAAGACGTAGCAACTGGCGGGAATCAGCAGATAGAGGAAGTACAGGGCCCACCATCCG
Organism: Drosophila quadrilineata; assembly: GCA_018150725.1. Taxonomy (NCBI): domain Eukaryota; kingdom Metazoa; phylum Arthropoda; class Insecta; order Diptera; family Drosophilidae; genus Drosophila; species Drosophila quadrilineata. Next base: position 886,778 of record JAECWN010000356.1, read on the forward strand.
GGCTTATAGTTCATGTGGCGCATCAGGCGATGCCACAGGGTTTTCTTCCGAATGTGTAGAGAGCAGCAGTTCACATGGTTAGTCATTTCTCCAACTCTTCTCCAATTTCATTTCTCAAATGAAGTAATTTTAATGAATAAAAGAAAACTTACCGATTCACTTTCAATGTAACGACGCTTGATGTCGAAACTGTTGGCGGCAAAGTCACGTGCCACTTCAATGTTGTCCGTGATGATGAGATTGTCGAAGAGGATTTCATTGGACATGGACCACAGTTCCAGACCGACGGCACTCTGCAAAGCAACTCACATTAATCGAAAATTTTAATTTTATCGTTTTCTTATTTATAACTTACAATTGGTGTCATTTGGAATGGCATCAGATCCTCAAAGAAGTCGGGATTGGCGATCTTGCGAGGTGCCCACTTGCCCTGGTAATTGGGGTTCTCGATCATGGGTGCACGCCACTTGCCCTTGTACTCGGGATTGGGAATCAGTGGTGCCTTCCACTTGCCGCATCCGGCTACCTTCTCACACACGGGATTGTCGACCAGAGGAGCCTCCCACTCACCATCGATTTCGGTGTCCCAGTCATCGGGCTTAACTGCCGTGGGATCGGGAATCATATCGGGCTCATCCTCCAGCCAGCCGGCAGGCATAACAGCATTGACATCCGGTATCTGCGGCAGTGCATCATCATTCCAGTCGTCGGGTTTCTGCGATGTGGGATCGGGTATCTTCTCACGTTCATCCCATTCGGCTGGCTTCTGATCACTGGGATCGTCGATCTCTGCTGGTGGATTAACTGGTGGCTTGAAATCGGTCAAGAGCGAACCCTCATTAATGATCTTGTGATCCAGGCGAATCTCAAAGCTGTTATCCGGACGCACGACCAGCTGATATAAATGCGGACGCTTATCCTTGAAGGGCTCTTCCAAGCGATTTCTGCAACGGAGACACACACACACACAAACATACAGAGATGTATAAGTGAAAGTGTAAACAAGGAGGAAGCGAGTGAATGTGAATGACCCCGTGCCAATCAATGCTACCATCCAGCAACAGCAACTGTTGTGCATGGGGTAAACATACTCATGCCCGTTCCCAATCCCCCCCAATTCCCACGGAATTGCTGATGCGCCAGCTTATCTGCACTCTCATGACAACTAATGAACACGACAAATATAGAGGCGGTGTGACGACAGAGTGAGAGCGGGAGAGAGAGAGGAGGGAAGGAGCAGTGTAAGAGAGGGATGTTCACTTACTTTGGTTTGTTACAGTGTTTCTCGGTTATGGTGCCATTAATTGGATTTACATGACGGAATATGAAGTGCATTTTGACATCGTTGCCACACTTGTCCGGTCCAAACATAATGGTATATGGTGTCTTGTCATTAAACTATAGGAAGAGACGAATACCAATTGGAAATAGAGTAGAAGATTAAAATATTAGATTCGGGGTTACCTTGGTAAGATCATCGGTTTCCTTGCCCTGGGACAGCAGTTTGATATACGAACCACCGCACTCTTGACCCTCCTAAAACGAGAATCAAAAGTAGTTCATGAAATTGGGTCGATTGTTGGTCAGCAGTGGGTATTAATTGGATTAGTTGGCTGATGCAATCTCCACAGCCTTTGCAGTAGTCTGGGATTTGAGGGAGGGGAACGCACCTGCATTGTAACCTCATACTGAACCACCAGTGGCTTGTTGGACTTAAAGTCGAATGGCTTGGAGAGGCGGGAAGAGATGGCGGCATGCTTTGCCTTTGACTTGAGCACTAAACCCTTGTCCTTGGGCCACACAATGCGCAGCGGTGACTCCCAGTTCCATACGCCATCATACTTGGCGATCTCCTCGGCAATGTCATCCTTCTTCGCCTGGGAGTGCACCCACTTCTTGCGCGATGCATCAATGTCGTCGAAGTTGTCCGCGAAATGGAACTTCTTGGCATCGATGACGGGGCTCTCGTAGACCAGCTCCTCAGAGCCAGCGCCAACTGCTTCTTCCTACAACGAGAGTAAACAAGTTAACCACGTTTCAAAACGATAACCAACAAACGATAAAAAAAAACACGCGGCTGACACACTTTTGCGAACGGGAGCAAAGAGCGAAATGTGCGAAGAGAACATGATATGAAAAGGGAAGAGAAAAAGAGAGCTTGCGTAAGTCATGTAAATTTTGTAATACATGTGCAAGCTGAGCAATCGCGGGTTATGGCTACGACTCCGGTGGCTATAGAAGATGCCTGCGCCATAAAGCAAAGCATGGTCACGCGTAACCCCCACATATTAACCTCACCCACAATACACATACATACATACATAGAATAGAACAGATGTTGTTGCTACTGACGTGTACTTTACGTGCTCGTTTTGCCGGTGGTAACCGGCCGCCAAACATACATGTGTATGTGCGAGAGTTTGTGTGTATGTGTGTATACGTTCATTTCTATCTATATGTGTCATATAACTGTATGCACGAATGTGACTCTCACCTGAACATCTTCCACAATGCCATCGTCGACATCATCAGCATCGGCGGCGATGGTTGTGCCAGCCAGCAGACAGCACGTTAGCAGCAGAGCCAGTGCAGCATGGCCCCGGCTGTATATTTTATGCATTTTGCTTCTTTGTGGTGTTAATTTCAACCACTTCTCACACGTCCGTCCGTCCGTCCGGCCCTCTCTTAAATGGTTTTGCTCAAAATTGTTTAGCTCTTGTTGTTCGCCTATTTGTTTGGTTGTGTTGCTCTCCGACGATTACTTTGTACTGCTAGACGCTGTAGTAAAACGAAAAATGAAACTAGAGCGACCAACTAATTGTAATTAAGTTAAATTAAATTATACATTCTCACTGCGCCTACTTCGTGCTGTTTTGTTTCTTTTTTTCCTACAGATTGTGTGCAACCCTAACCATATTTGGTGCTAAATAATACCGAAAGTGTGAGAACGGTGCAGTGTTGTACAGTGCGCATGATCGCCATATTGGAATGATGAGAGCAGCTGATTGGAAAGCGCCAGCAATTTGAATTATCGGTTATTGGGATGTAAATATCTCTAATTAATTACAAAAAGAAATAAAAATAAAAAAGATAATAATAATTTTAATGTTAGTTTTTTTTTTATATTTCTATATAATATTTTACTTTGTACTAGAAATATTAATTATAGCTATTCGTTGATGACTAATGCAACTGTGGAGCAGCAATACAAAGTAAAAATTGCATATTGGCAATTAAGCTAAAAGGTTCTATTAATGCGTATCTGTGGTAAATCGGCGAAACTCTGTAAAGTCGACAGGGACAGACAGTGACTTGGACTGGGAACTATTCAATATGCATGTTTGAGTATAGAAAATGTGCATTTAAACATAAAATTATAATAAAAATGTCGGGCTTTATCGAGGGCAATCTAACGGTGCAGTGGGGAGAGAGGTGATGGAGAAACGGTAGTGGGCTCCATCCATACGATTTATCTACACAGCCATCGGTGTGTCGGAATGTTGGAGTCGCAAACAAAAAAGCTTTCTGTTTAATGGAATATTTAACACAATTTACAAAGTTTCTAAAGACAAACAATGGCTCAGACACTCACTTACACAATCAGCCAGAACTTTTATTGCAGCTTTCCCAACGAAACTCAAGCGCAGTCAACACACACACACATACGTACACATACTCACTAACACCTTAACAAACACACATACGCGCATTTGTTGTTTATGGAAATTGTGTAATGACAGTTAATGACGGTACTACACCTAGATATGTACATATATACATTTGTATGTACACTATCCCACCTGAACAGTCTCCCGCCTTCGAGGTTTGGGGAGCAGCGACTACAGCGCATAATTAGTTTGAAGTGTCAGTGTTGGTAAGTGTTTTATTAGCTCAAGCAAGAACCAGGACAACGACTACAAACACTTGTGCTAGATTTTCAATGTTCTATGTTTGTATGTTAGTTGCTAAGTAAAGCTTGCATAATGACAGCTTATCCTATATATCATTTGCTGTGATAATATACATTTAAGATAGTTAATCATTTGGGCATTAATTACTTCAATTTACGCAGACAGTAACTATTCGATATGCTGCCCAAGTTGTTTGATTTCAAGCTGCTTATATGTATGTACATGAAATACATGAAGTACGCACTTAACACCATAAATACAAGCACATAAAAAAGGTTTAAAATGATGTATGTAAATCAGTTACATACATACACACATACACACTCACGTGCAAGGATGTCGACATTAATTTTGACGTCGCGACGCAAAAGTTTTGTTTTAAGCCTTTGGACAGCGCTTCACTGCGAACACATTAAAAAAAAAAACAAGAGAAAAACTTAAACATTTTCAGCTGCAGGCCAAGAGCAGCAAATGCAGCGAAAGGGGCCGGCATTTAAGTATGTGTTCAGGTGAGAGAGTGTCAGAGTGTGTGTGTGAGTGAGAGAGAGTGTGAGTGTGGAGAGTTTCAAAAAACATATGAAGGAAGCATCGTTACAAGCGCACGAGTTCAACTTAGTGTGTACTTAACTTCCGCTACATGCTGCTCTCTCTCTCTCTCTCACAGAGATACATGACACACACACACACATACACACTCTCTCTCATAGTCCATTCACACGCATGGCTAGCTGCAGATGTATATGTACGTATGTGAGACAGTGTGTGTGTATGTGTGTGGTGTTTGTTTGTTTATGCCAAAAGTGTTGTAAAGTGCGGCGCTTTGTCGGCAGGAAACGCTGAAAATTTATTACCGGACAATTTTGCCATGGCATATAAAAAAAGAACGAGACAAGCAGCCTGGGTTAGAGAGTAGCTACCTCACTCTCTCTCTCTCTCTCTCTCTCTTTCTCACACACTAACATGCTTTGCTGAGAGACACAACCATTCATATGCATATGCATAGTTCGCTGGGCGTAAGTGTATGCAAACATGCCTAAAAAAAAAATGTGGAGCAAAACGACAACGAGAAACGAAGAGCGATGCAGAGGTGTAGATAGAGCATCCGAAAGAGTAACAGAGGAGAAATCAGAAACAGTGAGATGGAGAGAGGGATAGTCAAAGCTAAGCAGGCGGGTGGAATGCATTAAAAATGCAGAATGCCCGACGCCCAACGGACAAAGGCTGCCTGCCATTAACACCGAACTATGTGTACACACACAAACACACACACACACACACACACACACACACACACACACATACATACATACGTATACTCAGAGTTGTGTTTGGCGGCCTCTTAAGCATCGGCCTTTATGTGTTTGTGTATATGCATATGTGTGTGTGTGTATAAGCTCGTATATGTTTGTGTGTGTGTGTGCTTGGGTTGGTGTCTTTGCTTTGCTCGCCTTTCAACACTTCGTTTTCACACCTTTGAAATGAGGCTCTGTCCATGCCTGTTTGAGTGTGTGTGCAGTGGTGTGGGTGGTGGGATGTGGCGGATGGTGGCATGAAGGGCAGTTGAGGCTCAAGAATTTGCACCGACGTTAAAACTGAATTGATTTGTTATTCATGTTTGCTGACTTATGGCCAACGCTTTTGGCGTTGCGCCTACCATTCAACGAATCCTGGCCCTGGCGCCACATTTCCTTTATTTCTCACTTTGCTTGTATTTTATTTACTTTCTTCTCTACTCTACACTCTGCACTCTCCACTCTTCCACTACTTTGCTTCATTTTTTATTTTTTTTTATTTTTTTTTTGGGGCTGAATAGTGAAAATTTAATGCACGCAGTTCGCGCATTCACCTGAAATCCTTTACAACAGGACTCTATGCATATATCTGTGTGTGTTAGTGTGTGGCTGTGTGTGTGTGTATATATGACTGTGGCAGGTTTGAGCGGCATGGAATACTCTGAAGATGCCGCTGGCTTTTATTTTTATTAAATTGCCGCAAGGGGAACATTTAGCGCATGTTTTAATACAAAAAATATACAAAAAAAAAAAACAAAGTAAAAATATAAGTAAAATAAAATAAAAAAAAATTAAGTACACAAATGCGTGAATTGAGGGCCATGAATTGCCAATGGTGAGTGGGGATGGGGTGGGGCTATGCAAATGGGCTTGGCTCTTGAGTGGCCAAAACTGAAGGGGTTCGCAGCGAAAAAAAAAAAAACAGCGAGTCCTCTCATAAAACGTGAAAAGGACGCTCGAATGAATTAAAAACGTATTTAAATCATAATTCTAATTAAGCTATTAAAATTAGTGCTCAGTGAGGTCCACTTGATTGAAGTTGAGCTAGATTATGTATAAGTATACTATTATTTTAGGTTGCAGTGGAAAACTCTTTTATACAAAGGGAGAAGTGAAATCGCCATGAGAAGAAATATAAATGTACCCCAAAAACTTTTAGTTATATATAATTTTATTTCTGGATTTTAATCACACATACAAAATTATTCAACTGCATTACTTGTAAGTCGTTAACCGTGCTATTCAATATATTCATTAAGCATTTTTCTATCTTCTGGACATATTTTTTTTTTATATTTTTTGCCGTGACCCACAAACAATCTCTGTTGATTTGGGTATACTACTCTTGGTATACCCCATTGCGTTTATTGTGTTTATCATAAAAGGTGGACAATTTTGGGAGCATTGAATGGTTTTTTTTTAGCCAGGTTAGGAAATGGGGAGCTTGGGGAATGCCACCATGTTTTAATCACCTTGGCTGACAGGTCAAGACAAATAAAATTGGCTCCATTCGCATCTTTTCTCTGCTCAGGCGTGAAACCAGCCCGACCACGCCCACAAAAGCCAGACAGCCCCACCCAATAACCTTTGTAAATTCAACTGGGAGCGACAGAGAACGAAAAAGAGAGTAAGAGAGAGAGAGAGAGCGTGAGGGAGAGTGAAAAAATAGCCTGGCAGTGGCAACAACAATAAATCAAGGCATAGAAAATATTTAAATTTAAATGTTTTAAGCAGACGGACGGAAACCGGAACTGAGTGCGGTGGCATTCACTTTCATTATTGAAAATATAAATCACATTCATTTGGCTGCAAAATAACAAACAGCCCGAAGCAATCCTACTCCCCACTGCCTTCACCCTCCCCACCTCGTGCAACACCCTTTTGGAGAGTCGTGGATTGAGTTGCAGGTGGTGGAGACTCGTAGATGGAGTTTGATTCGGAGTCGGTTTGGGACGATTTTTGTTGCTTCTGCTGATATTGTTGTTGCTGTTGTTTTTGTTGTTTTGTGTTTTGCGGCTGCTCTGCGGCGGGGTTTACGATAAAAACAAACAAATTCATAGCTAATAAAATTGCTAATAAATAAACGAGAATGGCGTAAGCGCAAAAAGGGACACGAGCCAAAAACAAAGCAGCCGCAAAGTAACAACAACAAAAGCAACTACCCAAAAAAAAAAGAATGTAAAAATAAAATGAAATGTATATAAAAAAGAAAAACAATGGAGAAGCAAAAAATGTAATGAAAAGCATGGCGACGCCATCCTGGCCACATTGACCAACAGCCGGCGGCCATTTTGGGGCCAGCGGTGCATTAACCAGGTGTGGGTGATTGTCAGAGGTGGGTGGGGGTAGAAGGTGCTGAGATTGCTATACCGTTGCTGCTTGTCATGGGGCGTGGCACTCGCGTGCCCCAAACTGCCGACAATTGCCACCAATTCCGTGTTCCCATTCTATGCCACTTTTTATTTGTTATTGTTGCCAGTTTCGAGTTTTTTTTTTTTAAATTTATGGCCAAAACGTGGCACAGAATATACGACTAGAGTATACCTCATATAAACAAAACAATTAGATAGATGAGCTGCAGAGGATGTGAGAATTCTTCCCTATATGGTAAGATACAGAGTATGCCCCATCATATTGAAAAGGCTTTACATATTACTATGATTATTGTTTTTCTTCTCATTTCTGTTTGCTATTGTGTGCAGCTATTTTTAATCAAAAGATTATAGGCGACATTCCGTCGTGATCTGTCCTGTCCACGCCCACATTTGTGTAGCGGGAATCCAATTACCTTTGGATGGAAATGACAGCATTTGGCTCTATGCAAATCAGTTTTGACTTGGCCAACTGTATTCAGGTTTATTAGCCCTTTTCAACTGACCGCAGGTGCTGGACCATAAAAAGTGTCCATGCAGCAAAAGATCACAGCCACTCAAAGAGGAAGTGGGAGGCAAAGAATAAGATAGAACATCGCTGAAACGTGGGTCATCATTTCATGTCTCAGCTCATAAATCCACGGCGAAGTTCGGCATAAAAACCGCTGAGAGTTGCAAAAGCCAAGTTAACGCCACATTCAACTGACTGTCCGACAGGACGACTAACTGACTGACTAACTGAGAGACTCATAGAGGTCATAATTTCTTCTACAATTTGATTTTTCTTTCACTCCAACTCACACTCGTCCTGTTCTCGTCCTGCTGCTTTTGTTAAATGACAGGAAGTTGATTTTATGCTCTTCTTTTGCGCTTCCCTTACTACTATTTGCATTTTTATGATGGCCGCCTTGAAATTGAGCCATTTAATGAGCACCGTAGCTACTTAAGCATCGGACAAGAGAGATTGACTTTGGATATGAACAGATTTAATGCCTGTCTATATGTACACTTACATAGTATATATTATATGTATAAAAAGAAAGATATATCTGGAATCAACGTTTAATGTCAATTTACGTAGCTCAGTTGAGCTCAAGTTTTACAACATATTGTTATGGCCTTGAGAGGCTTTAGCCATTGTCAACTCGTACCTATTAACCATGGCAACAACTGCCAGACACACACAATACCCCACTTTCTCCTACTCCTTCTCTGTCAGTCTTTCTTCCTCACTTTACTTCTCTGAGTAGAACTCAAGTGGCGAATTCTGTTGCATACTTTAATGCGAAATTAATAAACCAAAAACAGCTGCTAAGCCATAAACCAAACTAACATAGCGAGCTCAGCTCAGCTCCTCTGGCGCCAGTTCCCTCTAATCTTGGCCTGAAACTCGACCTAAATAAACAAAAAACACATACAGTTAGAGAGATGGAGCAAACTAGATAGATAGAGAGCAGATAGAGATTGGGATCCAAGGTCGTATTATGAGTGTCGCTCTCGCTGATAAACTCAAGGGTCCAACCACAAGGCAGCTAACGGAATGCTCAGGCTCCGGCACAACAAACCAAACATGGAGCATGCACCGAGTCAAAGGAATAAACCAAGCAAATAATCCTTTGGCTTACATAAAAAACAGCCAACAACAACAGCAACAAAAAAAAAAAATGCTGAGGGAAACACAAAACAAAGCCAAACAAAACGAAGCGAAACGAAACGAAACGAAACCAAACCAAACAAAAATCCAAAACGATGAGATGAGATGCGATGAGCATGCCCGAGTGACAAGTATGCGAGAAGGAACGGGAGAGATCTGCCAAAAAAAGAAACTGGGCCGACATCCATTTTGGCCACGGGGCCACCACCTTACAGCTCATCATCATCTGTGTCATGCTCCTTCTTATCCCTTCGTTGCTATGCAGACAGACAGGCGAAGGACTTGTATTTGTTTGGTTTTTCCTATCTTATATACATATACATACATACATACGTACATACGTATATACTTTTTAGTCAGATTTTCAAGTAAGAGCGCCAAGGCGGTCGCATTGTCCTTTTCCTTATCGCGATGCTCGTGACGAGCTTTGGCATGGAAAGGATATGCCGTCGCAGCTTCAGTCTCTATCTCAGCCTCTTTGGCGACATTTTGAACTCTGTTTTTGATTTTGATTTCTCCTCATCATTCACTTTTTGCCCCTGTCTTGACTTGCCTCAGCCCCCCTCCCGCTGACGGTTTGTCTGTCTGTGTGTTGTGTTTGTGTTGGATTTGGAGTTTGTCTTGTTGTGTATCCTTGGTATTAATTTGCCTAAGTGTTGTCCTTGTTGGCGGGTTAAGATTTCAGTCGGCGATAAGCGAGCTAATTTTCTGTAATGAAATAAATTAAAATACCCGAAATATGTCCCTTCCGTCCCCCTCATTCCTTGCCCTCACCCTTATACGTAGCGTAATTTGCTTGGTCATTGTGAACTAAACAAATTGCCTTGATAATGCGTCATTACGCATACGCCATGATGTCCATTTGGAATGACAGGGTAAAAGTTGAAATTATATTGCGCACAAATAGAAAGATAGTTTGATTTTCCAGCCAGTGAAATTATTTAAATTGCCATTGTCGGAATGCAAATATCCCCATTTAGATAATTTCTAAATCAGCTCAAAGTTTTTGGCCATTACAAAACTGAACTTGTATGCAAATAGAACTACTTCTGAAAAATGATGATGTCCTTTTTGTTCAATTTTTGTATTTCTGCACAATTTTGTAATTCGTTGCCAAACTGTGAAATTTCATTTTCAAACGAAAGCATTTATTTCAATATTGCAATTGCGAGAAACTTTCCTCAAGGATATGCGTATGTGATTGTGATTGTATGTGTGTGTGTTTGTTTAGGCAAGAGCTTAGCATATGGCAACTGACATGTTGGTCCTTTCAATGGTCAAGTGGTCCCGATCTGTGGGCAATCTGTGTGCTGAGAAGAGTACGTGGCACTTGGTGCTCGACATGCCTGGACACTCGTTAAACTTGTCGCCATTTAGTTAAATCAACTAAACTGAATTCAGCTGAGCTGGGTCTAAACTAACATACACCCCCGAAGCACTTCCCTTCAGTTGGACTCACGTTCTCTGACCGGATGCAGGAGCGGAAGTCGTGCATATCTCTTGTTGCCATAGACATGGCGTGACTTTTCCCAGCCCCCATTTTTATCAGCATAATTTAGTTTGTGGGCAGTCCAGATGGGAGTCCGAGTGTGCGGTTCAGCTGCATTAGCTGGAGAGCTCACTCCATGAAGTGACTGTGTGTAAGTGTTGACCACGCCCACCGGTCGACTTTAATTAGGCTGGAGCTGCCAGAGTTGCCACACTTGAATTATTAAACTGCGGCACGCTAAAAATCATAACAAATTCCTTAACATGCGGATTGCTGTAATTCATATCCGCACTTGATTTCACTTCACAGCGGATTTACAGCCCACCAACTACCCATCGTCCTTTCACCCTCTAGTCCATAACCGTTGCCGCAGTTCATCCTTCATGGCAATCAGCGCTTTGTAACTTTGTATTCTTGAAGTAGTTAATAATTTTCCACTGCTCTTTCAGCTGAAACAGGTAACTTGGGGAAAACTCCGACTGGAGTTGGCAAAGGCTATGGAATTGCCTATGGCCCTGGTCCTAGTCCTGACCCTGGCATGGCCTGGGTCTGCTATGCAGATTGCAGTCTGCTGCAAGATTTTTGCCAGACCTGTGCTCTTTGGTCCATTAAAGTTAACGCGTTCTACAAACTTGGTTAATCAATTTGGACTTGAGTGTTGATAATGGACATAATCTTGCCTGAATTTCAATGCTGGCAACAGTGCCTCAGGACGATCTTGGCTGCCTGGGCTGGAGCTGCAGGACCGCAGAATTTAATCTAGCTGGCTGCTTGGATATGCCACGCCCTTATTAAATGCCTTATTTGCCCGTGGGCAATGGGAATCTCAGCAGCACTTTGGACACGGCCCTGACTTTGAGTTGAGTTTGAAGCTGGCGGTTATGGCAACCCTTTGGCCAGGTTTTCTCCCAGCCACAACGACAACGTCAACGCTACGTTTTACTTCTTCTTCTTCTCCTTTGTTTTTGCCTTATTTTTGAATTCTTCTTCTTTGGTTTTTTTATTCGCAGTCGCTGTCAAAGCCAAAACTGCGCGGCTCAGCCGCTTTTCGCGTAATTAAAAAGTGTGGCCAGCGTTGTTTGCAACCTCAGCACGTCTGGCCCCGCGGCTGGTCATACTGCTACCTACAAGCCCAAAATGGGCACCCATCTGGGCACTCGCTTCACTTCACCGCTTTGTCAGATGAGCTGCAGTCCAGAGAGGGGTGAGGGGAAGGGGTTTTTGTGAATGTAGAGGGGCATGGGCGGTGGGACATTACGTCTGCTGTGGTCCATTTTATGCTGATGTTAGCGCAAATGCGCTTTGAGTTTTGGAGGCAGCGGCATATAAGAGGTTTCAGCGAATGAAACCGACAAACACTTCCAACTCCCACCTACCACCTCCCTCTACGGTTGATGTTCCCTCCCTGACGCCTTCATCTGCTGCTTAATTTGCGTGCGCAATGGGCAAAAAATGCATATTTCAAATTAATTAACGCTAATGAAAATGTTTAAAAGTTGCAAGTTGCAGTTGTAGCCATAGGGCAGCCAAAGCTCCATCTCCCTCCACATTCTTCACTCTTTCTCTCTCTCTCTCTCTTTGTCTTTGGTTGTTTGTCTATGCTGCCACTCGAATGCGGCAGTACTTGCAACTCGACTGTTGCAACTTTAGAACAGCTCTCTCCCTCTCTCTCTCTCTCTCTCTAACAACTCAGCAAAATTGTCAGCGCGCCACAAAAGAGTGTTTTCTCTTTTACTTTCAACTATCTCTCTCTTTCAACTCGTCCCTCTTTCTCTCTCTCTCTTTCTTGTAACTCGATGTGCTGCTGTCGCCGATTTCCGCTTCCGCTTGCTGCGCTCTTTCGGCAAGCGGACAAACAAACCGCCTGCCAAACTTATTTGTATGCCACAAACTGTTGCACAAACAAGCACAATGCAATTTCAATCAATTTTATGGCACATTTATTTGCCTTGCACCTGAGCACATCCTCGCCCACATACCCATTACCCCGCCATTCACCCCCCCTCCCTTTCCCACTTTCTTCCCCCTGTTCTCTTTCCCCTGCCCATGACTATGTGGCTTGTAAATTACTTGGAAGTGCATTTTCATCGCATACAAAATTCCATAATAAATTATGGCAAACTTGTTTGACTTGCATTGTTTTGTTTTGTTTTTTTAGCGGTGTAGAGGGGTGAGGCTTCAAGTTTTATATATGTAGAAGTTTTGCAAAGTTAGTAAAGTAGAGAGTGTGGAAGTTCCCATTGACCTGGCACACAATACTTATATGATTATGCACTCAATACTCGGCTTGGAAATGAGTTTGAACATGACCGGAAAATCCTTAAAGAAACTCAAAGAGAACTCCCAATATGTGAGAGAATCCTTTAAAATTTCAATTCTCATTCACTTCGATCAATTGATCAATAATATCAGCTAAGTTATTTGTTTAATAATTACCTGATTTACGGTGACAGGGGGGGGATTGATGATGATGTTGATGCTGCTAAGTGCAAAATTCTGTTGCACTCATAAGTCACGTCTGCCTCGATATCCTTGGCAATCCTTTCCTCGCAGGCTGTCCATGTTGACAAAACATAACTTTTGGATGACTGTGACTCTGGCTGGGCTGTTGCTGCCACAGAGTTGAGTTGCACAAACAACAGATACGTCAAGGTTTTCGAGACAGCAGTCCAATGGTTGCAGACAACCATGTTGCATGCCACATGCTGCTAAGTCCAACACATATGCCATGTTGCCGCCTTTTAGTTGTCATAACTAGAAAGAGAGCAGGAGACAGAGAAACAGAGAAATGAGAGAAATGTAAATGAGAGTTGGAGCATGGAGCAGTTGCCTCCTCATGTTGCTGTTGTTGTTTTAGTTGTTTACTGCCACAGTTGACGTCTGTGGTGACATTTGAAGTGGTGCAGCAGCAGCAGCAACAGATGGAGAGGCAACCGAATAAATGCCGGCAGCAGCATTCTATGTATGTGCCCCAAGCTGCCTAACATGTGTCAGCTCATGGGTTCATAGGTGCCAGTTGCATGCCTCTCTCTCTCTCTCTCTCTCTGTCTCTCTCCCGCTCTCTATTTGTTTTGGGGTGGCACTCTCCTGGTTGAGATTGCCACTTGCTGGCAGCAGGATATGGCCACTTGATTGTTGGCTGGCCGAGACATTTAAATGGTTTACATGAAATGCATAATCATGTAATTGTGTTGTTTGTTCATTCGCTCCTCCAGTTGCACCTTCACCTCAGATTGCGCATACGCAACGTGAACCAAGCCATGTTATGTTGAGGCTTAGCTGCTTTTGTTTCTCTTTATCTTTTTTTTTCTTTTTTGGGAGGTTTTGTTCGTTCATTTGATTTAATGGCGGCGCTTAGTAAGCGACAATTGTGCACAACACTTTGTTGGCATTCTTTTTGCGTAGACCTGACACTTAACTGTGAAAAATTGTGAATTATTATGGCAGCACTTGGCTGAAGCCAAAGAAGCACAACCAACCAGCCAACTATGCATACCCCCTACACCCCCTACTATAAGTAGGCTGCAGCACTTGCTTGTCGTTGCCATGGTTGCCTTTAGCAGTTTATGGCTGCGATTTGTTACGCACCATTGTGCATGTTAGCCACAAAAGCTTTCCAAGCCACAACAACACCACCCACAACAACAACAACAGCAACACCAAGAAGCAGAAGAGGAAAAAGATGTGAGCAAACTGTAGCACAGGTAAACAAATAATTCAAAGTCATTTGTGTGACGTGGGGCAGCAACATCCGAGCAGCAGCAGCTGCCACAGCTCAGAGCTTAAATGCCTGCCACTGTCAAGAGTCGCTGCTGAAATAAAAAAAAAGGTGTCAACTCCCTCTTCTTATGCTCTCTAGCTGATTATGACACTAAAGAGGGGTGTCCTCTGCTGCCAGCAAAAAAGAAGAAAAAAAACCCACAAAAATGTCAAGAATGTTATACGCATTCATTTAACACAATTTGCACAAATCCAAAGCAGTTTTTGTATATCTTGACTTTAACTTTGAACTAACAATTAATGGAAGGATTACTAGAAATTGATTTTAATAATAAATAAATTCAAATTATTATTAAAATTATGACTTTTGTATTTATTTCCACCCTCCACCAATGTGTTTTGGTTTAAGTACATATTGTGTACAGATTCTGTATAATTAATAAATTGTTTTCTAAATTTCAATATTACAGTTGCAAGTGGTTTCCAGGAGTAACATGTCTATGCCTTTGCATTTCAATTTCTACTAAATTATTATTTCATGAATAAGTAAATAATTAAATATTTAAAATTCTGCATGTTTTGTTTAGGTAATTAATTACTTAAAGCTTAGCCAAGTCTCCACTCTACTCCACTCTACTCCACTCCACTCAACTCGACTCGTTTTGAGAACCTATTTTCATTCGCTCGGCAAACTTGTAACCCAAAAAAAGAGTCTGTTCTCTGCCTTTGCATTTTGCACCTTTGCACATAGCACATAAAAAGTGTTTATCCAATGAATAAAAAACGAAAGCCGTCCAACGTCTGTCCCCAGCCACCCCCTCCCGACCCCTTTCGGCAATGCCGTTTGTGCCTAGGCGACTTTCCAAGATGTTGGCTTTGGCAAACAAAAAATCTCATTAATCCATTAAGTAAATGCGAAGAAAAAGTTCAAAGCGGCTTCTGCCTCAGCTCCTCCTCCCTGCTCCCTGCTGCCTGCTCCTGATCCTGCTCCTGTTTCTACATCTACTGGTGCTGCTGCTGCTGTTTCATGGACATCCACAGATGCACAGGAATGTGTGCAAGTATGTGTTTGCGCTTCCACTTTATACCAGGTAATGTATATATGTGTGTATGTGTGTGCATACTGCTTGGCGACACTGTAAAAGAAAGCCTTTTGGGAGCACTAATGAGTTTGACATTGTTTCCTACTAACAAGCACCAAAGTTAGCAGAGCAACGGACTGCAGACGGACGAACAGATGGCGGTATGGACGTAGGTTCAAGCAGCAGCCGCCAGGTGGCGACAGCATCTGCACAGCCAGACATTTGCCTTGGCTTCCACTGGCATCCTCTGGCATTTCTATTACGATTTCGCCAGACTGCTGTGCCTTCACTGAACACACTCTCGGCTCTGGCCACGCCAAGGTCTTTAATGAATTTCCTAGAAATTCACCCATTTTTACACTAATTAAAAGT
The DNA here is from genome assembly GCA_018150725.1 of Drosophila quadrilineata. Classification (NCBI taxonomy): domain Eukaryota; kingdom Metazoa; phylum Arthropoda; class Insecta; order Diptera; family Drosophilidae; genus Drosophila; species Drosophila quadrilineata. The sequence goes on from JAECWN010000356.1 coordinate 902,670, forward strand.
GTGTTGATAGCATTTGCGAATTTTACTTGTTAAAGAGCTTAAAGTCGATCATTGCATCTAGGGGAAGTCAACTAAGTGCTCAGCCCAGAACAGACCATCCCACTCCAGTCTAAATGAAGGCGTTTTCTGTTTGCCAGCCATATTTTTGGCATGACTAATGTTTCCCTTTTGACTCATTTGGTTATGCACACTCCACAAACACACACAAACACTCACAAACACACACTCACACACGGAGACATGTAAAGCGCTTTTCTGCAGGAATCATCACTCCCCCTACTACCCACCTATAAAGTGAGGGGGACGAGGACTAAAACTACGCTTATGTAACTTCACACTCGACTTTTGTGTGCGCGCAATTTTGGCTCCTCCATTGCCGATTGTAAATTACGCCCTAATGCGCCCATTTGTATGCTACAAAAATTGCCGCTTATTGAATATTTAGCAAGGAGCGCGACCGACTACCTGCCAGTATAGCGAGTTTGCAGTGGCATCTCCACCTCCACCTCCAGCTCCACCTACAACCAAGTTGAGCTGTTTTTTTAAATGAACTCATTTGGGATTTCGTATGCGTGTTTTAGTCTCGAAAAGAACTTTGCCACTTTAAATAATTAAGCAAAGTATACCCACATCGAAGAGGAGTGGAGGAGTCGAGGCGGTGAACCGCCCTTTGACATGACAGTCATCGCGACTGTGAGCGGGTTGCAGCCAGTCAGTCAGTCAGTCAGTTAACCCAACGCCCACACAGAATTTGTCTATCTACCTTCAAAGCTGCTCCAAGCAGAGCTCTCCGGCATTGATAGGCCAGTGTCAAAAATGAAAGACAGGATAGGACTGCCTGCGGCCAGACGGAGCCAAATATCCGATAAGAGCTAAACAAGCAAATGAAATTCGAAGTCAGCTCAGGGCATACGCTTCCCCATATATCCCTCTCCCACTGTCAGTTGCCTCATACAATGGGACTATGTTGATGTTTGCCTAAACAACAAAATAATAATCCTATCTCACACAGAATATCAGACTGAGACTCAGACTCAATAGAGTTGCCTGCCTTTCGCATTGTCGCATGTCCTGGAGTTTTGGTATGCAAATGTTTGGGAGCTGCTTGCTCCACTGTGACTTCTTCTGGCAATGTCATTTTAAAATGCCTTTCCATTCGGTCCATGCACCCACAACCCACCAGCCACAACAGTACTGAGGCAAATGAAAGCAACTTGAAATTGAAGAGAATCGGAGAGCATCGGGGAATTGTTGAATGTGAGAGAAAACTCGTGTCTCTCTCTTTTACTCCCAGTGTGTTTCTCTACGTCCCTGGCTATGACTGCGGCTCAGTCTATATGCCTTTTGGTGGCACTGACGCAATCGATACTTCATTAAGATATCGTGTTTTTGTGCCTAGACGCTTTCCGTTTACGTTTCCTTGATTACTTTACATAGTTGTTCCTTTTGCTCGGCTCAATTGCTTTTGGGCCACCCCCCCCCCACCCGTCCTGTTATCTTATCTGCATTCTGGCCTACACTTTAAGAGACCTCCCCCAATCCCCTATTCCCACATCCGTCAAATGGCAGTCTGTTTGTCGGTTCGTCGGCTATTTGGCTGACTACTTGGCTCTTTGTCTTTTACACTTGGCAAATAAATCGCAAAATCCTATCACAGTGGCCCCCACATTATTTGCCACCGGATGTATGCATGGAGGCGTCATGTGGCTCCATTTGCCATGGCTATGGTTGCGGCTCTGTCCCTGCCTGGTGCCTATTTAATCGTCGCTTTTGGCCTCTGCCCTGCCAGATGAGACTGTTGGCGGAGCGATGTCTGTTTATCGCACGAACACAATCAAATTAGCGCACATCGAGTACAAATAACTAAAGATAGCCAAACAAATGCCACAGCGCCAGCTGCTATTATTATTATGCCACACACACACATACACACCCTCTCTGTATCTGTCTCATTCGCACTGTGTAGTTGGTGCCAGGCTGTGGCAGGATTTACATGCTGGTGTCATAAGCAAACCATGTGGTTGACTTTGGGCCTCTCCAGTTGCCTCTCCAACTGCCAACTGACTGCATTTGGCTTATGAGCATCAACAGCAATGCAGCTAAGGACCTAAGGAGCTAAGTAGCCGCGGCCCAATGCAACTGGCTGCGCTGTCAGTTTGACAATTTTTGGAGTCCTTTGAGCTGCCTTTTGGCCTCCTGCTGCGTTGCAAACGCACTGAGTCAAATGAACTTCAGGCAACTGTTTCTTGAGAGGAGCTGCTTGGTTACTCTGTGGTTATAGTGGTGGTGGTGGTGGTGTCTGCAACAATTGCACTTTGTGCTTTTCTTGACAATGTGTTGTTGCTGCTGTTGTTGTTGATGTTGTTGTTAATGTTGTTGTCACATTGTCAGGACTTTTGTTGTGCTGTCAACGGCGCAGCAAGAAACTTTGTTCATATCGTCACATGACAGCCCAGCTCACAAAAATATGAGCAAGGGTCCAGGACACCAGGACACACACACGAACCCTGGGGAGTATGAGTAGCTCAGTATGTGTGTTGCATGTACGCCTGTCAAGCTTACCACAATGTTGCAAGGCTTGTCGTTGTCGTTGTCGTTGTCATTGCCGTTGTCATATCAACAGCCACAAGCGCGCCTTTCCTTCCACCCATTTAATCAACATTACTTGTGCTTAAATCAATTACAACTAATTACATTTTATGCCCTGTTGAAGGCAACATTGTGAAGCGCACTTCCACTCTCCACCCTCTCCTCTCTTTCGAATTTCTTTCGCTCGCTTTTCTCTTCTTTTCTCGACTGTCGCCTAAAAGCAGGCAATGCAATATTTCGCCTGGCAGCGCAGAGCAAAGTGAACTATGCTTTTGAGTCTGTCTGGCTGTCTGTCGCCATGTGGAGCTCAACTTCAACTGACGTAGGTGGGGTCAACTATATATACCTCTGGTTCCCCCCCCTCGTATACTCAACAAATTCTAGTAGGTGTGAGCGTGGTTTCAATTAGAAAATTGTCGCCAACTCACAACTGAAAATAACTTAAAAAATAAAAACAGCGTCAAATAAGTGTTAACATAGGTAGTTTAGATAACGATTTGTTAACAGTCGGGACACGATCAGAGGACATAAGAATGTCTAGAATGTCTAGACACGCAGAGAGTAACAAAGAAAGTGGTTGATAAAGAGATACATCAGTTACAAAGCGTTTAGTTGATACCCCTCACCAGTCTAATGATAGTATTTAGTCGTTCAACAGTAAGCTCAGAGCTAAACACATACCATGTACTTGAGAGCCCGCATATAATAACAGTGCAGGAGTCGAAGCAGCAGCAGCCGCAGAAGGTGGAGGAGGAGCAGGAGCACGAGCAGCACTCCTGCAACAGGAGCTGTAGACTAACTGCAGGATTTTGAGTAGCTCATAAATATGCATTTGCGTTTCTCGTTCTTTGGCTCTTTTTGTGCAAGGGGACTTTAGTCATGTTAATTTTTAATATGTCAGCTCAGCTCAGTTTGTTAGGGGTAGAGAGTGGGCCAGAAGGGGGCAGATTAGGGGAGAGCAGGAAAAGCGTTGGCTAATTAGTGTCCGCGCTCAATGGCCGATTGCCACGCGAAATCAGCGTAGTTGGCAGTTGGGAATTGCAAGTTGGCCTAAACACAACGATTAAAGCCAAAAAATAAACAACAATTTAGTGGAGATTAGCGCCGTGTGCCCTTTGTTTGTTGTGCCTTTTGTGCCATTGTTATGGCCAGGTGGACAGTGGTGACTTTTGGGCTTGAATAGAAGACTGCCCGGGCAGTCCTTACCTGCTTGCATGGACAACGACGTGGACATGGACACGGACTTTGCCACTGTTTGGCTAATTGCTTGACGAGCACACAAAACAATAGAGACTCCTCGCACACAAACTTCCGCTACCATTGTGAATGTCGAGAGAGCAAGAGAGAGAGAGAGAGAGAGAGTTTGTGTGTGTGTGAAAGAGAGAGTGTTTGAGAGAGAGAAAGAGAGTGGTAGTAGTGTCGAGCTGGCAAACTAATTAGATTCGTGCGCCTCATTTGGCCACTTTTGATTTGTGTTTGTGTGCCAAGCAGTTGGCCAAAAAGTTTGTTGGCCCACAAATAGTTTTTATCTTACAGCTGCGTTCTCAGTTGCAGTTGCTGTTGCAGCCTCATTTGTTGGCAGTGTTTGTCCCTGGGGTTGATGCTCATTCTATGCATATTTGGTTCAAGTTCGGCTCGCAATTTCTCATCAAATGAAATGCAGAAGAAGAAGAAGATGCAGAAGAAGCAGCAGCAGCAGTAGAGTAAGAAGAAGACAACTGCGCCAAAACAACTTGCCACTGCAATGGCAACTGCGACATGTGGTACTGGCAAAAAAGTTGAGCCAAGCCGCAAAAACAAAAAACTTTTTTCCAAAAAGTAAACGAAAGCACATCTCTCAACAGCAACAACAGCAGCAACAACAATGACAAAATTATGCGAAATTTAATTTGACTTTTCCATAGTTGTTGCCTCTTGCTGTTGTTGTTGTTTGCTTGGCAGCAACTCTTGCACTTTTCTTTTCAGTTTTCTCTGCGGTTCACTCTCTCTCTCTCTTTCTCTTACCCCTCCTCTCTCTCAGTCTCTCTTTGGCCATGTTGCTGGTTTGCTGCATTGCCAGCTGGCAAGTGCTGCCAACTGCTCTGAATAAGTATACTTATATACCCAGCTCGTAATTTGCCAGCTTGCCTTGTACATACATATTTTATATTATTTAGTTGGAAATTGTTCTGCAAAAAAAAAAACAAAAAACATAATAAAAATGTAGAAACAAAAACAGAGGGAGAAACTTAAACGCAGTGTTTGAGGCGAGCTGCAAGTGACGAAGAAATATGATAATCTCATACGGCACTGCTGCAGTGGCAGGACATGTGCTTCAAGTCAAGTATTATGCATTCTACCTCTCCTCCAACCCACCCAAAAAAGAAGGACTAATCTCGACCTGAAAATTACTTGAAAACGAGAGCATAATTTAAATTTTCAAAATATTTTGTTGAACAATAACCCTGTTGTTATTGTGGAATATAGCAATAATATTAGCAACTGTTCGGATTAACATTTGTTGTTGTTTTCACAAAAGTTAACCAACTTGGAAAGTTATAAGATATAACCCCAAAATGTTAAGCAGCAGCAGCAGCAGCAGCAGCAGGTTAATCGAATTTTCCTTTATTGACTTGGTCAAGTTGGAGGAACTTTCAACTGGGAAAGTAAATATGAAAACTGAAACAAAAACCCCACCAAGTTGAACCTACTTTGAAGAGGGAACTAACGTTTTTAACTAATTAAGGATTCACTTGCTATTTTTGTTCTCTTTTCACTCAGTTGATAAAATACAATTGACTTCTCGTGTCAAAGTTCAACTAGAAGAGACTTTCACTCCATAGACAAGTCAAAGTCGAAATCGAAGTAGAAGTAGATTTGGCATTGTATCGGCAATTTACATTTGAGATTATTTAAAGTTTGGATCAGGGGTTGCTCTTGTCGAGGTATGGCCTAAGGGGGTAGGTCACACATGAGGGAGGGATGTAAAGAGAAAGAGAAACAGAGAGAAAGAGAGAAAGAGAGAGACAAGTGTATTAATAATTTATGGGGCACATTGCTGCTGCTGCTGCTGCTGCTGTGGTGTGTGTGTTGTTGCATATGTGGATTCAAGCAGTCGACCGGTGTGGGTGCGCCACATGTGGGACTATGCGGGTAAGCGGCATGTGGCAAGCGGGGCAAGCGGGGCACACGGGGCATGCAATATGCATAATGTGTTCCCTTTGATTTGCTTTTGCGAGCACATTTATTTATATGTATTTTATTTCAACTGGCGGCTCTTGCTTTCGCTCCATTCAGAGATTTAGTTTTGCATTTTTTATTTATGGCTGGAAAGGGGAGAGAAGTGCTAGTGGCGGGGGCAGCTAAAGGGGGAAACAACTGCTGGCTAAACACTTTCACATTTCGTATTTTGCAATGTGCTTAGCTTTACACAAAACTCACAGAACTTGCCTCAAGCACACACACACACTCACTTCCAATCACACTCATATAAGGGGTTATTATGTACATAAGTTGTTATTGTTGTTTTCATACATTTCACATTTTTGTTTTTTTGGGGTTTATTTTATTTACTTATTTTTTTTTTTGGTTGGCTGTCTTGGCCTGGCCAACAACTAGCAGCAGCAAAAACAAGCAACGTCAGCGGCGCTTAATATTAAAAGCAAAACCGCAACAGAAGCAGCAAAAGCAAAGCAAAAGTGGAGCCAAAGCAACAACCGAAAAGCAGAGTGGAAAAAAATTAAGTATGTCCTTGTGTATGTGTGTACACACTCACACACACACACATACACATATCCGTATACATGTATGTGTATATATATTTTGGGTATATTTAAACTCATGTATGCGCTTGCTTTTAGTTGATACAAACAGCATTTGCCTGGTAAGCTGCATTGCAGTATCAGCCCCCCCACTCTTCTCCCCTTCTACCTATTCCCCTCTCTCCCACCCATTGACTCCATTATGACTGCAGTTACTCCGGTGAGGCGCACACCTACAACTCGCACAGTGGAGTCCTTGCTTAAAATGTAAACTGATTTTCTCTATGTATAGAGCATGGCATAAGACTTTAAGTTTCTTGTTCATTTCACTTGCTCTCAAAAGAGATGGAGATTCATTTGTTTTCTTTATTTCTATGTTTATAAGTCGTTTCATGCGATACTATTTGTGTCCCGACTAGGACCAAGTTATTCCTCGTTCCTCTGATGTATTTCTGGTGTTTCTCTGATGTTTTTTCTGTCTTTATAATAAATATTTAAATATTTTCACATCTATTTCACATTATTATAAAAGAGATTACTTTTTAAACATCCAATATTTTCTCATATATATATTCTCATATATAGATCCCAAAAATATAATGACTTAATAAAAAATATTTTTCATTACAATATTCTGTTCTCAATACTGAATCCGAAGAAAACGTGTGATTTTGATATTGGTTGCTATGGCATACTCTGCTATGGCAGAGAATAATCAAGTTTTTAAAAATTCTTAAAATTTTTGGGGAATATTTTATATATTTATTTCTTAAATATGATATTTTGTTGAGTTTCTGTTCCACGCTGTGCGCTGTTGACTTTTAATCCGAGGTTTTACTATTTTTTCTATTTATTTGTCACTTTTTTCCGTTAGCATTTTAATGTTCTTGTTCTTGCTATTTTTATTTTTCGTTTTAGGTTTCGTTTTCGCTTAGTGTATTTAACATTTCTCTCAAATGATGCTCGACACAAGTGCCATTTGTTTGTGTGTCCTATTCGCTGTTGTTTTCTCTCTCTCTCTTCAGCTCAAGAGTGTTTACATATGTATGCATGTATGTGTGTGTGTGTGTGTGTGTGTGCCACATAAGCTATACTGTTAAATGGGGCTGCAAGCTGCGGTAGCAGTTGTCAAAGTGACCTCAAAGCAGCGGCACACACAACACAACCGCAGCAAAAACAATAAGCCAAAGCCAAGAGCAAAGCTGCAATCGAGTTGCCACAAAGGTCCTTTCCACTTTCCACTTCTACTTTCCACTTTCTACTTTCCACTTTTACCGTTGCTCGCTTGTCTGGCATTGCTCAAGTGGGTTAATGTTCATTTAAAATATATTTTTTTGATTTCTCCATTTTTTTTTTTAATTTTTGTTTATTTTATTAGACATTCTTTGTCGAGGTTCTTATGGCTGCCCTTCTCTTGAACTGCCTTTCATTATAAAGTCCTTTTAAGGACATGCTTTGGTATAAGTCATATAAAGTTAATGCATAATTCTGTTTCTTTCTTCAACCGTTAACTGTTCATTTGATGGCTTTAATGAGCCTCAAACATGGTCTGCCCGGGGGCAAAATATGTTTTGCATTTCTTTACAGATTACAACGAAATATCTTCTGTTTTACAGTAAATTTAATTATAAATATTATATGCATATGAATGTATTATTGTATGTTTATATGTAATTTGATATGTGTTTTATAAGATCATTATATATATATATATATTTTCATTAATGCAGCCCACCATTATTAGTATACATTATATTGCATACTCTTTAAAACTTCCAAAATTCGTCTGTTGTGTATTTGGACGCCTTGAGTTGCAAGTGGCAGGCCAGCAATGATGTGGCAACTGTGAATGGACAACGTGTGGGATGGATGCGGCAGGTGCTGCAGCAACAGCAGAAGCGGCAGCATCATTTGATTTACTTGCCATTTCCACAACAGGCAAGTGGCTCCTTGTCCTGAGGCAGACACATGACACCTATGAAGTTGGCTCCGTTTTCGCTCCGTTTTTTGCCACGGCGACAACTCATGTGTTGCTTGCCACATGCTGCAGGCTGTGCGTTATGCAATTATAACTTTTGTCATTAGCAACTTAAAATGCAAATTGCAGCAATGAAGCGTCGTTCTCGTTGTCGTTTTATTTTTGGCCAGAAGTAGTCGAGGTATCAGACAGTAGCTGATTGGCACACCGACAGGGATGGAGATAGCAATATGTGTGTGTGAGTGAGAGAGAGAAAGAGAGATAGCGATAGAGAGATAGGTGTTATTTAAAGTGTTATGACTTAAGTTGCCATCGTTGGGTTTTAAACGTTATCTAAGTAGCTTGCCAGTTCGCTATCAGTTATATCCTTGTATCCTTGAATGTGGCATGGATGTGAGTTGGTGGCAAGTTGCACAGCTGGTGACACATGTCGAGCAGCGGACAAAAGTCAACACGTTACATAGTTGGGATGCCAATTAGTGCATGTCGCCAGTTAATTTGGCTGCGATGCGTTCCCTTCTGCACTCTGTTGGCCATAAAGTTGCTGCTGCCAACATGAAATGCCAACAACAAAGTTGCCGCCAACAAAAAGCCACAAAGGTGCAACAAGAGTGAGAGATACCAGCCACCTCAAAAGAAGTAACCATAAATGTAAGTGTGCTGCTGCAGCTCTCTGTCTCTCTCCTCTCTCTCTCTCTATCACTCTCTCTCTGTCTCATCTTTATCGTAGCATTTTCTGCTGTTCGCTTCGAAGGACTCTAGTTCAGTTCAGCGTGATTCGCTTGGCCAAGTCACGTCCGACAAATTAAATAGTTAAGCTCTTCTTTTTTGTTTTTTAAATGCAATTTCCAGGTGAACGATTGAAGCGTAAGTTTTTGCTTACCTCATGCCAGTTAAATCATTAAGCACGTGAATCCTTTCAGTAGAACTCAATCTAACAGCACCGTATATATGTATGTTTGTACATATATGTAATTGACTAAGTGTTGTATCAAATTACGGATATATTGATTAATTAAATTTAATTGATTATAAATAAATGACCAATAGTTGGCGCTTCTATGCAGACAAATGTACCTGGATGTTTTATGTATTGTTGTCAGACATGTGTTAAAGGACATGCCAGACATGCTGATGTTGATGTTGATGCTGCCATTGTCCTTGAGCTTGAGCTTGTGTTGGAGCTTGATTGCTGTTGTTCTGTTGATTAAATTGGTGTTAAAAAGTTTAAGTGGCTGTCAGTACAATGTAAGCCAGTAAAATTTCATAGCCTACTTTGCAGCGCAGACTTCACTGTTGACGACTTTGTGCCATTTCGGCCATAAAATGCTGTTAAGAGCGGCGCTAACGTGTATAGTTCAAGTGCGCACTTACCCACTTAGATCAGACGTAACAAACAATCATGCGGATGCAGAGTGGGATTGGTTGGAGATTTGACGGGGACAGTTAGAGACCGAAACAGAGAGAGAGAGAGAGAGTGAAGAGAGTTCCCCCTTGGGGTTGTGGCATGTTACCCCTTGGTTAACGGCTATCGGCTGGTTAACGGTTTACGGCTAAGACTTGTAAGCTGACGGAAATCCTCAATCGTCCCCTTCACCTCTTCTCTCCCTTACCCCCTGCTCCCTGCCCAAGTTTCATCCCGATAAATTATAGTCCGTTGCGGATATACGCATAAGGCACGTGTCTGTGCTGTCTAATTGGCAAAGCGAATGAATCTCTGGCAGCTATATACGAACGTCTGAATCCACACAGCTCAGTCTCCCCACTGACTACTCTACCACACCCCCTTCCCCCCAACACATCCCCTTGCCAACTAATGCCGCAGCATTTTCAATTAGACGCTGCGAGTTTTCGATTTGCGTATTATTTATGGTGCTCGCAAATCGTGCGCATTATTCATAAGCCGAAAGGCAGCTTAATGGCCATGGCCCTCAACGGGAGCGGAACAACTGTGTAAGTATGTGTCTGTCTAAGTGTGTGTATGTGTGTGTGTGTGTGTGTGTGTGTGTGTGTGTGTGAAGAGGGTTGCAATTGTGCAACTGCCCGTTGAGCTTATTGAGTGCACAGAACATAACCTTAAAGTACGCTTTTGCAGTTTCATATTGGGGGTCTGCCTTGGTAGAGGCATAAAGCGTGGCTAATGTGATGCATGCACCTTGCGGTTGCAAGCCATATTCAGCAACTTGGCAGCCTTCTCATTGCTGCCTTTTGCCAGTTACCAGTTGCCTCTAAGATATACATACATATAAGTTTGCATTGCCACCAGCAGCTACCAAATAAACCAAAATGCCACAAAGGCATCGCGCGTCCACATGCCATGTCAGATCCACACACAGAGAGGAGGCTTCGCAATGTCTCTCTATGCGTCTGTCTGACATCGCCTCAAGCGCTTAAGGCGACCACATAACCAAACCCAGGATTGCATGCTGAGCTTGTCATGCCGCCTTCAAACTAAAGACACATGCTACGTTCCTATTGTCTGTGGCTTGTTTGGCCTTTGTCTTCAGCCTGATCTTGTGGGGCATAAACTAAGTGTAGTACCGAACAACAATTGAAATTATTCTTAAAATATCTTAAATTGCAAAATATGACATTATATATCCTCCACTTTCTCATTTGAAATTCAATTTCTACTCACCTTCTTTTTTCCATATCCATTGTATGTTATATTATTCTTGGCCTTATTCCTGTGCTTATATCAACTGCAACTCCACTCTCACTTTGACACACATCCTTGATGTGGCCGCTGAGTTGTGTCCTAACAGCACAGCAGCTGCGCAATGCGAGTCCTTTCGCTCTTAAATGTTAACCCGCTGTTAAGCTGTCGACCTGATCCATATCCGTGTTCCATTGCCGACACATTCCCAAGATAAATGTTGTCACAGAACTCGGTAATGGCCATTGCAAGTCATGTATAAATTATGAGTCTACTCGAGGTGTCCTTTTGCCATATGCTGGACAAGGCGAAGAAGGTTGGCGGGAGGGGGGGCAATATTATTCCAAGAATATGTATGTATGTGGCCTTTGAGGGCTGGCACTCGAACCTCGAACGAACCTGTTGAAAGTGCGTTGAGAGTGCAACGTTGATTTATTAGTTCTTTTTTTGGGGCTGTGGACAATATTTTAATTAAAATCTTTCATCTTTCGATCGACGGGCCATCATTCGGCCGAGGAGTTGGTGGGAGGAGATGACGATGATGATGGGAAACTGGCTGCCCATTTGCTGCTCCCTGAAGTAATTTTGCAAGAGCAGACGAATATTGGCAGAATATTGCAGACACCTAATAAAAGTTTTGCGACAAGGAGCAAACTCAAGTGTAACGAAAACAAAAACAATAATTTTGGAGTTTATTTCGGACGAACAGAGCAGACCCTCATTCTTACCTGAACTTCAGCCCAACTCCAGAGCCTCTCAAGGGTGTGGGCGTGTGCCACAAGAACAACTTGAAGTAGATGTACTTGGAAGGGGTGGAGGGAGGATTGGCTCTTGCTTTTTATCTGTCGCCAAGAGCATCTCCCACTCAGAGAGTCACAGTCACAGTCAGTCAGTGGGACATTTGCAGTTTTCCATTTGCTGTCGTTGTTGCCTTAGCTGTTGGAAAACTATTTGCCATCTCGACAATTTCTTGGACGTGCACAGCATCCCAAAAGCAGGACTCCAATGTCGACAGAGGCGAGAAACAAGCTGGAACAAGAGCCACCGAGATAAGTAACTTGGCAGGTGGAGTAGGAAGTGTCATGAGTGTCAGGTACAATATTTCAATAAAATATATTTAGATAAGCAGAAGGACAACTCGACTCAATTCGATTCGATTCGATTCCATTCATATTCATTCAAATGAGCCACTTGCCAATATTTTTCACATTTTCCATAAACTTTTCATTTCCCAATCAGCCTTAATACACATTTATATTTCCTCTCTCGGTGTGAACTTTACATTTTTTAGTAGCTTTTTGTACATTTTTCGCATTAACAATTAATAACAATTAGTGGCGGCGCCGCGAACTAAATCCAAATTGTTATAATGTTTCAGTGCGTATCTGTGTGTGTGAGTGTGTGTGTCTGTGTGTGTGTGAAAGTGTGTGAGACTCGTGTTAGTTGCTGGCAACTATTTGGCATACATTGTCGAATAATTTATGCCAAAAGCGTAATTAAATTAATTAGGATTAACTTTGGCGGCGCACGCATTAAACTGGCTTTGATTAGCTTAGTTTTCCTTCCACACACACATACACACAGCCATATACACTCACACATACTGTGAAACAAAGCAACTAAGACTTGCATAAATCCATATATTTATGTTGCTCTCACTCTAATGCGACCTCTATCTCTTTCTATCTTCCTCGCTGTGTGGCACACATGTGCCTTGATATTTAATCTAAATGTTGGCATTGGGGAGACTCGCTAATCATAAAGATGGCATAAGCGATGAGCGCAGCTGCCAATTTGGCCAACATGGAAGCTTTAACTTAACTTTCACTAAAGCTGAATAAGCTAAAATTCTTCAGCTTTATAGGTTAGGAAGAGCTTTATTATATATATCAATTTTATATCAATTTTCCCAATTTGATTTTTGGACAAGGGCCTGTGGAGGGGTCCGAAAATGAAGGTCTGAATTTTGGAAGTCTTTGAATGCAGTTTTGTTGTGTTTGTCAAAACTAAAAAAACGAGACATAAAAATTGAAAATTGGCTTATATTTGGCCAAGTTATGGCAGATCGAAGGTTGGGAAGGGCTTTAATACCAATTTTCCCAATATGATGTATGGAATAGGGCTTGTGGAGAGGTCTGAAAATGAAGTTTTGAATTTTAAAAATCGTTGAATGCACTTTTGTAGTGCTGGTCAAAACTAAGAAAACGAGACATCAAACTTGAAAATTGGCTTATATTTGGCCAAGTTATGGCAGATCGAAGGTTGGGAAGGGCTTTAATACCAATTTTTCCCAATGTGATGTATGGAATAGGGCTTGTCGAGGGGTCCGAAAATGAAAGTCTGCAATTGAACAATATTTGAATGCAGTTTTTTAGTGTTGGTCAAAACTAAGAAAACGAGACATCAAAATTGAAAATTGGCTTATATTTGGCCAAGTTATGGCAGATCGAAGGTTGGGAAGGGCTTTAATACCAATTTTTCCCAATGTGATGTATGGAATAGGGCTTGTCGAGGGGTCCGAAAATGAAAGTCTGCAATTGAACAATATTTGAATGCAGTTTTTTAGTGTTGGTCAAAACTAAGAAAACGAGACATCAAACTTGAAAATTGGCTTATATTTGGCCAAGTTATGGCAGATCGAAGGTTGGGAAGGGCTTTAATACCAATTTTTCCCAATATGATGTATGGAATAGGACTTGTCGAGGGGTCCGAAAATGAAAGTCTGAATTTTAGAAATATTTGATTGCAGTTTTGTAGTGTTGGTCAAAACTAAGAAAACGAGACATCAAACTTGAAAATTGGCTTATATTTGGCCAAGTTATGGCAGATCGAAGGTTGGGAAGGGCTTTAATACCAATTTTTCCCAATATGATGTATGGAATAGGGCTTGTCGAGGGGTCCGAAAATGAAAGTCTGCAATTGAACAATATTTGAATGCAGTTTTTTAGTGTTGGTCAAAACTAAGAAAACGAGACATCAAACTTGAAAATTGGCTTATATTTGGCCAAGTTATGGCAGATCGAAGGTTGGGAAGGGCTTTAATACCAATTTTTCCCAATATGATGTATGGAATAGGACTTGTAGAGGGGTCCGAAAATGAAGGTCTGAATTTTAGAAATATTTGTTTGCACTTTTGTAGTGTTGGTCAAAACTAAGAAAACGAGACATCAATCTTGAAAATTGGCTTATATTTAGCCAAGTTATGGCAGATCGAAGGTTACGAAGGGCTTTAATACCAATTTTTCCCAATATGATGTATGGAATAGGGCTTGTCGAGGGGTCCGAAAATGAAGGTCTGAATTTTAGAAATATTTAATTGCAGTTTTGTAGTGTTGGTCAAAACTAAGAAAACGAGACATCAAACTTGAAAATTGGCTTATATTTGGCCAAGTTATGGCAGATCGAAGGTTGGGAAGGGCTTTAATACCAATTTTTCCCAATATGATGTATGGAATAGGGCTTGTGTAGGGGTCCGAAAATGAAGGTCTGAAATTGAACAATCCTTGAATGCAGTTTTGTAGTGTTGGTCAAAACTAAGAAAAGGAGACATCAAACTTGAAAATTGGCTTATATTTGGCCAAGTTATGGCAGATCGAAGGTTGGGAAGGGCTTTAATACCAATTTTTCCCAATATGATGTATGGAATAGGGCTTGTGGAGGGGTCCGAAAATGAAGGTCTGCAATTGAACAATATTTGAATGCAGTTTTTTAGTGTTGGTCAAAACTAAGAAAACGAGACATCAAACTTGAAAATTGGCTTATATTTGGCCAAGTTATGGCAGATCAAAGGTTGGGAAGGGCTTTAATACCAATTTTTCCCAATATGATGTATGGAATAGGACTTGTAGAGGGGTCCGAAAATGAAGGTCTGAATTTTAGGAATATTTGTTTGCAGTTTTGTAGTGTTGGTCAAAACTAAGAAAACGAGACATCAAACTTGAAAATTGGCTTATATTTGGCCAAGTTATGGCAGATCGAAGGTTGGGAAGGGCTTTAATACTAATTTTTCCCAATATGATGTATGGAATAGGGCTTGTGGAGGGGTCCGAAAATGAAGGTCTGAAATTGAACAATCCTTGAATGCAGTTTTGTAGTGTTGGTCAAAACTAAGAAAAGGAGACATCAAACTTGAAAATTGGCTTATATTTGGCCAAGTTATGGCAGATCGAAAGTTGGGAAGGGCTTTAATACCAATTTTTCCCAATATGATGTATGGAATAGGGCTTGTCGAGGGGTCCGAAAATGAAAGTCTGCAATTGAACAATATTTGAATGCAGTTTTTTAGTGTTGGTCAAAACTAAGAAAACGAGACATCAAACTTGAAAATTGGCTTATATTTGGCCAAGTTATGGCAGATCGAAGGTTGGGAAGGGCTTTAATACCAATTTTTCCCAATATGATGTATGGAATAGGGCTTGTGTAGGGGTCCGAAAATGAAGGTCTGAAATTGAACAATCCTTGAATGCAGTTTTGTAGTGTTGGTCAAAACTAAGAAAAGGAGACATCAAACTTGAAAATTGGCTTATATTTGGCCAAGTTATGGCAGATCGAAGGTTGGGAAGGGCTTTAATACCAATTTTTCCCAATATGATGTATGGAATAGGGCTTGTGGAGGGGTCCGAAAATGAAGGTCTGCAATTGAACAATATTTGAATGCAGTTTTTTAGTGTTGGTCAAAACTAAGAAAACGAGACATCAAACTTGAAAATTGGCTTATATTTGGCCAAGTTATGGCAGATCAAAGGTTGGGAAGGGCTTTAATACCAATTTTTCCCAATATGATGTATGGAATAGGACTTGTAGAGGGGTCCGAAAATGAAGGTCTGAATTTTAGGAATATTTGTTTGCAGTTTTGTAGTGTTGGTCAAAACTAGAAAAACGAGACATCAAACTTAAAAATTGGCTTATATTTGGCCAAGTTATGGCAGATCGAAGGTTGGGAAGGGCTTTAATACCAATTTTTCCCAATATGATGTATGGAATAGGGCTTGTGGAGGGGTCCGAAAATAAAGGTCTGAAATTGAACAATCCTTGAATGCAGTTTTGTAGTGTTGGTGAAAACTAAGAAAACGAGACATCAAACTTGAAAATTGGCTTATATTTGGCCAAGTTATGGCAGATCGAAGGTTGGGAAGGGCTTTTATACCAATTTTTCCCAATATGATGTATGGAATAGGGCTTGTGGAGGGGTCCGAAAATAAAGGTCTGAATTTTAGGAATATTTGTTTGCAGTTTTGTAGTGTTGGTCAAAACTAGAAAAACGAGACATCAAACTTAAAAATTGGCTTATATTTGGCCAAGTTATGGCAGATCGAAGGTTGGGAAGGGCTTTAATACCAATTTTTCCCAATATGATGTATGGAATAGGGCTTGTGGAGGGGTCCGAAAATAAAGGTCTGAAATTGAACAATCCTTGAATGCAGTTTTGTAGTGTTGGTGAAAACTAAGAAAACGAGACATCAAACTTGAAAATTGGCTTATATTTGGCCAAGTTATGGCAGATCGAAGGTTGGGAAGGGCTTTAATACCAATTTTTCCCAATATGATGTATGGAATAGGGCTTGTGTAGGGGTCCGAAAATGAAGGTCTGAAATTGAAAAATCCTTGAATGCAGTTTTGTAGTGTTGGTGAAAACTAAGAAAACGAGACATCAAACTTGAAAATTTGCTTATATTTGGCCAAGTTATGGCAGATCGAAAGTTGGGAAGGGCTTTAATACCAATTTTTCCCAATATGATGTATGGAATAGGGCTTGTCGAGGGGTCCGAAAATGAAAGTCTGCAATTGAACAATATTTGAATGCAGTTTTTTAGTGTTGGTCAAAACTAAGAAAACGAGACATCAAACTTGAAAATTGGCTTATATTTGGCCAAGTTATGGCAGATCAAAGGTTGGGAAGGGCTTTAATACCAATTTTTCCCAATATGATGTATGGAATAGGACTTGTAGAGGGGTCCGAAAATGAAGGTCTGAATTTTAGGAATATTTGTTTGCAGTTTTGTAGTGTTGGTCAAAACTAGAAAAACGAGACATCAAACTTAAAAATTGGCTTATATTTGGCCAAGTTATGGCAGATCGAAGGTTGGGAAGGGCTTTAATACCAATTTTTCCCAATATGATGTATGGAATAGGGCTTGTGGAGGGGTCCGAAAATAAAGGTCTGAAATTGAACAATCCTTGAATGCAGTTTTGTAGTGTTGGTGAAAACTAAGAAAACGAGACATCAAACTTGAAAATTGGCTTATATTTGGCCAAGTTATGGCAGATCGAAGGTTGGGAAGGGCTTTTATACCAATTTTTCCCAATATGATGTATGGAATAGGGCTTGTGGAGGGGTCCGAAAATAAAGGTCTGAATTTTAGGAATATTTGTTTGCAGTTTTGTAGTGTTGGTCAAAACTAGAAAAACGAGACATCAAACTTAAAAATTGGCTTTTATTTGGCCAAGTTATGGCAGATCGAAGGTTGGGAAGGGCTTTAATACCAATTTTTCCCAATATGATGTATGGAATAGGGCTTGTGGAGGGGTCCGAAAATAAAGGTCTGAAATTGAACAATCCTTGAATGCAGTTTTGTAGTGTTGGTCAAAACTAAGAAAACGAGACATCAAACTTGAAAATTGGCTTATATTTGGCCAAGTTATGGCAGATCGAAGGTTGGGAAGGGCTTTAATACCAATTTTTCCCAATATGATGTATGGAATAGGGCTTGTGTAGGGGTCCGAAAATGAAGGTCTGAAATTGAACAATCCTTGAATGCAGTTTTGTAGTGTTGGTGAAAACTAAGAAAACGAGACATCAAACTTGAAAATTGGCTTATATTTGGCCAAGTTATGGCAGATCGAAAGTTGGGAAGGGCTTTAATACCAATTTTTCCCAATATGATGTATGGAATAGGGCTTGTCGAGGGGTCCGAAAATGAAAGTCTGCAATTGAACAATATTTGAATGCAGTTTTTTAGTGTTGGTCAAAACTAAGAAAACGAGACATCAAACTTGAAAATTGGCTTATATTTGGCCAAGTTATGGCAGATCAAAGGTTGGGAAGGGCTTTAATACCAATTTTTCCCAATATGATGTATGGAATAGGACTTGTAGAGGGGTCCGAAAATGAAGGTCTGAATTTTAGGAATATTTGTTTGCAGTTTTGTAGTGTTGGTCAAAACTAGAAAAACGAGACATCAAACTTAAAAATTGGCTTATATTTGGCCAAGTTATGGCAGATCGAAGGTTGGGAAGGGCTTTAATACCAATTTTTCCCAATATGATGTATGGAATAGGGCTTGTGGAGGGGTCCGAAAATAAAGGTCTGAAATTGAACAATCCTTGAATGCAGTTTTGTAGTGTTGGTGAAAACTAAGAAAACGAGACATCAAACTTGAAAATTGGCTTATATTTGGCCAAGTTATGGCAGATCGAAGGTTGGGAAGGGCTTTAATACCAATTTTTCCCAATATGATGTATGGAATAGGGCTTGTGTAGGGGTCCGAAAATGAAGGTCTGAAATTGAACAATCCTTGAATGCAGTTTTGTAGTGTTGGTGAAAACTAAGAAAAGGAGACATCAAACTTGAAAATTGGCTTATATTTGGCCAAGTTATGGCAGATCGAAGGTTGGGAAGGGCTTTAATACCAATTTTTCCCAATATGATGTATGGAATAGGGCTTGTGGAGGGGTCCGAAAATGAAGGTCTGCAATTGAACAATATTTGAATGCAGTTTTTTAGTGTTGGTCAAAACTAAGAAAACGAGACATCAAACTTGAAAATTGGCTTATATTTGGCCAAGTTATGGCAGATCAAAGGTTGGGAAGGGCTTTAATACCAATTTTTCCCAATATGATGTATGGAATAGGACTTGTAGAGGGGTCCGAAAATGAAGGTCTGAATTTTAGGAATATTTGTTTGCAGTTTTGTAGTGTTGGTCAAAACTAAGAAAACGAGACATCAAACTTGAAAATTGGCTTATATTTGGCCAAGTTATGGCAGATCGAAGGTTGGGAAGGGCTTTAATACTAATTTCTCCCAATATGATGTATGGAATAGGGCTTGTGGAGGGGTCCGAAAATGAAGGTCTGAAATTGAACAATCCTTGAATGCAGTTTTGTAGTGTTGGTCAAAACTAAGAAAAGGAGACATCAAACTTGAAAATTGGCTTATATTTGGCCAAGTTATGGCAGATCGAAAGTTGGGAAGGGCTTTAATACCAATTTTTCCCAATATGATGTATGGAATAGGGCTTGTCGAGGGGTCCGAAAATGAAAGTCTGCAATTGAACAATATTTGAATGCAGTTTTTTAGTGTTGGTCAAAACTAAGAAAACGAGACATCAAACTTGAAAATTGGCTTATATTTGGCCAAGTTATGGCAGATCAAAGGTTGGGAAGGGCTTTAATACCAATTTTTCCCAATATGATGTATGGAATAGGACTTGCAGAGGGGTCCGAAAATGAAGGTCTGAATTTTAGGAATATTTGTTTGCAGTTTTGTAGTGTTGGTCAAAACTAAGAAAAGGAGACATCAAACTTGAAAATTGGCTTATATTTGGCCAAGTTATGGCAGATCGAAAGTTGGGAAGGGCTTTAATACCAATTTTTCCCAATATGATGTATGGAATAGGGCTTGTCGAGGGGTCCGAAAATGAAAGTCTGCAATTGAACAATATTTGAATGCAGTTTTTTAGTGTTGGTCAAAACTAAGAAAACGAGACATCAAACTTGAAAATTGGCTTATATTTGGCCAAGTTATGGCAGATCAAAGGTTGGGAAGGGCTTTAATACCAATTTTTCCCAATATGATGTATGGAATAGGACTTGTAGAGGGGTCCGAAAATGAAGGTCTGAATTTTAGGAATATTTGTTTGCAGTTTTGTAGTGTTGGTCAAAACTAGAAAAACGAGACATCAAACTTAAAAATTGGCTTATATTTGGCCAAGTTATGGCAGATCGAAGGTTGGGAAGGGCTTTAATACCAATTTTTCCCAATATGATGTATGGAATAGGGCTTGTGGAGGGGTCCGAAAATGAAGGTCTGAAATTGAACAATCCTTGAATGCAGTTTTGTAGTGTTGGTCAAAACTAAGAAAAGGAGACATCAAACTTGAAAATTGGCTTATATTTGGCCAAGTTATGGCAGATCGAAAGTTGGGAAGGGCTTTAATACCAATTTTTCCCAATATGATGTATGGAATAGGGCTTGTCGAGGGGTCCGAAAATGAAAGTCTGCAATTGAACAATATTTGAATGCAGTTTTTTAGTGTTGGTCAAAACTAAGAAAACGAGACATCAAACTTGAAAATTGGCTTATATTTGGCCAAGTTATGGCAGATCAAAGGTTGGGAAGGGCTTTAATACCAATTTTTCCCAATATGATGTATGGAATAGGACTTGTAGAGGGGTCCGAAAATGAAGGTCTGAATTTTAGGAATATTTGTTTGCAGTTTTGTAGTGTTGGTCAAAACTAGAAAAACGAGACATCAAACTTAAAAATTGGCTTATATTTGGCCAAGTTATGGCAGATCGAAGGTTGGGAAGGGCTTTAATACCAATTTTTCCCAATATGATGTATGGAATAGGGCTTGTGGAGGGGTCCGAAAATAAAGGTCTGAAATTGAACAATCCTTGAATGCAGTTTTGTAGTGTTGGTGAAAACTAAGAAAACGAGACATCAAACTTGAAAATTGGCTTATATTTGGCCAAGTTATGGCAGATCGAAGGTTGGGAAGGGCTTTTATACCAATTTTTCCCAATATGATGTATGGAATAGGGCTTGTGGAGGGGTCCGAAAATAAAGGTCTGAATTTTAGGAATATTTGTTTGCAGTTTTGTAGTGTTGGTCAAAACTAGAAAAACGAGACATCAAACTTAAAAATTGGCTTATATTTGGCCAAGTTATGGCAGATCGAAGGTTGGGAAGGGCTTTAATACCAATTTTTCCCAATATGATGTATGGAATAGGGCTTGTGGAGGGGTCCGAAAATAAAGGTCTGAAATTGAACAATCCTTGAATGCAGTTTTGTAGTGTTGGTGAAAACTAAGAAAACGAGACATCAAACTTGAAAATTGGCTTATATTTGGCCAAGTTATGGCAGATCGAAGGTTGGGAAGGGCTTTAATACCAATTTTTCCCAATATGATGTATGGAATAGGGCTTGTGTAGGGGTCCGAAAATGAAGGTCTGAAATTGAACAATCCTTGAATGCAGTTTTTTAGTGTTGGTCAAAACTAAGAAAACGAGACATCAAACTTGAAAATT
This sequence comes from Drosophila quadrilineata, assembly GCA_018150725.1. NCBI lineage: Eukaryota > Metazoa > Arthropoda > Insecta > Diptera > Drosophilidae > Drosophila > Drosophila quadrilineata. The sequence goes on from JAECWN010000356.1 coordinate 923,882, forward strand.
GGCTTATATTTGGCCAAGTTATGGCAGATCAAAGGTTGGGAAGGGCTTTAATACCAATTTTTCCCAATATGATGTATGGAATAGGACTTGTAGAGGGGTCCGAAAATGAAGGTCTGAATTTTAGGAATATTTGTTTGCAGTTTTGTAGTGTTGGTCAAAACTAGAAAAACGAGACATCAAACTTAAAAATTGGCTTATATTTGGCCAAGTTATGGCAGATCGAAGGTTGGGAAGGGCTTTAATACCAATTTTTCCCAATATGATGTATGGAATAGGGCTTGTGGAGGGGTCCGAAAATAAAGGTCTGAAATTGAACAATCCTTGAATGCAGTTTTGTAGTGTTGGTGAAAACTAAGAAAACGAGACATCAAACTTGAAAATTGGCTTATATTTGGCCAAGTTATGGCAGATCGAAGGTTGGGAAGGGCTTTAATACCAATTTTTCCCAATATGATGTATGGAATAGGGCTTGTGTAGGGGTCCGAAAATGAAGGTCTGAAATTGAACAATCCTTGAATGCAGTTTTGTAGTGTTGGTCAAAACTAAGAAAAGGAGACATCAAACTTGAAAATTGGCTTATATTTGGCCAAGTTATGGCAGATCGAAGGTTGGGAAGGGCTTTAATACCAATTTTTCCCAATATGATGTATGGAATAGGGCTTGTGGAGGGGTCCGAAAATGAAGGTCTGCAATTGAACAATATTTGAATGCAGTTTTTTAGTGTTGGTCAAAACTAAGAAAACGAGACATCAAACTTGAAAATTGGCTTATATTTGGCCAAGTTATGGCAGATCAAAGGTTGGGAAGGGCTTTAATACCAATGATGTATGGAATAGGACTTGTAGAGGGGTCCGAAAATGAAGGTCTGAATTTTAGGAATATTTGTTTGCAGTTTTGTAGTGTTGGTCAAAACTAAGAAAACGAGACATCAAACTTGAAAATTGGCTTATATTTGGCCAAGTTATGGCAGATCGAAGGTTGGGAAGGGCTTTAATACTAATTTTTCCCAATATGATGTATGGAATAGGGCTTGTGGAGGGGTCCGAAAATGAAGGTCTGAAATTGAACAATCCTTGAATGCAGTTTTGTAGTGTTGGTCAAAACTAAGAAAAGGAGACATCAAACTTGAAAATTGGCTTATATTTGGCCAAGTTATGGCAGATCGAAAGTTGGGAAGGGCTTTAATACCAATTTTTCCCAATATGATGTATGGAATAGGGCTTGTCGAGGGGTCCGAAAATGAAAGTCTGCAATTGAACAATATTTGAATGCAGTTTTTTAGTGTTGGTCAAAACTAAGAAAACGAGACATCAAACTTGAAAATTGGCTTATATTTGGCCAAGTTATGGCAGATCAAAGGTTGGGAAGGGCTTTAATACCAATTTTTCCCAATATGATGTATGGAATAGGACTTGTAGAGGGGTCCGAAAATGAAGGTCTGAATTTTAGGAATATTTGTTTGCAGTTTTGTAGTGTTGGTCAAAACTAGAAAAACGAGACATCAAACTTAAAAATTGGCTTATATTTGGCCAAGTTATGGCAGATCGAAGGTTGGGAAGGGCTTTAATACCAATTTTTCCCAATATGATGTATGGAATAGGGCTTGTGGAGGGGTCCGAAAATAAAGGTCTGAAATTGAACAATCCTTGAATGCAGTTTTGTAGTGTTGGTGAAAACTAAGAAAACGAGACATCAAACTTGAAAATTGGCTTATATTTGGCCAAGTTATGGCAGATCGAAGGTTGGGAAGGGCTTTTATACCAATTTTTCCCAATATGATGTATGGAATAGGGCTTGTGGAGGGGTCCGAAAATAAAGGTCTGAATTTTAGGAATATTTGTTTGCAGTTTTGTAGTGTTGGTGTAAACTAAGAAAACGAGACATCAAACTTGAAAATTGGCTTATATTTGGCCAAGTTATGGCAGATCGAAGGTTGGGAAGGGCTTTAATACCAATTTTTCCCAATATGATGTATGGAATAGGGCTTGTGGAGGGGTCCGAAAATGAAGGTCTGAAATTGAACAATCCTTGAATGCAGTTTTGTAGTGTTGGTCAAAACTAAGAAAAGGAGACATCAAACTTGAAAATTGGCTTATATTTGGCCAAGTTATGGCAGATCGAAGGTTGGGAAGGGCTTTAATACCAATTTTTCCCAATATGATGTATGGAATAGGGCTTGTCGAGGGGTCCGAAAATGAAAGTCTGCAATTGAACAATATTTGAATGCAGTTTTTTAGTGATGGTCAAAACTAAGAAAACGAGACATCAAACTTGAAAATTGGCTTATATTTGGCCAAGTTATGGCAGATCGAAGGTTGGGAAGGGCTTTAATACCAATTTTTCCCAATATGATGTATGGAATAGGACTTGTAGAGGGGTCCGAAAATGAAGGTCTGAATTTTAGGAATATTTGTTTGCAGTTTTGTAGTGTTGGTCAAAACTAAGAAAACGAGACATCAAACTTAAAAATTGGCTTATATTTGGCCAAGTTATGGCAGATCGAAGGTTGGGAAGGGCTTTAATACCAATTTTTCCCAATATGATGTATGGAATAGGGCTTGTGGAGGGATCCGAAAATAAAGGTCTGAAATTGAACAATCCTTGAATGCAGTTTTGTAGTGTTGGTGAAAACTAAGAAAACGAGACATCAAACTTGAAAATTGGCTTATATTTGGCAAAGTTATGGCAGATCGAAGGTTGGGAAGGGCTTTAATACCAATTTTTCCCAATATGATGTATGGAATAGGACTTGTAGAGGGGTCCGAAAATGAAGGTCTGAATTTTAGGAATATTTGTTTGCAGTTTTGTAGTGTTGGTCAAAACTAAGAAAACGAGACATCAAACTTAAAAATTGGCTTATATTTGGCCAAGTTATGGCAGATCGAAGGTTGGGAAGGGCTTTAATACCAATTTTTCCCAATATGATGTATGGAATAGGGCTTGTGGAGGGGTCCGAAAATGAAGGTCTGAAATTGAACAATCCTTGAATGCAGTTTTGTAGTGTTGGTGAAAACTAAGAAAACGAGACATCAAACTTGAAAATTGGCTTATATTTGGCCAAGTTATGGCAGATCGAAGGTTGGGAAGGGCTTTAATACCAATTTTTCCCAATATGATGTATGGAATAGGGCTTGTGGAGGGGTCCGAAAATAAAGGTCTGAATTTTAGGAATATTTGTTTGCAGTTTTGTAGTGTTGGTGAAAACTAAGAAAACGAGACATCAAACTTGAAAATTGGCTTATATTTGGCCAAGTTATGGCAGATCGAAGGTTGGGAAGGGCTTTAATACCAATTTTTCCCAATATGATGTATGGAATAGGGCTTGTGGAGGGGTCCGAAAATGAAGGTCTGAAATTGAACAATCCTTGAATGCAGTTTTGTAGTGTTGGTCAAAACTAAGAAAACGAGACATCAAACTTGAAAATTGGCTTATATTTGGCCAAGTTGTATCAGATCGAAGGTTGGGAAGGACTTTAATACCAATTTTTCCCAATATGATATGTGGAATAGGGCTTGTGGAGGGGTCCGAAAAGGAAAATTTGAAATGAAAATTTTTAGAAATATTTGAATGCAGTTTTGTAGTGTTGGTGAAAACTAAGAAAACGAGACATCAAACTTTAAAATCGGTTTACATTAGGTACAATTATCGCTTATCGAAAAAACAGGTGTTTTTAGAGGGTATGAAGTCAAAATGAAAAATAGTCGAGCTCTCAATATTTTTAATGAAGCTGCTAATACTTATGAGATTTTAGATACCATATGCAGTAGTACTGTGAGTGTTGTCTGAATGTTCAAGAGGACCAATTTGTGGTTATCTTTGATTTGAAAGTCTGTTGACCAATCCCTATGTGGTGGACTAGTCTAATTTATATGGCGAATAAATGTGTCGCAAATCATTATGCGGAACATTTTTCTATTTTTTCTCCGAGATTATTTAATGGCTCGGAAACGGCAAAAATAAACAAAGCAACTCAAGACATGATGGAAGCAATGCCAACCACAGCCACAATAATCTCTATTCTCCTAGGTTGGAGTCATTTATGTGAAGCTTGAAGCTGGAGCTGTACAGGAATCATCTAAATATAGACACAAATCACAAAAAACTCACAGAGAGGACGAGGAAAAAAAACCAAACTGAGATGATGTGTATGCTGATGGAGCTGGGTTTTGCTGTTGGTTGGGAATGAGCATATTAAATCAAAAAGTGTTGCACAGACAAGTCTGAGGAGGAGTCAGTATAGTTGGAACCTGCATGCAGGATATAGCAGAAAGCAAAAGTTGAACGGAGCCAAAGCGAAAACTCAAGGATTAAAGGCGTCGGGCAATGACGACGATGACGAAAACGATGTGAACGCTTAACGCCTGCAGGATATTTATGATCATGAATTTTCTTATTGTGCTGCTGGCTGCTAAACTCCTACTCCCCTATGCCTGCTCCCCTTCCTCCTCCTCAGTCTCAGTCTCAGTCTCACTTTGGTGGCGTCTATGGCCATAGCTGGGTCTTGGATTTGGGCAACGTCTCGGCTGAATTTCAGGGCAGCTCTTGTAAGCGATTTATTAAAATGTGCAACAACACGAAAACTGAAAGGCGCCCAAAGGACAGCTGTCTGTGTGGTACTGTGCCTGTGGGGCAGCGTGGTCGTGTGGCATGAACTCAGCTGCGGCAAGTCGTCCCTGCCGTTCCAACTCCCCTGCAGCGTATCAAATGTGCGCCCATTTATTTATACACATCGCTGGCCGCGCCCACCAATCGACAGAAATGAGTTATAAAACTTCAATAATCTCGGCGAAATGTTTATTTATGTTTAGCACGAGAACCAACTACAGAGAAAGTGAGAGAAAGACAGAGACACACATAGAGTAAGAGAGAGAGGGAGAGAGAAAGGCAGCCCGCAGGAGAATTTGCTATCGAGGTAGGGGTTCCCTCTTGAGTGTTTGAGAGGCGCCCACTGGAGTGGGTATGCAAAGGAGCGAATGTGAGTGGAAATGGTCATGAAGATGGAGTTGGGAATGGGAATGCCTTGAGCTGCCATAACATTATTTGCATCATATCCAGCGGGTCGGCACGAGGAGCACTTACAGCGAATCAATAACAAAATAAATCGTTTTACAACCGCAGGACATTGTATTGTGTTACACAAAAGATTGGCAACGACAGGGGCTTGCATGGGATACCCCAGGATACGCCAGGATACGCTGGAACAGCTCCAACCCAGACAGCGAAAGCGAATGAAAGAAACGCAGCAAACGATACGAAGCCAAACGAAACGTAACGAAATTATACAACAACAATTCGACCAACAATAACAGAAAGAGAGAGCGAAAGAGTATCAGACAGAGAAGAAAAAGAGAGAGAGAGTGACTCAGAGAGAGAGAGAGAGAGAGAGGGAGAGTCTAGTACAGCAAACAATGCCAGGCACTTGCAGTGAAAACAAGCAATGAAAGGATATTATAGTAAAAGTATTTACAAGATGAAAGAGGACAAAAGGCGAGAACTCTGCATTGAGCAAAGTACACACTGTATGTGAGTAGAAGAGAGAGAGTCAGCGAGTAAAAGAGAAAGAGAGAGAGAAAATGTAGTTGCATGCAAGGCAAGGCGAAATATAAAGTGAAAGGATGTAGAAAGTATAAATCGTTGCAATCAATTTTTGCTATGTGGTACGAATTGATAAACTGCCCAAGCTCCTCCAGAAGCACAACTAGCAGCAGCAGCAGCTGCAGCTCAGTTCAGTTCAGGGCTGCTTTGTTGCCAGATACACCAGGTGAGCAGCTGGAACGCTCGATTTGGAGACTGTCAGCTGCAAGTATATAGGTTACCCACATTGCTCTTAAAGGGTGCGCTTTGTTCAGGGATTGGGATTGTTTTGCAGTAAACTTCAGCTACAGCCACAGCTACACAGTGGATGAGTGAGAATCCGTAGAATGAGAGGGTGGCTCCACATGATACTTTATGGATGGCATAACATTTAATTTGTGTTTTGATAAATGAACTGATTGCAGCCAATACATGGCAGTATCTTACAGCGATGATTAAACATGCTCCATAATTATTTATTTCTCGTTAAGCATAGCCCACATAGACAAAGTTCTCGAAGCCATGCTTGTGGCGGAAGCTGGTGGTGGCCTCGCCAGGCAGGCAACCATTTTTGCAGTGGCAGCCACTGGGGTTGCACTTGCCACGACCACACCACGTTCCCACGACGCCATCTCCGTTGCCGCACACCTTCTTCTCGCATGTCTCATGGTTATGATACTTGCCACCGTATGTGCCACAGTTGTGGCCTTTGCCATTGTCCGCCAGCTTATAGAGTATCTTGGAGGGCTTGCAGCAATCTGCAGTTGCACTCGACACCAGGCAGATTAGCCAGAGAGCGAATGAAACAGACACGATCACAGGTAACTTCATCTTGCAGAGAACGCAATTGACGAATTATTGGTAAATAAAGTGGAGAGACTCGATATTTATACGATACTGCCAGAGATAGAGACAGAGGAGCTTATCTGAGTGGGTTCAATGAACACGATTTCGATAACAGACTTTAATTGGATAATGTCATGTAAGTTGGTAGATAAGCAGACATACTATATTTGTTAATTAACAGCTTCTTCTTTTGCCAAGAAATGTTGGACTACCATGTGAACATTTTTGTTTTAAGAATTCTCTAATAAATTCATCAAACTCTTGCAGATCTATTTTGATAAAATTACAATAATGTAAGATTTAAAAAAAAATATATTTTTCTTATAAAAAATGAAGAGCCTAACGGCGTCTTTTCTATTGACCAAGTAGAATTCACACTATTTTGGGTAACTTTAAGAAAATCTTTGAAAACACAATTTAACTCAATGTGAATAATTTGTTGAATATTACATTGAATTTATTATTAAATACCAAATGTTTTAGCACATCAACTTATTTACAATCATCTTTAAATTAAAACTTAAAATAACCTTATGACTAGCAGTGTATTTAGGGTTTTCAATGTTTATTTCTGATTGAGTGAGATTTAATGGGAAATCAGTTGAAGGCAAAATCAGGTTAACTTTATCATTTTGTGAATGAGTTTCTCTGCTGTTTCTTCTCAATTGTTGGTGTGTTGTTGTTGGGGGTATGAGGAATAATCATAAGTATGCGTCGCTTGGTCTTGGCGCACTAAAAATGAAATTTATATACAAGAGAGACACAGTGGCAGCATTGGGCTAGTAAATATTTTATAATTTAATCAACATAAAAGCAACAAAGCAATGACAATGGAGCCAGAATGCGAATCGCGCCGCCTCTGTGGTTAACGCCACAACAATAAAAGAAAAACGAATGTCAAATACGTTCCGCGATAATGTTTAATGATAAGCAGCAGCGGAGTATGTTTGGAGGGGGCAAGAGCGGAGGGGCATGGAGGAGACAAGGAAGTCAGAGCAAGTTGAAATACAGTCGGCAATAGTCGAAGATGTTTATCGTGCGAGTGCGACAATAAAAGCGAAGACAGCCGCCATGTGGCATTGTGTGGAGTCTGAAACTGAAACTGAAGCTGAGGCTGAAACTGAAACTGAGACAGTTGCTGCCACAAGACGTTGCATGTGGAGCAAGCATACTTTTGGCTGTGACAAATGGACCGTGTCTGACAGGCGACGGGCCCGTTGTCATCTAAACAATGGACAAGTTTATATTTGCATTTATTTCTATTAGGCACACATTTGTCAAAAGCTGTTTATGTGCTCTCGGCCCAGATGAGATCTTGATCTCTTGCCCAGACTCTGTCTATGCATGGCTATGTGTGTGTTGACTTTAACTTGGCCAAGTCGGCAAAGTAGGCAATACTTTAAGGTGCTACGGCCACCACCGCTACTCACTTTCGCTGAGACACCATGGCAATAAAATATTTATTCGGTATTGTCGTGCACTTTTATTTGACATCATAAACAAAAGCCACGAAAGTGTAAACACAACTTTGCTCAACGGCAAAGTTATTTGCACTCTACTGTCGCTTACTGCTCTTCACCTCGTTGCTCCGCTCGTTGTTGTTGTTGTCGTGTTGTTGACTTATTTAAGCCATAAAGTTCACTCACACACACGCACACCCACGCATTCTCAAGTATTGACACAAGGACGTGTGGGTGTGCCAAATTTAACGCCGTTCTACGCACGTTCATAGACGCAGACAATACACTCGTAGCAACGCAAAAAAAAGCAAACATCGCCTCAGCCAGAATGACAAAAAAGTATATATATATTTAAAAAAAAAAATCAAGATATCTATAGTGATGTGTGCTCGACTAGGAGATACTCTCTGTGAAAGAAACGCTTGCAAAAACCAAACTTATCTTTAAATTAAGATATTTTGAATTTATAAAAATGTTGTCTATTATTATAATAATTTCTACACGAAACTTCGCCCCTTATACTTGAGTTGTTACCAACATTCTAATGTAGTTGAAATGACCCCAATTTGGGCATTAAAAAAGGCTGGCAGCAATTCAAAAGCGCATAAATTTTTCGGGGGCTTGGGTCTGCCTTAGTTTGTATATGTGAGTGTGCCAGTATGTGTGTGTGTGTGCGTTTGTGATTGTCTGTGTGTTTGTGTCTGTTCTTGTGATTGGGATATGTTTCGAGCTCTTGACATTGGTCTTGACGTGCCTTGGATTTCATTCTATTCTTATGTATGTCTCTCTTTTATCTAGCGTTGGGTTCGTTTCGCTCTATTTAGTGTTGCCTACTTTTAAGCGCAATATGGCGACGCTGCAAGTGGCGATTGTGGGCGGGCAAGGACTTTAGATTTAATTTGCGGATGGAATTAAGCATCGCTTACAATATTATTACATTATGCTGAGAACGAAATCAGATTCCCTTTGATTAATTCACATAATTGATCGCTAGCTGCCTGACAGTTCATTATGCAGCTGCCGTTGTGGGCATGGTCATGACTGTGTGGGCACATTCACAGCTTTGTCCACCATAACAATTTGTATTTATGTGTTTACATCTTCCTATCTCGCTTTTACGCTCTGTCTATTTTCCGCTTTTGCACTCATCGCATATGCCACACGCAACTGCTGTTAGTTGTTGTAGGTGGAGTGAAGAGACAGACAGAGAGAGAGAGACTTCCATTTTGTGCCATTTTCCATTTCCTCAACGAGCTTTACTCGCCATTTTTGTTTACGTTTAACGCTGCTCAAGTTGCTGTTGCTGTTGTTGTTGTTGATGCTGCTGTCGACGCTGCTGGCGCTCCTTGGACGGTCACCTTGCCGTTTACGTGCCACGCATATAAATTATTGTATCTCGGGCGTATTAAAAATGTACGAGTGCTCATCTTGTTATCCTGTTGTGTAAGCGGATTATGTCGGGCATAAATGTCATGCGTTGTGCGGCTGTTGAAACCTCGCCCAGTATACTCCATCTCATCGCCCCCACCTACCATCTGCCGGCAACTTCATGGCCCATGATTTCTTGCTTCTTGCCACTCGCTCTCATTATACACTGAGAGTGAGAGTTGAATTCGAGTTCAAATCAAGTTGCATTTTAATTGATAATTAACATTGAAATTTTAAATAAATTTCAAAAATATTTTTAAAAATATGGAAAATACCCAAAGTAATATAAACTATTTGCAATTGAAGTTAAGGTATTAACTAGTCGGCTTACTTGCAGCTCAATTTGTGTTCTGTGATTTTGTGCTTCGCACTTTGTTTGTGTGGCAGCGATTTGTGTGGCAGCGACTGTTTTTCTGTCATTTTGTATTAAGCATTACGCAGTGGCAAGCACGTGCCGCCTTCACCTCTCCGCGCCCACCACCCCAACCAAACCCAGGCACACACATCCACTATATACATCCATTTTGCCAGGGCCCATCGACTGTATTTTGATGTTCGTTTTATTGAAATTTAAACCGCAGTTTCCCCCCGTCAGCAATCGATGGCAGCCATGAAACGCAATTCGCACATAACTTGGGCTTTAAATTGTTAACCGATCACAAACTGTCTGTGTGTGTGTGTGTGTGTGAGTGTGTGGCATGTGGCAAGCTGTGCATGTTGGTGGCATGCATTTTGAGGCAGCATTAATGGCAGTTTCCGCTTTCATTTCAACATTTTGGTCACATTTTGTGCACAAAATGGTGAAGAAAAAAACATATATACATACATACATACATATATATATATATGCATATGCAAATATTACGAGTGGCTTTTCCGAATGTTTGCATTAGCCCCAAAATTTTATTGCATGCGAAATTTGCAAGCCTCGCAGTGCAACACACTGAGTGAGTGCAACGTCTGTGTGGCAAGCTTATCGCAGCCATTTGCCAACTCTCTCAGTGCTACAAAAGTAATATCATATTCTGGCGATAAGCCTACAATTTGTCGCCTCAAGTTATTTCAATATTTTTAATACTTTTTTTTAAATTTATTTATTATATTTATTTGTATATTTAATACCAAAAATAAAAAATTTAATGAGTGAAATTTTAAACCATTAAATTTTCGATTTCAGTCACAAATCTAATGAAAAGTATTATTTAATATTTATAAAATTATTTGCTATTAAATTGGATATAATGAAGCAAGTTTTCTATTAGCAAATATTGCCATGGGAATTAGCTATATTTTCTTATGGCATTTCAATAATTAGCATAATTTGCGTATGCTCTCAGGCTTGTCTCAATTCACATTTTCTTCACACTTGAATAATTCGTTCTAATTGGATTACGACTTGGGTTTTGGCTGGGGTTAACTTCTGACAAAACTCTCTCTTAATGCGGGCTTTAAGTGTGCCAAAAGTTATGTTTCACATCAGTCATCTATATATATATATATATATATATATATATATATGTGTCTGACTGTCTGTTGGTCTGTCAGTTAGCCAGTTGGTCAGCTGGCAATCTGTCAGCTGGCATCATTTTCGGCTATCTGTTGGCCAGACTGGCCCGTTATGACCCTTCAGATATGACAAACCATAAAGCCTTAAACTGCCATACACACACCCTCACTCACACCCATATACACCCACACACACACATTTATAGACTTATATAGCAACTTGGCTATCTGTATATGGAATTGGAGACACTTGGTCACAATGTTGTTTTGTTTTTGAAGCGCCTTTGATATTGACGCCATTGTTTCTATGCTTTCCCTCTCTCTCTCTCTCTCTCTCTCTCTTTCTCTCTCTCTCTCTGTGTGCATCTGTCTCTGTCTTGTGCACATACAAATTATTTGCAGCTTATCAGCGAGCTGCTGTTGTCCATTTTTATGGGCATTCGCTTTTGTTTTGTTTTGCTTTTAGTTACTTAGCCGGATTCTGTCCATGGGTCGAGTTAGAGCTCCTCCTCCACTCCTCCTCCACTCTCCAGCTCTGGGATTTGTTGCTGTTGAAGTGAAGCGTGTGTGCTCCATTTGTTGTTCATGTGTGTGTGTGTGTGTGGCCACAAATGTTCAACATGAAGAGGCGAGGGGGTGGCACACTTATCGTAACCAACAGAGAAGGACATCACTTGAAAATTGCCTAAGCAGTTTTCCAAACCATTTTTTCAATGTGAAGTGCGCGTTTTTCTCATTCCCACTTCTCAATCTCTTTCCATTTCGTTCAATATTGTTTTGTTTTTGTTTTTGTTTTTGTTTTTACGATGCCCACAAAATGGCAGAGCATACATTTTGGTCCTGTTAACTATGTCCTTGCTGTTTGTTTTTCTATATTGCTGTCTCTGTTGGCAAATAATATGTCGAAAACATAGGCAAAGTCATTGAGAACTTTGACTACAAATGTGAAATCGCTGCTGGCAACAGGACTCCTCATTTCTCCTTTCGCTACCACACATTGAAATGTCCAACATATTCAAAAAGCAATCAAGCGTTAACCGCAAATATGTTGGAAGTGATTTGAAATGTTTCCATATCAGGCAGCAATATGACAATATGCCAAATGGGCCAACAGTTTAGGGCCATAACCCATAACCAAATGGAGGAAGTTCCAGTTACATTTGCAGTTCAACTCAAGTCAAGTGATGTGCCGAACTGTTTACCAAATATAATTAATAAGTTATAGTTAATTAACCAGAGCGGAAAATGGTGACAGGAGACGGGAGACAGGACACTGCAGGACTGCATCACACATCAAGTGAGAAGCCAGTTAAGCAGTTGATTTTGCGGTTGTGGCGTCATTTATTGAATCTACGGATTCGACCACGCCGAGATCAGGAGTGGCCAGACCAGACCAGATCCGACCAGGTCCGTCCATAGTTTCATCAATAAATTGTGCACTGATTGGCTTCCATGTACCGTATATTGTTTAAATCCACCGCTGAACGTTGATTTTCGCCAGCTGACAACTGAATTGTCATTAAATGTAACCGCAGTTCATACCGAGGACAAACAGAGAGAAAGAGGGAGACAGACAGTCAGAAAAAGAGTGAGATAGAGAGAGTGAGAGTTGGCTGTAATTAAGCTGTATGTATACAAAGATTTATATTGTATTTATATACCTATTTATATATAGTTAAAAATCGCCTTAAGGCCTTTCGTCGCGTAAATTAATTAAGAGCGTTAAGTGACAATGCAAATACCTGAAATGCATTTCATTATTTCATAAAATCAACATACAATATGTATGAGATATATGGTATTGTGTATGTGTATATGGCATTAAGGTTCTTAACTTTTTAATAAGCTGCCCCCTCCTGTTCGCATTTGTGGCCATAATGTGTTTTAATTGCCTGAAATGCCTAGACAAGTGCTCTCAAAATAAGTCAGAGGTCAAAGGGCATTTAACGCTGCATTCTTCATGAGCCGCAAAATCACAAAAATAATATATTTTAAAGTGCATGCTCAACTCACAGATATCATCATGATGAAACTCGCAACATATTGTTGCATATACTTGGTATACCTTATGGCAGTTGTTGCACCACTTAAACAATTGCAAATACGAGAGTATATTAAAATTTCCATTATCCATTTCCACTCGTCATCATCACAATTTTAAGGAAAATTAAATTTATTTTTTAAATGATGGGCACTTAATGGGATGTTGCAATTGCTTTTGGTATTTCCATAAACGTGGCACGTTTTTTAATAATCTTATAATGAAACCTACTGCAAAATACCTACCTATTCAGATACCAGGAGTTAAGATTTTATCTTGCCATTCTCATTAACAGACAAAATCCTCAATATATATATTTATAATTTGTTTTCCTTGGGCTTTCCATGGGTAAATATTCATTTCAATTGGGTCAGAGTTCAAATTGTTTTTTAATGTTTGCAACGTGCGTTGCAGGCAAACCCAACGATTAGTCAGATATATTTGTATAGATACCGATACATGGACACGTGTCCTGAGGATCGTAAAACAGCGTAAGGCACACATCATTAGGGCATTAGACAGTTGACTAGTTGAGCTAGGTGATGAGGCATGCCACATGCTGCAAGCCACATACAAGCCGCTCTCTTGCTTAAATGCTGTGGTTTTGATTTTTAATTTATGTTAATTAAGAACATACTTGGCAAATAATTGAAAGCATTTCGACGGCGGTCGTTGTCGAGACAACGTGGCTATAAGATGTGCCTCGTGGCTTAGGACTAAGTGCAAAGGACTTTCGTCCTAGAATATACAGGGAATCTATTTTCTTTCATTGTTTGTTTTGTCACACAAAACCGCTGGCAAAGGTAAACATATACAAACAAAGGATGCGTTAAGGCAGATTTAATACTCGAAAGTCTTATGGGCTGCCAAGGACTGCCGCAGTCTTAATAGATAAGCAGGATATGCAGGATATACACTCGTTTCCAGAGGAGTAGAACTACCCCAGCACATCCTGTCATATTCAAGCACACTAGTCCCCATCTTAACGTGCTCCTAATTAAATTTCCGAATTAATGAAACATAACCAAGTTGAAGCTCGCAGAGAAGAGTCCTTTCTGTTTACTTTAAGTTAACTTTTAAATTGAAAATATAGGACGAAGAGGAGAGATTTATCCGACTCTGATTTACAAGGAATTATTTCATAAAAAGTAAATCTGATGACAATCGAAATTCAGTGATGAACTTAAACTTTAGCTGTATGTTTAAAAACATTATATTCAAAAGACAACTCCACTGCATAGCTACCCATACTTCAACTTTTTATAGGGTATTTCTGCATGAATGATATTTTTTTATTAAAAAAATAAAAATATATTTTGCATTGGCTATTGAACAATTTCATACATATTTCTGTCATTGCCATTGGCAGTCGACAATTTTTATTACAACTTTTCATTAAGCATGCATTTTTAAAAGGTTGTAATAATTTGACAATATGTCAGAGGAACAAAAGAGAGGCTCAGATAGAGAGAGAGATAGGGAGAGAAAGGGAGGAAATGAGCGGCAGAGAGTTGCCGAAAAAGTAGAAATATTGATAAAATGATGCATGATATTGAGGCAACGGCCTCACGCTGTCATCATCATCCTTATTTATTGTCAATGCACTTTTTGTGCCCACTGTATTTTCCATTTATTTTAATATTTTTACGCCCCTTCGTGCCACAAAAAGTGTAGTAAGTATTCATCGAACTATACAGAAGCCATCAAATATTTAACAATAAAGTGTGAGTTATTATTGAAACGTCACGAGCAGTGCAAAAATTCATTGAATGATGTCCTCAGACCGCAAATTTAAACAACCCCCATATATGTATATGAATACACTCTTTTATCATATTGAATTCTTTAGTAATTTTTACGACATAATAATTTAATCAATTTTGTGCCTATCTGAATTTTAGATTAAGTTATGACGAATCAAGGTTAAGGGCAGCCTTAAAGAGCATGGAATATTATATTAACTTTGACTTAGAGATTTTCAAAGAAAAATGAACCAAAAATAAGGGAATATTTTCCAAATTTCGCAAGTTTCTCTTAAAGTAAAATTGGGGAAATTTTAAATTTAAATTTATAAATAAATTGCATTCCAAAGTAAATATAGTATATGCATAAAGTAAGGACATACACCTAAGCAAACATATAGTGGGCGGCAAATAGGTGGCTAAGGGGTTGGTGGGTTGGGGGTTATGGGGGAAGTAACCTGCCTTAAGAATTTATGAGTTATTAAAAGCGCAGTCCGTGGTCGGAGGCACCTCAAGTGACGCACTCAAGATTTAATTTATTTTATTAACAAGTTGCAAAACTGAAACAAACAAAATGAAGTTCTGGTGCCACTTGCCCCGTCCTCATCCAGCGAACACATGACACTCTCTGCCTGCCATTCCCCACTCCCCCCCTTCCCCTTTCACGTTGGTTTACAGTGATGTCCAAAACAAACTTTGAGCTGGCTGCAAGTAAATGAAAATGAAAATGAAACTGACGCCTTTCAATTACTGCTGCTAGAGTACTTATATACAGCAGTTGCTGTTGTTGTTTATTTAATTAAATTAATATCAGCTGCTGTTGCAGAAGACTACTTGCAACAAGAGCAGCAGCAGAAGCAGCAACATTGCATTGAAGCGCCTTAAAGGCAAACATTTCTGCTCAAAAATTACAAAATTGCTTGCGACACTGAAATGAATTTGTAGCAATTCATTAACATTCAAGCAGCCCGGCAGCATAAATTGCTCATATAAGCCAACAACAATAACAACAACAATATGCACAAGAATCACAGCAATAGCAACAACAATAGCAACAATAACAAGGATATCAGGCGAGCATATATCTTTTCGCTTTATACCCTTTCAACCCAGCGTGCTGCTTGTGCTGCCTGAACTGGGGTTATAAATAACAACAGTAGCAACAACAACAACAGCAACAGCAACAAGATGCCATTTTCAAGGACATTTTGAACAAGAACATGGTCGAGCAGTCCTTTGCCCAGCTGCTGGCTGCTGCTTTTGGTATTTCTTATTTCTTATTTATTTATTTTTTTGTTTCTCCTATTTTTATTTTCATTTTTTGTTTGTTGTATTTTCATGCTCTTTATTTGTGTTCTTTTGTTTTTGTTATTTGTTATTGTTTTTGTGTGCCTTTTGCAGTTTTTTTTTTGGTTTTTTTGTTGTGCTCTCGCCCTGCGAAAATTTATACGACTTGCTAAAATTGCACATAAATTAAATTTATGTTTTATGAGCGTTGTCCTCAGTTGTTGTCTTCAGTTAGATTCCCTGTACTCTGTTTTCGTCCTGTTCTTGTCCATTTGGATTAGTTTCGTTTTTGGTCTGTTTCAGTTTGCTCCACTAAACAGTGCCTCTATCTGTTATACACTCCCCTTTCTATTCCATTCTCTGTCTCCTTCTGCAGTTCTCTCAGTTTGCTGTTTCTCTCAGTGTTGATCCGCATTCACGTGCCGGAAAACTCGCATTTATTTAATACGCACAGTAAATTTTTAACACTTGGAACTAAATAGACGCACATTTAGTGTCATTTCGATAGGCTGCAAGCACTTGGGGTCACAGGCGGGTCACAGGCGGGTCAGTGGGGGAACTCTCACATGACATTAATAATTCACTTTGCGCAGTCAATTTGGCCAAATCGCTTGGCTATTCAGTCTGCCTTTTTGTAATACATTTTATTTTATTTCATTATGGTTTTATGTTGTTGTTTTTGTTTTTTGGCATCGATGTTTTGTTGTTGGGCGTTTGCTGTTCATTATTTTTAAACGTCGCTGACAGTTGTAAATCTGTCAGGCTTATTAACCATTAAATGTCACTTGACTGTCAGCTGTTTGGTCAATACCAGTACCACTGTTATGGGGAGGCAAAGGACCTGGCTAAATGGCAGCGGTAAATGAAGTCCAAAATATGCGCATAATACAAAATAAAAAAAAAAAACAAATTTAATAAAATTCTCGCTGACGACAGCACAATGATAAAAATATAAATACAGACAAAAGAAAAAAAAAAATAATAATAATTCTTGTGCTGGAGTAATAAAGCATTCAGTTGAGAGTTGGGCAATTGTAATTATTTTTCATGTCTTTATTACATTTAAATGCCAATTTATTGCCTTCGATTAAATTACCAGCATGCATATTCATTATGAATCGCCAATTTTGGACTGCGCAGCTGCAAAACAATCGAGAAATGAGCTTTTTAAGCCATGTTCTGTGTATATATTTTATAATTTGATTTATGAATGTGATTTGCACAGTAGCCCAACTAACTACTCTACGGGAGTGTGAAGAGCGTAGGTCTACTTTTATGATATACTGTTAAGTCTAGTTATTATTTGGGGGCATTAAAGGATCTCCAACAAGTCTGATTCACGCTTCACAAATCCATCTTGGACTGCCACAAAAGTTTTCTTTATTAATAGGCCACATAAACAGACAAATCCAAAACAGATATCTCCTGGCACTCCGTATATACATACATATATATTCAGGTATTTGTTAAATGCACTTTCCAAACACAGACAGCAAAGAAATTGCTCTAAAGAGTTTTTTTTATAGATATAGAAAGGGGGGAAAGGAGGAGTGGGGGGATTGGAGATCATGTTGCTGAGCCAAGTACAAATACATTTTCATAAATCTGGTAGCACTTTAATAATTTCCGTTTATCTGTGCTACTTGCAACGGCTGTGGCACAATGCCTGCCACTCCGTACGCTTTGTTGTTTTTATGGTTGCTTACTTCCATGGCGTCCTTCTCTCCACAGTAGCTGCCACTGCTCCGGCTTCCCTCTTGCCACTTTTTCATGGCATTTTATAAATCGCTTGACATGGCAACAGCAGCAACAATGCCAAGTGAAAGTACAAAACTAAACAATGCAGGCAGAGGATGAAAACGGAGAAGGAGACAGCTACGAAGAGAGATGGAAGTTGAGAGTTCAGCAGGAGCTACAGATTCAGAGTCAGAGTCAGAGTCTGAGAGGACTAAGGCTACTTTGTAGCAATGGCAAAAAAGTATCTACGAATATGAAACATGGCAATAAATATTGTGCAGGCATTAAACGTTTGCCTTATTTTACTTGCAACTGTTATGGATGGGGCAGGTAGGTGGCAAGGGAAGGGACGGTCTGTGGCAAGTGTGAAGTGGGCTATAGGTGGGCGTGGCCGGCATTGAGCAGCTTCTAACTGCCTTAGTTAGCACTCGGCTTAGCTCTGTGTTTGCTTTGTTTATGCGTATCTCTCTATCTCTATCTCTCTGTATCTTTCTCTATCTCTGCATATCTCTCTTTCTCACAGACTGTATCTCTGATTGGCTGAGCTTAGGGATAGGAGGACTCACTAGCGAGAGATTTTCTCGACCTGCCTTCAGTTTTGTTTGAGTGTAGTGGGTTCAGTAAAGCATTTCCACACCATTAAATTGACACTGCAATAAAATGCCAAGACCGAGTCCAACTCCAAGTCATTGCGGGCAGCTGCTCCTGCGACTATAGACGCCTTATGTGCTGCATATTTGCGAATGGCAGGCGGCATTAATAAACGACTCCATGATTCCATCGGCTGCCCACATGCCCCAACAACATAAGAGAAATCGCATTTGCAAAACAGCGAATAGTTTGTTGATTTCTCAGTGCGTTCCACACGTCGTATGCGCAATATTTCAAAAGTGGGTGAAACCAGCGAGATCTCTTCATTTTAAAGCATGCACATATTGTAAGCGGTCAATTGGCATTTGCCTTAAATATTTCTGCACACGAAACAAGCAAATCGTTTAGTGCACTTGGCTTCCGTTTTTTTTTTTTTTTTTTTTTTTGGAAAGGCAACGGAAATGTTGCCAGACTGACTATGTGTGTGTGTGAGTATGAGGAGATAATCGCTGCAGTCAGCTGCCTATTCAGGCAAACGTAGGCAGACCAAAGATACCAAATGCTCATGGATCACCACGGCGGCCAACAAACACTTTCGAGGCTCTGCTCTCAGTGTTGCCAGTGTCGGAGGTGTTGAAAGCAATTGCCGTTACAAAAACATAGACTTACCAAAACACACACACATACACACACACATAGACTGCAGTCATGTGGCATGAGTGTAGACGCCAGACAAAACGCATCGAGACGAGACGTGGCAAACGTGCCTAAAAATGAGAACGTTTTCTCGACTGCAAAGCGTGAAAAGGCAGAAGCAGCAGCGGGAGCGGGAGCAGTGAAGGAGCCACAGAGTGGTGGCAGCAGGACTTTAAATGCCTTTTGCCAAGGTGTGGGCGTGGCCGACTTAAAAGGGTTGCGGCCGGGCCGTAAGCTGCTGAAAAGGTAATTTCTCTCTCCCCTTTGAGCATAGGCCGCCTTTTTGCAAGCCCGAAATGAATTGCCAGCTGCATGAACTTCTATTCAGGCAATGCATGTGTCTCTGCAACTACACATACATTCATACACAGACATATATGTGTGTGTGTGTGTGTGTGTGTTTGACAGTGAGTGGCATAATAACCTTACATATGCAATTTGTGCGCTCGATAAGCAAAATATGCAAAGCAGCAGCAGCAGCTGTTATCAAATGACTTTGCAGCTATAGGCCAAAAGGACTCTGGCCGCTATATAACATATATGTTAGTTGTAGGCAATTTAAAGCGGCCACAAAACCACAAAAAACCACAAAATGAAATGAACGACGCTCATAATCGAAATGCGTGGCGGGAGTTACATATATTCGCCAAAAGAGAACTCAGCTTCCACATTCTATTTTTTGTAGCATACCCTGAGGCGTCGTTGTCAAAAATGGCGAACGCAAGTCAACTGCCAACAAATGGGAGAGAGTGAGACAGAATGAGAAAAGAAAACAAGTTCAAGTTGACGAAGTAGAAGCAGATGGAATAACAATAACAAGTCTGTAACAAGAGATTGAGAGAAGGCAAAAGAGAAGAGAGCGGGAGAAACACTACGAGTAAATTACAAATTAAATCATAAAACGCAAGTGACAGCGCACAGGGCACAGATTTAGATTTATTACGTGACTGGAAACATTAAACGCTGGCGCCATTAACACACGCGCCCAGGACAACATGGATTGTGGCAGCGAAGTGTGGCAGTGGCATGTGGCATGTGGCAAGTACTAAATATAGTACATAGAGAGCAGACTTTGTCTATCTTTTGAACTGTTTATTGCTATTAAATTATTAAACATTTAATTGTCGCATAATAATACAGTCTATGACAACAACTATATACACATATGGATATATATAATCATATATATATGATTTTGTGTGTGTGTGTTTTGGTCAATTGTGTGTTTGCATTTTTCGCACGAGTGCACATTGACGAAGGCTCGTTTATGGATCAATTGATGTTTGTTTGAAGTTCAGTTTCGTGAAATTAATTGGCAATTTGCCAGCTAATTGTGATTATGTGACGAAATGATGAATTACTTAAATATAATTGGCCAACACACACACACACGCACACACACTACATTCATGTGGTTTTTCTTGTGGCATTCAATAAGGCCAATTAGTCTGTCCAGTGACAATTACACATTCCCTTTATAACTGACTGTTTTCTTCAAGTCACAATATTTCAAGGTGTGACATGCACTTAAATATCTATCAAATATCTCGCCATCTCTTTCTATTCGTCATTGTCTCTCCTTCTCTCTCTCTTTCTCTCTCTGTCACTGTCAATGGTTGTGCAGTGCTTAAGAGCAACGTTTGGCAAAGTACTCGAATAAAGTAATTTTCATTTAATTGACATAATTGCACACACTGTGCATATGTAATCAATTGTCGCAGCGGCTCTCCTTCTCTCTCTCTCTGTCTCTGACTGCAAACAGCCCAAGTGACAAACGGCATTCCATTACAAACACACACACACACACACATACATTCATACATACATATAGACATACACTTACAGAGTGTTGTAGACACTATCATTTGTTGTTCATTTTGCCGTTAAGCTGACAATGACAGCACTGGCAATTTTATTGGCAGGCACTGGCAAAATGGCCAATGGCATAGATAAATATTTGTTGGCTTGCCACTGCATGCCCTAAACTCACACACACGCACACACACACACACATCTACATAGATGGCAACTGCCACGCCTCAATATTCAAAGCCGAGGCCAAAACCAAAGCCAAAGCTTTCACTCAACTGTCACTTATCTGCTCAGCGTAGTTATTGCTGCCAAACAGCGTCACACACACACACACACACCCACACACTCACACACACACATACCCACACACACTCACACACAGCCACCCACATATAGCTCAATGTCTGGCAGTTGAACATCTGTTTGCCATAATATTTGTATGTATTCCAGTTTTGTTTGTTTGTTTAGCAACATTTTGAAGTTCGTTTTAGTTGTTAATGATATACAATCGAAAAGTTTCGTTGCTCGCTGCCAACTTCAGTTCAATGAATTTCCCAAATTAACATAAATAAAAGAAACTTTCTTTTTAAACTGAAAGCAGCACCAGATCAAATGAATTTTGAAACCCCACACCCCCACCAAAAAAAAAAAAAATAAAATAATTTGCAATGAAAAAGTGAATCTGTGCTATGGCCGCTGATAATGTATTATAAAAAAGTAGCATAATTTAAAGAAAGCCGAAATTGCCATTCACTTGACATAATTATGCATTAATGTTAATTATCAGCGGCATTGTTCGAGGCGAACGCCTCCACATTCAAGGGACTTACTATAAGAACAAAGGCGATGAGGCAATTTAAGATGCAATCACAGAGCGGACATGCGATGCGTGTCTGTTCGGCTCAAAGGATGCGCTGCAAGGATGCATCGTTGGCCACAATACAGAAAATCATTTTAATTACAATTAATTAATGGCTGCTTAAATGCGGACTCTTCGAATGTGGCATTAACTGTTGCCAAATGCCAAGCCAATGGACTTACATGTCTGCCTCAGAGTGTTGCCAACAACAGGCTTACCTGCTGACGTAATTAATGTTGCCCATATTCACACACATACACACTAGACTAGTTGTATGTGTGTGTGTGTATGTGTGAGGGCAGATATGGCACATTAAGTCGTTCAGGTTTGGCAGGCGCGACGACAAAGTCTTGAAAAATGATCAAAAACGCTGTCAAAGGCATATGAAAAGTTTACTTCAAACTGGCAGACAGTTAGTGTGGCTGGGCGAACCCTTGAAGGATCTAAAGGACCTAAAACTAACCGAAAACTAAATTTCAAGGCTCATTGCGTGCGAATAATGTGGCCAATGTTTGAAGAGGGACACAGCCACACAAAGACTACATTCAGTCGGCTAGTCAGGCATTCCCCCTCTGCCACCTCTTATGGGGTTGGGGGCGGGTCTGCCTCCATGTGCACTCAACCTCACTAATGCTGCGGTCACACGCACACATCCACACAGCCGTACATCTACACACATCTGAATACATATGCAGACATTGGCAAAAGTTTGACTTCTCCTTGGACGGATGTCTGCGGCTCTGGGCCGCCAATTTGCATATGAAACACAAAAACGTTAATGATGCATAAAATGATTTTGTTAGCTTGTAAAATTCTTTCGATATACGTACGAGATACGAGAAAGCCAAAAGTCAAGTTATAAATGAATGAGCATCAAAATGTGGGCGTGTGCCAGCCCACTCGTTAGCAGACCGACAGCTGTTAAGCTCCTTGTTAACCTGTTGATAAATATTTTTGTCTCAGCTTATCGCCCAACAAGATTTCGTTATCGATTTCTCTGTTTTCCTTTTTACTTTTTATTTTTCATGATTTTTTTTTTTTTGGGTTGCGAAATAAAACTCAAATCATATGAAAAATTATGAGAAATGTGAAATAAACGAGAGGTCCCCGCGGTGTTTTTTCTCGGCGCTCGCTCACAAACAGCTAACAAGCAGGTAGCATACTGAACTGATGCCGAAGCTGAAGCACAAAGTGAATGAGTCAGAGGGGAAACATAAATCATTTGAATGCGAAAATCAGTTAAAGCATAAAAAGAAAATGTGTTTTATGCAAAGCAAGCATTTTTACCCGATTCGCCATTTTAAAGCATCAGCGAAAGGCCAATAAAAAACGTAAATCAAATACTTTGAGTTTTTGGGGTTTTGCGCAGGAATGTATGCTACACTTTTGCTTTAAATTTAGAGGATAGCGAAAAATCTATAAACTAATTAAAGCCAATGCCAAATTTGTATGTTAAGCTGCTGTCAGATTAACCATAGTGCATTATGCACACTTCAGTCCCCTAACCCTCTTCTGCCGCTGGGTTGGTAATAAAAATCACGCAAGGCACAAAGCAAGTGCGGGAAAGGAAAAATGCAGTTGGGCGATTAAATTAATAACTGCTAAGGATTAAAAAACTAACTAGCAAGACAAGGACACGCACGGAACCATCTGCTCCTGCTGCTGCTACTGATGCTGTTGGCCCTAAAAACTTTCGCTGCATTCCAGCAACCAAGAGGACTAAGCTGAGCAGCTGGTTTACCCGCTTGCCGGCTGCTCAATCCTTTCACTGCGAGGACTCAGTATTTTTAAGACTTTTTTGGAGCATAGCCCCAGGCACTCATTTGCATAATATTTACTTGTGAGCCGACGCTGCTCCTCCGTCCGTGTGGAAGAAAATAATTTGCTAAATTATGTCTTAAATAGTTAACAAAGTTTGCACGAAATTTTGCGGACCTTTTGTTTGGTCAGGCAGCAGATTTTCTGCTTAGATTACGCAAAAGAGGGAGCAGAACAAGGACAAGCACAAGGACTTCAGAGGAGACACGCAATTCTACATAGATATATATTGTGTAGGAACTGTTGCATGTTTGTCGTTGTTGCTGCTAAGTTGCTTGTTAATTTAGTTGGACAATGGGGTGTTATGCTGTGCTGTCATCATAGCACTCCCTGCTTCTACTTCGGAGTGGGATCAAAAACGGTGTGACAAACAGTTGAGGGCGAAGGATCCCCTCTCATGAAATGCAACAAAAAAAAAACCCATGCTGTTAAAGCGAAAACCCAATCAGACTGAGTTCCACCTCCGCCACTTCTGCCACCTTGGCAGTTGCTTATCTTCACATGACGCCGGTTGGTGTCCGACACAAACCACCGCGAATCGTAAATTTGTGCCCAAAAACTTTCCATTAAGAAGCTCAAAAACAGATACGCCAAAAACTTGCAAGTGCTCATCCGTTGCTCATCCGCATGGCTTGCTTGGCCTCTGCTCCCTCACTGGGCAGGGTCAATAGAGGATTCATGCCTCTGCTCGGCTGGGGCAACAAATCACGCGTCGCAGCCGTCGACCAAGCTAAATGGAAATACCGACTCTCCACGGCGGGAAAACCAAATAAAAAAATTACAAAAAAAAACAAAAAGCGAAAATAATGCAGGAAGTGCACGCAGTCTGTTAGTCGGGAAACGAATATCATAATTTACTTTGTCACCCGCTGCGAATTAGCATTGTGTAACTATGAGTGTGTGTATGTGTGGGTGTGTGAGTGTAGACTGGCACGCCCACATTTGACTGCTCAGCGGGCAGAACATTTTAAACAAAGCGACGCCACTTGAGCGGAGAGTGTGAAAACTTTTCACAAAGCACTTAAAAATTTTGCATGAGTGCTGACTTTAACATACGATAACGAGGCAAAATATACTCACAGATAGAGAATATATATGTGAGTAAGATAAGCACAGTGCCACATAGAGAGAGAGAGAGAGAGATAGAGATAGAGAGAGACAGAGTCAGTTGGGGACAGACAAATAAGTAAAGTTCCAGGCTTCACTTTGCAGATTGCAGCCAACGAATAAGAGCTGATTGTCGTGGTGGTTTGCCGACTATGTGTGTGTGAGTGTGTGTATGTGTTTGCGAATTGGCCACAAGACAAATTAATAAAAAAGCATTTGAGGCTGAACATATTCAAGTGCAGCTCTAATAAATAACGCGACGCCGACGACGACAGCTTCATTTGTTTAAGTGCCAGACAACGTGGAGGAGGAGCATGGAGGGATCCTTTTTTATATTGGCCCTGAAGAAGTGAAACTTAATATGAGTTTTATTAGTGAAGAACCAACTGAAAGCAATCCTTTAAGTAAATTCACCAAACACTTTCACCGAAAGTCACTCTATTCAATTATGAGAAGAAAATCATATCCGGCTGAGCATTAGCAGGAAACAAATTACCGAAATTACATTTGTGTTATCAGAGTTCGGTGCGTGGCTGTATTCCTTATGGTCATTCAATACAAATAACGCATATCAGCAGGACACACACACACACACACACACACACACAGACATACAGTTTTATGCGCTTAGCTTTCAATATGATTGCCCCCCAATGCTATTTGCAAAGTCATCACGTATACGCCATGGGAGCGGGTGCCGCAACGAGAGTTGCGATTGAGATGGAAGTCAGAGAATCCCTTAGATATGATATGATGCGAAGCGATACGATATTATGTGATGCGATGTGAACATCGGCGTCACTTAGTTGAGCTCAGATTGGTTCATTGCCTGATTTCATTTTGTGTTATGTCATTATTTCCGTTGTTATTTGCCATTATGACAATTTAGTTAGTAAAATTCGTTACCAGCTTAAAACTAATTTCAGATTAAGTTCTGAGACGGCAACTCTGCCCCTCTGTTCTATTGCAGTGTTTTCTCTTTATCTCAGAACGAGAGAATTGTGCGAGACAGAAAAGAATCGAATGTAATAAGTGATTTACATGACTCGCAGGAATTTCGCCACAAGGCACACAAGAACGGAAATCGAGAATTCGATAGAAATCGATACTTCATTAAGATACCAAACGTGGCTCGGCTATGTTAGAACAGTTCAATTGTCATACTGTCTCTCTCCCCCATAGTGTCTTCCCTTATCAATCTTTATGGTTGTGTTGGTGTGTGTGTGTGTCGTTTTCGGTGTCCTTGTAACAGCCTATCTAAATTGATAGATGAGTAAAATGACAGACGGAATCGCGTTCCTTCGTCGCTGACTTGACAGTTACGCCTACTTCTTCACACTTATCGTGGGCCACGCTGCGTATACGCAATACGCGCTATTTCACAATAAAATCATATTAAAGTCAAGCACTTCGAGGCCATTCATTGACCATCAAGTCTTTAGCTCGGCCATATTCTTATATGTCCGATATTAAGTCTGATTAAGTGCTAGCTGCCACGCCCATGTAATTTGACCAAAGGGAGTATCAGTTCGATTTATGATGGTAGTGGTATTATTGAATACGATAAATCTAGTAATTACCACATACATACGTGAGTAGCTGCGATATATCTGTATATATTCTATATCTATATATATATATATATTAAACGCTTCAATATTCCATGTGTGCGCGCTGTGTTTTTATGTGGAACGAGTTACGCGAAACATAAATTGAAATTGTGTCGGCCTCATAAATTATTAAAATATTTTCTAAGCGCCGCTATGAAGGGGTCAGACAGACAGACACGCAGGCAGGCAGGCGGGGAGGTGGTGAGGGGATGGCCAAAATTAATTCGCATACTGCGGCAGCAACTAAATTAAAATCTGACCAAAATAAGTGAGTTCGTCTGACAGCGATTGACATAATGACGACAGGTTGTCACTGCAGTTGCTGCCAGATATATATATATTTTTTTACATTTAATTTGAATTATTTAAGCTGACAATTACTAAATAGTTTGCCATGCAGAGAGGGGGCCGGGGAGGCATAACTAAATAGACTGGCCAACAACAAGTAATTGCAGCGGAAATTGAAATTATGTTTTGCTTGATCTCATTCTGAATCGGCTTTCCTGGTGTAAATTAAATGGCGAACGCTTTTAACTCATTTTTATATCAGTTTCTGGCTAAGCTCTCCTTCTGTTCAGTGTCAACATGAAATTTGCATTACGTTTCTATTCAAATTACATATAAATTATTCACCGAGCAGTCGACAATTTAAAATGATCAAATATATATCAAATATATGTTTAAATTGCTTTAGATATTGTCGCTATTTTATCTGAAATTATTCCTATAAATTAACTGGCTTGATTTTTGGCAAAATTATGGCAGTTTCAAGATTGAAAGCTATTCGTTTTCTAGGAGAATTCCCAATTCAAGGCAATTATTTTAATATTTTAGGCCATATTTTCTAAACTATTGCTCCAAATTCTGTTCGTTAAAAAAGTGTGGGAGGAGCACAATTTTGTTAGAAACAAAAAATTCGATTTGAAAACTGAAGTGTTTTATATATTTGAACAAAGTCGGGTTAAGCAAAAATTACCAAAAAAAATGTACGAAAATTTTAAAGTGGTCCCATGAACAAAAGCTTAGAAGAATTATGTATATCACAAATTTAAAATGTTGTCATAATTTCTTTGTTTATTTTGTAATTTAGGACCGTAGGCATTCTCCGAAAACTCAATTAGATATGACAATTTAGTAAAGCCGAGAGAAATCAAATTACTCAACTCCCACAGCGTTAATTGAAGAATTCTCAATCAAAAAGAATGCCAACTCGTTAGACCCATTACTTAAAATGATTTTTCTTCTTTTTTTTTTTTTTTGTGTACTGCTGTGGTGGCAACGTCTACGTTGACGGCAACAGAGGCAACCCTTCAATCATGACAGTCAAAGATTATCCCGAATATTTTGTTCAACGCACAAAAGGAAACTGAAAAGTGAGTGAAGAAAAAAATGCTGCATACTGCCAGGCGTAAGGCAGAGCAGCGTAAAGCGGAAATAGAATGGCAACATCAAAAGCAACGCTGCGTGTGCCGAAGACAGCAAAAGTGAAGAATAAGGCGCAAAGCACACGGAAAAAGGAAAGTAAAAGGAACCGAATACATGCACGTCCTGTTACCCCCAACGCCCAACCGCCCCGTTCACGCCTTCCTCTGCTCTGTTTTCTCTGCTTTGCTTTTTGGCAGCACAGCAAAGGGCTATTAAGACGTTAAACATTTTTAACACCTTCTATGAGATTCCAGCCACGCCCCCAACTTGAATTGGAATAGAAGTGTGTATGTGTGTGAGTGTGAAGAGGGCAAAAAATAGTTGTAAAAATGAAATGAAATGCTTCTAATTCAAGGCAGCGCATTTAAAAGTAATGAGAAAATGGCGAAATGGGGGCGGCAAACTTGCCCACTTTGACCCCAACCACCTTGTGCTGCTTCCCTGAATCTTATGCTGTGTGCTGTTGACACTTTCGCAGGACGAAGGACTGTCGGTGGAACTGTGTCTGTGTGATGCAGACGGCAGTCAGCATTCGGCAGGCAGGACATGCGTTTTGGGTGTGTCACATCCGTCATTGCCCTGCTCGTAGCATTTTCCGCTTTTATTTATAATATGAACAATTTCCTGCAACGCCCTTTAGCCAACCCCCCGCTGGCCATCATACATATTAAACTATACAATATAACGCACAATGAATGCTGCCACTTTCCACGAAAAATGCACTTCCCATAAACTTTTCAATTTCGGTAGCCAGAGAGATTCGTCCTCGTCGTTGTCGTCGTTGTCGTCGTTGCCATGTCTCGTCCTTGCTCTCGCTAATGACAATACACTTGTGTGTGCTACTGCTGCTGCTGGGAATGAGTGTCGTGTAGTGTAGTATACATACATACATATATGTATGTATGTGTGTGTGTGAGTTGCGCGCATTTACGCTTCTTACTTATTTGATTTACGTTTCATTTCCGGTTGCCATCTGCTGCCTCGCATGCGAATGCCGCCATCAGCGTCATTTTAGTTAGTTGCAACTGTTCGCACACATGTATATCTGAGTGAGTGTGAGTGTGCATATGCGTGTGTGTGTGTGTGTGTAAGAGTGGCACTTCACTCTCTGTCCCACCTAGAGAGCACGTTATGCAATTATAACTTTTGTCGTTAGCAACTTTAAGTAACTTTAAACGTAAATTGCAGCCATGAAGTAGCTTTTGGCGCACACTCTAAAACCAAGGCGCACAACCAACACACACACAAATACACACCGATACACACACACACAGATGCACAACTCTAACTGTTATAGTTTGTTGTCGGCTTTAGCGCCAAGTGTGTGAAAGGTGTTTTATTGAATTAAGTGGGTTTAACTGGATTTCTATAATGCCATGGAAGCTTTCACCACTGCATCTGTATTTATTGTCACTACAGTCAGACTACATACTATAATATGTCTATCTCTCTTTCTCTTCCTCTGTCTCTTTCTTTCTCTCTCACTCACGCTGACTGGGAGGCTGCTTGAATAGAAATGAGCTTGTCAGTATGAGACTGATAGTGCGAGAGAGAGTGGGAAGTGGCATGTGGCAAGTGGGCAGAGTGGTAATGTAACGTATGAGAGTGTCGCACTTTTAGTTAAACTTTTTGTACATAATGCATATTTTATTTAATTTTTATGATTTCGCTGGCAAAAGTGGCAACTATGAGAGTTGCAGAGTTACAGTCTCTTGCCACATGCGCGAAACTGTTCAGAATTTGTTGCCCAACATTTAAGTGGCGTTGAGTTATAATGTAAAAATGGAAATTGCGTAATTGCAAAGAGAAAATGAGAGACAGACAGAGAGAAAGAGAGAGAGAGAGAGAGAGAGAAAGGGAGAGGGATAGATAAAAAGGTATAGAGCGGAAATAACAATTGTCAAACATTAACAAACTCCAGCGAGTTTCATATAGAATTTCCCTTACTCCTAGAATTTGCCTTGTCACTTCTGATTTTCTGTCCTTTTTTTATAGCTCTTAATTATATATTTCTTGCCACAAATAACGAGCACTTGCCACATTTTATGACAGCAACGAAATTCCAGGAATATTTAGCTGCCTCTCAACTGCATTCTGATTTTTTTTTTTTGATACCACTCCGCGTATGGACATAAATATTTCGACAGCGAAATAAAAACGCTGTCGTGTGGCATGCAAAAGTGAAACTCATTTCCCCTGACGAGCACTTAAAAGCCCGCACAACTGCAGTTATTTGCCATGTTTTGCTCATTGGGAGCAGAAAGTGAAACTGGACATGCAACACCGCAACTTGCAACGCGACTCATAGAGAGAGAGAGAGAACTGGGGCTACGTAAAATTGACTTCCCTTTGAAATTAGCCAAATGGGCTGCAATTAAACAAGCTCATGTTCATATGATTCTGACTTGTTTTTTTTTTTCTTTTTTCTTGGCCAACAACTTGTCAGAGTTGTCCCAGACGGCATGTTGCGTTTGTGTTTAATTTATTTGAGGTGTTTTTTTTGTATATGGTCGTTAAATATTAATAAGCCATTTAACTGCCACAGCACGTTGATGCATGGGCCTCAATTAGGCTGCAAATAGCTCGAATTGTTTACTTAATAAACGCCATTCATCAAATCGACACGTTTTTTCAATGACCCCCTCCCCTTTAGGAGCTGGTGGCTCCTCCACTCATCAGCCATCAGTCCCATCCCTAGACTCGGAGAGCGACACGCAAGCTGCCTGCCAGTTTAACCCCATTTGCTATTTGAGTCTTATCGGAATTGGAATACAGGTCAAATGGTAGGCGTGACAGGGCCAAGACTCGATGTAAACCACTTGACGGGATGAGAATTTGAGGCTAGAACTGAAGAAAATGAAAATGGAAATTGAAAACGAAAACGAAACTGTAATTGGATTGAACTCTGACTTGTGCCTCCCCTATACATATATCATATATATATACAGAGATGGATTTGAAATATTTCGAGTATGCCGCTTGCATGATCTTGCAACGATAACAGCCTAATTTGCCACATGCGGCGACTGAGTAAACGGCGTCTCTATTTGCATTCGAGTTGAATCCCTTGACGTGATGCGACACATAAGACCGCAATTGACGTTGCCAGGGATGGATGAATGGCCCTTGGCTGAAAACAATATAAATATTAATGCTATTTGATTAACGTTTCAATTGAATAAGGGTTCCAAGGCGACAACACTCGGTTCTTTCACACGCCACGGACAGGCACAGCGGCTCAGGTTCATGTTCAGATTGAGGTTCAGAATCAGGCAGAGGCAACGACGGGACGCATCCACGGGGCGTCGCATATTAATCAGAGTAGGTAAAGGTACGAGTCGCGTATCTCCCTCTCTGCATTTGTGTAACAAAAAATACAAGTGGCAAAAGGGGCAAATAATGGAAAGTGCGTACTCCATGAATGTTTCAGCTCCAGCCGGAGTCAATAGATCCCTCTCTCTTTCACTCTCCTCGCTTTCTGGATGGGGCAACACGCTGCGAACCCAGGGTTGCACTCGTGTTAGGGTGTAAGTCGACGCAAATACTTTAATCCACTTCAGAGTGACAGTGAAATTAACACACACACACACACACACACACATGTATACACACAGATGCGTATATTGAATGAGGTAACGATGCAACAGTGGCACTGACAACCCCCAAATACGCAGCATAGGTAGCAGGAGGAGGGTGAGTGGCAAGGGGCTGGAGGTATGGCAACGGCATTCAAATTGGCTGATGTAGCAATTATTCATATGGCGGCGACACTCATAAAATGTCGCGCAAGTGGCGTCCAGACAGCCGGCGAGACAGTCAGACTATCAGACTACCAAAAACTGGCTCTCTTTCATTTCCACACACGCACACACACATACGTATACGTATACGGACACAGGGAAATGGACACACATACAGATACACAGAGGCAGGCAGAAACTGAGCTGACGTTCTTTTGACAGATGAAACACAAATGCAATTATCACTCTATTTTAAACGATTTATGTGTCCTGGCAAACAGGACAACGCCAGAGCACCAAACAGTCCAAAAGAAACAGTACAGCAGATACACAGAGAGAGAGAGAGAGAGAGAGAGAGAGAGAGAGAGAGAGAGAGAGAGAGAGAAACGGAGAACGGAACATGTAGACATGAAGCCGACAGTGGCGAACGGAAGCGGAAATGGCAACAAGCGCTGCCACCGCAGCCGCCATTCGATGCTATCAATGTGTGTGCGTAGGTGAAATGCGAACACACACACTCACACACACACTCGCACACTCATATACTCATACATTAACCATAAAAGGTAACCACATAAAACCGTCAATGCGCTTACATTCCCAACATGACAACGTATTAAAAACAAAAGACTTCCAACCACTTGCGAATTTTAATAAAATGTTCAATAAATTTTCTAAAAATATGTATATGTATATTGGCAACTTTTGTTATGGCAACGGGAATGGGATTGGAAATGGCTCATCTTTCAAAGTGACGTCAGATGCTTGGGGAATTGATGTACTTAATGCTTATATATGACATCTAATAAATAAATATACTCTATGGAGATTTGGCAAATATTGCATGACTTATGAACAGAGGGCGGGTCACTCTCAATGCAATATGTGGACCTTTATCGGCGAACATCTTGACAATGTGCCGTCAGCATGCCTAATGCAGTTCTCGTGCCTCAGTTGCAACAGATTTATGCCACATTTAGTTTTTTGTTAGTCTAACTTGCTCTTATTGAAATTGACAGAAGGTTAATGGCGTTGAATGAGTTTTTGGCTGCGACTGTCGCGGTCCCTGGCAATTTAACACCCCGCTGGGCAGGGCAAAAAGGGGCGACCGCACCACATGACTACGCTTCGTAACAGCCGTTTAGAACTTAGGGCGGGGCCAGAGATTTGGGCGGTGGATTTGCGATAAAAAATGATTGCACATGTGAGCGGCTCGGCTCAAAATTGCAACATTTGCGGCATGAAAATACTTGACTATCGAAACGAGAGCCCAACACACAATTCGTAACAATGGCCAAGGCAAGGCAAGGCAGGGAAGGGCAAGGATTTCAGTGAGGGGGTGAGCGAATCGGAGCATTGCTTAGCCGCCTTGGATACGAAGCATCTCGACAACGACCCAGATTTGCACTTGCCGCTCACTTTATTCGGGTTATCAGTGACCTCGGCCATAAATCACTGTCAAGTGTCATTCGCCCTAGTCGACGGCAACAGCAACAGCAGAAGAAGAAGAAGCAGCAGCAGCATCCTTTATCCTTGCTCGTTCGACAGTGCAGCAGTATTGTAAGTTTTTTAACACAATCACACACATGCCGCACAGGAGTAACGAGTAGAAGCTATCGGTTTACTACGTCCCAGATAACATCCATGTGCATTTGCCCGGGAGCCAAAAGGTGCATCACCGGAAACTGCATCAGCAGCAGTGGCAGTGGCAGATGTAGCGGCAGCGGCAGCAGCAACAGCCACTCAACGAGAGCAACAAACAAAAAAGTTGCTAATTAAACTTTGCGCTTGGCGTCAGCCATGAACTTTGGCCCGCGGGGCACCACCGACATTTCCCAATGCAGCGAAAGTGTTGCCCGCCCCCAAATGCTGTCGCAGTCAGAGCAGCAGTAGCTGCAGTCAACGTCTGGCAGTTGCCAATCTCTGCTGCACTGCATCCACATTCGCCCATCGTCTCCATCTCCATCTCCATTTGCTTCTCTTGCACGCGCACATTCGTTACGCTTTGGTTAACATTTCGTTACGCTGTCAATGCTGTGGCAGAACCGCAAGTGAGTCTTGCCACCAGTGACTTGTAGTTGCCAACACC
The DNA here is from genome assembly GCA_018150725.1 of Drosophila quadrilineata. Lineage (NCBI taxonomy): Eukaryota > Metazoa > Arthropoda > Insecta > Diptera > Drosophilidae > Drosophila > Drosophila quadrilineata. The sequence continues at coordinate 957,251 of JAECWN010000356.1, forward strand.
CCACCACTCCTCTCCTCTCTCCTTCAGCGACACATTCATCCAGCTAGCTAGCTATCTATATCTATCTATCGGTATCCTTATGGCAGGACTCCGGCCTTTGGCATGCCTAATTTCCGCTATTGTTCATAATTTTTATTGCGCTTGTTGCGAATTAGTTTCGGTTACGGCTGATGAAACCCTCCTCCATTTGCCTTCCTGTTCTATCTCTAACTCTCTTTCTCCATCTATCTCTCTTTGTCTATCTTTCATCCGCAATGAACCATCCCTTGTTATTTGCGCCTTGCATTGTTGCAATTTTTTGCAATTTAAAATTTTGCTCTAATTGACGTTGTCTCTATTTAGGGGTTGACTCGCTTGATGACTCTCACCCCTCCAACCCCTCACTCTGCCATACTCTGCCAACAGTGGCGTTGACAGCGGTTACAACTACAACAACAACAACATCAATTATAACTACAACAACAACAGCTGAGCATGTAGAGCCTTTGATTAACATGACTGCAAACATGTCCAAGGAACTGCAACAGGGGTGATTACAGAGAAGGGAGGGTCACAGGAAAGGGAAGTGATAGAAATGAGGATAGTTTGCATTTATTGGTGGGTGTAAACGCATTTTGTATTTATATTACAGCACATTGCAATTAATTTGTCGGAGGTTGGCCTAGAGGCGTCCTAACGTTTATGTGTGCCTTGAGCTTGGCCAAGCACCTGCTGCTGTTACTGATGTTAAGAGTAACAGCTCTGCTAAACTGAACAGCCAATTGATAGAATGTTACAGTAATAACATAACATTAACATTTAGAAGGTTGTGCTGCTCTTTTTACAACATTACATGAAGGGGAGAACTAGTTGGCAGCTATTTTGATGACACCAAAGGCAATGTAAAAGTAAAGTATGTTACTTCTTACATAGGCCTGTATTGGGATAACAGTCTAGTTTCATTCATTAACGAACTGCAGTTTAATGCAGAGTTTAAGAATGTAGTTCTATCATAATAAAATGAGATTTAAGAAATATTTATTTCTTAGTTGCTCTAATAATTTTTCTAATTATTGAAAACGCAACATATTTTACATTTTTATCGCGGTGTATATACTAATATATATTCTTTAAAATTATTCTATTAATTAATTCTACAAAAACATTATTCCATTAACTAATAAAAATTATAAACAGACATACTGTAAGCACGGATGTAATGAAATACTTCCCTTTTAAAATGTTTGCTTGCTGCTTTAGCATTTCGAAACGCACGTAGGAGTTAAGCAGTCTCAAATTTCGATTAAAGTTATGTTAAAGAGCATAACAGAAAATTTTAACAAGTTTCGCAATAAATTTTTAGGGCAATTCGAACTGCTAAGTAGAAATACTGCAAAAACCTAACATATCAGTAAATTTGGCTTGATTTTCAGCTGACATAGTTATGTTGCTTAAACATACGAAGGCAACAGTCATTTTGGGGTGTTTCGAAAGTCTGTTCGAATGTTAGCTATATATATAACATAGCCTTGGGGTAGTTCGCAACAGAATGTAATGTCAGAATAATAACAGGGGTAGTGCAGGCAATGCTAAGCATTGTTACAGCAAATGTTACTGACATCAGCTATTACGTCGACTGTTGAATCGTGTCATAAACTGTTAGCGAATGTCGAAGTCAAGTCAACAGACTGCTAAATGGTTCACACCCCTCATTGGAAACAGACATGTTAATTTTAACGCAAAGCTACTTCGAATCGAATTTCTCAACATACTTTTTAACTTACTTTGTCATATAGAAATGTTAAATATTAACCCTATTTAAAAATCTGTTAGAATTCCTCAGTTTCTGTTAAGCTACTTAAAATGTTAAAGTATCTCAGCCTAGCCGAGGCTCTGTTGAGCTTAACTGTTGGAAACCCACACAGAAATTCAGGCCAACAGGTGTTAAGATGCTGATGTCTAGAGTTATAAATAATTTTAAACTATTAAAATATTTTATCAAAATTCATAACGAAAATTCTAGTATTGTACTAATAAAAGTTGTTGAAATTTTATTCAATTTAAGAAACCAAGATATTTTATAAAATAAATATTATTTTATATATATGGAAAATAATTCATTGATTATTTCTTTGAGGGATACCAATTTCATTTCATAATATACACACAATAAATATAAACAATTTCAATTTACTCGTGCCATTCCCATTTGTAGCAACCGAGAGAGTTTCACTACCCACAAAATGTTTGTGTAGGTCGCGAGCAAAGAGAACTCTTATCAGTTGAGAGCTTATCACAAGTGAATTTCCGAAATTGTGGTGAGTTTCGGAGAGACTTAACTAACTCTCTTTATCTCTTCATTTCGTAAACGGAGTTGCGGCTCTCTATCAGGTTGCGGGCCAGGACCGAACAGGAAGCGAAACAGCCGCGCAGAAATCAAGGCAAACCGAACGAATGTTGCTCTTCGGCACTTCGGTTGTGGTGGAAACTCGGAGGTCGTGTGCACGAACCGAAGCTGTGGCTGAAGCTATGCGCTCGACTTTCGACGCTGATGAGCTGAGAATTTATTAGCGCAAAAAACGAATGGGCTTCAGTTTCGTGTTTGTCGTACGCTCGTAAGGATGTGTCCGCAACCGCTGACGGACATCGTGCGTTCGCGTCGCGTGTGTGCGCGTCCAGGACGTTGAACGCTACAGCAAGTGTAAACGCTTTCAGATAACAACGGTTACGGTATTTGCCACGCCAAAATAAAAAGCCGAAGCAAAAGGCGACCCATAGCCCCAAACAAAAATATATATGTTTCGAAGGCCTCGAGCCGAGTGTATCAAGTGATTAGTGAATGGAATGCGATTTTTTATTGTGGCTATATTTCCAAAAATTATATTAAGAAAAGGGAAATGAAGCAAAGTCTTAACAATTCAATTGTGTTAGCCTGGAACCGGCAATTCCGGCCGAGCACCACCACAACCACCACCAAGAAGACCTACTGCAAAAGGTGCCTATTGCAATTCCAACTGACCCACAAATCAGCACACAACTCATAAATCATCATCTCTGTCAGGGAAAGGGTATCCGGGCACAGTCAGAAACAGAAACAGACCGAAACCCAGACACAGCGTTACAGTTAGAGCAACATTTGCATCCATGTTCATAGCTGCTGCCAATGCCACACTGAGAGGCAGCGAGGCAAGCAGCATGTAGTATGTAAATCATGAGGCAGGCCACTTAAAGTATGCTACAGTTAAATGCGGCGCGGGTTGCATGCAAATGCGAGCTTGCCACACTGCAGCCTACGCTCTTGCCTTGGCCTTAAATGGCCAATAATTTTGCGCTTAGCGTTGGTAAATTCTGAAATTCAGATATTCAAAACTCGTAACCAGGCCAAACCGAGCGAGAAGCCAGCAATAAATGCGTTTTGGCCGCCTTGTCTCGCCTTGCCTCGCCTCGCCTTGTCTCCTCTCTTCTCTTCTGAGAACATATTTTGCATATTTTGCCGCTAAACTTTTGTCTATGATTCGGTCGAGTGACCCACTTTAGGGGGCGATTTTCATTATCAATTTGTGGAAATGGAAATGGAAATGGCGATGGCTTTTCGAATAGCTCCCACTCCCAATTAATTAGTTTAATTAGTGGCTGTTGGCGCTTTTACTTAACCAAAAAATTGTTTTGGCATTTCGTAAACGACTTTCAAAAGTTTCAAATTGCCGGACCCAAGCAAGATTCAATGTCTCGAACGCCCGCTACTAATAGCTACGCATTAACCAACACAAACAAACATGCACACACACACACACGGGGACACAATCAGAAGGACTCAAAATAAAAAGGACCTCGATCAACTGTGCATGTGCCATTTAACAAACACTAAGCGCGCCGAGCAGCGAACCCTTTGCGCCCATTTTTCTTAATTTCGCTCGCATTTTGCAAAGGAGTCGGAGTTGCTGAAGGAGCCAAAGGAGCCGATGGAGATGGAGGAGATGGTGGAGTCCGTTGCTCATTCAATTGCTGTACATATTTTGTGCTGGCATTTTTGGCCGAAGCAATAAAAGCAGCCAGCAGCACCGACTTAAGACATTTCGTGGCCCTAAATGGCAACAACAACAACAGCAACAACAACATCAGCAAGGACATCAAGTGAAAGCAAACTAAAAGAAATTTATTTACTTTGCCACTAAATTTGCGCTGATTTTTGTTGTTGCTGTTGTTGTTGTGCCAGACGACATTGGCCATTGGCCATCGGCAGCTGGCAGTTGCCCCATGCCCCACGTGCCCCATGGCCCGTTGCCCGATTGCCTCATTTGATGTTTGCCCTACTCAAAAACTGTTTGTCAACAAACGCAACGAAGCACAAAAATGGACAAAAAAAAAAGTCTCACTCGAGACGCCTCACATATCTTCTGCCGCTGCCTCTTCATCTTCTTCTTGCGCTTTGTGCATTTATGTGTGTGTGTGTGTGAGTGTGTGTGCGTGTGTGGCTGCCATATTTCTAGTCAAGTGTGCCACGTCCGGTGGCTGCTGCCTGATCCAACTATGAGTATTTTAAAATTTGTGGCACGTGCCCCAAATAGCAAACATCAGCAAATAATAAATTCATTGTAAGCCGTCGCACGACGCGTTTGCAACCGAGTAAGAGAGAGATGGTGAGAGATGGTGAGAGTGAGAGAGAGAGCTGAGCAGCTGTGCAACCAAATTAGCCGACAGCCTTTTGCTTGCCCCTTGGCTAAGCGCAGCTTACAGTCTGCTTAGTTAGCCATTAGAAGTATGTGAGTGGCATGCCACAAAAAAAAAAAAACAAAAACAGAAAACGCAAAAGTTAAAAATAATAAAAATCTGCTGCCCCACTTTCGGTTTATTTGGACGTGGCACTCAAAATCGCGTATGTGATGCTGACGCAACACTTGTGTGGCATTGTCTGACGTTACTCCGCTGCTTCTATGGTAGTTGCAGTTGCCACAAACACTTGCATTTATTTTGTTATTTTCATCTCGACTCTGCTAATGTTTAGAAAGCGACAACACTTGAGCAAAAGCCGCAGTTGCACTTGAGCGTTGCATGCCACTGTCATTGTGCATTGTGTGTGCAACATGCAGCGACTTTTGTTTGGCACTAAGTAGGACACACGTGTGGCACTAAAAGCCAAAGTCAGAGCTGAACTGCAATTTCAGCACTTTTGATATTCATTTTATTATTAGTTGTGTGAATTAGTTCAAGTATTTTAAATAATTAATGCATAATTTTATGGCATTTGATTATTTATAAACATTTAAAGTGAATTTGCAGCCACAATTGGGAATTCAACAGTCGAAAGAGTTTAGTTCGTAAATTCCATTTAATTAGTTGAAATCCCTTTGAGTTGCTTTCGCTTTATCCTAGTTTAATCAGCAACATATGCTGGCTGCCTGTGTCATTATCCTGCATTCGTTATCCTTGTGCCAATTAACGCAACTTGTGACATTGCAACGGTGTTTGTTCACTACTCGCAAGTTATCTCTATCTCTCCATCTCTTTCTCTGTCTCTCTATTTATCTCTCTCTCTCTCCCTCTATATAACTCTGTGTCCTTGTCGAGGCATTTCATTTTGATCTGCTGCTAATTCAACTCTATCTCTACAATTCTCTTTCTCTATTTGACTCTCTATCTCTCTTTATCACTTCTTTCTCTCTCTCTCACTATCTCTCTCTCTCTGTTAATTTTTTATTTATGACTTTTTTTTTTCTCTGCTTTGCGTTGACTTAATTCATTTTTTATGCCAACGTAAATAAGCAGCAAATTACAAAAGCAGCAACTGTTGCTGTTGCTGTTGCAGCTAGTTGTTGCAAGTTACTTGTGTATATCATCGCTGTCAGCTATCTCTTTCTTTGCTCTCTCTCTCCCTTTTTCTCTCTTTCTCTCTAAGCTTAGTCTGACTATTCATTAGCTGAGCATGGGTTGTTGTTGCTGCTGCCGCTGTTGCAATTTAAGTTTCATGTTTGCAACTAGGTGGCTGCCACCTGCGACTCGATTGGCTTTGTCATAACTCCGCATTGGCAGTGGACAAGAGGCAACTGTCAGCTGAACTGCTTGCCAATTACCCTCTGTTACTCCTACACAACTGACCACTCCTCCTCCACCATCTATCCCCGCTAGGAAATGACAAGGAATTATGTTTAGAAATTGTAAAAACTCGCTGAACTCAAGTCAACTCAGTCTGAGACTCAAACTCAAACTCGGACTCGACTTTTATTGCCCAACTACAACTACAAGTGGTCATTAGCCTGGCCAGGTGGGGCAGAGTGGTGCCACTGGGTGGTTGCAAACTTGTTGAGCTGTGGACAGTTGCCAACCAGTTGGACTTCGTCCAGTTCCCATTCCCATTCCCACTCTCCTTCTCACCCATTGAGTCGTTAAGGTGCTTAGCGAAAGACGTTTCCCTGGTTGTGACTGAGGCTCTCATAGTCTTTGTAAATGTTTCCGTCTCCTTAGCACCGGCTTCGTCTTTCTCCCCTCAATCTTTCTCTCTTCAGTTGTAACCGTAACTGTGTCTATTATTATGTGGCTTCTTTGGGGCAAATGTTTCTAAGTATTCGGCTTAGGCAAAGCAATATCATTCAGACTGTCGTCAAATGTCAGGTGTTTACGAGTCGCAATATTCCCAGTTGAGAGCTTAAAGTTATGCTGATTGAGATTTCCATTTCAATATTCTGGAAATCGTTTTGACTGAAATATTATGCGAAATATTCAACATAATCAAATAGTATTTTATGTGGCATTCTTAGCTCGTTTATGCGGCGTGAAAACTGTGTGAATTTCAATTTGAGTCACTTTATGGTATTTCAACAGAAAACATGTTGCAAAAACATGTTAATGAATATTACAGCAAAGTTGTAAATCGCAAAAAATATCATATATATACATATATAAAGAGTGCAAAATGTGGAAAAATCATGTTGATGTGCTTGATAACTTGTTGGCCAAGGGGTGTATTATGATTGTGGCAAGTGAAACTTTTTCGTCTAAAGTTTTTCCTTTTTTTTTAATGTTATGGGGAAAAAATTCGCCATTTACCTGGTTACAGTTACTGTGCATAAAACAGTTGAATTCCAATTCAGAGTTTTTACTATACACACACACACCCCGCCCCCCCCCCACACACACACTCTTCAGAGTAAAAAAAAGAAAACAAAAATAAAGTATGTATATTCTGTGAAAATTGTTTGTGTGCTGACAATATGGTCAGATATGTAAATATTTGTGAATCAAGGTGTATGTGTGTGTGTGTTTGTTGTTGTTGTCCTCCGTTCGTTTAAAAGTCAGAAAATTGCAATAAGCTTTTTTCAACACACATAAAACCAGAGGCGTGTAATATGTTAAAATAACTTTAATTACCAACTACGTGCTGAAAACACAGAAGCACAACAATTTGCAAAGACTTCAAAATGAAACCCCAAAATGCCAACAAAAATTTATTCAAAAACTTGTGCAAATTGAAGACCTGCCTGGCATATGAATTATTATTTCTCTCTGTAATTATACGTCTATTTTCCTAAAATTCTCATTCTCTGACAAATTGAAAACTAAATTGCAAGAATTCTGCACAAATTGAAGAGATCTCTAACCAGTATACTCAAGTTACACTTGTATAATTGATATATTGAAATAATTCTCAGCTCAGAGAACTGTTAGTGAAAACTATTTTCCAGACAGGCATTCTCACCTTTTCCAGGCTTTTCACTGCGTATTAAAATCAGGAGGAAAAACTTTAGCTTTTGCTTTGGCGTTGCCATTGGAGTTGGCTCGACATTAAAACAAAGTTTTTAAAAGCAACCGCAGCATTTGCGTCATGTGTGGCAGCTTGTGTTTGTCCGCAACGTTCATGCAACGTGTGGTGCCTCAAAGTGGCAGCTTTAAGTTGCTTACTACGCTGAGCAGAGCAAAGAGTGCTTGCTGCGAGTTTTTATAGTCAAAAGGCAACACGCCAAGTTGCAGCAGCAGCAGCAGCAGCACCAACAGCAAAAAAATAAAAATAAAAATTTATAAAAAAAAAGAGAGAAAACAACAACAATAGTAGGAGCAGCAGCAACCGCCATTTGTTGCCACATGTTGTAACTGTTGCCGCATTAAATGTGCACTCCCAGCTGTTGTTCATGTTGCAGCGCGTAGCTGTTGTTGTTGCAGTTGCGCGTTGCTCTGGCGAAATTTCACTTTTATGTTTGGCGGATCCACAGCACTTTTATACTATATATATATATATATGTGTTGTTGCCACACCGACAGACTGACAGACCGACAGACTGACAGACCGACAGACTGACAGACGGAGAGACGGACGTATCCCACTCTGGGAGCAGATCCAGTGGAGTAGACCCACAGCCAGACCATTAGTTCAGTGGGCACCACCAGCAGAGATTTCACTTCATTTTATGTTGTCAGACTTCCGAGTGCGCCGAGTTCTTGTTATAAAAAAGCCAAATTCATTTTCCACATATAACTTTTATGCTCCTCCGACACAAATGCATCGGACATACACATATGTGTGCGTATGTATGTGTGTGTGTGTGTGTGTTATGTTTATGCTCCCTGCTGCTCTTACTTGACATCTTTGGTTAATTTTGAAACCGCAAAACTCTAAAAACTGCATTCGAGCAACTTTAGCAAAAGTTATGTTTGCACTTTCTCTCTGACTTTCTCCCCCTCTCTTTTCCTCTTACTCCCTCTTTTATACAAGCACTTTCATTCAGAATTCAACAAACACTATTCAGAATATAATTTGGCATTTTGTAATTGTGTTTCAGTCTTCCATTTGCAGCTCCAACAAAATGATCACCTAAGGCAGAGTCTTAAACAAATGCATAAAACTATTAAACAAAACAACAACAACAACATCAATAACAATAACAACAAGTGAAAAGCCAAACAAAAGTATAGTTGAAATTGAAGGGAAATCAAAAGAAAAACGAGCATTAAATTAAATCTGTTACAAATTGGCTTGCAAAAGTAAACAAAAATATAATTCAATTTTATGGCCGTCAGGCGAAAATCAAAACCAAAAAATAACCAAAGTCAAGTCCAACTAAATTACAACTAAAACCAAATAACAAATACCAAAAACAAATAGTAACGTAAACCACCGCAAAACAATTGCTTTAAACAGAAATCTATAATAGAGAAATACTGAGAGAGAGAGAGAGAAAATATTCAAAAATAAAACAATACAAAATAAAGACAAAATTTACACAAAATGACGCTGCGCATATCGGCCAAATCGAGGAATCATCTTGGACTCATTATTTACGGCTTTCTGTTGCTGTTAACAACATCAATGCCAGCCATTGAAGCAGGCCGCATTTTTGGTAAGTTGCACCAACAAAATAAACAATTTAATTTTGGTTAAAACACAATAATGGAAACTGAAATTGAAAGAGAAACTGTAACTGAAAACAGCAACTGAATAATAACAATCGTTAAGTGAAAGTGAATTTTGTAGTGCGAAAAGTTGTAGCCGTTGCTGTAGCTGTAGTCGTGTCTGAAGAGGTCCTTTCTGGTCCAGCTGGATAATTTTCCATCAGTCGTCGAGGCTAATTAATGCGCACAGTTTGCAGCTAATGGAATTTTTGATGCAATGAAGACGCAATGTGGACACGTTTCACAAAATTGCAAAATAAGGCAAAAGCTTCAAAAGAGCTTCAGCAATATGTTTTCCTACATGCAGATACCCTGCATAGAACTTTTTTAAATGGGGTATGCTTAGTATATTATAAAGTCCGCAAAAAAAAAAATGAAAGAGAAGCGCATTTTAGTTTTTGAAAAAATATATTATTTAAATACTGATTAAATGAGAAAATCTAAATGTCTTTCAGTATTTAAAGGGTATCTCTTTGTCGATCATTTTGCAGTGAATATTTAGGTGGTTTTTTATCTTTTATTGGTTTTGCAGCGGGTTCACGTTATTTTCGTATTAATTAGAATTACAAAAGGCTGCTTTTACACGCTTCTTGACGTCATTTACGTTAATGAGGTCCCCTAATTCAAACCCATGCACGCTGACAAACACACACACACACACACCACAGACACACGCACACATGTACACACAGAAAATACATACCTATGTTTGTATGGGTGTTGTGTACTTAGCTGGGATGTTGTGGTTAAAGTCAATTGTTGTTTTGTGAGTTTTATAAAAATAATTAAAAATAATTACATTTCTTGGAAAAAGGTAACCAATTGAAAGGGACAGCGCTAGCAACTGCCGAGGAAAAACAGAGAGAGACAACATGTGTGTGTATTTGAGATAGAAAGTTGGGGAGGGCAGCAGCAACAGCAGCAGTGGCCTAATTATGCATAAAATAAATAAATGAACAAAACTGTTTGGGACATGTGCTTATAATTTACATGTAATTATGGTGGCACTTATATATACATATATATGATATATAATCATATGTATGTAAACTAGTTTTGACCCAATTTCAAGTCAAACGGGTTGTGTAAATGCCATTTATACAAAAAAAAGACCGTTCTAAATACAAAAGGCAGCCAAAGAGTTCTGAGAGCCGAAAGAACGACGGCTAATTGCAATTTTATCTGGCTGGTCGCACTTGAAAAACGTTGGCGTTGGACTTGGAATAGGCCATGGCAGCTCGCAGCATTTATGGCACTGACAATGACCATCATCAACAACAACAACAACAACAACATCAGCGACAGCAACAATAAAGGCTAAACTAAACACAACAACAATAACAACTATGTGAGAGCAGCAGTCTCATCTGAACCGCCGACATTTGTTGACACACATTTTGTTGCGGCTGGCCCCTAAAAAGTATGCTACGAAAACTGTTCACGCAAATGAGAGAATTTGAGCGCCATCAGCGACATACATATCTATGTATACGAGAGTGCGAGTGTGTTGAAATAAAAAAGGGGTACCCAAAAATAGTCACACAACTGCATACACACTTAATACCATGTCGAAATACTGTGTATGTGTGTGATTGTAGTGGTATTTGGCTGCTGCCAGACGGAGGCTCTTTTTGTCGAGCACAATTTAAATGATGCTGTGAAGGCAACCAGCAGGCAACCGCCATGGCCACAGCAGCCGCAACAACAATAGCAGCGCAATAAAACTGCAGCCAGCCGTATATACATACATATATATGTGTATATGTGTATATTCAAACACACACACACAGCTATCGCACACACATGCAATTGTTGAAGTAAAAGCGTAAAGTTTACGCGCTTGTTTGCTATAATTTCGATTGTTTTCACTGCAGTACGAGCAGCAGCAGCAGCAGCAGCAGCAGCAGCAGCAACCGTTGCTGGCACGCCTATTGTCAGCTGCCTCTTTTTCTCTGTCTCACTCTCTCTCAGTCTTCTGTATCTTTCTCTCTCTCTCCGTCATGCTGCCTCTGTATCTGACTGCCTCTTCGCTGTAGTGCAATTTTCCTTTTATTGATGGCAACACAGCTCAGCTGTTCAGTTTGTGTGCCACACACAACTTTCCCAGCACTTGCAGCAAAAACTACAAAACAACAGTTACATTAATATTCACAACAATAATAATAACAAAGTATGCTCCATAAGTAGCACCCTTTGCATTTTGAGACTTTGTCATGCTGCTCGTGTTTTTGGCGAGGCAAATTTATGAAAAACTTTTGCCAAATGTCCTTGCAATTAAAGCAAAGTACAGCAAATAAACAAATAAAGTATATGTCACGACAGAACAAAAAAAAAAGAAAAAACGAAAGTAAATATTGTATGAAAATTTATCTTTACCTTTTTTGAAGACATTGTTCAGCTATTCGATCTCAGTCAAGTCGTATTAAGTTGGCCAACATCGATGTGGGCCAATCATTGTTGAGTTCCAGAAACAAAAGTTTACTTTGCTATTTTAGCCATCAACTTGTATTTATATAGTGTCAACAAATGGCACGTGTGCTGTGCATGCCACATTCTATACTACTCCTTGCTCCTTGCGGCCATAGTCCTGTCAACATGGCAACATGGCAACGTTGGCAGCATTGTCTTTTGGGTCAACTATTGTGTGGAAATTAGTAAACCAAACCGATTAATGTGCTTCAGCTGTTAAGTATGCGTGGGCACGAGTTTGACTACAAAAAGGATATTTTGTGTGGCTTCCCTTTGTTCAAGCGAATCAACTGAAAGAGAGAGAGAAAGGGTTTACTTAGTTGAATATATAGAGAGTATCTGGTTGTTGAGCACACAATAAACTAAATTTTGAGCTGTAGAAGACGCAGTTTATATTCAGCTCATTACATTAAAGCCAAACAATTGGCGACATGAAAACGGCAACAACAATAACAGCGAGTCCTGCGATACATGTTGCCATGTCCTTGGCAGCAAGTTCGCTGTCTGGCGTAATTTCTTTATTAGATTCATTGCGCCCTTAGGCCAATTTTCACTTGTTATTGCCAGAGAAACAGAGATAGATACACAGAGATAGAGATGGAGATGGAGAGACAGTATCATAGTCCATGGGCTGCTGCCAAAGCAGCTAAAAACAATTTCATAAATTTGCTTTGACTTTGACTCTTGTTAGGGGGCATTTCAGCTGTCGATGTTTATTTATATCAGAAACAGCATCTAAGCTAAGCTATATAATATTGTAATTTCGCATTGTTTGCAACTAAAACTATCATATAATCGTTTTTCAGATGTAAGCCGCCCTGACATCAAATAAATAATCGCGTTGAAATATCAAAAATCCAAAATGTAACAAACACAATACACAAAATCTCTACAGAATTTATTTATTAAATTATTCAGCGATTGACTTCGATTTAAACCTGCATTCTGTTTTGAATTTGCATTTATTATTCCTCACTATAATATATATATATATATATATATATATATTTGCAAAAATATTACACAAATTGCTAAACAATTTTAAAGCATGAATGTGCATCGATATGTTGAGATTTCCATGCCAAGATGTCCTTTGACTTGTCGAATGAATGCAATTTTAAGTTGGAATTTAACAGCATGACAGAAATCCCTTGGAGAGATTTAAGTGAAAATAAAAGTATATGTTTTTAACAAATTTAAATGTACATTCAGCAAAATTTAGTTACAAGTGAAACTAGTTTTGTTGGGTATGCGTGACTAGGAGATACTCTTTATCTATACTTCAAAAAGTAGCGAATTCAACAAATTTATATATTTAGCAAGCTTCAGTCACAATTGAAGCAGGATTTGTTCGGTATGTTATACTATGAGATACCCTGTATTCATCCATCATAATGCTAAAAAATAATACAAACTTCAAGGTTGAGCAAAATTTTGTTACAAGTGAAACTAGTTTTGTTGGGTATGCGTGACTAGAAGATACTCTTTATCTTTACTTCAAAAAGGAACAAATTTAAAGAATTTTTAGATTTAGCACCAATATGCTAAAAATGAAGCAAACTTATTGGGTATGCGTGACTATGGAATATCCTGCATTCATACGAAAAATAAAAGTGAAATTTACGAAACTTTATATTTATATACATTTTGGAAAATTTTGATGCAGACAGACTATCAAAAATGTTGCACATATTTAACGCATCAGTTGTGCGGTGGCAAAAGGCAAAATTTTGTTGGCATTTTGCAACCTGCATATCTGTTTATTCATTCACAATGAATTCAAATAGAATTTTACGCTGTGAAAAATATCAATTAGTCACATGGGATGCATTTTGTTTAAACAATGAAATACTTTTTGTTGCTGTTGTTGTTTATATGATTTCGAACTTTTCGCTGAGAATTGTGATTTTGATTGCGATTTCGATACCGATATCGATGTGTATTTCGAGTTTAATATTATTGAAGCAAACAAATTGTTATTGTGCATGTGGGTCATTACGCAGACTAATTGAATCTAATGTTTATTTATGAGTGCATGCAGTAGATTTAAATAAACAGCAATTGATTAGAAACTTAGGGCAATAAATATTCATAATTTCACTGGCAACCAACGAGCCCCCTCCATACAAATGGGAATAATTCATATATTCAGCACTAATGCGAGTACAATCATAATGCATTAGAAAGTGAAATTCTATTGCATTATTGAAATGAAAATGATTGCAAATCAAATCAACTATTTACATGCCACAAATTACTAGCCAGTATACAGCAATTCAACTATTTCTCCAACCAATTTTCTTGATAATTTTCCAAGCCAACAACCATCGTATTAAAGCCACATCATTTGGTGAACCTTTCACAAAAAGGACTCACCTGCTGCCTTCTACTTGGTGCCATTATAATCCCGGCTAAGTCTCTGCGATTATTGTCTACAAAATTCATGTATTTCATTATTAGCCAGCATAACAGCCAGGACAACGGGCTCTGAATTTCCGGCTCGCCTCGTATCCTTGTTGGATGCGGATCCATGCCCCCCAGGCTGCTGGCTGCAGTTTTTGCCGCTGCTCATCATCGTCCGTTGTTCATTTGCTGTCATAATTTAATTTTTAGCACTGGCCATGCCGACTCACACAGATAGACAGACAGACAGACAGACAGACGGACAGACGGACGGATGGACAAACAGACAGATGGCTGGCAAAGCACATCCTGTGTAGCTTGGGACGTGGCACTGTGGCGAGGCCAACTCAGATTTTGTTCATCAAAGTGCGGCAGAAAAAAACGAGAAGCCAACGTGATTTCAAATGGACATGGCAGGCCTCAAAAATCCCAATGCGGTTGCTGCTGCTGCTGTTGCTGTTTCTGCGGCTGTGCCTCATTAATCCCTGCAGTTGAACGACCGACGGACAACAGAGGGAGAAACCTTTCGCTGCTTTTGCTGCGATCAGAGCGACACATAAATCAGCTGCCTTTGGGCACTTTATCATCGTCATTGTCGTCGTCATCATCATCATCATCATCGTCAGCGTGCTCGTCATCTTCAACAGCCAACTGGGACACCAATTTAGTAGCCCCCATTCCAACTCCGCACTCATCATCTGGTGTCCTTCTCTCTATGCTATGTATTTCCCTCTTCTGTTTTTCTCGCATGAATGTCACAATTTTTGTCGCTCAATTTGCTACGCAAATTATAAACACCAAATGGAAACTGTAATAAAAACCGGCATCTGCATAAATCCATGAACCAAGCACAGGAACACAGGACGAGGCCCCAACTTTCAACTTCAACTTCTACTTCTACTTCTTCTTGTTCTGCAGCTTTTGGTCAAAATTGAAATGCCTCAAGCTGATTCCAACATTTATGCGATGGCAGTAGTGGCAACGTCAACGCTGAAAGTCAATAATGAAAATTTCAACGGGCCGCGTCCTTAAACGGCACAACGAAAAAAAACGAAATCATGGAGAGCAGCAGCAGAGTGGTGAGAGGAGCGAGGGGTCCTGACTGAGGGGAAGAGCAACAACAAAGCTGAGCCGCAGCGGGGGCAGCAACTAAATGTAATAAAATTCGCATAAAAACATTTCACAGGCTTTAGACTTGCCACAGTTGCTCAACTTGCGCCCGTCCGCCTGGAGCCGCTTTCCAGTTGCCGGAACTGAGGCACAAACAGGAGCCACCAGCCCACACAGTGGAGGAAGGGGGCAGGGGCAGCAAAAGAGATCATGTGACAGCAGGAGAAATTAAAGCAAGCTGCTTAAAAAGTTGTGCAACATCCGGACGAGAGGCCGCATCCGAGTTGGAGGCACGAATAACTAACAGCAAAACACACAGCTCTCTATCTTCTATCTCTTTCATACTGTATCTCTCTCTCTCTCTCACTTTCTGTGCTGCACAGTGGGCAGCTGCCTAATTTGTTGGCAGCGAACTGTTATGAGTTGCGTTGCGAGTTAATTTAAAGCAAGAGGCTCTTGCGTTGCATGCCACAGGGCAGGATTTTCATTAGACAGGCGCTTGCAACTGATATTTCCTTTATTACATTTAACAAAGTTGCAGGATAAGCATGATGTGTCAAGGCTTTTTTCCACATGCTGGCCATTGTGCCACATCGTGTGTCACTGGCCACTGTCAGAGACGCCCAATGCCACTTTCAATGAGCGCCTGCAGTTGGCACTACGCCCAACATGGCTGTTCCCGGGGAGAGATCCGTGACGTTGCGCCTATCACAACCAATTTACTAACGAAGCAGATAAATCCAATTTCTGGCCAAGAGCAGCAGTGGCACCAACGGCTAAGACTCGCTATAATAACACCAACAATAACAATGAAAGTGGCAACTTAAAAAAAAAGGACGAATATAGATAGAGAGACAGAGAGTGGGAGCGACAGAGAGAGTGGCAGAGAAAGTGGAAGGTTGAATTGTGTTGTTCTTGTTGGCAATGACAATTTCCGCTTCCGCTCGACTTGGTCGCCATCTCAAAATTACAGAACGTCGAAGGACTTTCTCGGGTCTGAGTTGAACCCTCGGTTTAGTTTATTAAGCTTATCAGTTGGGTGGGCAGACGAGTTTATTAGACTTTCGAGCCATTTCCTTCAGACTGTATTGAGGCCAGGTCAGAGTGCAACCAGTCGCAAAAAAAGTTTCAGCCTCAAACTGAATAATGTAATCATCGATTGTTCTACATAACTTGGGTTCACATCTCAAGTAGTTGAGACTGCCAAGAGGCTGCCCCCCATTCAACTAGTTGCACGTTGTTCCATTTTGTTGTTGCAGTGGACATGCCTCATTTGTTGGCCAACAACTTGACTGTCTTAAGGCTGCTGGCTGCTGACTGCTGCCACTTTAATGCATCCACAGACCGACTTTAAACGGTTTCGCAAGACAGTTATAAGACGGCTGAGCGAGAGAGAAAGAGAGTTGGCCACAGTGTTGCAAATATTCAAATTTAAATGAGTTTTAATGCAAACTGTAAATAAACAAGCTGAGACAACAAAGTAAAGTAAATGTAGGACTTCAGGGCACAAGGATGCAGCCGGCACATGTGCTAAGCCTGCATTATTGTTGGCTTTTGTTTTGGGCCCAGCTCAAAGTATCCTTTGAAATACGCATTTATTTATGCTGCAAGGAATGGGAAAAAGTTTTAAATTAAATTTTATGTACGAGCAGAGCAGAGCAGAGCTAAGTGAAGCTTCACTTTAGTCCAAGGCAATGTAAATAGAAATGTAAGCTCTGACCCAAATACCCAAGCAAAGGCTAAAGGCAAATGCACAACATGCCATGCGGCATTTCTCTCCTTACTTTCTCTCTCTTTCTCTCTCTCTCTCACTTTCTCTCTCTCTCTCCCTCTCTTTCTTTCTCTATCTATCTGCTGTGCATTTTTTTTCTCCCAGCTGAATATTTTGTTTCTTATTGGCGCCCTATGCGTCTTGGTCTCGTATTGCGCTGTCACTCTCAGTTAGGTGAGGCAAACAACATTCATTGGTTAGGCCAGGTCTGCCAGGCTGTGCCTCTCCAGCTTTGGCTGACTGACAGCCATTGGCAATGGGCACAGCAAACATGGCGCCAATTAAGCGACTGTCGAAGTTCTTGAGTGCTCCCTTTTCCTTCCTCTGTCTGTATGCTTCTGCTTCTTCTTTTTCATTTCTTTCGTTAGTTCGACCTGCCACATTTTTTTAAAGCATACTTTTGTGCGCACATAAAATTCGATTATGCATCGCTTTCACTCAATGTGCGCATCGTGTGAATATAATAAGATTTTTATAATTTAATCAAGCAGAAAGCAACTTCCCTCTCTCTCTCTCTCTCTCTCTCTCTCGCTCTCGCTCTCACTCGCTCTCTTTGTTTCTGTGATGTCCATTTGCAGTCGCTGTGCGTGGCAATAAAAATAAGTACAACAATAAAACAAAAGCTGGCAAACGCGCATCCGCATGTCGAGATTAACAACTGAGAGACGGACAGGTTTTACGAGCTACGCATTTGTCATACAATTTTCAGGCCATAAAATGACTCTTGAAGGGTTGCTCCCACTTTCCCCCCCACTCTGGCACTCTCCCCGCCTCACACTCACAAGCATAACTTAACTTAATATATGCCGAGAGTATATCGAACGGTTGCGACTTAAAGCGCAGTTTGAGAGATTCTAGTTGAGCCTTGTTGTTGTCAATTTATCAATTCATTGCCTGATACAATTACCAACAGCTGATGCAACTCTGAGAGTGTATGAGTGTATGTGTGTGTATTGTACATTGTGACTGTCTCTTAATTACTAGACACACACATACACACACACAGTGTCACACATACATGAGCGATCAATCAAATTGCCGGTCAAGTAAAGAAGGCAGAGACTGTAGATATAGATGTATATATAATCATAGTCATGTACAATATAGCATATGATGCTGGTAAATGGGTCAACAGCAATTGCCCATATATGCATACATACCTATCTATGATTTATGCCACACACGCCACATGGCACATGGCACATGCCACATACCACATGCGACACTTGTAGCCGCTTTCTAATGAATAATTTGATCAATTTAATAAGCTCTGTTCAGCTTCTGTTTCAGGTACATATAGTGCATATTGATTTATCACTCATACGTGCATATCCAGCCGAGATATTATTTGTTTGTTCTTTTGGAGGGACTTACAATGATCGTTGCATTGACAGGGATTGTTCAGCTGATTGTTCAGCTGTAGGACATGAATATTTAAAGAGTGCTTAAAATTTGTTAACTGCAAACCAAAACAACGCCAACTTTACTATCATATAAGTAATGGCAATTTGAATAAACAGGCTTACAAGCTCTTAAATGCATGCACGGATGATTTCTCTCTCTCTCTCTTTCTCTCTCTATCACTCTCTCTATATATATATGTATGCCTCTCCTACTCTCTCAGTATGAGTGTAATGCTTGTCAACCACTTGTTATGTCTGGCATGTGTGTAAATGTATTTGTGTGTGTGTGTATTTGGAAACAATTTATATCCGATTTTAATATTGAATCTCTCGAGCGTAAATCAAAATCTCTTGGCAGAGCAAATCCTTTTGGGCTGTTCAACAACTAAGCCAAGCTGCCAGGCAACGGGGAGGCAATAACAGGAAGTGGAATGCGAATGCTAGGATCAAAGTCCAATTAAAGCTTAGGCAGACAGTTCGAATTATTATTGCAATTATTATTATTATTATTATTATTATTATTATTATTATCATCATTGTTATTGTTATTGTTATGAGCAATTGTGAAAATTTAAAAATTCATTCAGCTTGAATTTTCTCTCGCTCTCAATCAAGACGCTGTCGAAAAACGATGCCAGGCGCCGCATTTCCTGTTAAATTGAACTAATTAGGTAGACGAAGGCAGAGTAACAGAGTAGAGCACAGAACAAAAGCAAACTCTCACACACACACACATATAAACTCACACACTCACACTTATGCGTGTGTGTGTGTGTGTGTGGGCGAAGAAAAGTGTGGGCAACGTGAGCTTCGTAATTGGAGAAATGGCGGCAAATGTAATCAGGACTTTTGATGATAGCATTTTGGGCCCCAGCAAGTCATGCGTACGATTATATACATATATATATATATATAAATATATATGTATACATATACATAAATATATAAAGATATATATATATAGAGAGAGAGATATCGAGTGAGGCAACAACAATGAAAACAACATGAGTAACGCTCTCATGCACAAACAAAAAATACATAAATCAAATTGTTGGAAATTGGTAACCAAGCAGAGATAAACTCACATTATTATGCCGCCTATTTGGTTCGGGCTGCTTGGCAACATACTTTTTTCACGCACTGTGAAAGCCAACAACATGACTATGAGTATGAGTAATAGTATGAGTTGAGGCAAACACGCTAGTTATCATCCATCAATCAGACGGAGATATGATCCAACCCAATCCCAATCCGAATTCGAATCCATATCCCACTGACATTATTAATATCCTTCGCACTCGGCGCTGATAATACTAGGCCACGAAATGATTTGCATGTTTCTTACAACAAAATTTATGCAGCTCACTGTCCTGGCCAACAGATAGTGTTGGTGATAAATAAAAACTGGGTCAATTGGCTGACTTCTGATGTGGGCGAATGCAATCTAAATGCAAATCAAATGCCGTCAGGAGACGCGGTCAATTGCCTGTCCACACTTGAGCTTCTTAATTAGTATAATAATTGATTCGACACACACCATATATAGAGATATAGCTACACATACATGTACATATGTGAACACATGTAGTAGAAAATGGCAGTCAGTTTCATTTGTATAATCCTTTCGGCTTGTTAGGAGCTTGTAATAACTGCAGAGATCAAAATATAGCTCCCAATACGTGTTAACTGCTTCAAATTTCCATAAATTTCAGCTAAAGAACTGAGGGGTGTGTGAGTGAGTGTCTTGAAGTGGCAAGTGGCAAGTGGCAAGTGGCGAGTGGCAGCAACAAAAAGGCGACCGCAGTAAATTATGCAAATGCAAAAGGCAAGCCAATTTAGCGCACAATTTGCACGTTGACCGCAACATTTGCTGGCTGACCAGGCTGTCGTCTATTGGCCACCCACTTCCCAGCACTTCCTGGCTCACAGTTGGCGGCCAATCGGCCAATCGACCCATCTACCAATTCTCCTGTCCATCTACTTGGCCAGACCCAAACCCAAGCCCAGACGAGCTACTTAAAGAGCAGGTCCAAACAGCTGGTGGCCCGCAGTAAATGTCGACCGCATGATTTGTATCACAAATAGGCCACAAATGGACGAACTACACATACACTATATATACCCATATGTATATGTGTATATGTGTGTATGTGTGTGTGTGATTGTGTAGTCCAATGCAAACATTTATTGCTAATTGCTGAAAGGACATTTGCATAAACTTAACAAAACCCCAAAATTCTCATGCAAGCAAGCAAATAAACGACAATATGACCAGGCACACCCACACCCACACCCACACACCCACTTCCACACACACACACACACGTCATAGTCAGTTATGTATGTGTATGGCAAATAAACGTCTTGGCTATTGCCGAGTTCATTCTATACCATGGCCATGTGGTCAAATCACAGTATGAAGGCGCAGTGGGCGTGGCAATGCCAATTTGCATGCCAGTTGGCCAGGGCAACCAGTTAACAAACATTGCGGTCCCACTCTTCCTTAGCCAATAGAAAGAGACGGAGCTAGCAGTCAGAGAACGAGGGAGCGAGAGAAAGTGAGAGAGAGAGAGAGAGAGAGAGAGAGAGAGAGAGAAAGAGAGAGAGAGAGACTGTTAAGATTGACAAGAGTTGACAGTTGGCATAAACATAAATCCATTTGTGCCCAACTGACAATTAGGCCAAGTTACTCTCAACGCTTTCAATTAACAAATTTATAATTGATTCGAGTTAGAATTTTTCTGCAACTTGAGCTGTGGCACTTGCAAACGCAACTACTAATTAGTGTGCAACACTTGTGCACTTCATTAGCCTAAGCACACGTATCACACACGGCGTATACGTGATGAGCGAATTTAGTATGCAACTGCCGCGTTTGAGGGTGGGTGGTTGAGTGGCATGAGGCAAGGGTTGAGCGCAAGGCGCACTCACAACAGTTCGGAGTCAGTTCATAAATTGACCAAATTAATGCGTATACGGAGCACGCGCTGACATGGCCAAGCAGCAGCCAAAGCAGTTGTGAATGTGGCCAGAATGTGCCCAGAATGAGCCGCAATGTGACTTGAATTCAATAACAATAAAGTTAAGATTGTATATGTGTGACGGAGGAGGCTCTTTGGCTGTTGCTCTCACTTAACTAAGAGACAACAACTGCCTTGTCAATGAACGGAAGGAAGCACAGCTGAGCACTGAGAACTGAGAATTGAGAATTGCGTAGAAAGGCAGCAACGATTTGCCAAAGTGCCCTCATCAAAGCAACAACAGGCGCCGCCATTCGCATGGCCATTGCTTTGATTACTCTCCAGTTCCTTTCACTTCCCTTCTTCAGCCATCTTTTTTTTACTGCGTCGCTTTGACTTTTTGCCTGCTTGCCTTGTCTTCTTGATTTGCATTCTACTACATGTTCTTTCTTTTTAATTGTTCTCTACACAAAAGGAGTTGAAAAAAAAACCTTTCAATAATCTTTAAAGTCCCACCATTTCTACCTCTCTCTCTCTCTTTCTCTCTCTCTCTCTCTCTGTCTCTCACCTGATTCCACCAAAATTCAGAGGCCAATTTCAATACTTTCAGCGAAGTTAAGAAACGGATTTCTGCTGCCAAAATCCCTAAATAGACATGCCAAAAGTCAGTTAGGAAGTAACGGAAATGCTTTTGCTTTCTGTCCGCATAAAAAAAGGCAGGAAATTGCGTTGAATGAAAATTAAAGTTAACTTTTGTGTGGAGGGGCAGGGGGGAGCATGCAACGAAATTAAAATTCTGTTTATAAAGTCATTGTCCTGGCTTGTTGCAGTCTCACTGCGGTTGAAGGAATCAGTTACCACTTTGTTGGCTTTTCCTCAATTCGTTGTTTATGCTTCTGCGCTGCTTTCACTGCATTTTACCCACACTTTTCCATTAAAATGGCGGGTGCTCGGAGTGAGAGTGGCATTTAGCAAACAAAACGTGGCCAAAACCGACCGCCAAGTGGGTGAAAATGAGTCCGCAAACGAAAGAGAGAGGAAATAACAGATATAGACTGAACAGCTGCTAGTTCTGATGTATATATATGTATATTAGGGAATCCTGCAGCAAGGACGAAGCACAACTATACCCAGAGATGAGGCTTAGTTTCATTGTTATGGCTCTAATGAAAATCGTAGTGCAGTCAGTTGTAGGCTTAGTTCGGCCATTTTATATTAATTAATATTAAGTATACGTAACGTTTGCCAAATTTGCATACCACTTGCCAATTTGATTGATTAAAAATGTAATCTCATTTTGGGGAAGATTACACATTTTCAAACTAATATTTATTAAAGGTATAGTAGTTGGTTTTCAACTTTTATTTTCTAAATGCAACTGCGATTTGCTTAAACAGTTGAATGCAGTGGAAATCTAAGGAAAGTCTCGCTGAGGGGAAGAGTCGTTGGCAACTTGCTTTAAATGATTTGTGGCACTGGGGACACAATGCTACTTGAATTTTTTCTTGGCCAAACTTGCCACTTCTTGTGTTGCCAACAGCTGGGGGTGGCAACTGAACTAGTCGAAACATTTGTTTACTTCTTCTGCCAACTTCAATGTCATGCTGACTACTTGTAGTTGGAGAGGGGGTGGAGACTGCGGGGTGACTGCGGGGGAATGCTGATAGTTGTAGAGAGCGAGGCAGCCAATCAGTTGACTTGACTTTCAGCCACTCTTTCTCACTCTCACTCTCTCTCTCTCTCTCTCTCTCTCTCTCTCTCTCTCTCTCTCTCTCTGTCTCTCTCTCTCTCTGTCTCCACTCTTCTGTTGGCAGAACGATGACAGACACAATTTCAGAGCTGCAATATTTTTCACTTTTCGTTGGCTCGTTTCATTTGCTGCTGAATTTCGTTTGCTCAGTTCTCTTTTACTTTTTGTGTCATTTTGGCATTTCATTTTGATAAATTGCCCGCCGAGTTTTAAAAACAACCTTCTCCACCCATCTCCGCTGCCGCCCTGGTTGAGTGGGCGTGTCGCTCAATTTGAGAACATTAAATAATGCGGCTCCACTAACCCAGACACGCTGCAATATTCCGTTGAGTAACCTCATTTCCGACTGAGAAAACCGAGAGCATGGCAAAAGAACTTTAATATGCTCTTAAATTCAGAAAGAGAGAGATAAATGAAGAGAGAGAGAGAGAGAAAGTGAGAGCAAGATTATCTATAGATACATATATAGTGGGTTGTGCTATAATTTTATTGCTGTTTATGCAGAATAATCATTAGTTTTGCTTAATTAAGCGACAGTTGCTGTAATGACAATTATTTTGCCCCAATTTTGTGAGGCACGTCAATGGCAGTTGCTATGGCTATGGCTGTGGCACTGGCAGTGGCAGTTGCAGTTGCAAGTTGCCAATAAGCGACACCTCAAATTGAATTGGAATTGCATAAAATGCGCATAAATTATGCAGATGAAGCAATTAGCAGGATGTGTATGCACTTTTTGCCACTGCATCCATATCCCAATTAAACATTGTCACCTGACATTATTGTATGCCCCTCCCCAGTTCGCCACACCACCGCATTTCCCCAAACCGTTGCCATTTGCCAAATTTACATAGAATTTCAAAGCTCATTTGTAAAATTCACAAATTAATTGCCAACACTCTCTCACACGCATAATTGAAATATCTCAAATGAATTGCAAATTTTGGCCAAAATTCCTAACAATTTGAGTTGAGAGACATAGAGGCATAGTTGAAGCTCAGTTAATCGATAGATAATAAAATAAATGTCCAGCTCAGATATGCAATTACCACTGGCTTAATTGATATATGACAGCAAATGCAAATATTGCCAGCATTCAAATATAAATATATATGTATATATTTTGTAATCTGAAGACAATCTATGCAAATATTGAAAATTTCATCAAAAAATAAAAAAAATAAAAAAAAAACACATACACATTACAAAGAGCTTTAGATTGTAAGCCGATTGCTGTTCACCTTGTGAAAGATGATTTCCGAGGAGCTTTCAAATTAAATCCATAATTTACATTCAATGAATGCTGGCAATGTGCTCATAAATAAACAAGTTATAGATATATACATATATTGTTGGGAGTTGGGATCGACTATTAAGTGCTCTCTACACTTGTCATGCTCGGATCAATCTTGATTTTAGGCAAGAATATTTATTACTGACTGCCATACACTCTCACAGAAAGTATACTTGGAATATTTTCAATAAAATTAGGGTATTTAAGGGATGCATATAGAGAGTATCTTGTCGCTAAATCTGTGAAATGTCTTAGATATTTGTTCATACGGACAAATAAGTTGCCCCAGGCAAATGTCATTATATACTATATACACATATATAATATTTACATACTTACACACAGAGAAAGAGAGAGAGATAGATAAATACATAAGTAGGTGAAATGAAATTCCACGGCGTATGCAAATGTCGTTACATGGGCGCGAATAATACAATTTCAATGGCATTCATAAAAACAATTTTAATAATTGAAGCAAAAACATTCAGCGAGCCGTATATAAATTTGCATAACAACAAAAACAGCAATGATAAGAAAAAATCAACACACAGAGACAGGGACAGAGACCAAGAGAGAGTAGCTTAATATGATATTTGAATAAAAAATATTCTTTTTATGCACTTATTTCAATTTATCCCAGAGTGCGAGTATTTTGTTTTTTTATTTGCTCCAAGGTTTTTTTTTTGTGTGCCGAAAATTGTATTTGCAGCTTTGTGATTCATGGCAACCGTTGAAAGTTAAAACTTTTCTCCACCTGCCACGTGCCACCATGCCACATGCCACCTGCCACCTGGCATCTGGCTGTCGATTGTCGTTTGTCCATTTGATATTTTGCAGTTGGCGGCAAACTTTCCAGACGTCCGACTATCGAATGGGATTAGAAGTCAGTCCGACTATCGAATGGGATTAGAAGTCAGTCCGGCACAATGACGATGACTGCAGCTCATTGGCGTTTATGGTCCGCTTAGTGACTGACCAAGAGGCCCACGTCATACTCGACGAACATCAGCGAACGAAGTGGAACATAAAGGGCGAGCCAAATAAAAATAAAGAGCGAAAAAGAATCAACAATTAAAAGCGCAGACTGCGCCCGCGGGTATGCTACGAACAAATTGAGGTCAGGCTAAAGGACTACAGGACTTGAGGGGTATGGGAGTACGGGAGATCGGGAGGTCGTGAGTTCGGGAATGGAGTGAAGCCAAAGCGAAAACCCCAAACAACTGTTAAAAGAAAATTGGCTGCTGTTGCTAGAGGCGACCGCAAATGAAGGCACATGCGGACAAGGAGTACGGACTAGTGCCTTGGGAGTAAGGAAAAGGGTGAAACAACCAACCAACAAAAAAAAAGAAGAAGAAAGCAAAAATGAATGGAACCGGATGTGAATCTGGCACTTGGCCGTGGCGTTGGGCCAGACTCTTGTTTTCGCTGGGGTCATAAAGGCAACACAGAATTGTGCTAATTAACCCTAAAAGCATGTCTATGTGTGTGTGCTCCCTCTCTATCTCTCTCTCTCTCTCTCATCATCGCCCCATCTCTCACCATATATCTTCCTCTCTTTCTATCAGTTTCTATCTCGCTCTGTCTTCGGGTCTCCACTTCAAGTGCACGTTTAAAAATTATTATACACATTATTGTTGTTCATTGTTTTTATAACCCAATTATTACAAGCGCAACATGCGGCATGTGGCAAGTGGCATGCCTCAGCTGTATCTGCACTGATTTTGTGGTATTCGTTAGCATCTCCTTGTTGACTTCTTTTGCATATTTGTGAATATTGCGACACTGCTACATAGAATATGTTGTTCTCAAATACCTAACTAGTTTCAAGTTCAAGCCACATCACGCATACGCCCCGTCAACCGGCCCACTAGTCGTATGAGTAATTAGTAGCTGTAGTTAACATATGAGTATTTAGCATGTTATTATACTCATAATTATAACTATTATTGCTATTGTTATTGTTATTATTATTATTAGTGTTGTCGATAGCGACAGTTTGTCCGCTTGTATCTTGGTTGCCACGCACCGCAAAAATTAAACGCAAACATTTGTTAACAACTTTTGATGTGTGCCACATACACATATGCACCCACAGTAAGTGTGTGTGTGTGTGTGTGTGAGGAGAGCAAATGTTTTTCCTGACGGAAGTGACAAGCCCAAAGCTATTGCCATAGTTATACGCTATGGTTCCGGCCGAGTCCGGGCTTAAAACAAATACATTTATATGAAAAGCGAACAATATATTTGTGGCGATGCCAATGGGCAACCGCTGAACGGATTTTCCTCTAACGGCAGAAAGTTGGCTAAAACAACACAAAACAGAAGCAAACAAACAAGAAAATGAAAATGGCCAAAAAGTTTGCCTTAATTTATTATTAGTTAGCCAAACTGAAACTCAAACTAAAATCGAACCCAAGACGAGGAAGACTTAAGAACGGAGAGACGAGAGTATGTCCGGGGTTGTTAAACTTGTTGTAAAAATATTATCGAAAAACCATTAGGCACATTGTAGAAGCATAAAAAACGAGCAGCGATAAAATGTGTAAGTCAGATCGAATAAGAGAGAGAGAGAGAGAGAGAGAGAGAGTGGGAATAAGAAATAAGGGGATGCAGGAATGTGTATGTAAATGGCAAGATTAACGGGCTAAAAGGAGTCGGCAGCAAATGTCAGCAGGCAAATTTAAATTTAAGCGACAGTCGCCTAATGTGTCTCGTTGCCAAGCACAATAACAAACGGCAGATGGGGAAGTGGCAGCGGCGTTGGTGGCAAGAGAGTGGCAGAGGATACAGATACATAGATAGACAGGCAGGAAGACAGGTGTATAGATACAAGTACCCCAAAACAAGCTCGCACCGGATGTGCGTGTTTTGGCTGCTGCCACAAAGTCATTTGGCGGCTTACGTTCCGACCGGTCCCACACACACACACATATATATATATATATATATATATATATAGAATACCATTACAGCGAAAGAGCAAGAAACCGAAAGCAAATAAAAGGCCAAGCGAAGCAAAGGCAACATAACAAGCCAGATCATTTATAATACTCTATGTATGTGTATGTATATGTGTATGCGTGTGTGGATAGGTGTGCACAACATGGCGTATGAGTAACATGTCTTTCCACTACCTGCAAACAGTTGTCGCCATCGCCATTGTTGCCCAGGGTAATGACGGTAGGACATTTTGGCCACCTCAGCGTATTCGCTGCGTGTGCTGCCATCATTAGGCCAACTTCGTTTAACGCCTTTTGCAGAAAGTAAGAGAAATAAACAGGCAAAGAGTTCATCAGTTATTCTCTTATTATGCAAACATTCGCAAGTATTGCAGAGTATTAGTTGTTCGGTGTTTTCTGGTCGTAAATGTCTTTTAATACTTTTGCTTTTGATCAAGAGCTCTTTAATAGACACCTTGTGGTAACGAATTGAGCACCTTCCTCTTGGACGTATTCAGTCGATTGTCTGGCGCCTCAAGACGATGATATATTAATTGGTTTTTTATTTATGATGTGATGAAGAAACGTCCCAGAGAACTCTTTGCTGACTTGACATTCAAGTAATTGAATCCGCTTCAAGAAATGGCAAATTATATTGAACTATGTAACTAACTGAACTGCCAAATTAAGCTATATATGACAGCAAATATATGACGATATATACTCTATATATACAAATATACTATGTGGAGTATGTATACATATGTGTGCTGGTCTCATGTTGATGCAACTCTGTGGCAATGACAATTTATTAGTAGCTGTAATGAGCTGAGTTTATTGAGGTCCCGTGTGTTTATGATTTAAATTTACATGCACACCACTGCACACACACACACACAAACACACACACACATATACATATATATATATATATATATATGTATGTGTGTTATACACATACACGTGTATGTGGAGCAATGCAAACACTTGTCATCATTAAAATAACTGCAGCTGCTGTTGCTCTGCATCTAAACAATAAATAAAGGCAATTTGCAGCTGCAATTATTATGAAAGCTGATAACAACAGTTGGCCAAGAGCCAACAGACAACAACCAACAAATACAGTTAGCTAAATATATATATATATATACACACTCTCGATAGGGGGCTATACACTTATGCTGTAGGTATACTATGATATAACTTTCCATATATGGCATATCTATCGAGTGCATCGCTTCCTATTTATATATTGATGACCGCAGACTGGTTGCCCACTTTGTGGCTTCCTCAACTAAATGAATATATGGGAATATGGCCAAATTGACAGAGCCGAGCTACTCTGACAGTTATGGCTCAAAACAAACTTATATGTTACCAAGTACCCTGAATCCAGTATGGTATGCCAGATTTATGCAGACTTTAAACCAATGACGAAAATATAATAAATGAAAACTACAAATTTAATATATGAAGGCTTATTGGCAAAATACAGAAATTAAAATAAATTAAAATTATGGAACTTATGGAACTTGAAAAAAAAATCTAAATTAAATTAAGTGAAAATTACAAATTTAATATATAAAGAAGTTATAGACGAACTGGTAAAATCATAATCAGTTTCAAATTAATATATGACGATTAATATTATACACAAATATGAAGTAGAATATAATTTATTTCAAATAAAATTTGAATATTAAAAAATATCCTTGCAAGTTTAACACTCTCTATCATATACATAATTTAACATATTTCTGTTCATTTGCGTCTCTTATATCGCTATATGTTATCGTTAATAATCGAAAGTTATAATTATCGAAGATTTATTATATATTCTATATATTATACGATTGCACTATAAATAATCATGTCAATGAACTGAACTACTTAAACTCAAATACGATTATCACCCCAAAACACACACACACACTCAAGGAGAGACACGCATACAATTGCATATTGATGGAATTAGACTAATGAAAACAAATGCATATCGAAATTAATCAAGTATTGTCGCCCTGTTTGCAGACAACAGTCAAAAGCAAGAGTGACAAATGAGCTGACTCATTACACTCATTACTTGTTGGGCGTTACACCAAAAGGGGCGTGGTCCGAACATACCAAAACACAAGAACAAAAAAAAACAAGAAATGCAAAATCATTGTCATGATACTAAACTCAAATCGATACCAAAAGACGCAGCTCCCAAAACAATGTAATTATTTGATCTAAGTAAACAGAGAATGGCAGAGAGAGAGAGAGAGAGGAAGAGAAGCGGATAGAGCTAGAGAAACTGAAAAGAAGAAGAAGCAGCAGCAGTAGCATTTGATTTGCCCTTTGATACAATAGAAGCTGTCTGCCAAGTATACTTCATAAGCAAATAATCATGATGCATTTGAATTAGGAAACGGAGCGCTTAATAGTTAATTTTAAGAGAGATAGAGATAGATGAAAAGAGTGAGAGAGAAATAGAGAAAGTAGACAGTCTGTCTGTCAGTTTATGGGCGTCTAGGAGACAAGCTGTCGCTGAGAGCTCAGACGAGAGCAATTTGCATTAGCAGACATTTAAGTTTTGCCAGCTTGTAATTAAAATAATAAACACGCACCAAATGCATTAGAAAATTTTGCTGAGATCTGCGCACTGCGAACAAAAAGAAGCTGGAGAAGATGTTGCTGTTGTCGAGTGGTTGCGGCAATTCTCTCACTCTCTCTCTCCCTCTCCCTCTCTCTCTCTTTGCTACTCTTTCTCTTTATCCTTCTCTTAAGCTTTCTCTCTCTATGCTGGCACTCACCTAAGCAAGCGCTTGAAATGCCAGACAATGGCACACGTTGCGTATACGCAACGTTCCACATTTGATTGTCAGACCATATACATACATATATACACATATATGTAAATGTGTGTATATGTATGTGTATGCAGTTATGTGTGTGTGGGATGTGCTTGTGGGCATCACGTGTGCTATTTGTGTTGGCTGTTTCACTTAGTGCGTTGCTGACTTCAGGCCTCAGGTGAGTTTTGTGGGCAGCCGTCGGAACACATCTTCAGGGAGCAGCTGACTGGGAGTGGGAGTGGGAGTGGATGGCTGGGTGGGTGGTTGGTGGATATGGCATGCATGGAGTAGAAGGTCGTCGGTCCATTGTTGTGCCATGCACTACACTTGACCCGCAATACGTTCACAATGACAACGCAGCAACAGCAACAGGACGAAACTGGGCCAAGAGCTGCAAATGTGAGAATCACGCATAAGATGTGCCTGAGGTTGGTCTGAAGGTATCTTGTGTGATAAGAGATCAATTCTAGGCTGGCCAGCAAAGTTGGCTAATACAAATTTGTTGAGTTGATTATTTGCGACAATTGTAGTTAAACTCGAGACGAGCTCCAACCGCTTGTGCTGGCCTCAATCAAGATTTAAACGTTTGTTGGCCCTACTTTGATGGCCGGTTTTGGCCACACAATGCGTTGACACGCTCTTGCCTTTTCCGGCACTCGCACTCAAAACTGTTGGCTAAACACAGCACTAGCAGTAATAACCACAGCAAAAAGTGTGGCAACATCAGGCAAAGAGAAGTAGAAGAAGAAGCAACAGCAGCAGCAGCACAAAAAAATTACAGATAACAACAATGGGTTGTTAGGTCGTTGTGTGGGCGTGCCTGTGTGGGCGGCCCCTGAGGTTGACTGAGTGCCTGCCCAGCTGCATTACAGATCTAGATGTCAACTGTGTCAGTCTCTACACCAGCTGTTGTTGTTGTTGTTGTTGTTGTTGTTACTGTTACTGCTTTGCTGAGTGCGTCTGTCGACGCTTGAGTGTATCAAAACCCACGCAACATCGGCTGCATACTTTTAGCTGCAACTGTCGCGTTCTGCATGAGTATGTGTGCGTGTGTGTGTGTGTGCACTTAAGTGTCATGGTGTCAGTGAGCGACTGACCCACTTTGAGTTAAGCACCACGTCAGCAACACCAACAGACACACATACACACACAGACCCACTCACATATGTACTGGCAGCATGGCAGCTGCGTAGTCTATTTATCATAGTGCATAAAGCGTTGCATACTTTTCAGCTGCATTTACTCAACCAGAGTTGCCACAGTTTGCATAGAGTTTTCATTATTCCCACTGCTCGCTGTATATTGAAATTTATTTTTGTATTTTTTTTTATATATGTACATATATTTTGTAGCTACTGCAAAAAGCGAAAAACAAAAAAAGCTAAACGGTTTTCACTTTCAGCTTTTGTCCATTTGTTAGCGCTAATTTAGCGTTGATTATCTCACACACACGCACACACACACACACATACTAGTGCAGTTAGATTAGCTTGCTTTCACTTTCTGTTCTCCTCTCACTCTCAACTTTGCACTCGTTTCGCTTTCGTTTTGTAAGCAATTTGCCGTTGACAATTAAATGAAAGTAAGATAAATTGTCGCGTTTGTTTACAGTTCAACTTGTCGTTTCAGTTCAATTCAAGGACACAGTAGGGGGATGGGGGATCGGGGGATGGGGAGCGGTGGTGGGTAGTGGTAGGCCAATCTATACTGTCAGCCTTTCTCGCTTTCTCCCCGTTTTCGTATCTCACTGCCTGCCACATTTGTATCGTCTAATTTATTGGATGCGTCGTTGCTTTCGCCGCAAGTATTTTCTGCGAGATAAATACCCGAATGTCATGTCATTTGTTGTAGGCCGAGCAGAAGGCAGCGACATGCCAATGGTGGGCGTGGCACGACTACTCTTAGCCATGTTCATATCAAGGCCACAGACAATAATACCCCCGCAATCCCGGCAACCCCTTTCCACAAAGACTCAAATTGATGAGCATAAATAAAATATTTGCAAACGCGGCCGAAAATGTTGAAAGTGAAATTAGGGAATTCTTAAATATTTTAAATATATTCTTATAAGAAATTTTCCAGCAAACGGGGCATGTCAGGGCCTGTGGGTGTGGCCTGCATTAGCCAAGTGCAAATGGCGTAAGATAATTGCAGCTGCAGCCTTGTGGCAAGCAACGTGTTGACAATTGCCACAATTACAACACCTGCAAAACAAAATGAGAGCATCCAATTGGAGAGTGTTAGACTAGCAGATACTCAGCATAAGTTTAAATGGATAACTACAGTTGCTTGGCAAACCTGCTAAACTTTTTCCCGCCTCAACTTTACGTGGTATAACAACATTCGCTGGATGCTGCATCTAAGTCGCTTTCTATGTACACATTAACAAAATGTCACTACCTATGTATGTCTGTAAGAGTGTGTGTGTGTGTGTTGCATGCCGCTGGGCAAATGCGCTTGTTGCTGCCGCAAGGTGCAGCTGCGACTTGTCGCATATTTTCGCAGTTGGGACGCCATTAGAGCGCCCTCTGGTGTTCGAGCGGTCAAATGTTGCAGCTGAGTTGCGCAGAGTTCAGGCAAGAGTGAGAGTGGGAAAGGGATGGGTGGGAGGGGACAGTTGGAGGTGTGGCAGTGTGGAGCTGCTTCGTTTTCTACTTCAGTGAAATGTAAATTTGATTATCCCAGCAGCAAATATTTGTAATGCCAGTGTTGACCCAGTCCAAGGCATAAGCAGTGGGAGGAACTGTCTTGTCTGTTATGGAAAGTGGCCTCAACGAACAGGTGGGGAGAGGGGAGTTTGTGGGGGGGGGTGGTTAAATTGGAAATGGAGGCGCATACTCGTATTTTGTCGTTGACATATTTATCTAGACGTTTGTTGTTCACATTGCTGTCGTGTTGTTGTTTACCAAATACGTATTTCTAGACACGATTTGGCGCCCAACAAACCTGCCTCCTGCTCCACCTCCTTGGCGCTCGTCCTTCTCCACGCTGTCAGCTTGACTTTTGTTTAGCCAGGCAATGATTAATTAAAACATGAACGTTTTATTGTTGCCTCCATCCCTACCCCAATCCCAATCTGCTATCCCTATGCCTGTCCGGCATAAACAACAGCACAACAGGAGCTGAGGACAACAGGACTACGCATGGCAGCTTTTAAACAAAGTACACAAATAACATGCCATCAACGTCGTCCGCTCTGACACTGCCTCGTCACCATCAATGGCACTTTTTTTCCCAGTTTTGTTTTTGTTTTTATTTTTTGTCTACTGGCATTAGCTCAAATAATATCCGAAACGCCCTCGTTGCCCCCATTCGACTGTCAACCAGTGCCTAGGTCCTGGCCGAGGACTTTGCATTACGCAGCCAAAAGTTGCGGGCGTCGGATTTGGACTCATTAGGCAGCTTCAGCTGCTGGTGTCAAAATTGCCTCTGCCATGTGCCTATCTATGTGTGTTAAGAGAGGGGGTGTGTGTGTGTATGTGAGTGTAACTGTGTGTGTGTGTGTGTGTGGTGTAGGTGTGTATGTGTAAACATGACGCCTAATGAGAAAGAAACTTACTCTACTATTTGAGTTTGCTTTGCTCGTTGTTTTCGGGTCGTCTGTTTGCCAATGTCGTCAGTCGCAATCCAGGGATGGGAAACGAGAGTAGTGGAGGGAATGGATGTGGGTGTACGTGTGGCAAGGGAGGGGCTTGGGCTTGACACACAAACAGACAAACAGATTGTTTTACAGGGAGAGCAGAGCCGAGCAAATCTTATCGCGGGTAACCCAATGCATATCGTGGTAATAATAAAATTCGAATTAGAATTAAATTACAAAATGAATTTTCAAATGCAAACAGAAGCCACAAAATTAGACAAGGTTTCTGCACACATCAAATTTAATTAACAAAACTAAAGTAATGTGTACTTGACAATTACTTGATGCTTAAGTTTAATATGTTTTCATTTCGATACTTGATAATTGGGTGAAAAATAATTGAGTTTTGTTTTGCAGCATAATTCGCATCTCCTCTGCATTGTTATTGTTTCATTCAGCAAAGATTAACAATCAATTAACATAAATAACGTAAATGTTATTGCAACTGTGTAATAACAATATCTCGCTTTATCAGCATAAATTAATTAAAATACATCAATCAATTGAGTCAAGGATTTTCTTCTCGCCAGCAAAATCAACGTTCAACTCGGTTCAGATTTTTATGCAGAAATATGCAAATTACACATTGTTAAGATCATTTTGCTTATATCTGAGCATAGTAGAGCAATAAGCATTTAGCATTTACCATTTACTGCCAGTTATCCCCAGTGCCAGTGCAAGGCTGGGTCGCAGGACATGGCAAACTGGCGGCAGCTAAAGCATCGCTAATTACTTGCTCATTATGTCGGCTATTTAGCTTTAATTACGCCAAGCCCCATCCATGACAAGGGCGACAACGACACACTCACACACACCCTTATGGAGTGTGTGTTACACTGACACACTGACACTTTGGCTACACTCCAAAACGATATTCAGCGGCAGCAAAAACTCGCTAAAATTTGCCTGGCAAAAGTAACAGCAACAACAACAACAACAACAACAGCATTGAAGGATTTCACTTTTCACCTGACGGCGGGAAGGACACACATTGCCCCCCAGCCCGAAACCTATCTCCTGCCCTTAATTGTGCAACGTTTTCTATTCAAGTGCCGCAATGCCTACATGTAGACTCGATGCGGGTCAGGGGGTAAGGGGTGCGGTGGCATGGCAATGTTACGCCAATTTGCAGGCTCTCAAAAGAGGATACTTGGTGTTTAGCTGGGTACGGGCTAGAAACAGGACTACACCCTAGACCCACAGCACAGGCAACTGCTGAATGAAGCAGTCTCTAATGGCAAAAGTAATACTCCATATACCTCAAAATCATTCAATATACTAGACACTTTAGTTCTTAAAGCTGAAAAACATCGATTATATAGTTACTTAAACATATTTAGTTCCGATTTGAAAGGCTTTGATGGCAAAAGTAATACTACATATACCACGAAACACTTCTATGTACTAGACCCTCAACTTTTTAAAGCTGAAAATCATCTATTAAAAATTTACTTAAAACTAAAAATTATTTAGTTCCGATTTGACATATGGCAATGACGTTTTTTTTTGAAGGATATGCCAGCTGTAAAAATGAGGGTTCATCATAGATATTTTTTATAATTTTTTTTTTTTTGTAATACTTTGCAGTGAAAATATATGTTACTTTAATCCGCATTTGTGTAATGAGATGGAAGCACTTAATGCTGCCCGTCAAACAATTACCCCCTCATCAGGGCGCGGCTCGCACTCAACTCATTCAATCATACACATCATATTATTGAAGTTGAAAATTGAAAAATATACAAACACACACACACACACACACACATACAGTTACACACATGCTCATATGTAAGCGAGGGATACTTTTTGGGTTGACAGGACCGTCAGCTTGCCTTCAAAATGATGTCAGCATTAGTGACTGATCCGTGATGGGCCCTCAACTCGCAACATTTTGGGTGGCAAGACATTTTCATAAACGTGCCACTTGATGCCGAATACCTGCAACACACACACTCTCACACACACACACATGGCACCTATTAGCCTTTTGGGGTCTCCAGGGTATAGGCTGAGCCCAAAAACTTGTCATTGACACTGACTGCAAATCGAGTCTCAATTTTATTAGACATTGTTTTACGGCAAGTGTCTGCTGATGATGCCCAGGGTATTTCAAAGTCAATCAAGTGTCCGCATGCGAGTTGAGTTTGTATGGGTATTGTAATTTCATTATTTGCAGCGCTCAGGCATAAAAAAGGGATATCTTGTCGCCATGAGAACGAGCTGCTTTCAGTTGCTGTGGCTGCCCTTATCAAGGACCGCTGTCTGCTTAAGCATTTATTTACATTGGGTAGACAGACTGACAGACTGACAGGAGGACGGACAGCCACCACCAGAGATGACAGACTGTCTATTCAATCAGCGAGCCAGTCAGCCATATTCACTCCAACAGACAAAGAGCCAGACGGACAGACAGACGGACAGTCAGAGAAGTAGACACATACGCATCCTTGCTGTCGTGGCTGTCCTTGGCACGTGCCTTAAGCAAGTGTAAACAAAAATAAATGTAAAAATCCATTACGCAAAAATATATGCTATGTATAAATAAAATCCAACTGAAAGGCAGCCCTCAACGTCGACGGCTTCAATTTTAATTGGATAATTATTCAACCACTTTAATCGAAGCTGCATTTAATGCGTAAAAATCGTGGCCATCATCATCATCAGCTGTGGTCGAAGTCGCCTTTGTGGCAAGCAATAAAAGCAGAGCAGACACAGAGACAGATAGAGAGAGAGACTTGCCACATAGCTGTGGAAAATGCATTTTCAGCAAAGGACATGGAGTCCCACAGCCCATGATGCCTCCGCTTACTCCATTTGGCTCCATGCATGCGGAGTGAACAGGGATGTCTACAGGATTCTAGCTAAGTATGTGGAGCAGCCACTTAATAGAGTTGGCAAAGCAAAATGCCGAGTGATTGTCATATATGGTGTGAGGGTGGCAGGGATAGGGAGAGAAAGGGTAGATGCTTTGTTTACGTCAATGCCATTTTAATGCGGCTGCTGACGTCGCTGCCTCTGCTGCTGCCACTGCCACTGCTGCCGTTGATGTTGCCATGACATTAAAGCGGCTCCCATTGAGTTCGTCGAACACCAAAAATTGCATGGCGATGATGTCTAAATGGCCGTTCTCAAAATTCCATGCAGCAACAACAGCAGCAGTGGCAGTGGCAACAACAAAACTTGCCACAACTTGTTGGCCCTTGCAAAATGCAGTGCAGAGGCCAGTTGGCTAAAATGAAGCTACAAAAGCATGGAAAAGGACAGACAGACAGACAGCACTGAAAGAGAAAGAGACAGTAATAAAGTGAGATAGAGAGAGATAAAGACTGAAAAGAGAGAGAGAGCTGCCAGGCAGCTTAAATGTTTTGAGTATTCAACGAAAAAGAGAGAGAGAGAGAGAAGGAGAAGTAGAGCGAGACGAGGCGATTGGCAGTTGGAGCCTTTTGGTCAAAAGGCAAACAACAGACGGATTAAAAACCAATTGGCCCTGGCACAAAGCGTTCAACAACGTTGAACGTTGAATGTTGCACGTTGCACGTACAACGATGTTGCTCTTAGCCGACCAATGTCAATTTCGTGGAATTTCGATTTAGCATTTCAACTGTCCGTGTCTGTATGTGCAACATGCGGCAGAAATATGAGGCGCAAGCTGATTAAATGCCAATCGAAAATGAATCAAAAGAATTTCAAATACTCATGTACACTCAGAAAATCCATAAGTGGAAACCATTCTCCTAATTGGAAAGAGATTCGCCCAGCAGACATCAGACATATCAGCTGAGTTCATGCTGTTGCAAGTGCAGTTCAAGTGTGTGGCAAACGCATAACTGCCACTGACCCACAACTAACTGCAACCCCACCTCGGGCATCACTTCTAATGATGCTTGCAACTAGTTTCTCTCTGGAGAGCCATTGCCATTGTGGCAGTGGCAGTGGCAGTGCCAGTGGCAAGTTCAGCCGTGCAACGCATTTCGATTTAAGTTGAATGCTGTTAACTTGGTCAAAAGTGCAATGGACAAGTTGCAAAGACAGACACGTCTAAATACACTAATAACAATAATGATTTCGACACGACAACATTCTGCCACTCACACTCTTGTGCAACGCGGCCAACGTTGCATGAATCCAATTTCAGTTCAAGCAGACAAAATCATAAAAAACAAAACAGAGAGAAAATAGAGAATAGAGAAGGGAACGGGGAGAGAGAGAGAAAGAGGGACAGATTGCCATAGTAGCAGACGCCACAAGAGGCAATTTTCAGAGTGAAAACGTTTTTCGTTGATTAGAATCAACATAAATAAAATTAATTGTTGCCGGTTCAGTTGGGCTCAATTCTCCCAGTTCTCTCTCCCTCTCTCTCTCTCTATTGCTATCTCAGTTCTTGCTTTGGAGGGTTGCATTCAATTTGATTATTACTGTGAGATACTCGACGAGTCAAGTCAAGTGCAGTTACCCGTGGTGGGGTTGCTCGGCTAATTTCTCACAACTGTTGGCAGAGTGTCCCTGGGGTGAACTCGTAATTATAATTTATTTACAGAGTGCTGTTCGTCTGCTTGGCTGCATAATTTGGCCATGTTTTTTAATTGCCCCAACTTGTTGTCCGTTCACATTTCTCATATTATTCAATTGGAAATCGTCGCATAAATCGCCAACAATTGTTGCCGGACAGTCCCTGACAGGAGCTGCTGTGTCGCGATTTTCCATCGAAAAATGATCAGGAAATTAAACACGATGCCCTCCAGCCACAATATTCAACTGTCTCTCTATCTCTATCTATCTATGACTCTATCCCCCTCCATGTCTATCTTTTATTCTCTCTGATTACTGTGCCCACTCATCAGCATGCGGTCGGCATAATAAGTATGCAAAATCTGTGGCAGCTGCAGTGGTTCCACTTCCATTCCAAATCCCAGCCAGGCACTCGCATGCATCCTGGTGCCGAAAGCCATAAATTACACAAAACTGACCAACACAGTCGGCATTAGAGGCCAGTCTGGCCAGGCACCAACTATACGCAATGTCCCAAAGTGCGGAGGCAATGCTCCAGTCGAGTTGGGACTATGGTCAGCTTATTATATGCAAAATATGCGAATGCTGCCCCAGTTGCTGCCAATGTGTCCTGGCTGTGAATGTGCTTGCGCTTTGCTGTCCGTGTGGCATGAGGAACAATTACACAGTTGCCGCTGGCAGGACGCTGCCAAAATTCAGAAACGGAGTCACAATCACAGCCCGAGTCAAAGTCAATGGCGAGAAGAGCGAGAAGAGCAGAGTAATTAAGCACTAGTAGTAGTTTTGGGGTGGCAGCATTGTGCTGCCTGCCCCAGAGGTGTCATCAACAAGAGTTCGAGTTTTGCCGAGAAGTGAGGGGCAGATGGAGTGGTCGCAACTACAATTGTTATTCATTTGTATTTGCATCTAAAACACAACAGAAATGAAAGCTTAACAAAGCGCTGATCGATAAATTGGCAAGCCTTGCCGCATGCCGCATGCCACATTCTGCACATTGCCAATTCGAATATAACCAATGTCAATATGAAGTCAAAGTTATGGTGCACACAACGGCTGTGGCAACTGTTGAAAGGTGTTGCACCCACAAAGCTGATACTGGCCTGCTGATGGAATCGTAAGTCTGCTACTTGCAACCAGTTGTTGCATGCTCCGCTCTTGGCTTCATTTTTGAATTCATTTCGTAGCTCAGCAGGCTGCCTGCCTGCCCATTTGAGGCATGCCGCAATTCTTATTACAAACACTTGAACATTTACCATTGTAGCCAGAGTGCCTATCTCTATCTCTCTCACACTACCACTAGCTATCTCTTTCTAATCGTTTGCAGCAAGTACTGTTGACTCGAGTTTGGCCAATGCCCAGTGGGATGCCATAATCAATTTGTTGTTTTTCTAATTTTAATTGAAGCTGCTGCAGTTCAGACTCTGCACTCCCAACAGACAAAGACATAGATTATCGAAAGAAAGAGATAGAGAGTTGCTGAGTTTGAAGTGCTTCTCAACGAGAAATACTTAATGCTAAAATGCGTTTTGGCAATTTCCTACACAAATATTGCCTAGAAGGATCAAAGGTAACCATCAATGTGTGAGTGTGTGTGTGAGTGTGTGTGTGAGTGTGTGTGTGTGCAGTTGGCCAACTCACAATAGGGCTGTAAGGCATGAA
Organism: Drosophila quadrilineata; assembly: GCA_018150725.1. NCBI lineage: Eukaryota > Metazoa > Arthropoda > Insecta > Diptera > Drosophilidae > Drosophila > Drosophila quadrilineata. Next base: position 997,355 of record JAECWN010000356.1, read on the forward strand.
ATTGCATTCACCAGGCAGCTTTATAATCTCGGCCAAACATTTTATGTAATTAAAATGCCTTCAAGTTATTTTATCAACATTTCAACAGGCGCAACTTTGTATGCTCCACATTATCTAAAGCTCCCCTTTTTACTCCCTCATTGCAGACGTCACGAATCTGGATTACGTCAAGGTGAATGCCGAGGCTGGCAAGAACGTGACCATACCATGTCCGGGAGTAACGGAGCACTCCCTGGTCGATACACTGGTCTGGAAGACAGCATCCACGACAATCGCCCAGTTTGCCAATCGAATACCACTCCTCCACAGCCCCAGAGTAAGTAGATTTCTGTATACCTGAATAAACTGTTTTTTTACACTTTACTACGTTTGCAAATAGTGTCTAAGACGGCCTCACATATTGCTATTTCCAGTCAAATTTAACAGCAATAGCTTTTTGAAAACTAGGATTTTTTTAAACATTGAGCAAAAATATCTTTGCCAAAACTTAACCGATTTTCACTTTAATTAGGAAAAGTATTTAAAAGTTAGAAAAAAACTTTACAAAAGTTGATTCGAAGTAAAACTTGAAAAAATATGGCCAAAAACGTGAAAAAATATCTCTAAATAAGCATTTTCCAAAAAAAATGGATTCCTTCCAAACTTGGAACAGCCATAACTTTCCCAAAAATCATACGATTTTCAAAATTTTTGCAGATTTGTCAATGGTTTTGATAGTAGTTTGAATCTGCATCAAAACATTTTTCAATATGGCACTTTTTAATTTGCGCCTATTTTTCCCCCATTTTTGCATACTTACCCCTAGTGAAAAAGTCAGAAAATCGAATGTATTGAAATTGGAATTTTTTGTACCTAATTGATTTCTGGCATCAAAATAGACATAAAATTTCTTATCGAAGTGAATTTGGAGCAATACTTTAGAAAATATGGACAAAAACGTGAAAAAATAACTCTAAATAAGCATTTTCCAAAAAAAAATGGATTCCTTCCAAACTTGGAACAGCCATTACTTTCCCAAAAATCATCCGATTTTCAAAATTTTTGCAGTTTTGTCAATGGTTTTGATAGTAGTTTGAATCTGCATCAAAACATTTTTCAATATGGCACTTTTTAATTTTCGCCTATTTTTTGCCACTTTTGCATACTTACCCCTAGTAAAAATGTCAGAAAATCGAATGTTTTGAAATTGGAATTTTTTGTACCTAATTGATTTCTGGCATCAAAATAGACATAAAATTTCTTATCGAAGTGAATTTGGAGCAATACTTTAGAAAATATGGACAAAAACGTGAAAAAATAACTCTAAATAAGCATTTTCCAAAAAAAATGGATTCCTTCCAAACTTGGAACAGCCATAACTTTCCCAAAAATCATACGATTTTCAAAATTTTTGCAGATTTGTCAATGGTTTTGATAGTAGTTTGAATCTGCATCAAAACATTTTTCAATATGGCACTTTTTAATTTGCGCCTATTTTTTGCCACTTTTGCATACTTACCCCTAGTAAAAATGTCAGAAAATCGAATGTATTGAAATTGGAATTTTTTGTACCTAATTGATTTCTGGCATCAAAATAGACATAAAATTTCTTATCGAAGTGAATTTGGAGCAATACTTTAGAAAATATGGACAAAAACGTGAAAAAATAACTCTAAATAAGCATTTTCCAAAAAAAAATGGATTCCTTCCAAACTTGGAACAGCCATTATTTTCCCAAAAATCATCCGATTTTCAAAATTTTTGCATATTTGTCAATGGTTTTGATAGTAGTTTGAATCTGCATCAAAACATTTTTCAATATGGCACTTTTTAATTTGCGCCTATTTTTTGCCACTTTTGCATACTTACCCCTAGTAAAAATGTCAGAAAATCGAATGTATTGAAATTGGAATTTTTTGTACCTAATTGATTTCTGGCATCAAAATAGACATAAAATTTCTTATCGAAGTGAATTTGGAGCAATACTTTAGAAAATATGGACAAAAACGTGAAAAAATAACTCTAAATAAGCATTTTCCAAAAAAAAATGGATTCCTTCCAAACTTGGAACAGCCATTACTTTCCCAAAAATCATCCGATTTTCAAAATTTTTGCATATTTGTCAATGGTTTTGATAGTAGTTTGAATCTGCATCAAAACATTTTTCAATATGGCACTTTTTAATTTTCGCCTATTTTTTGCCACTTTTGCATACTTACCCCTAGTAAAAATGTCAGAAAATCGAATGTTTTGAAATTGGAATTTTTTGTACCTAATTGATTTCTGGCATCAAAATAGACATAAAATTTCTTATCGAAGTGAATTTGGAGCAATACTTTAGAAAATATGGACAAAATCGTGAAAAAATAACTCTAAATAAGCATTTTCCAAAAAAAATGGATTCCTTCCAAACTTGGAACAGCCATAACTTTCCCAAAAATCATACGATTTTCAAAATTTTTGCAGATTTGTCAATGGTTTTGATAGTAGTTTGAATCTGCATCAAAACATTTTTCAATATGGCACTTTTTAATTTGCGCCTATTTTTTGCCACTTTTGCATACTTACCCCTAGTAAAAATGTCAGAAAATCGAATGTATTGAAATTGGAATTTTTTGTACCTAATTGATTTCTGGCATCAAAATAGACATAAAATTTCTTACCGAAGTGAATTTGGAGCAATACTTTAGAAAATATGGACAGAAACGTGAAAAAATGATTTTAAATTAGCATTTTCCAAAAAAACCGGATACCTTCCAAACTTGGAACAGCCATAACTTTTCCAAAAATCATCCGATTTTCAAAATTTTTGCAGTTTTGTTAATGGTTTTGATAGTAGTTTGAATCTGCATCAAAACATTTTTGAATATGGCACTTTTTAATTTTCGCCTATTTTTTTGTCATTTTTGCATACTAACCCCATGTAAATATGTCAGAAAATGGAATGCTTTGAAATCGGGATTTCTTGTACCTAATTGATTACTGGCATCAAAATAGACACAAAATTTTGTAATTTTTTGAATTTCAACCAAAATTTTGGAAAATGTGGAAAAATAACTCAAAATAGTAACTTTAATGAACTGAGTTCCAATCACGTCTCATAAGTACATATACTTGGCATCAACAATATATGCATTGAAAATATATTGTTTGTCAGCAATATAATCAATGATTTGTTATTTTTTCATAAATGGATACTTCCGGAAATGCTTAGATCACCGACGTGTGTGGACAAGGAGATCCTTCGCTAAGTATGAGCTTATAAATCCTTCACTCTTAAGCACTGTTAAAGCTCAAGTTGCAGCTCATCTTCGTGTCATATTAGAATTCATTACCCACTTGCCATTTGCTGGCACTTTATGGGCCAAACAGCTGCACAATCCGCAGACCCGCACAAAAGGCACTTGAGTTTGGCCATTAAATATTTTTTCGGGCTCCTCTTTCGTAGCCTAGACAAGAACTCCAAAGAGTATAAAAACCCGGAGCTGTTAAAATAATTGATAGCCAGTTACTTTCCAGGCGGCTGTTTGAACTCTGCCACCGCCGACGCCAACAACGACGACGACAACGACGACGTCGTCTGTGCTGCAGCAAGTGGCAAGCAAAGATGGTGGCAAACTAAAAGAAAGTGCAGCAAAAGTCAGCGCAAAAGAACTAAGTGGCCATCCGGCGAAGGCGGCAAAGGAATCGCCCCTCTGTCCTTCATTCTCTCTCTCTCTCTCTTTCTAACACGCTTTTTGTCTCCCTCTTTCATTTCCTCTCTCTCCCTCTCTCTCTCTCTCTCTCTTAGTTGTGCCCAATATATATTTTTAATGTTTGATAGTTGCTGCTGCTAAAATAAAAACGAGACGAGGCGCAAAAATGGTTTAAGAGGCTGCTGCTGCTGCCCCCAAACTCAGGGTTGCATTGGTATTGGCAACGGGTTTTAAACGCACTCGTGGGACCATTGAGGCGCTCTAACAAAATGATGAAGAAGTTTCCAGCAGCTGCAGCAAGATGGCGCCACAATTTCGTTGCCCCGTCGCCGCCCTCTGCTCACTTTGTGTTAAATGGCAAGCTGGGACACTTGAGCTGCAGTTGGCCAAAGTTGGTGTCGGCAGAAGGTTACCTGGTCGGTGGCGCACTTTCGCTCATATTTCTTGGCCATTTTGGCCCTGGCCATACCTCAATGTGCTGCGATAGGCGAAGAGGGATGGCGAGCGGAAGGCAACGCAAGGTGACGCCGCTTTGTGTCGTGTGCTTTATGTCATGGCTATTATGTGTATTAAAAGTTTTCTTCACCCTGAAAATAGAGTAGCCGCTTCATTTTATTACAACTAACACACACGGATACAGATAAAGGTGAAAAAAGTAGAAGTGAGTGGAAAAACTTACTTGCATTAATTTTTCCTCGTTTTTTGCGCGCTTTTATTAACGAACTTCTCTGTTGAGATCACTTATTAATTTCTAGATATGTACTATATATTTCTACATACAGATAAGTATGTAAGTGTTATATGACAGCTAAGTTATAGAAAATAGCATTTTTTTCTTATTATCACTGAGCAAATTCGCAATTCTCCAATTCGTCGATAAATTGTTATCGTCTTCCCGTTAAGAGCCTTTGGTCTGCTCAAAAGCTGGTCACTCTGAAAAAGCTGTTAAGGCAGACTGAAGGAATTTGAATTTGAAATCAACGGACACACTTAAATTAACTTTAATAATATTTAGGCCAAATATAGAACTTTACTTGGAGTAACGTTTAGTTTAAAATCTGAAAATTAACAACTCTGCCAGAATTTATGAACACAATGCCATTAAAGCAGAGTCCTCAAGCCACTCACAAGTTAAGCAACCATTAACTTTAGTATTATGGTCGAAACTATAAGTGGATGCATGTTAACAGCCTAGCCAAGCTGCCAGCTCTTATCTGTAGGTGAGTGGCTGAGTGATTCCTCAAGAGTCTGGCCTGGCATCATAATTCTCGGAGAGTTCACTTGAAATGCAATCAACTTGACTGGGCAGTTGCTGCAATAATTTGTTGCATGTAATTATAATTTACTGGCTATGTTTTTGCCTCACTGCAGATTGCAATGTAAATTGAAAATCCAACTAGAAAAATTGGAAAATTGTTTTGTGGCCAACAGCAGCAGCAGCAGCATCACATAGGCAATAGGCGGGGGCTGGTGAAGGGAAAGGGGAAGCTACTCTTGGTTATTGCTTAATAATAAAATCCAATCGAGCAGCAAACTGATGTTGAACTTTGGCCAGAGACGGGTAAAGGGGAGTTGGGGGTTTGCTCAATTTGCACACAGAATTTAGCACAAAAATCTCTACACACACACATGCACACATGGTAACATACACTCACACACACACACACACACACAATCACACACTTATAGACTCATAATCAAACATGTTACAATTTTGGCTATGATAAGCGAGGAGTCAATGAACAGTTGCCATGGTTATCTCCGTATAGCTATTGACGAACTCATTGAACTGCCCTCGGACAGTTTAGTCTGTTTTTAAGGAGGCTTAAGTCTTTAAAGTAATGCTCAGTGAGGCTGAGCCAACTATCATTGCCCAGGGCATTTACAACGTAATCTCTAATAGGTTTTTCTGGAAATTATATAAAAGGATGCGCCTTCTATCCAGCAAGGATATTAAATGTTATGCATTTATAAACGGTTTCAAATGAAGGCCTGTAAACTATTTTGTGGCAAATGCAAACAAACAAATCTAAAGCCATTTATGTGCATTGCTAAAAGAGAAAACATAAACCCAAACTCAATTTTACCCCCTGCTCAATTATGAGCACAAAAAGATACTCCAAACAACAACAACAAGTGGAAGCTTGAAAGTTTTTGGGATATGTCTACAAATTGTCGCCGGAGTCAAATGATAGTCCAGAGTCCGGCCAGTTTAAGTGCTGCAACTGCAGTTGGATATGCCAGGAGGCAGTCCAGGGGCATATCCAGGGCAGCTGGACAAGTGGACAGGTGGTCGGCTGGTGGTCATGCAGCAGAACTTGCTCTCGGCTAACTTATTTGTCTTTCGTATTAAAAAGTTTGTGCAGCCTAAAGTAGAAACTCGTGTTGTCCACATTGTTGTCCAGGCACTGTACTGTCAACATCTCTATATCCGTTTGTTTGCCACTTTCCTCCTGCTGTTTGTTGTGCCCCCAAAAATAGATTAGGTTGCAAGCCAATAGAATACCTCGCCTCCATTCCAATGCCAAGTTGATTGAGCTCTGCTGTCTAACTGTGAACCTATATAATTACTGACTGGCAGCTGACCCAAATACTCTACATATTCACTTTATATATATCCTTTTTATCCTTTTCCAGATACAACTGCTGTCGGACAACTTTGGACTGCAGTTCTCGCCCGCCTTGGCCAGCGACACCACAGAATACATCTGTCTGGTCAATGATCGGCACATACCCGAGGCCATTGTGGATCTCCTGGTGCAAGGTGAGTGGCCCACAATTTGTGGCATCTACCGAGGGTATCTGATGTGCAACGTGTCGAACTCATTATCATACCTTTGTCTGCGGGCATGACTTTGCTCCTTTCGGAGCAGCCATAACTACATTATTGATTTATCCGGTATCCTTCGACTTTGCTGATTTCATTTTCAGATATCAGATACAAAGATGAGTGTGTATGGGTGTGTGGGTGGGTGTGTGTGTGTGTGTGTGTGTGTGTGTGTATACATTGTAGATACTCCCACACACACCTCTATACGCATACATATATAATGTTTTTCATTTTAAATTTTCGCTTGCTTTTTGGTTTTTCTCGATTCCGCTTCTTGTCATGATTTTCATTTGCATTTCACTGATATCATGTGTTCTCGCTCCACTCACACTCTCCATCTCTCTCTGTTTATATATGCAGATGTGCCCGATCCACCAGAGCGACCTCTGTTAATAAGTTTCACGTCACGCTCCGTGAACTTATCCTGGGCCCACTCCCAACATCCTCGGAATGCACCAGTGACGCATTTCATTATTGAAACCCGGTGAGTATTGAATCTATATACATATAGATATCTGTCTAGTTGTGGTATAAGTAGCTTAAGATTGAATCGAGTTTATAGAGAATATATATATATATATGTATATATATTGCATGTCCTTTGAAGCAAACGCCATCTCCTGTGTGCGCTTCAATTGAAATGCTTTGGCATTCAATTAAAATCATGAGTTTATTGCTTGCCGATTGTCTCTGTATTGTTAATCGGTGGTGCCACGCCCAGCCGCCCACACACACACAAGACTGCCAGACGCATGCTGCGTACTTTAATTAATATGTGAAACAACAAACGGTGTCCCTGTCTCTGTCTCCCTCATTCTCTTGGTGTCTCTGTTGCTCTCTGTTTGTGTATGTGAAAGGATACGCACTTCACTTGTGCTCCATTTAAATAGAAAAGAAAACAACGCTTGGCATGTATGAGGCAACCCGTTTAACAGACACATAAACCCAGTAACTATACAGACACACACACACACACTTACACACACACACACATACAACACACGCTCGAGGAAACTCATGGAGAGTCGTTCTTGCAGCGGCTATTTTCCGAATAACTTGAACTGAATGCGCAGCATGAAATAAAAACGATTGCCGCCAGCGCAATACAAAAGGCGAGCAAGCAAGAAAGTGAGAGAAAGAAAGAGACATAGACAGAGAGAGATAGACAGAGAGAAAACAGCAGTAGTGGGGAATGCTAAAGAACTGAAAAGCGTAACTTTTTCAATAAATTCCCATCATCAGCAGACGCAGCAAAGGCAGTGGCCAGTGTTGGGCGTGGGGACAGGCGGAGAAGGCAGGGACGTCAAGCTGTACAAGACACAGCCACAGATTGAGGGATGAGTTGGAGAGAGGGGACAAGACAGGGCAGGGCAGGGCAGGCAACGGCAATCGATGACAGGCAACTGGAAAGCAAAGCCTGCGGTGCATTTATGCAAAATAAGAAATAACCACACACAGACACACACAAGCAGGCGACGACTACACACCTAGACACACACACACAATATATGTATATACAACGATGAAAGTCAGCGAGTGCATGCATAAAAGGTGTTGCATACTTTTTTGGGCGTGCGCTCAATGCTTACTGCGCTGCTAACAGCGACGTCGGCGACGACAGCGGCTGCATTTTATGTAAATTCCCAACGTTGTGAAGTGCGGGTGGGGGAGGTAGAAGTTGAGGGGTTGCCGAAGCACGCCTCTTATTTACATTTCCGCTTGATTCGCTTTATTTGTGCATATGCATACCCATGCTGCTGCTGCTGCTGCTGCTGTGGGGGGTGTGGGTAAGCTGCGGGAGTGATGGGGTGGGGTGGGAATATCTTTCAGTTGTTCACCTGTACCGCTGTAAATTGAAAGACGATGACAACGACACGCTTTCCTGTTGAAATCTCGCAACGCGAATCCACGCTCAATGGCAGCGCAATTGAAATAAGTTGAGGGCGTCGCGAAGCATTCGACGTGCCAATGGATTGACCCGCAACAACATGACACACCCCCTCCCCTTTACAGGCTCCCCTCCCCCTTATATTAAAGATAAACCATTAAGCCAAGTGGGAATGAGTGTGTATGTGGTTTATTGTGGCTTCTTCTTTAGCCAAATATTGATATGAATATGTTGTTTTTAAATTTTTTTTTGTATTTTAACTTTTTAGTTAAATTTACTTTGCTTTGTGGCAGTTATTATTTCATTACTAATTGTTTTTTTCAGTTTATGAAAAACAAAAAAATTATTATTTGCATTGTTTTATGCACAGTTTTTATTTAGATGGTTAATTAAGAGTACAAATTGTTTTATTGTAATCTTCCATTTGGCTCATTATGAAAATACAAAAATAAAATATTTTTAATATTTTTTAAGAGTATTACAAATGCTCTTCATTATTTATTGAAATATTCATAGAATAAATTTCATAAATTTGTGTTCATTATTTTATTTAGCAATTTACACTAATAAACCAAAACAAACTGAATTGTTTATGTTTATTAGAAATCGTTTTGTTTTTTCTTTTCCTTTTTTGCAATTTTTCCAGTTACATTATGCTGTTGATGCTTTCTTTTTTTTCGTTTTTGTTTATGCACAATAACTGAAATTATTTATTCACAGCATGATTTGTTTTATGAGCGCATTATCTATGCAGTTCAATGTACTTTTATGTTTCATATACATTTTAGTTGTTCAACCACAAATAAATTTGCATCTTTAAACAACTCGTGCGTGAACTTTGTCCTTGCCATGCAAATCACACACACACACCCAGATATATATATACATGTATATATATAGATACATATGTATGTGTATGTGTATAAGCCATATGCTAAAAGCAACAACAACAACCAATTTTAAGCGGCTTACAAAAAATGTTGTGTGTATTTTATGCCGATTTAAACGCACCCACACACTTACACACTGGTTGTGCACACTCTCCACTTTTCTTCTTGGCAGTGTCCTGCCACAAACAGCTTGTATTCATTTTTATAAAATGCGCATTGACACACACACACACACGCACACACATACATTTACATACACATACATACACATATTGTAAAATCTGTGTATGTGTGTGTGCTTCGCTGGCCACACACGCATTTATTAATTTTAATGCCATTTCCAGCAACTTGTAAAAAAATCGCATACAATTTTTTATTGTTAGTCAAATATTTTCGTAAATTTTATATATTTATTTATATCTGTACATATTTTGTGTTTCGTATTTTGTATTTTGCCTTTCGGCGACATCTCATATTTAATGCATTTTTAATCACACATAAAAGCCCCCCACCAAAATACGACCCCTCCACAGACCCATCAAAAGGCCAAGTCCAGAAACTCAACCAGCTGATGTTGTGCATAAGCCCTAATAACATAATGTGGCCATATCCCTCCCCTCACACCCCTCCCCAATCCTCCACCCCACACACACATGCACAGCTGATTATGCATATGTAGCATGCGTGAAATTTATGCAACCTCAAAAAACCAAAAAAAAAAAAAAAATTGAAGAAAAAATTCGAAATTTTTGCAAGTTTAAACAAAATTTACTGCACTTTGATATTTGGTCATGAAAAATGCTCATTGGACCAGATCCTCGCACAAATTTATGCGGCAAAGCGGCAGCCACAACCAAAAATACAACAACACACACTCTTATATATACATGTGTGTGTTTGTGAGAATCACATAAATATTTTAGTGCCTATCCTGTCGTCCCTGCAACTCTCATTGTGTTCAAAAGAAAAAAAAAATGGATAAAGAAAATAAAAATGGAGGCCAACAACGAACCCTATGCCCGGCCACGCCCCTTCGCTTTTTCATAACAACGCTTATACCGCCCATATTTTAAATTTATGCCTACGTTGATTGCCCACAAAACAAAACAACAAGAAAAAAAAGGGGATATGAAGTTAAAAATGTAATTTTCAGGTGGTAATTGCAAAGGAAGTAAAATTGCATTAATTGCGGAAAATGTCATAAAGAAATTTTCCAATTTTTAGTAATAATAGAAAAAATATTTCGTATATTTATTGTTTTATAAAATTCAATAATATTAATAGTTTTTTTTCTTTTTAATATTTCCAATTATTATAATTAACTAATATTAATGGCATTTTGTGATTGGTCATATAATTTATATAATATTTTTTTTTGATTTCCTGTTTTGCAGCGAGGGGGAGGATGGCATTTGGGATCAGGTGGCCAGGATATACACCAGGACGAACTCAACATCATATCAGGTGACGGGACTGACGCCCTTCACCGTCTACAGCTTTCGCCTGTTGGCCGTCAACAAACTGGGCGTGAGTCCGCCCTCCAAGGAGTCCTACTATATTGTCACTCTGCGTGAGGGTAAGTATCCTTCTGCCATCCGCAGCCTTGATCCTGTTGCTGGCTGATCCTGGCACGTGTGTAGTTGCATACTTACATATTTTATGACAGTGGCTCACGTTAATTGCCAGACAACTGACATGAGGAGCCGCATATATATATATATATATATATATATATACGATATGAGGAAAAGTGCCGAGCACTTTTTACAATCGCATTAAATTTTCATTTGAATTTTATGCGAACCTGCGCACCCCAGACTCCTGTTTCCAGCTGCCAGGATTCGTTCGCATTTTAAGTGCTGGCCATGAAATGTTGTCAGTCAGTGTGGCACGCCTATCCAATAACTACCAGTCGGCCCCATAAAGGACATGACAGTTACGTTTAATTATTTTTACGTTCATTTCGGGGATATTATGCAATTCAAGGATACGAATTGCCAACAAAGTGCAACTTAACAGCCGCTTTACGAGCTGTTGCCTACTTTAAGGCGCTCCTCAACATTATCAACTTAAATATTGATATCAGCTAAACACTTGGCATACACATGTGTGCCACCTGCCACACACACGCACACATACACACACATGATTAATCGGAACACATTTTTGGGGGCAGCCAAAAAAACAGGACTGCAAAAAGTCACAAGGACTTTTCATAGGCTTTCAGTGGGCAACGCACATTAATCACGGCATAAACAGAGCAACAGCAGTTGTCACGCCCCTTTTTCACTACCTACCATCTCTCTCTATCTCTGTCTTTTGGCCATATATTTGCTGGACGTGGGCAACAGCGACAAGCTATTAGTAACACATTTGTCTTACGAGCAGCTTTCCAACTCCTCCAACTTCAACTCCTTCTCCAACTGCGACTCCAAATGAGGCTGGCCGAGAACCCGAAATTTTGCGTGAAATTCCATTTGTGCCACAGCGAGCTGCGGCCTGTTGTGGCATGCAACATATGTACGCGTGTAGATGCGGCTGCAAATTAGTCAATAGTCTGTGGCTCCTAGCTCATTATCCTGCCAAACTCACGGTTAACTGCCGACGCATAACTGCGGCTTTTACCAATTTGTATAAATTAAGACGACTTCCAGTTGAAGTTGAAATTGAAACTAAAGTTGAAATTGAAGTTGAGGTTGGCGAAGAAGTTTTCAATTTCCGTTTGATTTCGAGTCGGAGTCCAAAGAAAATATCATTTAATTTATTTATGCGCGCATTGAAGCGGAATTCTAGTTGCCAAAGTGACAAACAGCAAAGGCAGCGAATCGTAGGCATAGGGAATGGTAGGTAAGAGGGGGGGGGGTTTGGGGGTATCCTTGATGTAAACTTGGCAAGGACCAACACGTTCACCTGCCCATCAGTTGCCCTCAGAGATACACGCACCATTTAACTTGATGCGACAGTTGAAGTTGAAGCTGGAAATGGGGAAGGGGCAGGGGCAGGGGCAGAGGCAATGGCATGCTGAGGGGTAAGTGGGGGCAAGCAAAAATCTGTTGGCCGTGCGGCTTAGTGGGGCAGTTGCAACTTATGTTGCGTGACAGTGACAACTTGACAATGCCACAGACAACGCAACGCATCGTCTGCTTGATGGGCACAAAACGACTTTGCCACCAAGGACTCAGACTGAGGCACAGGGAATCAGCCTCAGTTTTCGCGACCTACACGCCACAATCCATCTAGCCCGGCAGCCCGGAGTGGGCTTGGGGCTGCAGCGGGGGCTGGGAATGAGGTTTAGGGAAGAAAGCGTAACTTTTTGTGCGGCATTTTTAATTTGAAAATTTTTGAGTTTCCGCCAAGTTTTTGGCAGCAAAGCAAACTTTTGCAACGACTCTCTCTCTCTCTCTCTATATTTTTCTATATCTTTCTCTCTCTGTAACTGATGGTCTTTGGCTTGTTTCATTTGCAGCGCCCACAGGCAAACCGATACCAACGACGGCGCACAACACGTCCTCCACCTCGGTGTACATCTCCTGGAAGCCACCGTCGCCGGATACGATACTGGGCGAGTTCCTTGGCTATCGCATTACATATCGTCCACGCGATCGCAGTCCCAACGATACCAAGGAAATCTATATACGTGACAATACGGTTGAGGTGAGTAACCCCTAAATCCCCCCCCCCATCTTGATACCCCACATCTTGATATAATGCGCTCTCGTCTCGTAATTGAATTTCCACAATTTCTGACACTTTAGCATATTGCAAATGCCAGAAGGCGCCACAAAATCGTGCAACTTATTGATTTCCATTAAAGTTTTTGCAACTCACTCTCTATCTCATTCTCTCTCTCACAACCTTGAGCTGTCTCATTCGTTCTACTCTCTCCAATTGTGGAATATGCTAACATGTTTTCTGTATTGTCATTCGGCGGCTTTTGGCCACGTCAACAGCGACGTCGCGACGTATTAAAAAGTAATTTACACCTGCTGCCAGAAGCTGTTTTTCTCACAGCCACGCCCACCCACCAACCACCCACTTGCCACTTCCCACTCCCCTTTGCTCACATATGTGCCCGCCACTTGGAGCTGCCAAGGGGCTCATTTAGCATATCAGGATGTGGAAGTGCCACTGGTCGCTATCAGCAGCAATTTGTTAGCGATTAGTTGAGAGCCAAGAGAGCTGAGAGAATACAGGCCCAAATATGTGGCTAAGGTGTGTCTGGTATTTCACACACACACACACACGCACACATGTACACGCAATGTTAGGACACTAATGAAGTGTGAGAATGTGGCATTGATACGTTGCGGGTTGGCCCAGAAAGTGGCACGTGCTGCAAGCTACATGCCAACTGGGAATACCTTTAACTAGGCAGCTAAAAGCAATTTCTTAGCACAGCTTTAACACCTATATATCATATCCCTACCTCCCCACCTCTCGCCATCGTCTCCTAGCCAGCTAGGATATTCAAATTGTAATCCCTGTAGTGGATGGCAACTTATGGAGCAAATGACTGTCGCAACATGAGTATTCGTTGAATGTCCAAAGCGCAGATTTCTCAAACCAACGCAACCAAAAAGGATATTCGACAGGATTCACATGCATTCTCCCCCCCCCCCCGCCACCCTATCCCTTCACCATTCCCTACCGTTTCGCATCAATTTAATATGCAGCTTATATTTCAGCTAATTTCCGCTGAATGCCGAATGCGACAGGACACGTTGTCTGCTCTGCATGGCATGCATCCTTTTTTTTTCTGTTGCCATAAAATTTCTATATTTTGTGGCATAAAATATGCAAAAATTATTAGCGATAATGCTCACGTACAACACTCGACGCGACAGCCAAAAAAATACATACATATATTTATATATAAAAACTATACTTAAGAGTGTGGCATGTGGCGGAGGAGAGGTGGCGGGAGGCGGTGCAGTTGCCACTGATAGCGACGTGGCACGCTTTTGTGCTTGAGCGCATATTTCTGAACTTATCTAGACTGGCTCTGGCCGCTGGCAAAAACAGAGCTCAGCTGAACCCAACTGAACTGAACTGAACCGAGAGGCTGTCCACCTCCACCTCCTCCAACTCCCCTCCCTTCGTCCTTTTGCTTCTTATTTTTTTTTTTTGCATGTCAGTTGCATGTTGAAATATTATCCTTGCAGGCAGAGAAACGTGCGACTTCATTTTTTAAGTCACTATGTGTCCTGTCTAGGGAGGGATCGAGTGGTTGGGTTGGGGAGGACATGGCTTATTCAGTATTCCCATATCACGCCATTAGACAATGCCAGAGCCACCCCCCCCATTTTCCCTACAGCCACCCTCTCAGCCACGCTCAGCCTGAGCTGTCACGTGTGAAAAGGCCTCGAGTTCGCTCTAAATTTGCCAATTTTCTAATTAAAATTTCTGCGCCGTAAAGCATAAATTTTCAGTCGCTGTCACGACACTTAACCTGGCCAAAACAAAGACCATAATGGCCAACAAAAATTGCGCTTTGCAACTGCTGATAATTTTGCAACTAATTGTTGAAGGATATGCTCTTTTTATCAGCTGGGACTTTGACCAGCGAAGCATGGATATGATGTTGCTGGAAAATGTAATCCGAGCAACATTTTCGCACTAATTACAAGAATTCCATCATATTACATCAGCATAGAAGCGTGGGGGGAGAGATTGGAGGTAGCGTAACATTTGGGAAACAATTTATCATGCTTTTAGCTAAGCATGCTCAACTCTATCAATTACATTATATCAATTAAGTGTCCTTTTCTTTTCTATGTAGTTTTTGCCCTGAGAGATTGGCAACTTTTGGTCACCATAAAACTGCCAGCAGTTGTAAATTTGCGAGCTCATTTGGAGAAGGACACGGAGACTCCGACTACATAAAATGAAATTATATAGTAGCATTAGCGTCGCCACAGCAACTAAAGCCACACACACACACATATAAATATATATATGTATGTTGTTAATAGAGAGTAGTTGTGTATGTGTGTTGGAGATTGTTAAATCAAAGCACTCGGCTCGGAAGGTCTGTGGCGCCCAACAGCCACTTAAGCTTTTGGCATGGTAGTCAATCCGTTTCTAAGCAGAGGCTTTGAGCCGCTCCAGCAACCGCTTTGCGGTTGGAGCAGTCGGCGGCCAACAACAGAGAGAACTCTATGGCACAACAAACTCAATTCACAACATCAGCCACTGCCTGCGCTCTAATGTATGCAACATAAATTGTGTTTGCTGAAGCAGCAGCCATTTTTGGCTTTACCCTTATACATGAGAGTATGTGTGTGTGTGTGTGTGTTAGTGTTAGCGGCTTGTTTTATGGTTTCGCACTGCTTTTGACCTTTCGTTAAATTTTAATAAGCCGCCATCTAGCAGACACTGGCTATCTACTACACGGCCTGTGTTCGTTAAGTAGTTTTTACCCGGATTCGAGTGCATCTTCAATGATTGCTTTTACAAACACATAAACACATATGCATATATGTGTGTGTGTGAGTGTGTGTTTGAATGTGCAATTAAGGAGTACTCGGAGCAGCACAATTTCCTTTTGCCGTGACTATATCCAGCTACTCCTCCTTCAGTACGTCTGCTGCCCATATTTTCAAGCAACGCACAAAAGTATGCAATGCGCAATTTCCGCTATAAGCATAAAGCGAAAGAGAGTTTCAAGAGGGAGAGGGAGAGAGAAGCAGTTGTGAAAGTTTCAAGAAATCGTGGAAATCGCTGAGAAGTTTGCTTAAACTCCCCATTCGCATTCGCATGCCCATAAGATAATTTCAATTTATGCAATGCGGCGAAACATTCATAAATAATTAATTGCATTTTCAATCTTTCACATATCTATATGTATATGTATTTTATGTATTATTTGCAGAGTCACGAAATACAAAACCTACAGACGTACACACAGTACAAGGTCACCGTGCAGGTGTTCAATCCGGAAGGACTCGGACCAGAGACAACCATACTGGTGATGACCGATGAAGGAGGTGAGTGATTTTGATCCATAACAAGTATCTCTCGATTTAAATGGTAGAAGAAAAGAAAAGAAAAGAAAAGAAGAAAGTTAAGCTGTTAAGCAGTTTTTGTGGCAAAGTGCTTGTGGCGAAGATGCCACATGCAACTTGTAGTGCCACATCAAAAGCTGATTTTCAGTTATTCGATTTATCCGTCTTGCATTTATGTATTGAGAGGCATCGTTGGAGTGCTTCAAATGCAACTGCAAATATTTCTCACATATTCATATGCATATCTTCAGATATACATATGTATCCATGGATGTACATATATCTTTTTTTCGTGCATGTGTGGCTGTATCTGCTTATTGGAATACCAAGTGACCAGAAATTGAACAAGATGCACATTCTTTCAACATGCCACATACGTGGACTGGTCAATGCAACAACAATGTGAAGTGCCACAACAAACAAAATTCGGCTTTGTGTGCAGTTTTGTATATTTCTGCTTGCTTCTCTCACTCGCTCTCTCTCTCTCTCTGCATCTCTATCTCTCTCTTTCATCTTTTCTTTTCCATTTTTTTTTTTTTGTATTCACAATTTCTCAATTTAAATGGAGAAAAGAGCTGAGGCTTTGAGTCGCTCGACCGCAAAATGTCTGTGCAACGCAATGAAGCAAACAAATAAAAGTTCAGTTAGACCAAAATAGAAAACAGCAAAAATATGGTACAATTTCCCATATTTCTTTCACCAGCTGCACTCTCTCTCTCTCTCTCTCTCTCTATTTTGTATACTATAGAGAGTGTCTATGTGTGTGTTTGGAATATAAATAAAAATTGCTTACTTAAACTTTTGCCATATGCTGCTGCTGCTGCTGCTGGTGTTGCACATTCAGTATTCTGCGCTCGGCGAAAAAACTGTTGAGGCATATCTGTCGATCTCCATCGCCATCTCCATTTTCCATTTTCCATTTCCAGTGGAAATTTTCAGAGATTTTGTTTAGTTGCCGCGGTCTAACGTGGATTTCCGTTGCCGTTTCGGTCACAGTCTGTGGCACAAACTGAGGCATGCCGCCGCCTCTAACGGAAGTCCTCTCCGTCTACAGACGCCGGCTACGTCCACTGCCTTGCCACGCGGGGGCAGAGCGGCAAACTGCCGCAAAGTAAATAATAACCAAAGGGCAAAATTTTTATTTTTATTTTTTTTTATTTTCATTTATTTTTGTCTTACGGAAATTTGAAGAAAAGTCGCCGTTAAGCTGTTTACGCTGCCAACTTGGCAACTCTTTGATGCACAATCTTTGCGAATAAGAAGAAACAAAGTTGAAAGCTTAGCGTATAATTAGCATATAATTCAGCATTAAATCCGCTCACCAGAAGTATATCTATCTATCAACTGCTAACGGTAAAGTAACTACCAAGTTATGTAAAAATACTCGGGATTTTGGGAAATATGAAATATCTGCTTTGGCAACCCGGTTAATTCAGTTCCCTCTAAGATATATATACTTGTTTATTTTCTCTTTGCATTTCGGCACATTTTCGTAAGCGCTTTTCGGGGAAGTTCTGCAAAAAAAAAAATATTAAGAAAATAAAATTGAGCAGCAAAATGTTCACATCTGGCATAATTTTGTAATTTCATTTTCAATTTTTTTTTTTTGTGATTTTCCTTTCGTTTTTTACTGGCTGCCAGGTGCAGACAGCCAAGGCTTTCAAGGGATTTGCAGCGGCTTAGACTACAAGTTTAAGCAGCTGCGGATGAGGATGAGGGTGTGGCTGTGGATGTGGCTGTGGACATGGCATGTAATGTGGTTGAGGTGGTTGCTTAATGAGATTGGCAATGCCTTTGACAGACTTGATTAATTAGTAATTGGCGGGAGAGGGGTGCGCCCATGGAAAACTCAAAACTGAGCTCAGAATCTAATGAGTTTCATTTGATTTTCGAAATTTACTCGACTCGCCTGCCAGACACATGCCATCTCCCTCCCTCTCCCTTTTCCTCTCTGTCTGTCTCGCTCATTTGCTCTGCAGGTGTTTTTGGCATTCATGCCACATGTGGTGCACATTATGAAGAAGCCTTAGCCACAGTCTCTGCTGTCTAAGCCCAAAGGCAAACGGATAATGCTCCCAACATAAGATGGAAAGGAAAGATGGTAAAAAAGGACACGTGGACAAGGCAAATGCAAAACAATTCTAAGGCTTCATATGCGGTCGCCCCTTTAGAGTTATGATCGCTTTTTGTTGTTATGACTGCTAAATCCTTTGCACTCTGACAGGAGCAGCTCAGCCATGCCGTCCCCGCCTTGATTACAATTTTTGCCACTTCTTTTCCTTCACATATTTGCTGGCATTGCGTTTTAGCTTTTGACATTGACCCCAGCTCCAGTTCCAGTCCCAGTTCCACATCCATATCCATATCCGTATCCGTTACTCGCTGCCAACTGTTCTGCATCTTCAAGTCTATATTTTTGTGGCTCCCATTTCGCTGTGATTTCCACTCTGGACATGACTTGGAATCGCCTTGCACTCTCTGCCAGCACGCACTACAATTTCATTTGGAGCTTTGGCATGTGCTTTGCGGCTGCCTAACATCCTGACATCCTGACATCCTGACATTCTGACTGCCGCCTGTCAGTGCAACTGCAGGGCGGGGCACGACCAGCGAAACACTTGTACCTTGAAGAAGGTGCAAGAGAGACAGACTGAGACTGAGCAAGCGAGTGAGTGAGTGAGTGAGTGAAAGGGAGATGGCAATAATGGCCATGTGCCTTGGAGTCAAGATAAGTTCGTTTCATTTTCATTTGAGTTGCGTAGTTTTACTTTGGGCCCCTCATACATTGTGGCACTTGATGGCCGTTATTGTTGTTGCAACAACTTTTAAGTTGAACGCGTCATGTTTCAAGCAAATGACAGTAACATTTTGTTTCAGACATGCCCTTAGGATTTTCGCTTTTACTGCCGCAGATAACTGCGCTCCCTCTCTCTCTCTCTCTCTCTCTCTCACACACACTCTCTCTCTCTCTCTCTCTGTCTAAGAGACAGACAGACTGTCAGAGAAACGGGACAGAGGTAGGGAGGTAGCAACGTTAAGACGCCAGGTGAATAGGTGTCCAAGGTGGCGTCACTTGATGACCCAATGTCCTGACTCCTGGTGCTTCTTGAGCAACACATAAGTACCTTACAAATGAGTCCTGCCTTTTGTGTTAAGATAATCTGTCAAACACAAAACAGAAAACAGAAACAGAACCTTCAAAGCAAAGCAAGGATAATATCAAAAGCAGCAAAAAAAGAAGCTTAAACACGACTTCAAGTATTTTCACATTTAAATTTAAAAATAAAAATATCAAAAAAAGTGTCTAAAAGTGTTAAAAATTATAAAAAAAGATAAAAAAAATCTCCATTGAAATTTATAAATAAAAAACCAAAATAAAAATGTGCCTCCCAATTAAAATTATAAATAAAATAAAAAAAAATCGCCCCTTTGAAATTTTTAAATACTAAGACAAAAAAAAATTCCACCGATAAAATTAATTAATAAAAGTGCAAAAAAAAATTCTCTTCCATTTAAAATTGTAAATTTAAAAACAAAAAATAAATTCCCTTATTATTATTTCAAATTTCTGAAACTTGCAAATTTTCGTTCTCAAATTGTTTTCTTCAATTATTCTTGCTAAAATTTTGAAGCTCCATAAGTAAAGGAAATATATGACTATATAGAGTAACCTATATAACCTCCTTATAAATTCCGATTGAATTGCTTTGGCGAAAGGATACCCTCAATCTACTGCAAAATCAGAGCCTGTAATTCAACTGCTTCATTATACGCTTTGTTCGTCCTGCTGCAGTCAGCGTCATTTATCAATGTTGCAACGTGGCAAGGTTGCGCTTGTCAACGCCCCCTTCTTCCACACTGAGGCGTGCCAGTGGAAATTAATCGACACACATACACACACACACACACAGCAAAAATATGGGTACTCAAGCAGCTGTTTGTTGGCCAGCAAAAAAAAATCGAGGGGGGAAAAATAAAATGAAAGGAAAGTCTAAAAAGTTTGCGAAATTGTTGCTAAAGTAAATGGCGAATGAATGGCAAATGGTGAAAATCCATTTTCACACTATGCGCTGTCAAAGGCAACGTCACCTGCTCAAAACTCAACTCAACAACTAAACTGAGCCGCGTTTCCCAGAGTTTCCACGAGTTTCCCCGAGCTTCCCCGAGTTTCCCCGTGAGTTTCCAACGAGTTGAGTTTTCGCGGTTTAATGGTGAAGCTTTTGCTGTTTGCCTTGTTCCTGTTTCTAAACTTGCAGCAACAAAATTAATTACCTTTGGCTACTTTCAACTAGCTGCGGCTCAGCTAAACAGAGATGGCCATACTCAGAGAGAAAGAGAGAGATAGAGAGAGAGAGGGAGAGAGGGAGACCGCTGTTTGCATGGCGCGGCCAAAAAGGTGGCTCAACATCCGCTGACTGCTTTTAAAGCAAAAGCCGCAGAACTGAGCCAAAAAAAAAAAGAAACAGAGAGAGAGAGAGAGAGAGAAGGAGAGAGAGTAAAAGAGACAGGCAAACATGGCGCCCAAGTTTTGGCCGTGAGAAAGTGCGGGCGACTAACGGAAGTGACGAAACAACAACAACAGCAAAAACAACATCAGCAGATGAAAAAGCAGCAGCAGAGACAACAAAAAAAAAACACAGCTGGCAAATATATAACGAGCAGTCAAAGGACTGCAGTTGAATTTGCTAAACTACCAGATACCAAGTACTAACATAGGTCAGAGCAGCTAATTAGAAATGCCGAGAAAGTTCAGAGAAAGCTTACGGGTTTTCCTTTGAGGTAAACTTCGGTTGCACAAGAATAGTTCTTGAAAATCGAGATATTGAAAAGGTTGGGGTAAAAAAGTAATAAATAGAATACAGATTCGCTTGAAATATTTCAAAAAATTTTCAAAATTAAGGTCTCCTGCTTAGAATACATGGACCTACCACTTAAAATCCAATAAAAAATTTTGAAAAATCAAATTATATAATGATTTATAATACAATAATAGATATAGAGGTAAACACTTGGTTGGCAGAGTTCCCAAGCCAATCAAGAACCCAGACTAAGATGATATATCTCTCAGAAATGGGGTCTACAGCAAAAAAAATGTACTGAAATACTGAAAGTAACTTTCAAAATGAAAATTTTGTGTTAAAAATTAAATATTAAGGTTAAAAAATTCAAAATTTACCTTATAAAGTATAAACTAATATTAAAAATTAAAAAACTAACCTTAAAAAAAAAGGAAATATGCACATTTTCCTCAAATTCATCACTCCCCATTCGCATGCCACTACGTGGTATATTCTCATCTGCAACTACTTCAGCACAGCAACGACTTCAAGTCGCCGACAGCGACGCCACCATCTCTCTCTCTCTCTCTTTCTCTCTCTGTCTCTTACTCTCTCCGTCTCTCTCTCTTTCGTTGTCGCGACGAAACGGAACGAAACGAAACGGATGAGATACAACGCGAAAAGTATGTTTTAATAAAAGCGGAAATGAAGCAGCGTTACCGTTATTTCCTGTTTGCGCACAGTTTTGTTTGAAGCTGCCTCCAGAGATGTGCAGCTAGAAGATGTGTTGCAAGGACTCGCGCCACAACTGCGAGTCCCGCTGACCTGCTACTTGGGCGCTGTGGCTGTTTGCAACTGCAGTTGAAATTATAAAAAAAAAAGTAAAACACACACCTGCCCTCGTCCTCCCCCCCACTTTACCCCTCTGCATCCCTTTGCTGCCACAATTCGTAAACCACTTAAAAAAACTTGCCGACAACTGTGCAACATGCAGCAAAAAAAGTGGTATAGAGAGGGGGGGAGGTGGAGAGAAAAAAATCTGCTTGTAAATAGATGAAATTAATGTGCGGCAAATGAAAATTGCAAGCAGAGCAGCTGCCTTGCCACACCGGAAAGAGAGCTACAGGGGGTGTGAAGGAGGGGTTGCGGTAAGGGAGCTTGCCACAAACAGTCAGCTGTATTGATTTCAGCAGCTTAATTGCATTTTAAACGCAACTAAAAACTGAGCAAAGTATAAGAAATAAAAATGTTGCAATTTAATTATTTGATAAAATAATAAAATGAATCTTAACTAAAGATGATAACAAGTGAAAACAAATCTGAGCTTAGTTCGGAAATAAGTATGCCAAAATGCAAATCGGAAATTAAACATGAAGTCGAAGTTGAAGTGGTGGAAATAGAACTAGATGAAAATGTAGTAGAAGGAGATGAAGAAGTAGAGGTAGTAGAAATGAAAGTAGAAGACAAAGTTGTGGAAGAAGAAGACAATTTTTTAAAAAAATATGTCGAAGTTGATGTAGAAGAAAAGTAGTAGATAAGGAGGTAAAAGATGATATAGTAGAAATAGAAATTGAAGAAAAAAATAGTAGAAATAGAACTAGAAGAAAAGGTAGTAGAAGTAGAAGATAACGTTATTGAAAAGATGTCGAAGTTGATATTGAAGATAAAGTAATAGATAGGGAAGTCAAAAAAAGTGTAGCAGAAATGGAAATTGAAGAAAAGTAGTAAAAATTAAAGTATAGTAGAAGACAAAGTAGTAGAATTAGAAGTAGAAGGGAAGGTAGTGGATGTAGAAGAGAAAGTAGTAGAAATAGCAGTAGAAAAAGATGTCGCAATTCAAGTAGTCTGATATAAGAGTAGATGAGAAGGTAGAAGATAAATTAGCTGAAGTAGAAGTCGAAAAAAGTAGCAGGAGTAAAGTAAAAAAAAATAGTGGAAGTGGAACTTGAAATAGGAGAAGAAACAGTAGAAGAAGTAAATGAATTATAAGTTGTTAAACAAAACAGTAGAAGTAGAAGCAAAAGTAGTAGGAAAAGTAGCAGATGTAAGTTGAAGATAAAGTAGCATAAAAAGTAGTTTCAGTAAAAGTAGAACTACAGGTAAGAATTAAAGAAAAAGTAGTATATGTGGAAGTAGAAGGAAAAGTAGTAGAGTTTGAAGTAGCCGTAATCTAAGTCGAAATGGAAGTCGAAGTTGAAGTTGAAGATGAAGTGGAAGTGGCTTATCCGCAGCCATTTTCATAATGTTGCCACATGCTCTCGTATCTGTTACTTTGGCACATTTGTGCAACCAACCGCAAATGCCAAAGCCAAGTGAAGTTGTTGTTGTTGCAGTTGTTGTTTTTGCCCCAAACAGAGTCAGCTAATAAAACATTTGAAAGCAATCACAACTTTTGGCGCTGCAACATCGATGGCTGTCATTGCATGTCTGCACCATTTTGGCATGCAATTCCAACGAATGAAAAGTAAAAAGATGGAATAAACTGAAGCTGAAACTGAAACTGAAAATGCAATGGCAACTGCAATACCAACAAAGCTCGTTGTAAAGGCAAAAGGAGATGCCTCAACTAGCTGCCACACTGCAGCTGCCACACTGCTGTTGCCACAGCGGCCACAAGACCCAAATGTGCCGCATGCCAAAAATAAAATGAAAACGAGAATGAAACTGAAATGTTGAAAAAGTTGTTGAAAATGGCGTTGACAAATAATTTCATATCATGTCTGGGCGCACTCTCTGCTTAGATTTCTTTTGATTTCCTTCCACTGCTTTACATGCCACACACTCTCTGTCTCTATCCTCTATCTAGCTACTCCCACTGCCTTCTCTCGAATTCTTCTTCTCTCATTCTTTCGGTATCAGTTTCATTTGATTTTCACTGCCTTTTCAGTCCGCAAACGTTAGTGAATGTCAAACGCAGTGAAAGATACGTACAAAAAAAAATAGAGCGAAAGGGAGAGATAGTCTATCTATATGTATCTCTCTCTCTCTCTGACATCCACCTGTCTTGTGCTTACAATGACTCCATAGAACATTTTTTTTTTGACAAATTTACCCCCGAAGGCTTACAACACACACTCTCAATCCGTATCCTTTCCCCAATCTCAATCACTTTATCGTAGCGGGATTTTAAAGTCTTTAACTTGTCTTTTGACTTTCTCGGGCTGCAAAGGCAAAAAAAAAATCAAGGATGAAAGGCACATTGTGAAAAGGATTGAAGTTTGACACACACACACACATACACACACAGACAGACAGACAGTGAGAGGAAAAGGGACAGCAGACATGTGTTAAGGAAAATCTTTCGCTTTTGAGAGCAACTTCATGTCTCGCAATTCATCTAGGCTTCTGCAGGACGTCGTGGGTGTCTCCTAGCTGTCTGTTGCTATGCTGAGCTCAGCCTCCAGCCTTTCACTCACTTTCTCCACTCTCTCTCCCTCTCTCTTACTCTCTTTTTCACTGCGTATTTTTTAGTGTTTCGCCGATTTTGACTTGTTGGCCAAAAGTGCAGAAAATTTGTGCAAGTTACGTGCTTGATTACATTTTCTCTATTTCCTCACTCTTACACTTCAACTTCTTCTTCTTCTTCTTTAATTTCTGCTTCTTCTTCGACTTCTTGGTCGAACTGCCATATCCTTGTCGTCCTGCTGAGTGGTTAAGGTGTCAATGGCTGTTGACATTGTTGCTTTTTTGCAGACTGCATTGA
Organism: Drosophila quadrilineata; assembly: GCA_018150725.1. NCBI lineage: Eukaryota > Metazoa > Arthropoda > Insecta > Diptera > Drosophilidae > Drosophila > Drosophila quadrilineata. Next base: position 1,022,122 of record JAECWN010000356.1, read on the forward strand.
ATGCATTTGATGTACAGCGATTACCATAATTGAGCAAACACCTGTTCAACCACACACACACACACTCGCACACACATACATATACACAAACATATACACATGGATATGCATAAAACAAAGGCTTTTAGCAAATTGTGGTCAGCTGTAATCGGCTTAAACTAAACTAAATCTAAGCAATTAAGTTGCAAACAAAACCCAAATTCTAATCAAATGAATGCAAACCGATTCCAATCACAATCTCAACATTTTATGGATTGTCAATTATCACACACACACACTCACATACATACACACAGTTGCACATTTAACACGTTACATAATTTGATTAAATTTAAGCTAGAGCGATAGAGAGAAAAAGAGAGAGAGGGGGAAAAGAGTTGGTGGCAAGCACACTACATGTGGCATGATAGATTTCACTTAAAGCTACTATGTTTAGTTGGCATCGGCATGTCCACAGCAGACAACGTGTTGCACTGTCTGCAACTGCAACGCAGCCTGTGCCACATTTGTCGCCACTCGCCGCTGTTGTTGCAGTTGCAGTTGCAAGCTACACTCTGTAAAATTAGTTTTGCACTTTGTACATTGTCAGTGGCATTCTTTACACTTCTTGCACTGGCTCCCAACTGCAGCTGTCTTCCACCATTTCCCTCTCTTCTCTCTCTCTTTCTCTCTCTCTCTCTCTCTCTCTCTCTTTATCTATGTATCTCTCTCTCTCTTACCATGCCTTACTGAGGCATGGTCCTCAAGTACGTCTGCCACATACATATGTATACATACATATGCATGTTCATGTCTCTGTATTTGTATTTGTATTCTGTTTGCCACTCAAGTTGAGCTTGTCATGTTGCACATATGTGTGTCCCACTCTGACACAATCCACCCCTCTTGCTCTCGCACACTCATTTGTAAGTGAAACGACTTTCATGCGGTTAGTTTGCTGTCCCAGACAACACTGTGTGCCACCTAACGCTAAATGGGCGTGCCCACGCCCCCTCCCCCTTTTTCATAATACACAAACACACACTTCACACCCCCCCCGCCCGTTTGGGGCTTTAACAAATCAACTTTGAAATTTATCTAAATGCCTAAAGCTCGTTATAGAATGAGGCACAGACACCGGCTTAGATTTATGCAGCAATGTGGCATATGCCAAGTGCCAGTTGCCGGCTGTCAGTTGCAAGTTGCAACATAGCCGCTTGCCACACACGCCACTCACCACTCGCCACTCGCCACGGCTGCAAGTTATGTAAGCAGCGCTGCAAAGTAGGCAACACTTTTTGGTCTAGGCCTAGATAGTTGAGCAGGAGAAACGTTTTGCTTCCCTTCGCTTTGCGCTGAATACCCACACAAATATACACACATTCACACATATATGCATTCATTTTCATTTAGAGCAGTTGCTTGTCGACACTATCCCCCCTGCCCCACCCCCTGCAACGCACTTAGCCAAATTGCATTGCTCGACAATGTCTTCGCGCAGACGCTTTTGGTTGCAAGTTGTTTTTGTTGCCGCTGCTGCTGCTGCTGCTGCTGCTTCTGCTGCTGGTGGCATCGTAAAGCGTTAAAACCGCATTTGCAAACCAACACAACCCATTGCCAAATGTAACCCCTCTCCACCGTAACCCTCTATCACCCCCTCTCTCGGTTTTTCTGTCGCTGTCTGTGCGTTTTTAAAATGTAAATCCTGCAAATTTTATGCACATTGTGTAGACGAACTTGCAGCTCTAACTACCACTGCCCCTGCTCTCTCCTTCTCGCTCACTATATCTATCTCACTCTATACACATATATATATATATATATATAGCCATCTCCCTCGTTGTCGGACTGTCTGTGTCCGCTCGCCTATATAAAATATTTTGCAAACTGCATTTACACCACAAACACATTTGCATTTCAAATGCTGCTGTTACTTTTTGTTGTTGTTGTTGTTGTTGTTGCTGCCGCCTGTATTACAACAACAACTGTTGCAAGGACACGCCCACCATTGCCAGGCATTTGCCTAATGCCACAGTGGGGCAAGTGAAGTCAGCATCTGTCCATTGGCCAAGGTTTGATTTCTTCAACACAATTCTCAACTTTTGACCACTGTGCTGTGCATTTTGTACCACTGTGCAGCTCAGTTAGATGTCTGTTGAGACTGTTGCTCGCTTTGCTGCTGCTGCTGCTGCTGATGGCATTTGTTTGGTTTTGTTGTTGTCATTTTCTTTTGCAGCATTTTGTTAAATGCCTTGTAGCCTGGAAATCCTGTTTAGCAATATCCTTATAACAACATGGCAGCACATCCTGCAGCTGTTGCACATGAGCTGCACCACATGGCACAGCAGCACCACCACCTCCATTCCCACCCCATTTGTTCCTTTGCATTGTTAAGCCCTTCGTTTGACACTTCAAAGGATCAGCAGCAGCAGCAGCAGCAGGACGAAATCTTATCAGCACACAGACGTGTGGCATGCCAGGATCATTGCAGTCAATTGAAATCCTTCAAAGGCTATGCGAACCTGGAGCCCAGTTAATGGACTTGCCGCAAATTAATGCGCCTACGGCAGTAAACAGTTAACGGGACACGCCCCCTAACAAAATGCAATCGCATGGGGCATGCCACAAGTTGGCCTGCAATCAAGATGCGTTAATTTGATTTAAGCGCTTGTGGCATGTGCCACAACAACAACAGCGGCAACAATATGCAAAAGCCTCGCGCTTAGCTGCCTGCCTCATGCCACATGCCCCATGTTGCATGCTGCCGGCTGCCGGCTGATGTCTGGCATCTGTTGGGACAAGAGTAACCACAGCAACTATATAACAATAATATTGTTGTTAATAACAAGAGCGAGAGCAGAAACAGAGTGGGAGGCAGAGAGAGAGAGAGACAGAGAAAGGGAGAGAGAGTGGATGACATGGTCGCCAGAGCATGTCACAGTTCCAGCGGGAGCCATGACCAGGCATTGCCTTTTGTTCCTTACCATTATCCTTGTTTGGCGCCGGGCTTTTAAAAGTTTGCCATCAAAAGCGAAATAAAATAAAGCCACAATTTTTATTAAAGTCAACGTAAATTGCATATTTGCAGCGTACGGCGTAAACCAGCGGGCGCCATAAAATTTTTGCATTCTGTGTGGCCGGTGGGCGTGGCAACGCCACTCTGCCACTGCGGCATTTTATATGCAGGCCACACGAAAACCGCGGCAAAACCTCAGCTTAACCCATATGAGCAAAAATAGAGCAATAATGCACAAGGGTTAAGCAGGCGAGAGTGCGCCAAGATACCCTGTAAAACCAACACAAAATCCAAGTCGTAAATCGGCATCAACACACAAACAGCGGAACGAAACTAGAAAATGCACTAAATTCTACTGATATGCGAAGCACTGACAGCTAGATGGCGCCAGCCAAAATTAAACAAATATTGTAGCATACTTACGAGCTGGCAGTGCAAAGTGGCAAAGGAAATACGTACAAAGAAAATGGGTAAGAAGGGAATATAAGTGAGTGGCAGTGAAAATCGACACTGAAGTTTGTTGTGTGGTGTAATGTTTAAGTGTTTTGCTGCTGTGGCAACATTATCACGTACACTAATGCGACAAAAGCGCAACGAGTAGCAAAATGTTTTGAGAATTTACTTAGCCTCGGCTATTGCCTGCTTTTCTTCTCTTTTCTCTTATTTTTCTTTTTCTCTTTCTCTCCTTTTTTTTTTGGGTTTGTTCGACAGGCAGCTGCCGTAGGTGATGTGTGTGTTGAACTCGTATGTATGTAAATTTTCTACTCTTCTATATTTTTTTGCTGACGCTGCTTGCTTGTTGTTCATGAGTCTTGGCCCTACTTTATTTGCATTCCGTGTGCCACATCCGCAACCAACACTGTTGTTGCTCCTGCCTTTGCTATTGCCTTTGCCTTTGCTGCCATTTCCTGTCGTTTCTTTAAGCGAAAAATATTTTCCGCTGCTCGGCTGACAAAGAGGCCAAAAGCTGCCACAGCTACTGTGGCGAAAAGGGAAAACTTGAAAATAATATTTGGAGCGCGTGCCACAACACACACTCACACGATACGTACGAGGAGTTGCACATGCCACATGCCACATGCCACGGCAGCAAGCAAGAGTCGAGCCAGAGTTTAAACATTGGCAAAACAGAGGCTCGTCGGCAGCAATCTAAAACCGCAACTTTCCAATGCAGGACACTGTAGCAGGCGTCACTGCGGCTTTGGCAACTGCGGCAACCGCGCTGTCAAATACACCCAGACTCATTGAGAGTCGCCTCCCATTCACATTCCCCTTTGCAACAGTTGCCATCAGCCATCGAGTGATGTGTTTATGTATATTTTTTTGGAGAAGCGGGAAATGACAGAAATTGAATAAAATTTATGCTCTCGGCATGTTGCGACTCCCGCACAAAACAGTCAACTTGCAACCGCACAGGAAACCGAAGCGCACAACACAACTCGCGTTGCATGCTGAACGTGCAACACACAAATCGCATATGAATTATGCTCGAAGGTCATCGCAGCGCTGACAACTGTGAAATGTGCCGCAAAAATGCTCAACAAACAGCATGACACTTCAACAAATAAATTAAGTTATACAGTAAAATTTGTTTAAAAAACCAATTTAATAACTAAGTTGAAATTTCTTTTAAAGAGCTTTACCAAATTTTTTATACTTCATTCTCTTCCCTAAATTCTCTTCTGTATTTAAAGGGAGATTTTAATACCATTTGGGTTTTTGTAAATGGTTTTGGTATCAGTTTAGTTCTGCATTAAAATTTTTGTAAATTTTGCCAATTTCAGTTTTTTGATTTTTTTGTCCAAATTTTCATACTTACCCCTTGACAAAATCAAAAAAATTCGAAAGTTTTAGTTTCCCAATTTTTTGGCTTTTATCGATTCTAGGACTCAATACTAGCATTATGCTTTTTATTTGTGGTGTTTCTGATGAGAATTTATCGAGATATGACCAAAAATGTCAAATAATATAACCAAATTGGCCATTTCTGAAGTATTCGTAAATTTCGAACTTTGAAGTGTCATAACATTGCCAAAAATCATCCGATTTAGATTAAATTTGGGTTTTTGTAAATGGTTTTGGTATCGGTTTATTTCTGCATTAAAATTTTTGTAAATTTTGGCAATTTCAGTTTTTTGATTTTTTTGTCCAAATTTTCATACTTACCCCTAGACAAAATCAAAAAAATTCGAAAGTTTTAGTTTACCAATTTTTTGGCTCCAATCGATTCTAGGACTCAATACTAGCATTATGCTTTTTATTTGAGGTGTTTCTGATAAGAATTTATCGAGATATAGCCAAAAATGTGAAAAAAATATAACAAAAATCGCTATTTCTGAAATATTCGTAAATTTCGAACTTTGAAGTGTCATAACATTGCCAAAAATCATCCGATTTAGATTAAATTTGGGTTTTTGTAAATGGTTTTGGTATCGGTTTATTTCTGCATTAAAATTTTTGTAAATTTTGCCAATTTCAGTTTTTTGATTTTTTTGTCCAAATTTTCATACCCCTTGACAAAATCAAAAAAATTCGAAAGTTTTAGTTTCCCAATTTTTTGGCTCCAATCGATTCTAGGACTCAATACTAGCATTATGCTTTTTATTTGAGGTCTTTCTGATGAGAATTTATCGAGATATAGCCAAAAATGTCAAAAAATATAACTAAAATCGCTATTTCTGAAGTATTCGTAAATTTCGAACTTTGAAGTGTCATAACATTGCCAAAAATCATCCGATTTTGATGAAATTTGGGTTTTTGTAAATGGTTTTGGTATCAGTTTATTTCTGCATCAAATATTTGTAAGTTTTGCTTATTTCAGGTTTTCGATTATTCTCTCCAATTTTTCATACTTACCCCTTGACAATATGGTGAAACATGCCCAAAAATAGAGTCAAAATCCCCATTTTTGAGCTTTAATCTGCCATCATTTTGATAAACTAGATCCGATTTTCGTATTATAGTATTTGTGACTCACTTTATGTGATGCCTCTTAAATGAAATTCAGCCTTTAAAGTTGGAATATTTAGAAAATCACTGCATAAAATTTATCTTACAGTGAATTTCATATGAATATTTATATGGCTTCTAAGCACTAAATGCGTCTCTCCGTCTCTCTCTCTCACTCTCTCTCTCTCTCTCTCTCTCTCTCTCTCTCTCTGTGATTCTATCTCTCTCGCACTCGAAAATCGTTCCTTACTAAGAAGCACTTTAATCAGCTTCAACTTTGAGTTAAGTAAAACTTGCCACATGAGGCAGCTGCTCTCACTTAATTTGGCAAAACACAGCCACTTCACCCCGCATCCAAACCCACTTTTACCACTCACACACTCACTCACACACACACACTGACACACACGCATACCACAAACATTCATAGAGATGAATTTTATGGGAAATCGATGTAAATGGAATGCATACATTACTCATACGCCCCGATGTCTCGATGTGGAGCAGAAGCATGCAGCTAATGATGCTTCAATTGGTGTTGCATGCGAGTTGCAAAACGTTGAATGAATGAGCACCATTGAATTGAATGACACAAGCTTTCCCCAAGTCTTGCAGCAATTGCAGCAAGCACTGAGTAAGTGCCTCATGTTTTCTGAAAGAGGGTGCGGGAGTGGGGAGAGTGGCATGTTTGGTGGTGGTGGGGCAAGTGGAAGGGGCAAGGCCACTCCCTGTCGACGATGTTTGATAATGATGCATGTTTCAAATCAATTTCGTTGTATTGTGCCAAAAATGTGTGCACGCTCTTGACTGCGGTGAAAGTGCAACACAGCAGCAACTGCCAAACTACGTGTTAGTGTGTGATTATATGTGTGTGTGTGCTGGGATGGGGTTGGGGAAGGTAAGGGGTGTGGGTTGGGGGCGGCATTTTTGGGGTTGCAAACGAGCGCTGAGCTTTTATGTTGCGCGTTGCTCGTTGAATGATTTTCTAGCAATTCGTTTTTTCTCACTCTGCTTCTCCTTCTTCATCTCCGTCTCCCTCCCTCTCTCCCTCTCTCTCTCTCTAGTGAAACTATTGCCCTCCCTCTCTCTCTCTGTCTGTCGCCAGCTTGCTTACATTTTATGTGTGTGGCATGCCCCCTCGCTTCGCTGCTGCATCAATTGCATTACTTGCACCATTTTATGTCGCAATACTTTGCAGCCATGTGGCATGTTGTGAAGTCCTGTTCACCAGCCACGCCCCCGTCTTCACTGTGCAACGACGTACAAAATGGCTAAAAACTGTTGCCAGACGCCTCACAGATCCTTCAATTTTTTCACATTTTTTTTCCTGATTTTTTTTCCCAACTTTGAAGCGCGTGTTCTTTGCTCGCTACAGAATTAGTGTTATTGGCTTAAGTTGCACACACACACACACAGACACACACAAACACACACACACACACACACTTGTATGCTTTTGTAAATAATTGTCTTCAAGTGCATTTTCCTTAGAGATTTTGCAGCATGAGTTTCTTTCTTCTGCTCGTCAGAGTTTTCCATGACGTATTTTATTTGGAAGGACTATCAATTATTTTTATTAATGAGCAATCTGTTTAATTTATCAAAGGATTTGCCCCGCAGGGATTATAAATATGTTTTTGCGATTTGTTTTGTTGTTGAATTCTTAATTTGTTATAATTTCATATTAGCAAAAATTAGTTATTAAATGATTAATTTATTTTGCCGGAATTTTCATAATAATTTCATTTAATTGTCATAATTGAATTTTCATATCAACGTGGTTCAACTTTTTGTTTAGTTGCCATTAAATATATAATTAGAAATAACAACAATAACAACAAAAAATTAAAATTTATTTCTTTTCATTATGCGAAACTTTCACTCTCGATATGTTCGAAATGAAAGTTCTATGGATTTGATTTTGAAGTGTTTGCAACTCGCAGATAAAACACGAATTTTCGCACATCATTTTCGTTGCTTTTCATCAGCGAAAAAAAAAAAAAAAAAATTTATATAATATAAGAAAAAAGAAAATGCAAAAGGAAATGGAAAGAAAAAACTGTTACGACATTTTCATTTTAATCTTATTAAAATGTTACACGCTTTGTGCCGCTTTCATTGTGAATGCCGAAGACCACCCCCTAACTCACCTCCACCCCCCCCATCGAACACCACCCCCTAAGCCGCCATTGCTTTGGGCCCACTTTGATATTGAAATAAGTTTTTAAATTAATTTTTTGTTAGCAAAAAGTTGGCCAAACTGAACTCAACTCAACTGAACTAAACTGAAGTGGACTAAACTGGACGAGGACCTCCAACTGGACAAGAACTTGGTGGTAGTAGAGGGTGGGGATGGTGGGTAGGTCTGTTGGCAAATGGGCGTGTGAATGGAGCAATTGTGTGCCATATTGATTGAATCGACTGTAGAGCATAGAGTCGAGTATATAAACAGCTATTGTTGGCTATTTGTTGCTGCAAAATTGAAAAACTTTTTCTGGCCTCGACTTCGACTCCTTCGCCGCCGCCATTGATTGACACAAAGTTGAAGTAAAAAACTTGTAATTAAAATATAAACGTTTTGCCAGCCCCGAGCTCCTCTCATTTCACTTCAAAGATAAACACGCTTTTCCACGTACTTTTCTCCATGTTTTTTTCCATTTCCCCAATGCGTCAATTCTGTGTGTTTATTTATGAATGCATTTGTAATACACACACACACACACATACACATACACATACACACACATACATACATTGTGTGAGATTTGAATTGAGCTGTCCATCAGTTTGTCAGTGTTGCAAGTGGCACCATGCCACATGCCACATGCCACATGCCGCCAGGTGGCACTATCACGTTACACTCCTTTGTGTTTTATGCGCATTTCATTTGCCCGTCACTCCATTCCACAACTGCATACATGGACACAGTAGATGCCACAGATACTTGCAACAAGATACTCTCACCTAGCATATGTATATAGTTTATGCCAGGACCCAGAGGGTCCTGACACCGGCAACCACTTTGAATTTCCCAGCCAGGAGCTACCCCATAAATCACATAAACAACATTCTGATTTTTCGTTCATGATATTTGTGCTTCCGTTTCAAAAATACAAAAAAATTACAAAAAATACAAAAAGAAAAAAAATAGAATGAAAACAAAGGACGACAATGGCGATTTGTGCAAATATCGAAATGGCCAATAACGGGAAACTCATAAAAAACAGATAAACAGAAAACGCAGTTACATTCATAAAGTAGAGAGGGGGGTTAACAAATAAATGGGCTGCAGTTGAAACTGCTGAACGTAGAGATACCACGTGGGCAGAAATCCAATTTTGCTAAAATTTCATAATTTTATAATCTACACTAATTGGAAATAATTAATATATATTTAAATTTAGTTGAAATATCATTAGTTGTTGATATTTAATATGCAATATTTAATCAAAGTTCAGTTATCAAAAACTCTGATCTCGGGGAATGTAAATTTTTTAAGATGGTATAATAATAAAAAAAAAACAGAGTGTGGTGTAAAAATTTAAAATTTTTATAATTTCTTATAAATTTAATTAAAGTGATAATTTAGAAATTTTTAAAAATGATAGACATCCAAAGATTTTGATCCAACATGCTTTTTATGTTTGCTTTTTTAAATATATATATATAAAATTAATAAAAAAAATAATGAAAATGGAATACAAAATATGGCATATATTTTACAAAATTAAGAAAGTAATGTTTTAATTTTTTTTCTAACTTTGTTTATTATTATATCTATTCTTTGAAGACTTGTATTAAGTAAAATAAACCTCAAGGGCTTAAATTTAAAACGCATTTTTTTAAATTATTTTAATTTTATTTATTTAAAGTCAACTAATATCAGTCGACTTAAAATCAAATATGTTATGAGTAAATTCTTAAACTAAGTTAAATTACATTAAGTTTAAAATTATAAAAATTGTATGAAAAATGTTGAATATATAAATAATAATTTAAATTGGAAAATACTTAGAAATAACTGGGCTAAAAATTATTTGTGTAAAACTGAGTAAATATATTTTATTTCTTTTTTAATAAATTTAATAAGTGAGGAAACTGTAGTTAGTTTTTTGCATCTATTCTTTAAATACTTTATAGATGGTGTTTTTCTTCGGTTTTAAATAAAGATAAATTTATTTTCGTCGGAATCCTGCAATAATTCTAAACCCATTTCCAAATTAGGAGATCCCTGCTTATAAAGCCATTACACAGTCATAACTCAACTAAGATATATTAATTCCTCATACTAATGAAGAAAATCGTACGTTTGTAACTCGAAACCCATGAAACTATTGCTCCCCAAGGATACGTGGCAGGAAAAGCAAAAAGAAAACAAGATGGCGAAAAGGAAAAAATAACAAACAGTTTGCGGAACCGCAGTGCGCAGTGATGAGCAATAAAAATGAGCATAAAAATCAAAATAAAAGAAAAATGTGAGAATCAGGATCAGGAACAGGAACACAAAGAGAATGAGAATGTGAATGTGAATGAATAGAGTAGAAGGAGAGTCCTGAGTTATTACTTGCATTTTTTGGCACTGATTTGTTATGTTATGTTATGCTTGTTTCTCTATGTGTGTGTGTGTGTGTGTGTTGTTGTTGTTGGCAAGTCGATTGCAACATTTGTGTTGCAACAATGCAATGATTTTTATGCTGCCATCAAATTTGCAGCAACGACAATTCATTGTTTCCCCTTTTGCCGGTAGATAAAATGGCGACACTTTTTGATACATAGTATGCCAGCAGCCATCTCCCTCTCTTTCTCTCTCTATCTGTCTTTCTCTCTCTCAGAGGTAGAGGGAGAGATAGTCAAAGTATTCCCCTTTTTATAAACTTCGAGCATCCTTTGTGAAGATTTCGCCAAGTTGGGAAAATGTTTCACATCATATGAGCATCAGTTTGAAGAGACTCCAAACTCGATTAATAGTTATTATCTATCCCACTCACTCAGTCTATCTATCCCTTTTACTCATTCTCGCTCTTTCTCTCTCTCTCTCTCTGTCTCTATCTCTTTCGCACACTGGGCTTACACGCTGATTTAGTCCATAATAAAGCGAAAGCTTTTAGTAATCCTTCAGTTGTAAGTTACTCTCCTACGTATACGTAATATTTGTGCCCATTGAAAGAGGAAGAGAGAGAGAGCGAGTAGATGAGCAAGATAGAGATGAGCAAGCAAAAGAGAGAGAGAGAGAGAGAGAGAGAGTGTATACAGCGAATGCGCATATCTCTTGCCATTTGCCGTTTTTATTTAATTTGCAACACTTTTCTCCATTTTTACAATGCGCTACATTTTTCAATTTACTTGTGGCACACACACACACACACAACCACACACAACCACACACACACACACATACACACAATCAAGTAAGAGAGGGAGAGTGCAGGAGTGTGTGAGTGCGAGTGAGACAGCCACTGTAATTTACACATTTTTCTGCCACATTAAGCGACGTTTTTCCTGCCACAAGCAAACTGAGGAGTGGCAAGGAGAGGAGAGGAGTTGCAAGGAGAGGAGACGAGAGGAGGTTTCTTGGGCTGGGTCAGGAATGATATTCCCTAAAGTGCAATAAACATGCGCGCTGCCGACACACACACACACATACATGTACCTATGTCCTGGCACACTTATGTTCTGCAAGACATTCAAAAAAAAGAAAAGAGCACGAAATGGAAAAGAAAAAGAATGAAAAAAGCTGAGAAGAGAAAAGCAAAGAAAAGCAAAGAAAACTTTTGCCGAATATAAATGCAGACTAAAGAAGATATAAACTTCAAATAAGCGAACGAGCTAGCCATTTCCAAGATGGCTTACTGTCTGCCACACACACACACTCACACACACACACTCACACACACACGTAAACACACATAAACACACTTATACATATATAGTTATGCTTAGCAGCAGTTGTTGGGGCTTCAGTTTCAGTTTTTTAGCTTCGGCCTCAGCAAAGTTAAAGTGAATCCCCAGACAGACTTAACATGTATACATACATATATAGATTATATATACTCGCCGTTGTAGCTATATATAATGTATTTGTAGTACAGTTACAAGTCTAAGACTTGTATATACATACATACATATATATAAATATATGTATATCTTCATGTTGCACACAGCCCTGAAAACACTTGAAGCTTAAGCGCTGCACAAATATTTATTGTGTCATTGATTTTGCCGCTAAGCCGCCAAGACTCTCTCTCTCTCTCTCTTATTCCCTCTCTCTCTTTTCTCTCTCATCACTTATATCTCTCCCTTTTTGCTTATATTTATAGAACGCATTTCCTTTTGTATCGCTCTATCACTTGATACGTCCTTGTGTCTCTGTCTGTGTGTGTGTGTTATACAAATATTAAATTTCACACACAAGTATGAAAAAGGACACTTCGTAGCCAACTTAAAAGCTGAAATACAAGTCCCCGAATATCCTTTCAGGCGCCTTAAAGGTCAATTGGCCTCTTACTATGGCAAATTAGGAAAAATTTAATTAATTCACGATTCGCTAATTTATGCACAAATCTTTATAGAATTTTTACAAATTAAAAACGACACTTTGCGATTGAAATTTGTAAAATACAATTTTCCTAACATACTTTGAGGCGCCTTAAAGATCAACTGTAAGGATACTATGGCTAATGAAGACCTAGTTTCACTGATTCAATTCAATTCAATTCGCTGATTTATGCACAATTTTTAAAAAAAAAATATATATACATATATCTTTGCTAAAAACTGATAAATCTTTGATTTATGCTCAATCCGAATTTTCAATCAATTTTTTGTAATATTCCTCTTTATTCTCTCTTTTATTTGCAGGTAAGTCGAACAGTCAATAATATGGAATTTTCTGCTCTGTGAGTTGCAATATAAAGTAATATTTAATTGAAATGAACTGCAAACAAATAAACAAATACACACATGTAAATATATATACATATATATATATATATATATATATATGTGTGTGTGTGTGTGTGCGTAAATGCAACTAATCCCCGGATGAGCGACCGCATAAATCAACCGCAAATAACAGAGGCGCAGAATTGAAACGCGTCGAGTTGAGTCTATTATATGAAACATAGTCTATATATATATATATACATATATTTGTGTGAATTTTTCTATGTAAACATGCATGTATATATGTATGTATATATGTATTTTATATTGTTGGCAACTGATATGCAATATATGCTGTAATAAAAATAACTCTTCAGGCTAATTGCCTAAACGACAGAGAGAGACAGATGCATATAGAGCGAAAGAGAGAGAGAGAGGAAGAGAGAGAGAGAGAGAGAGAGAGAGAGAGAGAAAGAGACAGAGAAAGAGAGACAGTTGCATTTTAGCTGACTATGCATCAATAATTCATAAAATTAAATAGCTGCAAATTAAAATGGTTGCCCGAGAGGTGGGGGCCGAGTGGTTGATTGTAAACATTGATTGACTGCCGCGATTGACAGCGCGATTCGCATAGCTTAGCTAATGCCCCATCAGTTGCCTGTCACACATAACCCCACACAATCATCCCCTTCTCACTATCTCTCTCTTATATATAGAAAATAAACTTGCCACCTGAGCGAGAATTTCCACATAATAATAATAAATTAAAATATTAGCGCTTAATTAAAATTATCAAGCGACTCAAAGTGACAAACACACACACACACACACATACACACACATATATATATTCCACACTCACCACCACCCCCCCCTCCCACCGACCCCTTCAATCACTGACATTTTTCAGCTGAAAAATGGGTTGACATTAAGTCAACAACACGCATACGCCCCATTGCACCACGTTCAAATATTTGCAAATTAGCCCAACAAGCGATAGACTGTGTTTACATTTGTTTTCAACAAATACGCGCACTTTTTGAACAAATACATTAATGCATAAAGCATAATTGTTGAATGAAGTGTTATTAAAGATATCAATCACAACTTCGATTAATATTTAATCAGATTTCTATATATGACAAACCCTTCTTTTAATTAAGCTATGCTGTGTACGTATATTTTACAAAATGAAATATTTTCTATATGTAATAGAGTCTTTCAAATTAATATAAAATAATATATAAATATAAAATATATATTACCTAACATTTTCTAAACAAATTTCGAATGATTTTCTATATATGGTAAAAATGTTGAGTAAATTGCAAACTTATATTTCAACACACATTTATTCACTTTTAAAAATCAAATTTTTCCATTCAAAGATTATAATTTTTAAATTTAAATTAAATTAATTTTATATTTTAGTTAGAATTGATTTTAACTAAACTACTAATAGCTACCTTTAAATAAATAAAATTCTTTCAATTAGTAGTTAACATGTCTTTAACTGCTTCTTCTTAAATTATTAATTTATTTATTTTATTAACATATCTTTATTTATTTAGTTAACATATCTTTAACTGCTTCTTTTTAAATTATTAATATATTTATTTTGTATGAGATTTAATATATTAATTAAATTATTAATATATTTATTTTGTATGAGATAATTTTGTTATTAATTTTTTTTAATCTCTCATTTTTTACATAATTTTTAGAATACTATTCCTGTATATTCTATATTATTCTCAATTATTTAAGATTTTTTTTAGAAAATTTCTATATATGCCAGGGTTTTTTTTTCATTAAGATATATTGTCTGCCATTCTTTTTTTAAATTAATTAATTTTTTTAATTAACTCACACTCTTTTTTTAATTACAAAATGACCTGCGACAAGTTCGTCTTTCAGCTCATTTAACTGACAACCAGAGATGAGAAACAGCAACTCAAACTGAAGTTCAATCTCAATCCGTAAGTCGAGTCCAAATCGACTGCTGTCTGTGGCATAAAGCGAACGCGTGCCACATAAATCAATCAAGCTGCAGTTGCACAATCGACTAATCACAATCTCCAAAGACAAACAGAGAGAGAGCTAGAATATAGAGAGAAAAAAGAGAGAGAGAGAAATTGCAAGTTGAACTGTTGCCAATGTCAATTGCCAACGAGTCAACGACATCAATTTCCATTGTCAATAATTCAGCTTGAGCATCAAATTTAAGCCACCTGCAGCATAGTGTGTGTGGCAAGGGCAAGTTGCAAGTTGCAAGTAGAAAGTGCGCTCAATCAACTAAGCGAAGCCAAAGTTAAAGTGCGAGCTTCGCATACCTATTCAAGTGTTTAATGTTATTAATCTGATTACAGCTAACGTTTTATTATGAAATGCCAAAGAAAGAGACAGTTATATGTAAAGAAAGAGAGAGAGAGAGAGAGAGATAGAGAGAGAAAGGAAGCACAGTCAACTTGCAGCATTTGGAGGAGTGCTTCAACTTTTGCACATTTCATTTGAAACTTTTCAAGTGCCCATATATTCTATACATATATATCGCATATCATATTTATATATGTGTAAGTATGTGTATGTGTATGTGTGTGTGTGTGTATGCGGGTGTGTGACAGTCTTGTGCCAATTGACAGCTTGACAAGTGAGCAACATGAGAATTCAACTCGTATGTCAAACTCCAACAAGAATATGCAAAGCACAAAAAAAACAAATAAAAAAAAAAATCATCGAGAGACGAAAAACAAAAAGCTAAAAATATTTGTTATAAAAACTTTTTTAGCTGTGACAACTTTTAGCTCGAACTTTGCCTGTGAAATTGTGCAACTGTCTGACGACTGTAGCCATCTCTCTCCCTCTATCTCTCTCTCTGTCTGTCTCTCTATCGCTCTCTATATGCAAATATATGTGTGTCTCTTTCATTTGCTATCTAGACAGAGATTTAATTAATCAATTATAACGATAGGAACTTTTTGACCAGCATATAGCAGTAGCAGCAGCCACTTGCCACATCCCACATGCCACATGCAGCATGCCCCATTGGCAACGCCTTGCGCCAAGCCAAAGCATAAATCTAAATGTCAAAAGCTGTTCAACAATTTAACAAACATATCGTATCCCCCGCAACCCATACCACCCCACCCCTCACCAACACACACCCACATCCCATCCGCCATTTGCAAGCTCGATATCAAAAATCGTAGCATACTTTTTTGGGCTACAGCATTTATGCCGGACATTGAATGGAGAAGTAGTTTCGGGGCCAACGAACAGAACTCAACATAGAAAAGAAAAAAATATACCAAAAACACACACATAGTATAATAAATATGCAGATAACACAATATTCAAATATGTATGAAAGTTTTGTGGTTTTTAATTTATTTAAGATAACAACAAGAGCAAGGCCAGAAATAAAAAAAAAATAAACATATTTATGAATAAATGACGAATCTGAAGAAATATAAAACTGAAATTCATAATTTTGCAGCTGCTTTGAATTGTGAAATATTTTTGTCGAACGCGTCAATCAAATGAAAATTGATGGCAGCATGATTTCATGCTGATTGAACAATAATTGCAGAGACTTTTCCTTCGCCCAATATATGGGAATAAAATATAATTTTTTTTCTTTTTTTTTTTTTTTTTGTTTGTTGTTTATTGGTTATCTGGCAACAGTTTGGCCAACAAAAGTAAATTCGGTAAACAATTAATTGAGAAATTTGAAAATAGAATGCAGCCATAAAGTGGTAGATGGAGTATGGTGGGGGGGGGGTGTTGGTTGTTGCCCCTTTGTGGCAGCAGCATGCATAAAATATGCCAATGCAACTGACTTTGTTCGGCTCCCAGCAGCACACATCACGCATTCATCTCCATTTGCTTAAAGTGATGAGGCGACACACACACACACACACACAATCACACACACAGACACATTCCCAGAGTTGTGGCCATGCTACTTGCCCCATTGGAACTTCAATTCAGGCATATCGCACAATTTCTAACACTCATACGCCCCGTTGGCATGCAACCGAGTTTGAGGGGCCACAGTTGGAAACACTTTACAATGCACAACTAGCGTTCTCTCTCGCACTGTCTCTCTCTCTCTCTCTCTCTCTCTCTATCAGTGTCTCTGCACTATTTTGTCATATTTCTCTGTTGCAGTTGCTGTTCAATGTAAGTCTCTCTTGTCTAGTCTGTCGTCTGTTGTCTGTTTTGTTGTTGTCTTTTAAGGTTCATCAAAGCATCAACATTGTTTGGTCACAGTTGTTGGCTACGCTGCCAATTCACTGCCTCAACCAGCTAACTCCCTCTCTCTTCACCCTCCTCTCTCTCTCTCTCTCTCTTTCTCCCTTTTTCTCTTTCGCTCTCTCGCTGTCTCTGACATGTTCGTCATAGCTTCTAAACTGTCTTCTGAAATTTTTCCTGTGGGAGCTAAAATATGCACAGACTGGCTGGCTCCATGACGGCTTTTGTAGTGTTGCCCACCACCCGCTCCTTTACCAACCCACCCAACCACTCACCCACTCTCTCTCTCTCACCCACACATACACACACACACATACCATACACATATACATACATATACATATACATTTCTGGCATGGCGCTGTAACGGGTTGTTATGCTCTAGTGCATGTGCAACTTGTCTGTTGTTTATGACACCCCCCCAACCCCTAGCCCAGCTCTTTATCCTTCAAAACACCCAAAAACCAAACCCAAAGCTCCTTTGTATGCATGTGTGTGTGTGTTGGTTTTTGCTGCTGTTGTGTATGTGAATGTGTGTCGACATTGTCGTCATCAACATCATCATACGTCTCGGTTTCGTGCTCCAATCACAAGCATATCAACCACACACACACATTCACTAACACTCACACACACACACCCACACACAACACACACACCCAGTATGAGCTGAACACTTGGCCACAGTTCCTGCTGAAAGGGGGGGGTTGGCGGGAGGGAGGTAGGCAGGTTACAAGTTGCTGCTATTGTGTGTTATCTAGACGCTTAAGAGCACCACACACACACACACATACAAACACACACACTTACTCACACACATACAAACACACACACTCACTCACACACACACACCCACACACTTGAATTTAGCCTTTGGTTTTGGCTTTCTGACCCCCTTTTATCAAATATTTTCTAATCTTCTGCATGATTATAAACAAAATTCTATAGATTTTTTTCCTTTTAAAAATATTCTCCATAAATTAAATACTATTAAAAAGCACGAAAACTTTAAACTCGAGAGCTTTTGCTTAAATATAAATAAATATGCCAAAAAAAAAATGAATTTCTTGCACATATAATTTTTATTTTTTTCTAATTTTTTTTAATTTTTAACAAATTTAAGTGCATATATTTTTTTAATTTTAATTGTTAATTAATGTTTCTGATAATTTAACTAATCAAAGTTCATATTCATAACATTCTTTTTCTCTCCATACATTTCTTGCAAAATTCATCTTTTTCTATTTGTAAACAACTGCATATAATTTCACATGCAAACCAAATAAAATCGCTTTAAATTAAAATTAAATTTACACTTACTGCAACAAGTATTCGTACCATTTGTTTTCTTTTTTATCAAGAACCAGGGGACAAAGGTGTAAAGCATAAAAGTCAGAAAAACGCTACAGGATATTGATGCAACAGCAACAGAAGGAGATAGAAAAACAGAGAGAGAAAGAGATAGATAGAGAGAGAGAGAATATATTACGTGTAAGTGCGAGAAAGAGATAGAGAGTGTGTGTGTGTGTGTGGTTGGACACACATATGAGAAGTCTGTTAAATTTTCGCAGCCAAAAGAAAAACTTCATCAAATTGCGCATAATTAATGTAAAATTGCCACGCAATTTAAAATTCTAATTAGCGCATGTTTGTGGTGTGACTGTGTGTGTGTGTGTGTGAGTGTGTGTGTGTGAGAGTGTGTATATTTATTTACTTTTTGCTGTTTCATTTTTTTTTCTCTTTGCTCAACATGATTTGCGATATTCAACATGAAAATAGCAGAAAATATTTTTCAATAAAAATGCACTTGCTGTGGAATTTATTGAAGCTGCCACAAATTGCAAGAGGCACACAAATGGGCACTGTGTGGCAGGCGTGGGTGGCACGTTGCCGCTGTGAGTAATGGCCCAGACAAATGGCAATGCAGTCGGCAGTCGAGAGAGAGAGAGAGAACGAAAGAGAAAGATATATATATATACAGAGAGAGACAGTCATATAGTCAGTCAGTCAGTTAGTTAGTTGAAAGTCATTTGAAACTAGAATCAGAGTGACTGCAACTATATTGAGTGTAGAAAGAGAGAGAGAGAGAGAGAGAGAGACAGAGTAGAAAGAGATAGACAGAGTGTGTGTGAGATACAGAGAGAGAGAGACATAGAGAAATGAGAGTTAGAGTGTGTCTGCTGATGGCATGCAGATCATCGTTGCAACAACAAAAACATTATTATGTCAGCATTATGTTCACAATGTCGTCGGCCATTAAGTCAACGACAACAACAACAACTATAACAACAACAAATAATAATAATAATAATAGTAAGAATGAACAGCCATAACAATGTCCATGAGAGTGACATATGAAAATGTGCAGACAGTTGCTTTGCATAATAGAAAAACATAAATATTTCAGTCACAGTGTGTTCTGCCATGATGACCACAGGCGGCACTTGATTTGAAAGACAAACCACGTTTTTTTTTTGGTAATTTTGAAAATATTCCAGCGAGAATTTAAATGGAATAGAATGAAATTTAGTACAAGTTAAGGTCTTCAATTAAACTTGGCTGCTGACATATATAATCTGAATAAAAAATATATAAATAAATCGAAGCAAAAGCACTTAAAAAACAAAGTCTGAGTTGCCAATTTTTTAAATTAAAAAATATATTATTAAAATAATAACAACTTTTGAAGAAAGCAGTTCTGCAAAGATAGTTTCCTTAACAGCATTCGAATTTTCGTTAATAAATAAAAATATTTAATAAAAAAAATATATATATTATTTATAATATTTTATTATAAATCTTTAATTTCGTTAAAGATAATTATTTATTATGATAGTATAAATTATAAATAATAATTATAAATAAATATATCTTAAATATAAATAATACATTTAATTAAGATTATATTTTTAATATATTTTTTTACAAATTCTAAATATTTTTGGTATTAAAATAATTCTTTGAATTAGTTAAAAATTTATTTCTTAATTCCAGCAAATGTTTAAGACATTAAAACTATAATATTATTTTTAAAAATTTTAAAAATATTTTAATTTTAATAATATTTCAATTTAAACTTTAGGAACTGTTGAAAAGATTTCTACTTACTGTTATTTTTATAAATCTTTAAAAATTCTTCACTTTTGCTTGAAATATATTTCCTGATCCCAGCAACTGTTGAAGATATTTCTATTGAATATTATTTTTAATAATTTTTAAGATATTTTTAATTTTAAGAAATCTTTGCTATAGCTCCAATTTTACTTTTAAATCTTAAAAACTATTGAAGACATTTCTATTTAATATTATTTTTATAAATTTATTAAGATTCTTCACTTTTGCTTTATATTTATTTTCTGATCCCAGCAACTGTTGAAGACATTTCTGTTTCATATTATTTCTTTTTCTTTTTGGATAAAATATATTTTTCGGACTGCACTTAATGCATAATTTCCTTTGCGTGACGCTTGACACTCTTCACAAAGCCATAAAGTTAGCTTTACTTCTCCCTTTCTCTCTCTCTCTCTCTCTCTCTGTGCCTGTCTGTCTCTTTCTGTTTCAGTTGCTGCGTCTCTTTCTGTGGGTCTGTTGCGTTTTTCGGTCTGTCTCTTTCATTTGTTGATGGCCACGCTCTGTGGCGGTCTTTGGCTGTCAGTGGATGACTGTGAGCATGAAATTAAATTCCACGTCAAAAACAATAACCTGCCGTTGCCAACCAGCCAACAACAACAACAAACAATAAGCAGTGCAGTAAAAACAACAACAACAACAAAATACCACGGTTCACATCAAAATCCCGGCAAGAGAAGCCGCTGGCCAAAAAGGGCGGCGAATAAATTGAATCGAATTTAATGTCAAAAGTGCAGCATATAATTGGCTTAATGTTATTGTTGTTCCCGTTGTTGCTACCGATGCTGCTGTTGCATGCGGCAACTTCCTCTGGTGGCAATTGGGCTCATATCAAAGCAGAGAGAAAGAGAGAGAGACGGAGAGAGAGAGTGCAAAAAAGGCTAAAAACTGCATTAAATGTGCGTGTATCGAGAGGTGTGTATGTATGGGTATCTATGTATCTATGTGTATATGGGTGTGCGTGTGTGTGTTACGCCCTCTAGTTGGCAACACAACAAAAACATGCAATGCCACTGCCCCCCACTTGCCCCTCTCTCACCTGTTCATAGCCTTTGTGCGTTTGCCATTAAAAGCGCAAAAATTCAATTTCGTTTTATTGTTGAGAGAGAAAAGAGCGCTCCAGGGCAAAGAGAGAGAGAGAGAGAGGGGAGTGTAAATATTATAGCCTTATATGACCACACATATAAGTGTATGTGTGTAGCTGGGCGTGGCAATCGAATTACGCCCACCTGTGACTACTGGCGATTTTTCGCACGACCAGCAACAATCGCAACACGCGGCGTATACGCGATATTTGCTGTGCACAAAAACTAACAGCGTCAAAGGGAGCTTCACAAAGTGTGAGGGGTTGGGGGGGGGGGTGAAATGAATAGAGGGGTAAAGAGGGTATATTTCAGTTATAAAAGATTGGCTGTTGCTGCTGCTGCCGCTTTCGCCGTTGATGTAATGCAACTAATTTTATTCTCTGATCAACGAAGCGCACTTTTGAACAGCACCTAAAAGTATAGAGATAGAATTAAGTTTGGAGAGCAATAAAAAAATTTTAAAAAAAATTTCGAAAATTTTTTGAATTAACACAACAAAAAGTAGTTGCACTTTAGAAAGTGAAACAAAAGGAAAAAGAAAGAACTGTCAATTGAAAATTTTAACAAAGGCTGAAACTTTTTAAAACTGCAATTAGAAGATATACAGGAAAACTGCTAATTAATAAAAATTAACACAATAATTATTCAAAAATTAATCAAATTCAAAAATAATTGTCAGTACTAACTGATTAGGCACTGCCAATAGCAATAAGCCTAAAAACAGTTATCAGGACTCATACTTAAGGAGACCTTTAAGATGCCTTCAACTCAAGAATTCCGCAATCATTTCTTTCATTTTCAAGCAAATTTTATGTTGGATATTTTCCAACATCTCGGCAATTTTCGATTCGCTGGGAAATGGAATATGCCTTGCAGCAATTTTCCAGCATTTTTGTCACAATTTTCTTATCTCATGAGCATAAAATTAACAACCCAACAAAATGGCGCCGAAATCAACGAAAATACTTGCACATTATTTCTGACGCGACACATTCAAGTGGTTAGAGCAGAGAGGGGGGCGACGTATGAGGGGTGGGGTGGATGGAGGGAGAGTGGGGGAGAGTGTCGGAGGTACACATGGTGGCATTATTTAAAATCGACGCCTGAGGCGCTGCTGCTATAAAAATTTGTGCGCGATAAAATGGAATTATGAAGACGACAAAAGGACAAAAGGACGAAGGGACGCCTTCGAAGATTTCGCCGAACAAGTACGGGAGATGCCTCAACCGACACGTGTTCTTATTAATTTTAATGCATATTAAAAATCGCTGCCTCGCGGCAACTCACCCTCTCTCCCCCCTCACCACCTTTACTGTGCAACTCGTAGCAAAGTTGTAACTTTTGAGCAGCGTATCAATAAAAAGTCGAGCATGCCGGTAAAACGCTAAAATGCCCGTTTAACTCGCAGTCAGCCTCGAGAGTTACACAACACTGGCTCATAAAATGACAAAACCGCAACCGAGACACACAGAGAGAGAGAGAGAGAGAAAGGAAAGAGAGAGTGGTGAAGAGGGGGAGAGAGATATAGAGTGAGAGACACGTTAGACACTGACTTATGTTTATTAGATTTTATGTTGCCCCGCTAAGCGTGGGAGGCTCAGACGGTTGAGGTTGAGATTGAGGTTGAGGTTGCGCCTTGGGCCTCGGATCAGGATCAGACTCTGGCTGAGGCTGAGGCTGCGGTTGCCTTTGCACAATTTTTGGCTCAACATTAAAATATCTTAATAGAAAAGAGATAAGTCATAAAATATTAAATGACTGGCTACCACGCACACACACCCACACACACACACACACATGTGCACAACAATGGCTGCCTATATAAACAGTAAAGCACATAATCAAACCGCCAAACGAACGAGAGAGTGAGGGAGAGCGAAAGAGAGAGAGAGAGAGTTGGGGCAAGGAGGAAGAGTTGGACATGTAGAAGACTCTCTCTGTGTGCGGGGGAGGGCAAGTGGGAGCGCGGTTTAATCTGCTGCTGGCAAGCTGTTTACATGCTCTGGTCCGCCATGCCACCGCACTGCTTGCGGTTATGATTTTGCAATACCCTGCAAAAATAGCGGACGCCAGAGAAGGGTAGCTTAGCTACAACCAGAAAAGCTTCAAATCAATTCTTTGCTTTTTGAGAACATATTTAAATTCTATGGCACTTGAATAACATTGAATAAATTTTAATTGTTTTTCAACTTAATGAAATTGATATTTAGTAATTGGAAATATTTAAATTCTATGCGACTTACATTTCATACAATTGATTTATTTTTATATTTTGCGAAGTGGAAATCTATGAATTGTAGTTGGTTTTTATAAATAAATAAAGCCATGTTTTAATAATCATATTAGGAAACTAACGAGGATCGTATGTACCTACTATCGAGATAATAGTATTTTGAACAGTTAAAATTACAAAACTCTTAAAAAAAAATAAGAAAATAAAAAACCCTTAGCTATATTTGATCGAAAAATATATATGCATATTTAAAAATGACAAACAGTGTGCGAAAATGAAATAAAAACAGTGTTAGAAAAGTCAAAAGAAGAGAGTATATTTATATAACTCTCTCAATCTTTGTCTCTTTCTCAATCTCATTATTTTCTCTCCCTTTCTCTATCTCTTTCTCTCTGTATTCCTCTCTCATTCTCTCTGTATTTCTCTCTCTACCTCTTGTCTGCCTCTTCTCACTTCTCTCAGAATTTTTTTGTTAACACTTTTTGCATAGATATTTATTAAGAGAAAGATATCTCGCATATATTATTTGAAGCTTGCTTTTACTTGAGTTGAGACATTTACAGGGTATCTTAGAGTCCTTTAATGAAGCGTCGCCATGATCATGTTTGCGCTTAGTGCTCATGTTTTCATTTTGCAGATAAATAATGCACAAAAGTTGTTCATTTAACTTTGCTTGTTTGTTTCGTTTCGTTTCGTTTCACTTTTTGTTTGGTTTGCCGTTGCTTTTCTCCCCCATTCCTATTCCTATCCCTATCCCTATCCCTATCCCTATCCCTATCCCTATCCCTATCCCTATCCCTTTCCCAGTTCCCTCTCCCTCTGCCCTTGTCAGACTGACTGCCATACGGCCAGATGAACAGACGAACAGACTGCCAGACAACTTGCCGACTGCCTGCCATGTGCCAGATATAAATCTTGACGTGAGAGAGAGAGAGAAACAGTGAGAGTGAGAGAGAAAGAGAGAGGGAGAGCAGCAACTTTTTCTCAAAAAAGGAAGCTATATAGGCACAGTTTCACAACGGAAAATAAGTTAAGAAACTCATTCACATAATTTTCGAGTTTATTGTTGGCAGTTGTTGTTGCTGTTGTTGTTGCTGCGGTTGCTGTTGTGGCATGATATACACACCTGGCTGGCAAGGGCATAAACCTGCTCTAATTACCACCGCCACCCGCACCACCCCCCCTCCGGCTCCAGCGCCCACCGCAAAAGCGCAAGAAGAAGCTGAAGCAGAAGCAGAAGCCATAAAATATAAATAAAAATCATTCATTTACAGTGCATGCCAGAAGTTGTTGGCCAAATATCTAACCTAAGGCGCCAACAGTACTCCCCAAAAATCTTTGCTGGCCCTTTAGATGATGATTTTGTTGCCGTTGCCGCTGCTGCTGTTGCTGCTGCTTGTGGCAATAACTGCGTTTGCGGCTGCCTTTTGTGCGTAAAAATTTTTATAGCCTACACTTGGGCGCCCGAGCAAGTTACTGCCACTTAATGAATTAACATTATTTTGATGGGTTTTATGATTCTTTCATACTCTCGCCGTATACAAATAGGCCAAAAGCCGCAACAACCGCACTGCCAACACCTCCAACTGGTTTTCAACTTTTTAATAAGCCACAAAAAATAATATAAATAAAGTATAAAAAATTAAGTAGATGCAAGCATAAGCGTAACTCCACTCAAATCATTTCATTAATATTTTGGGGCGTGAGTTTTTTTTTTTCTTATTTATTTTTTTTTTTTTTTTTTTTTCGTTGGCCCATCCTCAAGCCAAAATTCGAGCCCTTTTTTTATGCCTGCCCCGCATGGAAATTGCTTTTTAAGTACTTGGCTTCAATGCAGCGCAAAACTTTTCCCGCTGCAACGAACACACATACCACAAAAAAAAAAACGCAACTAAAAACGAAAGAAAATCAAAAAAAAAAAAAAATGAACGAAAATATAAAATAATGTGCATGGAACGATGAGGGAAAATGCGAACGATGAAGTGAAAGTTTTTATTAAATGCATAAAACGAGTCAAAGTCGTGACTACATATATTGTAGTGAGTGTGAGTCTATATCTGTATATATATATTTGTATGTGTGTATGTGTGTGTGTGTGTGTGTGTGTGTGTGGGGCTACATAAATCTAAGTGCTTTAACGCCCCTGTGGCAACTTTGCAGCGCCTACTTTTGTGGCAAATTCTGCAAACGGTTTTGACATTTTGGCAATAACATTTTCACCCCTTAACACTTTTATTTCCATATAACTCTCTATGTGTGTGTGTGTGTGTGGTGCTTTTGTAATGAGTTTTCAAGTGGTTTTAGGCATAGGTAGGTTGTTTTAACATAATACCTAATGATGTATTCTCTCTAGGTTCCCAACCAAATGTGAGGCAGGTTTCCCTTGCCACAAGTGGAGTTTATGTCATACATTTCATATAATGTATTAAATCGAAAGTAATAATCTCGATTGTCATTATGTTTTATAAATAATATACAAACACTCATAAATGCCCGTTTAATTACCCAAAGTACTTCAGCTTCTAATATTACTTACAATTTAATTTCGCTTATCAATTATCCCTGCCTGCTAGAAAACTAATTACATTGCTTATCACTGACGTACGCAAGCAATATTATTTCATTTACTAACAATTGGAGTTGCATCCCAGCAACTATTATTATCTTTAGCAACTACAAACACTTGTACTAGCATTTACATATTTCCCACTTTTTAAATGCGCGCCCAATTGCAAAATTCCCTATGCAAGAATTTCCCTCTTGCACTCGCATTTTTGCTTGAGTTGACGAGTCGCTCACAAACACAAATATGCTCGCTCGCTCTCCCTGTCTATCTCACTCAGAAGTAGCAGCAGCAGTCAGGCAGGCAGCTGCCGCATATGCCGCACTGCGGCGAATTGGCCCAAGCCAAAGGCGGCGAATTATCAGCGTAGTACCAGTGTATCTGACAGTAGCAGCAGCAGTTTGCTCGGGTGTTTGTCTCTGTCTCTCTGTCATCATAGTAGTCGCCGCCGCCGTCGTTGTTGCCGCCGTCTCGTCGCTGTAGTTTTTCTGATTGTGTTGCCAGTGCAAAAAGAGGCAAAAATTTTTATTAAATTTATTATAAATTGTTCAATGAAATGCATAAAAACCAATTACACTCATTGACCACAACAAATGTTATAATTAATCGCAACAACTCGCTGCCATAAACAACTGAAAAATCTCTGCCAATTTCATGCAGTGCGTACGCTTGAAAAATTCTCTGCGCAGCAGCCGCCTTTTTTTCGGCAGCTGCGAACAAAGTGTTGGTGGAGGCCCATAAGAATAATCCATTGAATATTATAGTGACTTAATAGTACAACAATTTCATTACTATATTAAAAATATAAAATAATTAATAGTGTATATACTGTGTGCCTATGGCAACTGTCTGATACATACAGATATTTATGTACTTTATATACTCTGCATATATTTAAGTGTTTGCGTGAATGTGTGTGTGTGTGTGTGTATGTGTGTGCACATACCAGCAGAGCCAAAAACAATCAAGAAAATGTATATTTTGGCTGCTAATATGTGTCCAAAGACAAAAACAAAGTAATTTACATCTTGTGAATGCAAATGGAACATGAAAATATGACAAGAAACTGAGACGAAAGAGAAATAAAAACCAACAAAAATAGTGGCCAATAGTGCGCCCAGAGTGCTCATCATCTTCTGCTTCACATCTTTATTGTTGTTGTTGGCTTTGTTCGTTGCGCTGCGCCTTACGTTGTTGTTGTTGTTGCCGTGGTGTTTGTTGTTGTTATTCGCATTTTGTGTACCTTTCAAGAAATCAATAAAAAAAAAAAGCAGAAACAGAACGCAGCGCAGCCCAAAGGCCAGGCAAATTCGCTCAAAACGAGTCTCGTGAGAGAGACTCCAGCGCGTATGGGTGGGAGAGAGAGAGAGGCCAAGTGTTGTGAGAGCAAGCATGTAACAAAAAGAGAGTTTGAACTCTCCGCTCTCGTTGAGTTTTGTTGACATTCTGCCAAACCGCGCGCCGCGTTATGTTTTGGGCCGAACGAAGCAAAACGAAGCTCAGCTCAGCTTTACCTTAATTTTGTTTTATTTTTATGTTTCTCGTTTTTTTTTTTTTTGTAACGTTCTTTTTGTTTTGTGTTTCTTTTACAACGACACCATAATTTAGCATATTTAGCTAAAGACGCATGTGAGTGAGTGAGAGGCAGGGATTTGTAAAGCAGCAAAAATATATAACATGATAAACATTCTCAGTTCTTTAGACGACAGTTAAGTGACACAATTTCCCAAAATTCAGAATCTGTTTCGGTTTTTTTTCTTTTGGGAACTTCTCTATCTCTATTCGTCATTCGCAGAGACAGACACCCAGAGGAAGAGGAGTCGTATCGTCTCGTCTCGTTTGTTGTATTCGGTGGAACCACGTGCATCTTTTGCCCAGCCCGTTTCTATTGATTTTTCGCATATGGCGCCCAGAGTCCTTTTCTCGGCTCCGTGTGCATGCGCATCATCTTCATCGCACCGCAACTAGACCCGTGCATTCCACAGTGCACTGACCTTAGCCCATGGACTCGCCACAGTAGAAAGAAATTTTCGGCAAATTGCATGAAACATTTTCAGTTTATTTAACTATCAAATTAACGTTCGTGCCGGATACGCAAACAAACAGAACGAAATGAAACGAAGTGATTTCTGATACATTACACACATTGTATTTCATTCAGCTCACAATATAGGCCATTCATAAGAGCATAAAAAACCCGCTTGTTTGGGTTCCCAGCGTCAAATAAACAAACATTCCCAAGTGGGACGCGATAGTGAGAAACATCGAGGGGAGCAGAGAGGAAAACTGAGCTGAGATTAAGATTGAGTAGAAGTGTTGGCCACTTAGGAACACATTCCCACATTAATTATGTATGCATGTGTTTTGAGGAACTAGAAATTCTCAATATATGCGATCAGTTTCCCCTCGAAGTTCTTGTGAGCTAATTACGAACGAGTATCTCTGCAAAGTCTCAATTATCTGACGTTTTCATTGACACTTTAGACAGATTTTAACACACTTTCTACACCCACTCACACACAATCAAAATACTTATAACTGTCTTCAAATTGTGCTCTTAACTTGACAGTTTTTTTTTCTGTGTTGAATCTGGGGGGGAAAGACGGTAAATCGGCTTAGGTTCATTTTGACCGCAGTTAAGGTCCAAGTTCCCCGCTTCCGCTTTCAACAAATATTGTTAGAGCTGCGAATAACAATTTGTTCACCTTTTTATCAATCAAATATACACATACACACTCAAGCACATAAGCACATAATATATATCTATACTCACACCCACTTGCAATATGGTGGTATTATTATTTATGTATATGACAAGCATAATGGAGCTTATCTGGACAAGCGGCCATAAAAAAAGTCATCACGACTCTATGATGGTGTGTTTGATGGTGTGTGTATCTGATTGGTATTTATGGGTCGTCTCACATAGACATCTGCATATAGTCTATAAGCGTATGCCCATTGCGCCTCTTCCGTTCTGCACTTGACAGACAGCGCACAGTGGGCAATTTTTCAATTATGTTTACGTTTATCCCAATTGCCCGCCGGTTGCCGGTTGACGGTCGCCGGTCACCGGCCGCCATTCGCAACAGCACATGTCATAGGCCACGTTTGAGATCTGCTAATCAAATACCGTACGTACCTCTCGGTTATTGTTGACCCCGATTGGCATATTAAATATTGAGTGACTGAGCGACGCAGCGGCTCAACGTGTTATTACATTGCTTATTGCCATCATTTTTACTGGGCCATAAATGGCCAACAATTGTCGTTTGATTGACCAATTTCAGAGAGAAAAAAATAGAGACAGGTTTTGTTTTGCTTCATTCTTTTTCTTCTTTCTTTAAAAAACTATGACTGCTAGTTAAAGACGCTCTCATTGTGTCCACCTTTGTGTGTCACACTTTTAGTTATTAGTATTATTATTATTCAGCTTTTTTATGGCCCTGTCTAAGTCAAAGCTTGTGACTATAATTGTTGCCAACTTGACTCTTTGTTGGGCCACTTTATGTTTTTGCATGCAGCTTAACAGTTGCACTCTGATGAGCTGCTAATTAACACCGGCTGCTCAGATCGGATCGGGGGGGACTCGGCTCGGTTCGGCGCGGCTCGGCTCGGGCCGTCCCAACTAGTCACGAGCAACACTTTAACCGCAGGCAGCACATGGCGTGCCAGGCCTGACAGTAAAAAGCTTGCACTCTCTCCTTCCTCTCTCTCCCGCTTAACTCTCTTAGCACTCTGAATGAATCAGCACGAGCGCTCTGTAATTTGCACTTTGCACTCCTCCGCCTCTCCCTTATGGCTCTCGCTCACTCTTTGTGTCAGTTCAGTTGCATTCACTCATTTAGGCGCGGCATATTAGTTTGGTGCTGTGGCTTGGCCTCGGCCCTTGATTGACAGTCATTGCATTAGACTAGTTCGTTTGGCAATTAGCAGAGATACAGACAGATTAGCAATTTGATAGACAGCTAACAAGCTTTACAACTTTTCTAAGCATAATGCTACTCTCTCCTCCCTTTAAAGCGCACTCATCTTTCGGCTATGCCCTGAACTTAAGTCTGCGCGATCGTTAGTGAGTGAATGAGTGAGTGCGGCCAGCTGTTGTACACATGCTGACAGCGAATTCGCGTACTTCTTCCAAGCACTCAAATGTGGCCGTTTTTGCTTTAATGCTTATTACGATCTGGTCACACTTGAGTACGATTAACAAGAGCAGCAGCAGCAACAGCAGACGCAGCGCTCTGTTTGCGGCTTGAACTTTGTTGAACTCTTCAGTAGGGGCAAAGTGTAGTGGGGATGTGTGTATGTGTGAGTGTGTGAAGCAGAGTGCAGAGAAAGCAGCAGTAAACAAAGGGCGGCTGATAAAAGCTGAAACAATGACAACATATCGAAAAAATGCAATAAATTATTGCCAAACATCAGCAGCAACTGCGTTGCCTCTCAACACAAAGAACTCAACAACAACAATAAATCAAAATTCAAAAATAAAAATAATTTATTTAATTTAAAATTTTTGTGTGTTAGTGTCAAAATGGAAATCATTTAACTCAACTCAATAAAATAGACTTTTACAACAAATGAATCAAATACAAATGCACAAAATGTTATAATCAAAAACAAATCAAAACTAAATAGTGACAAAAAACAGAACGAGGCTTGAGGCGTCACTCTGCACAGTGGGCCCAAAGCGCACAAAACTAACAACAAAATTCGCACAAATCATAAAAAATAATATTAAAAACAATTCGCAAAGTGTCCATCGCACGCATCCAATCCTCAACTGAATTCACGCACAAGGATTACACAAAAGTCTAGCTAGGAATATGCCACGCCCACAACAGTTGCCACTGGCACTGCGTGTTGTGTTGCAGTTGCTGCTGTTCAGCAGCATTGTGCAACAGCATTGTGGCCATGCCATGCCCAGCAGCACGGCCACAGCCACGCCCCCAGCTGGCTTCACTGCGCCCACGGCCAGCAGCCAGAGCTCCAGCGAGCAGCCAATGGCCAGCTCCACAGAGCGAAGCCTGGTGGATCTAGTCAATGCTGCCGATCAGGCTGAACATGTCGGCTCCGGCTGGGAAACTCTTGAGACTGAATTCCATTTAGCCACAAGCAGCTCCACATCCCCGCAAGATGCACCCACTGCACCCACATCCATCGAGCAGCAAGATCAACCACCTGCAGTGCCAGCCACCACTTTGGCCTTTGCCAATGCCGTTGCCGTGGCGGGTGATGCCATGGATGCCACTGTCAGTGGCGGCACCTACAGCGATGCCACGCCCCCCTATGCCGCTGTCGATGATAATTATGGTAATTAATAGCAATATGATTCACGAAGAGTTTTAATTGAAGCTCCATTACGAAGACAATGTGGATTCATTTCATTACAAAAAGAGTCAAAAAAAAGGCTAGAATTTTAGCTATTTCAATCGAATTGAATTAATTAGCTCTAATTATATAGCTAGATATATTTATTAACAATTTATTCGAGTTGAAAAAAAGAGTCTTAAATCTAGCTAGAAAATTCTTTTGTTTGCCAAGGGGCATTAAAAGATATTTAGCTATAATAATGACGATTTATCGCTAAGTATATTCCATCAATATATATCAATTCGTTATAACGCCAAGCAGCTGCTCCACTTGCTCCCCCTCCTATTTGAGGTTCGCTCATTAAAAGTATACAAATTGCCCGAATGGACACTTACAAGACTTTCCCATTATGGACCGGGAGTCGGGAAGTTGCCCGAGGTGCAGGCGGGACTCCGCAGTTCATTGACTCCGCAAAAACTTAGGCCTACAGGCGCAGTGCCATTAGTTTGGATGAGCAGACAGAGGACTTCCACTGACAGATGGACAGACAAGGATTGGGATGAGTGGGGTTGGGTTGGGGTTCGTTATCGATATCGGGGCGAAACAATAACAAAAAGCGGGCAAAACAACAACACCAACATAAACTATGGTAATTCTGTGCATACTTCAAGGCAATTAACTGAGTTTTCATTTCCGGCTTAACACGCAGCCCGGACGGCTCCTTTTGAACCTTCTCAAATGGCAGAAATGTTGGAAATGGTAGGAAAATGGCCAAAAACAAGGAAACGTGTAATATGGCCAAATTCTCACGCAAAACTTTTGCAGCTGAGCCGAATGAATGAATTATTTAACATTGTTTTTGCGGGACAAGTTTTATTCTGGGGCCGTTGCCTCCTTCAATGAAATATGCCCAAGGATTGACACACCCAACAACAACAACAACAACTACTAATACTGCTACAACAATAACAACAGACAATAACAATAACAACAACTAAAACTCGTCAACAGTTGGGCGCAAAATATTCATTGAAATCCGCACATCACGCGATGGACCTCATGAGGAGGTTAGCGAAGCAGAGGGTTGTAGGGTTGGATGGGTCTGAAACTAGCCAAACAGAGCAATTAACAAGTTAACTTTTATGGCCCACAATTATTTGGTATTTATTGTTTAGTCTTAAACTGGGCACACACAATCTTTACGACCAGAGCTTTAAATTCAAGACCGCTGACAAGTTGATGCCAGCGTTTAATTGCCAGCTACCGCAAACGCCCAACACCACGCCCACTTTCTGTTAACAGCACAAAGAGAGAAAACAGAAGAAAAAATATGTTGGACCACGTGGCGTATGTGCAATTTGCATGTTGAATGTTGCCTTGGCTCTGCTCATTGCGTGTTGGGCAACATTTTACGAGTTCACTCAATATTGAGAGCAAAACTGAGTGCTGACCAGACTGACAGCTGGCAAATTGCATAGCTCTGCTTCTCCCTACCCCCCTCAACTCCCCAACACCCCAACGTCTACCATTGCAGCCCTGGTCAAGGCTAGGGTTGGGTTGGGTTGGGTAGTTGCCTCAGTGTTTGGGAAGGGCGTTGATTTAGCGGTCACATGCAATACTTCAATTAAAATGCATTTAGTTTTTTGTGGCGTTGCACTTGCCACTTGCCATTTGCAACTTGCCACTTCGCCGCATGCAATGCAACAATAAATAACCCAAAAAAAAATGGCAGTTTATTAATTGTTAATCCAAAGTGTTGGTATTGAGCTATAGATACTCATAATTCATGCAGCCTTGAACTTGCAAACAGAAGATAAAAATTATAAAAAATATAATAAGAAAAACAAAATTTTTTTTCCATGAATTTAATAAACTTAGCAAGTGAAGAATAGAGTAAATAAAAAATGATTAGAAATTTGTGAAGTAAGTTAAATTAATTGATTTTCATAGACTTCATTAGATATTCTCATAATATATTTTCTCGAGTTAAGTTGCAACCTTGACAAGAGGAGGCGTGGCACATCATTTCGCTTGAATTGTCATTTGTTGAATGCAGCCCAGAATTGTTGTTTAGAAATTTATGCAAATTAGTTGACAGACAACGTGACGCTTTTTGCAAATTAAGCAATTGTTGCCGGACTTCCTTTCTCCCTTGCCCCTCTCTTATCTATCACTATTTTTTATTTTATTAATTGATATGGCAGTCAAACAAATTCATTTGTTTTTTTTTAATAAGTAAACTTTAGTAATAAAGTAACAAATGGAAAATTCTTTTAAAAAGCATGCTCAACTTAGAAATACTCTATATATTTTTTGTAATGATTTTTTTTAAGAAAACTTTTTTAATGTAGAGCTAAAAATTCTTTTAGAGAGCAGGCCAAACTAAAAAGTATTTTATATATTTATAATAATTATATTACATATTTATAATAATTATTTTTTTAACTTAAATAATATACTAAGAATGAAAAAATATTTTAGGAGAGCTTGTCTAACTTAAAAAAAACTCTATATGTATTTTGTAAAAATTTAAATTATAGCTTGGAATTTTTTGCTTATTTGAAGTGCTTGAAATTTGTTGAGACTTTTAAGTTTTATTTACTCTATTCTATGCACACATTATACCCTATGTTCTCGCGTTTACAGAGCATTTAAATTGCTGACAGCCCTCGAGGCTGTGTTTGCCATTTTCCAGCTCAATTAACAGTCAAGTTCGTATATGGGCATAATTAAGTTAATTTTGGACTTATTTGACATCAACTACATACTATATATAATATATATAGCTTAGAGTTCTCTCTACAATACTAAAAAGTTAGTTTCTGACCTAGTCTACAAATTTTGCAAACTTATCGAAAACCAAACTCAACATTTTTGTTTTTTTCTTTTTGTATTTTGTTTTTTGTTAAATTCATTTTGTTCACTACTTGTCTCTTTGCTGACTGTAAAATTTTCTATCAAGTCATTAGTTTAATTAATTGTTTTTCACAAGTTTCGTTGGTTTCGTTTGCACATCCTCGTGTCGCGTTAATTTCGCTGTGCAACGCCATCAAACTCTTGCCACATCCACAGAGATGCGCCACAGTTTTTGGCTTCAACAGCAGCTCATCAAGTGTGTCTTCGTCTTCATCCGTCCGTTTGTTGCAAAATTACGCCGTAGTTTGCCGCTAATTTTGTTGGCACTGTGCGGCATGTAGATACAAAACTGGTTCTGTATCTGTATCTGTATCTCTCTATTTCTATCTGTCGTGAACTGCGCTGAATGGCACTTGAGTGTCGCTTTGCCGAGTGCCATGAAATTGGAATTGCTGCAACATGCAACAGCCGCGCCACTGAGTGCTGCAATTTGCAATTAAATGCAGCACCATCTCCTGAGAGTGAGAGAGCGAGAGAGTGAGAGAGGGGGGGGGGGAGGGGGAAGCATCTGTCAGAGACGAACTGTTGATGACATAATGACAAACAACAGTTGACAAAAGTTTCCAAAAACTTGCACAGGACCAAGTCGGGGCTGCGACTAGCATAATTAATTTCCATGAGGTGCCAACTGCAACTGTCATATCCTTGAGATACAATTTGCTTTAAGATATTCCAAATGAAATCCAACGAGAGATTTATAGAGAGAGAGAGAGAACCGCAAACTACTTTTAAGCCATATCATTTACTATATATATTTTTATGTTGATATTTTGACTGGGGGTGGCAGCATCATCTTCGATGCCTGAGGATGAATCTCAGCTTTGGCCACGCGAAAGTTGGCTGGACAGCTGCCGAGTTGGAGAGTGTAACATGGCATAGTTGGAGAGTGTAAAAAGTTGCTAATACAAATTGACGTAACTTTTGGCATGTCAACAGCAAACAGCAAAAAGTTTTTGGTGCGTTTTTTGACAAATGATTTGCCTGGCAAGAAATAAACAAAAACATACACACACACACACACACACTACACACACTCCCCACAGGAAGAATAGATTGAAAGTCAGTGTAAAAAGGCAGCAACACAAACTTTGGACTTTAACTTTTGCTGCAAAACTTTCAATACTGCAATCTGTACTTTTCTCCATCTCTTTCACACTCTTACTATCTCTCTCTGCTCTTGTCTTGCTCTCTCTCTCTCTCTATTTACGCCTCTGTGTGTGTATGTGGTCTAGGCGTTAGTCATAGAAATTTTACAGGACACTGAGTTATGAACATGACTTGTCAAAAAATACATTAAAAGTGCAAAGTAGTGGAAGACAGAAGAAAATGAAAAAAAAAAAAAACAATCATTTAGTAGCAAAAATTTCGACGAAAACTCAAGCAAAAAGCATAAATCATTGAACTTTTGTTGGGGCAACAGCAACGCCCACTAAATGCCACTATACATAGCACATCGACAATTCTAGCCCACAATCTTTTCCACACTCTCGTCATCTCACTCCTCTACTATCCCTCTCTCTTCCGCTCTCTCCCTCTCTCTCTCTATTGTTTGCTGAGCATCCGCTTCGTTTGCCTGGCAGCCATTTTGCAAAACAGCCATCAATCATCTTTTGCTAGCTGCTGCTGTCTTGATTTTAATTTGCGACATGGACGCACTACACACATACACACACACACATACTCACACTCAAGTGCCTTTAAAGAAAATCGTTGCATAGCCAACAGGCGCACTGCAGACGTGCCTAACACGTTGCGGGGCAAAAACGCTGATAAGCCACAAGCCACGCGTCTAGACTTGACTTTTAAGTTTGCCGGACTTGACATCATACACACACACACACACACACATATACAACACACTCTTACTTATACACACATAATTTGCAGCTCATTTGGTGTCCAAAAAAAAAAGTTGCCTACTTATCGACTGCATTGTTGTTACTTCCATTTATGGATATGAGTTTAAACTTTTGCCTAGAGAAAAAAGATTCAAATATCGCCGTGCAGCGATAAAAATGTCTCATTGTGCTCCACAACAACAGCAACAACAACAACAACAACGGCAGCAGCTTCCGCTTAACTGCACTTTAGCATGTCTATATTTATGCGCCAAACAACAACAGAGAGTACAACAACCCTGAATGACAAGAGCATCATTTACTCAACTCAACTCAACTCGACTCGACTCCACAGAAGCCTGATGGGCTTCAAAGACACTTATGGGGCGGACGCCTTTTGTCTGCCAAGCTACACGGCCTAAGTATCTATGTGAGTGTGTGTGTGTGTGAGAGAGAGTTTAAAGTCATAAACACCTTGTTAGTGCAACAACTCGACACGTTGAACGTGACATTGATGCTTTCTTTTGTGGCAAGCGTGCAGCGACAGATACGCCAAAGCAGCTTCCGCGTCTCAAGCAGTCACAGCACGCCCACTTTGCCACTCCCACCCCTACTCCTACCCCTACTCTTGATCTCTCTCTCTCTGTCTCTCTTTAACCGGAAGGTAATGGCCGCTGTGATGCTGCCATGTGCAACTTCCTGTCGATAACCTTTCGGTGTTGTCCTGTGCTGGAAGCCGGCGCCGTTGAATTTATGGCTCAATTGTTGTTGGCAAGACAGCAGCTTAATTAGTCGCAAGTCACAGCTCAGCTTAAAGCTCCACTTGAAAGTAGCTTTAAAGCTCGCTAAGGGATGCAAACAAATAAACATTTGATTTGAATTCGGTACTGATTTGATTTGATGGCAACTCATTATGGTAATATTTACCTGTCATTTCGCTGCTAATGGCCAAAAGGCAGGCAGGTCATATCGTAAACATATATACAACTTGGCTAAATTGTGAACATTGTCAGTTACAGCTACAGTTGCTGGCCAAGTTGACAAAGCCAATGACATGTGCCTAACAAATGGCACAAATTACAATTTTGCCAACTCAAAAGGGTTTCAACTTGAGTTGAGTGCTGTTTGTGCAGTTGAGCGGCAGTTAAAGCCACATTAACTTGACAAATGGCCAAAAGGCATGTCTAGTTTTATGACAACATTAAGAAGCGACTCTTTACCCCCTCTCTATCTCTCTCTCTCTGCCTCATTTCATAGTCAATATAAATCAAGTTGCATTCAAATGACAATCAGCATGAATTCTCAGTAACTTCTCGTTCACATTTTAAAGTTGAAGTTTTGGCCAAGACTACTAACTGTTTGCCTTTGGCCAACAGCAAGCTCAATTGTTTCGCATTTTTTGCACAAACTTTTTCATTTATATCACGAATGTAAAAAATCTCTGCCGTTGTTTTTTTTTTTTTTTTTTGTTGTTTTTCCTCCGCCTTTATGGGAAGTTTGGGATCCTTTGACGGCGACTCTCATTGAGAGGCAGCCAAGCGCGTGGCGTTCACATGTCAAATTGCATGTGAATCAGGATATATGAGAGCAGGATATATGTGTGAGTGTGTGTGAGTCCTCTCAGCTTCTCGCACTTTAATTGTTTGTTTGGCTCTGTGTCTGTGACAGCCTCTCTTCTCTCTCCTCTCTCCCCATCTCGTAGTCTTTTGCCTTGACTCTCTATTTGCGCTTTGGCTTTTGTTTAGTTTTAACGTCTGGCTAAATCCGAAAGCAGCTCGTAAACTTCACCATAAGCATCAGCAACAGCAACAAGCTGAAGTCCTGAAGGACAACAACTAAATAAGGCAAACGCGTAACAATAGCAAAGACTTTATTTCTTGCTCACACTTATTTTCAATACTCTAAACGGGCAATGGGGCATAGCCGAAAACTGTATTCGATACATTTTTTGAATTTAAAAAAAAATTTATTAAAAATAATTTAAAATATTTTAAAATTTAATGAATTATCTGTAACATATATTAACGCCCTCAAATTCTCAATTGAAAATAAAAAACAAATTGAAATACATGATAAATAATTTTTTTAACTTGCTAATTAGAAATATTCTATTTTTTTTTAAAATAATATAAAATTTGTTTGTATACTATATACATTTTTTTTTAATTATTTCAATATTTTTCACTACTCAAAAATATTCATTTAATATTTTATAGTGTATTTTAACGTCTTCAAGTCGAAAAATATTTTCTTTGAAATTCTTTCCGAGATTTGTTTTATTTCTTTTGCCGCATGACTTTATTTTTAGCGTAGTTTTTTTTTAGGCTCAGACAACTTAATGCTATTTGCTTTACACTCTCACACACACACACACACACCCACACACATACACACACACACATAATCGCACACATACATACACACAGTTGAGCGCACCTTATAGTGGCTGTGTCGCCCACTCAACACTCGCGCACCCTTAGCACGGGCCACATACATAACTCACCCCCTGCCCTCATCCCTCACCCCACACCCCTCGCAACAGCCACGCCCACACGCCTTTGTTTGCCTTTCTTAACAACTTAAGCACGTCGTCTATATTGGTTTTCGGGCGCTACTTTTTTTTTTTTGTATTTAAAAAAAGGTAAAAAAAAAATGAAGTGAAATAAGAAAAGAAAAGAAAGAAAAGAGATTTCGCTTCCTGCTTTTGCCTTTGCTTTTGTGAAAATAATCACGCGCAGCTTTGAGATATTTTCCCAGTTTTTCTTTTGCTTTTCACACTTGGCTTCTTCCGCCCGTCGCCCAAAAGTATACTATAGATATGCCCCCCGTCTATTGTTTTCTTTTAATTTGTAGCTGCTCCGGCAATCCCTTAAGAGTCCAGGCGAGCCGAGGAGAGTTGATGAGGAAAAGGCAAGAAAAGGAAAAATTACTTAAAAAATTAAAGAAATTATGAGTTGAGGCGCAGTTTCTGCTTAGCATATGTCCTTAATCGAATATGCAGCTATCCATTAAGGCAACGAGATTCTATTAGCTGCCCCACATGCGATTTAATCTCAGACCCATTGTGCTGGTAAAGGGGGTGAAGAAGGGGGGGGGGGAGGGAAGAGTGCCTTGTGGCTGAGGCAAATTAATTTATGGTCAACTAATGGAAAACAAAGCGGCTTCACATGATTGCAAAACGATATCGAGGAAAACCAATTAGAAGCACTTACAACTCCTGCCAAGACAAAGGACACAGGGGTAGGAATGGGGGCAGAGAGTGGGTGTGGGGGTTGTTGGTTGAGAACATGGTCATAATTAAGGTATGCCACAAAAGAAAAGCCAACTGCTGCTACTTTCACTCAATGTTCGCTGTCTGTGGCAAGTGTCCGGGCTTTCAACCTTTTGTCGCCCTGTCCTGTCCTGTCCTACGCTGCATTCGCAAAACGACATTTATCCTGTGGCGCCGGAGAGTATGCAGCACTTTGTTGCTTAATTGATTTTAATGCCACGCGCACAGAGCAGCCTACAATTTGCCAATGCTATCTCACTTGCACTCTCACTATCTCTCTCTCCCTCTCTCGTCTCGTCTCTCTCTCTCGATCTTCCTCTCTTCAAGTCTCTTGCTGTCTCTATCTATCTATCTAGCTGTGCGCTTTTATTATAGTTGGTAGTCAATAAATTGGCTTTTTCCTTTCGGACTGCAGTCTGCTGGCATTTTCCCATTTCCCATTTCCCCATTTCCGTTTTCAATTGCAAAGAATCAGGCTAGAAGCAGCGCAGATGAAGAGCACAGCAAAAGCAAACGGCAAAAACGAACTGAAACGAGAAATGCCATTTATTGAATTGTATAAATTTCTGCACATTGACAGCGACTGTTTATTTTACAAATACACTACATATATATGTATATATATGTATGTA
Source organism: Drosophila quadrilineata (assembly GCA_018150725.1). Taxonomy (NCBI): domain Eukaryota; kingdom Metazoa; phylum Arthropoda; class Insecta; order Diptera; family Drosophilidae; genus Drosophila; species Drosophila quadrilineata. The sequence goes on from JAECWN010000356.1 coordinate 1,062,179, forward strand.
TAAATGTGTATGTTTTGTTAAGCTTTATCGCATTTGCATGGCACAAGTCCATGTACGCCTCCGCCTCCGATTCCGACTCGGACTCGGACTCCAACTCGTAGTCCAGGTCAGATCAGAGTCAGAGTCAGGTCGGGTCAAGTGCTTGGCTCCGCCCTCGGATCACTCATTTGTTCTTTTGATTGCTGCCAAATGCAAAAACCGTCCATTTTGCCCTTTGTGTCCATATCCAATTGTATTAGTAAAATAAATTACCATTTAGTGCTTTTTGCCACTTGCATACATACACATACACATATACATATACATATAGTCTAAACCACGCCCACTGCCTCCCCCCTTGGAGGACTTGGAGTCAACGTCACACATGGTCGATCGGTCGAGACTGTTGTCCTTTGGCAGCCAAATGAAATTATTGCTGCAGCTTTGCATCCTTTTGGTTACTAGGATTATAACGTAGCAAAAGGGAAACACTTTCAACAAGATGGGGAGGGGGTGGGAGGGTGGAAGTGATGGAGAAAGGGAGGAAGGAAAGTCTCACAATTGCAGCCATAATAAATTGTTCGCAATCGCATTTCCGTTTCTTTATGCGCTTCGATTACGTTGTGCCAGTTTCTCTCGCTTTCTCTACTACTCTCTCCCTCTCTCTCTCTTTTTCTCTCTATATGCTCATCATTCGTAATTGAATATATAATTTTATTGTATACACACACACACACACTCTTAGAGCTGATGTGTGTGTGTTTGGCATTTGAATATAAACTGTTTCGTCTGCTTGCAAAATATTCATTTCAATTTATTTAAGTCCCATTTTTTTTGTTGTTGTTGTTGCCCCACACATGCAGTCAAGTATTTTTTTTATATTTGTTGCTGCCGCTGCTATTTTTTTTGTTATTTAATAAATTATTTATATGTGCTTGTATGTGCATTACTTTGACTTTGTCTTTGGCAGCTGCTGAGCTTCATTTCCGGCTCGCGCTTCCTTTGAATCCTGGCAGCGAAGAAGGACCAAAACTTTTCCATGACTGTCAGCTGCGACGACATTGAACTTTCTTTTATTTTCTAATATTTTTTTTTTGTTTTGTTTTCGTTTTTTTGTTTTTGCATTTGTCGTAGATACTTTGTGTTAAGCCTAAAAGTATGCAACAAGGAATTTAACTTGAGAAAACTTTTTCATTGGTGTCTTTTGCAGTGCCAAGCAAGCCTCAGAATCTCACCGTACTGGATGTATCCGCTAATAGCATAACAATGTCCTGGCATCCGCCAAAGAATCAAAATGGCGCCATCGCCGGCTATCATGTTTTCCACATACACGACAATCAAACTGGAGTCGAAATTGTCAAAAACTCACGCAACTCGGCCGAAACTCTCATACACTTCGAGCTTCAAACTCTGAGTAAGTATTTATAAATTTTATATATATATAATATATTGAGAATAGGGCACTTTAAATGTTCTGCCTTTTAAAGTATAACTTTGTGTTTAACGAGTTTCCTTAGATCTTTTGCTGGGGATACTGGGACTTATGCAAAGTGGAGTTATGCCCGCTGGCAGCCAAATAAAGCACTTGAGACGCCATTTTAATTGCGTTTTATTGGACAAGCATCAAACTGTCAATACCTTCACTGGCCAAGTTGACAGTTCCCCACGCCCCCCCCTCCCTATCAACCGCCCTCTATTAGCCTTAATTGTAGCTCAAGTCAATTTGTTTGCCAGGCTTTGTAATTAAATAGTTTCAAGTGGCCACTTTTTGTTGCCAACAACTTTGACGCCTGTAATTATGAACCCAAGTTGGGGTTGGGGTTGGAAATGGAGTAGAGGTTGGAGGAAATTATTTTTGCCAGCACCTGTCGGTGCTGTTGAGCTTAAGCTGTGCATTGTGGCATGGGTTGCTGTGGCAATTACTAAGCGCTGTGTGGCATTATCAACATGACAGTTAAAACTGTTGCATAGTTTCGGCTTTGCGAAGTGAGGGGCGGACGGAAGAGTAGGAGGAACCTAGGCCGGATTGCTGTGCAATTAAGTTGCTCATACGCAACGTGTGCCAGCATGTCAAAGCACAACATTGTTTAATTAATTACGCGCATCAGGTGCCTGCAGGCGCCCTTGTTGCATGCTACCTGCATGCGTTGCATGCCACCAACATAGACAGTGAAAGGGAGGCAGGGAGAGACTTACGAAAGGGCATGCTTTTTGGGCAACTTTGGTTTGCGCTTTTTGCGTAGTCGGCGAACGCTTGAAAATTTAATTTTCATAAATATCAAGGCGTTTTTCACAGACACTTTTCGTTAATTAAAATGGGAAGGATTTTCGCCCTTTACACACAATTCCCTTATCGAGTTTCCATTTTGCGTATATCCATTTAATCTGTGTTTGTTTTTCGCAGAACCCTTCACCGACTATCGCGTCATTGTCAAGGCATTCACCACAAAGAACGAGGGCGAACCCTCCGATCAGATTGCCCAGCGCACGGATGTGGGCGGACCCAGTGCACCGGCGATTGTGAATCTGACGTGTCACTCGCAGGAGTCCATCACGATACGCTGGAAGCGTCCCTACGAATTCTACAACACCATCGATTTCTACATCATCAAGACGCGCCTGGCCGGCCAGGATACGCATCGCGACATACGCATCAATGCGTCCGCCAAGGAGCTGGAAACGGCGGTAAGCACAAAGAGCATATCGTCATCTGTTTTCAAATTTTTCAAAATATCCCATTCACACACAACCCAAAGTTCCCTCTTGTTTGAAATTTTTGCACTGCATGAGGGCCCTAAAAAGTATGCTACGATAAATATCACAGGCAAGCAGAAATCAAGAAAGAAAACATAGAATATATTGGAAATCGCACAAAGAGCATTGCTAATAAAAATTTTGTTAAATTTTTTCTGGAATTGGGTATAGCATGAGAGAGATACTCTAATTATTTGTTGTGACAAAGCGTATCGTTGGGGATTTTCCGCCAAAATAAAAAAAAATGGAAATGGAAAACAACCAGGAAATGGAAACAGAGAATGAGAATTTTTGCTTCTATGGCAACTCATGTAAATATTTTACAAATGTTTATCTGCAGTGACGCCCACTCGAGTGGGCTGGCAAAGGCTTTAGCTTCGCGTTTTCTGAATTCTTGGCCAAAACAATACACACACGCACACACTCACACACACACACACACATCAGTTACACCTGTATGGTTTGCAGTGCAAATAAATTAAATTTATGCTGTTTTTCTATCTTTTGTTGTTTTCATTTTTGCTTTTTGCGCGATGCCTTTGTCCGTATGGCAGACTTTTCATTTTTTTTCTTGTTTATTTTTTTATAGTTTTCATAGATAGAAAACAGAAGTATAAAAATAGAGAAATATAAAACAAAAGGCAAATGCATAAAAGTTGAGCGAAACAAGTTGTCCGAAAAATAAAAATAAAAACGGAGCAAAAATATGCTAACAATAAAAACTCTGCTCGTATAGTATCCTTAGTATTTGGAGGTATTTCCTTTTTTATATTATATATGTCTCTCTCTCACTCTCTATCTCATGCTCTTTGTGTAGAGATACTGTTATTGTGCTTGTTACTTCAGTTTACTCTCCATACCCATTTTTAGCAATATGAGCTCCGCCTGCAATTCTATTTATATACACATATATATTTCTATTTGTTGTCCTTCTTTGTTGTCGCATATTTGCGCTGTATGTTTTTTAATTGAAACACATACATATATATGTTTTTTAGACACTCCGCCATAAATAAATTGAAATAATTTTATGCCAAAAGGGAATTCGCAAACAAAAACACAATATTTGAATTTCTTACTTTTCTAGAAAACGAAAACAAAAATCGTCATTTATTGTCAGCAAATATATGTGTATATATCTTGTAGTTGTTGCATATCCTTGGCTGATCTGTATATCCTGGCATATTTCTAACTGTTTATGTACTGTTATCTCATTTCATGCAGATGATATTGCAAAACCTGACTACGAATTCCTACTATGAAGTCAAAGTGGCAGCAGCCACCTTCAGCGTTATAAATCCCAAGAAGATTGTGGTTGGCAAATTTTCGGAACCCAGACTAGTAAGTATAAACATAAATAAAGTAACACACACTCACACACACCTGCCACAGTTTCTATTTTGTGGGTGTGGCAGGCTATAAAGTTGCTTTGTAATATTACAAGTTGGTGTCAGAACTGATTACAGAAAATACATACATATGCATATAGTATATTTCGCTCTATCTCTCTCTTTCTCTGTTTTAGCTGTCTGTCTCTTTTGCTGCATATTGCTTGTGTCTTGTGCATTTTGTTGTCCGTCCTTGACAACTTTTCAAATTATATGGCAGAGAGCATACATTTTGGCTTGGCATACGCGGCGTATGTGTAATAAGCATTTTGTGATGCATTTTTAATGGCACTTTCGACTAATAGAGGGCGCTGCCTATAGCCATGCCCATCAATACCACATGCAATTTGTGTCGTTTATTGACACAAACACACACACACACATACATGCATCTGTAGCTACAAAATGTCATAATAATATGCTTAATGATATTTAACACACACACACACACACACATTTGGCACACCCTCTTGCAGATTTTAGACTTGAACTGCCTGCATAAAATATGTTATATTTTTCTTGTACATTTTTTTGGGGAGCAGAGTAGTAAGTGAGGGAGCTTAGAGCTGACCTCCTTTGGGCCTTTGTTGGAGCCACAACTGTTATGCTCTCATAATTCCTGCTTGCTAAATGTATATGTATGTGTGTGAAAGTGTGTGTGTGTATGTCATTTTTGCATTTGCATATAATTCATGGCTGTTGCTGTTGTTGTGTTGTTTTTCGCTTGAATTTCAAGTGGCTGCACCTTTTGGCCACATTTACATGCTACACTTCCGCTGCGACTTCCGCTTAGCCTCACACACACACACACACAGCCCAGGACACAGCGAAATGCCTTTTTAAATAAATATATAATTTATGCAATACAAACAACAATAGCAACAGCAGCAACAAACAAAACAAATATACATTTTATTCCTTTTGGCAGCAGAGAAAATAAGCCAAAGGACATAAATCTGTGGCAAATTTCAACAGAGAAAGTCAGAGAGAAAGAGAGTGTGAGAGAGTTATATATAGATTATAATATATGATAGATATTTTATTTTTATTTATTTCAACTATTATCAGTCGAAATAAACTATATTTAAGTAAAGTATTAAAATGAAAGTAAAATTAAAAAAATTAAATTTAAAATTAAAAATCATAAATATATCTTAACTGAACTTTCACTTATCATTTGCAGATTCAATTGCAGCCCAATTGCGAGAAGATTCAACCGCTGCTCCGTCAATCCCACAACGACTACAACCTGGCTGTCCTGGTGGGCATCATTTTCAGCTGCTTCGGCATCGTGCTGATTGTCATGGCCTTCTTCCTCTGGAGGTAAGTGGCGTTCCTTGTAGATAGACTGCTACTCCTCTTGCCACTTGCCTCTTGCCACTTGCAACCTGCGGCCATAACAAGTGCAGCTGCAAGTTGTCGACGCGTGCAGTTGCCATAAATATGCGGCAGCGACACAGCCTGGCTGCTGGCATCATTGGCACTCCCACAGCCGGGGCGATGTTGCACGCCTGATGTTCGCCCCTGTGGCGCCACAAAAATAGCCAAGGCAACAAATCAAACGCTCAACCAAATGCCGAATCTGCACAGCAGGCGCTGCATCGTCATCGGCATGGGTTTGGGGCAGGGATCGGTTGGGATGAGATGGGATTGTTTCTGGTTGTGGTGTGCGTTTCTATTTTGGTGTTTTGCGGCGTTGAAAATGATTTTCTATTTTCTATTTGATATGCCTAAAAGCAAAACACACAAATATATAAATTTAGACTCATACATATAGAGGATGTATAGATATAACTAAAAGAGTTTTGGGATTTAGCAAGAGACAAAATAGACTGAAAAAATAGAGAGTTCTCAACTAAAAGTTATTAATCGTAAACATGTGAAATTCATCAATTTTTTGTGTTTTTCTTCTATAAAATTCCAAAATTCCCACTGAAAACTTCATAAGGGAGCTCATAAATCCCGTCCGGCATTCGAAATTCAACGGAAAAATTGCAGAATTTTACAACACTGTCTGCCATGTACATATATCAAGATGGGAGGAGGTGATGATAGATGGGGGTATATGCCCGCATACCCGCATATTCATTAGAAATGTTAATTAAAATTCAAATCACAAAAACATGAAGACCCCAAAAATAGGAAGGACAACATGGAAGTAAACGAAAGACAAGCAAACAGTTTTAAGTTACTTAAAGTCTTTATTATGTGTAGGAAAGAACGGTTAACCCATTTGCCGTGACGTAACCGAACATACCGTTACCCGAGCCAATCTCTTTAGACTGTGGGAAAACAAAGGCCTCCGGCCACGTTATTACCAACCCGATCAACCCCGTTGAGGTCTTAACACTCCTTTTTGGCTGGGGACCCATCGAGCATAATGAAAATGCGAAACATTTTTAACTTCAATGAAAAATTTTTACTCCCATTTTTTTGCTCCTTCTCCTCTTATTTTTGCCATTTTTCATGCTCCCGCGAATATGTCAAATAAAAGCAAGTTCTCCATTTCCTCCGTCGGAACTCGTGTTTTCTAACAAATTAATGCCATTTTATTTATTCTTTACAAATACGTTGGCCAAGTTAAGGGACATCAGTCAGTGGAAAAATAAAGAAGAATAGATGCAATGAAAAAGGGCTAAAGAATACTTTTTAAAAGCTTACCATTTCTCAACTTGGCCAGAAACTTTTTTTGGGGAAATAAAATTGTATATTTTATTTGTGCAAACACAAAAAAAGAAAAACAGTAAATTTCAACAATTTCCCTTTTCAATGCAAACAAATAAAAGATCCAATTCTTAAATGATTATGAGTAGCCGGGAAAAAAGGGTTTCCGCTTATGGATTGGATAACTCTAACTTGATTCGAAAATAATTTCCGAGCAAATTATGATTACCGCCATGATAAACCTGTCATATTTATGCGCATACATAATATCCTTAGAGTGGACCTCAAAATACACATGCCTTCCTAGCTGAATTTTAGTTTAAAGGATACCTTTGCAAAGGATACCAATTTCGGTCTCAGTTTCAGTTTCGGTTTCAGTTGGCAGAATGAAACTTTTATGCTGATGTCACACAAAATACTTTACAAATTTATATTGGAACAATTTGCTGGTTCCGAATACTTACAGAAATATGTCAACGATAACAGCAATTTTTATTTACATTTTGACGCCAACGAAAAACTTCTTTTCTTTTCCTGCCATATATACATATATGTATGTATATTATATATCTAAATATCTATCTAGATTGTCTTTGGACTGGCATGTGTTGCTGTCTCGCTTGCACCCTGTTGTTATGCTGCCAGCTTCATATTTTCTGCACTTTGGCAACAATGTTTTTCTCGACGCATGTATGTATGTGTGTGTGTGTGTAAGGGGTTTGTTGTGTCAGAGATATTTTCTGGCAACTTTTGCCTTTGCCCCCAAAAATAAAATGAAATAACAACAACAATAACAAGAAATGCTGGCATGAAATTGTTTTGGCTTCGTATGCGCAACTTTTGCCCGAAACCTGCAGCCATTGTTGTTGTCCTGGCAGCGCCAGAAATATTAGAAGCACGTGTGTCTGCCATGGACCAAGGGAAGGGTTCAGGCGCTGGGTCGTAGGTCAAAAGTATGTTTGTGTATAGGAAACCTTCGCCAACAGCAACTAAGCAGCAAGAACAACAAAAAACATGAGAAAAAGCTCGACCAACAACACACCACGTAAAACTCCAAGCACAATTTAAGCGCGAACAGGGAAACTTGGCATACTCCACACACAAATACAAACACGTGGTATGCTATATAATAAGAGAAATATTTGAAGGCTGTCGTAAACTGAACCAGATACGGATACGGAGAGAAAAAAAAGTATATGCATGTGTTGTGTGAGTGTTCGTGTGTGTGTGTGTGTGAGAGAGCGTGTCGAAGATTTCACTTCATCAGTTTCTTTTGTTGTGTTCATCCTGCTGGCAGCTATAAAAGTTTTCTCAACTTAAACTTTAATATCTGGCAGCAGCATCGACAAGCGAACATGAATTGCCGCTCACTTTGCTTGCCTTATGCATATACTATGTATATGTTATGTAGCGACCTGTCAAGTGCACAACCGCTTCAAGTCTAATTCGTTTGGAAAACTTTGCTCAAATTTCAATCGAAAATTTTGTAATGCCTGCTGACAATTAAACGATTTATCTGTATCTGCTCCAATAATCGCTTCCTAATTAAATAGTACAAAAGTTTTGACTGGAAGAGAGAGAGAGAGAGCGACCGAGAGAGCGAGTCTGTTATTACAGCTTATCAGCATACAACAACAGTTGTCAGCTGTTTCGCCTAACAGTCGAGAGAGCTGTAAAAGCTCTTGCGCTCACCTACAGATCGAGAGAACAAGCGAATTTAACATTCTCATTTTGAGCATAGCATTAGCAGTGTGGGCACGACGCTGTTAAACCGACAGCAGCTTTTTCATTTCGTTTGGAATTTCAGTTTCGCTTTGATAATCGGCTCGTGATCAACAATTGAGCAAATTGCGCGCGAGTGAAAAGGAGCGCGAATGGGATGAAGTGAACGTACTGTGCACACAAAGGAAAGGGTAGAAACAGCAAATTGCTTATCAAAGCAACGAAATATCAGCAGAGCTCGATAAGCTGCTGCCAGTTGAATTATTATTGTATTGTACTTTTTATTGTTGCTTTCTCTGCTCTCCGATAGACATAGAGGCGTGCGTATATGTGTGCTAGAAAAAAAGAAAAAAACGTAAAGTACAATAAAATATTTTGCAAGTGCTTGGCGACAGCGCGGCTGCCCCTGCAGCCTGCCTCTGCCTATGTGAGTTCGTCGCGCCTAGTGTTGCTGTTGCCAATATGACGTAATTTGTGTAAATAAAAAAACCCAACAACAAGTGCAATGCAATTTAACTTGTAGGCAACAACATAGTGCTTCCAGCTGCGACCCCCACACACACACTCACACAAATACAAATACACTCACACAACGTAGAGATCATCGGCACAAGCATTGTCTGAGAGAGATGTCAGCTGCAGTCGACGGAGAGAAGCGACGCAGCAGCTCAACGCTGCCAGCGGCATCAGCAGCGACGCTGCCGACACCGCCACCGCCACTTGCCCGACGCAAATCGCAACGTGGAAATTGGTTTACGTAAGTTTTTCGCTGCTTGCCCCAGTCTCAGTGATAGCGTCGTCGTCGCCAATTCTCCATGTGGGGCAACTGTAAGTGGGCCACGAACTCACGTGTATGAGCAGTATTTTTTTTTGGGGAGAGGGCAACGTAAACAGAGAATCTGCCGATCAACTTGATCACAATAACAAAAACAAGCAACAGCCGAAACTGAGTGCATAGTAAATGAGAACAGCAAGAAGAAAACAAAAAGAATAACAAGAAGAAGAAGACGAAGACGAAGAAGGGCAACAACAATAACAGCTATGCTTAAACTGCTGCCGAAAGCATAAGAAATAAATAAACAAAACGGAAGTTGACAAAGAAAACAAGAGCGCAGAAGTTGCGAACGAGGTAACAACGAATCGTGGATACCCTAACTGCGTCCATTAGAAACAATTATTTATTTAACTGAGACTTGTCAGTCGGACTTTAGTTAGGCAAGAGCATCAACTATAGATATATAGTAACTATTTAGTTATGCAAGTATTGTGGCTAGTTTATAGGGCCGTAAATGTCTTGTTGTATGATTTACAAATTGTCGTGACCAAGTTTATAACAAATGTATTTTGGCAGCAATAAATATTTGGTGCGTAATAGCGCACGTCGACTTACGAATTGAATAACAGCCTATACATGCATAGAGTATACACCATTTACATATGTACATGTGCAGATGCGTACATGTGTGTTGTATGTGTGTTGACTATGCATAGCAAATGAACCGAAATCTTCTATGAAGTCGTCTTCGTTGTTGTTGTTACTATTTCACAGCTATAAGCGGCTGCTGAGGTATTGTTATTGTTGATGTTTTTTATTATTAAATAAATGTTTTTGCGTAGCGCAATCCAGCAGCAGCTAGCGAAAATATTTACAGATCAGTTATAGGAAATATTCCAACAGTTAACAAATTGAATTATCAATGACAAAATATTCGATGGATAAAAAGAGATCTGATGATTAACTTTGTCTGCAAATTTGTAAAAATGCAACAAGCCGCAAATTATGAGAACACAACAAAAACACTGTGCAGTTGTCATTTGGTCAAAGAGAGTGAGAGAGTGGGTAAGAGTGAGCGTCGAAGAGAGCGCATTTTGAGCTGCAATAACTCAAGTCAGTGTTGCCATGTTAGCGATTTCATAGCGAAGTATAAATTTTCCTACAATCTTCAACAATTTATTTTTAGCTATATTTAGCTATTAGGCGATTTAGCTATTCAAGCCCATGGGAGTCTGACAGCACTGACTGAAGGCAAACTTGTAAAGTTCTTGCAAGCAAAGCTCTTAGTTAACCTCTCACTCTCTCATTGGATTGCAGTAGAAGAACTTGGCGCGAAAGTTTTGTGCACGCTCCTTATAATCGCTTAAACCAATTACAGAAACTTAACCTCAATTTATGAGCAGACTGCGTTGCTCTACTATTCAAAACGGGGGACGGAGGGAGAGAGCTGTCACTCATTTATTGTGCAACTATGCACAAATGTTTGCACACAAAAAGAATATATGTATTTAAAAAAAATAGAGACAGATTCTATTTAACCTGATGGCAAAGAAGCGTAATGGAAAAACTGAAGGAATTTCCTGTTTATGCCTGGCTGCTGTTAAATACCATTAATGTTGACCACCTTCGCCGCATGTACTTACGTACTCTCTTATTTTTCACTCTCTCTCTCTCCATGTCTCTTCCGTTCGCTGGAAAGTGTGCTTCAATGGTCAGCCAGCTGTCTACTTTCAGAAGCTTCTACTACCTACTATACTTTTGTCTCCTGGTCCTAGTTCCTTGCGCACTGACAGCTTATTATTTATGCATTTTGATTTTGTTAAAAGCAGGTTGCATATTGAATGGCAGTCCCCATTTCCATCGCTATCTGTGTCCTTGTCTTTGTCTACCCTCAACCCACTTGACACCTGCTCCTTCATAATTTCTGTTATTTCAAATAATTTTCTATTAATTCAAGAAAGTTGAAACAATTTTTTAATGTTGTTTCTGCTGTTGTTTATCAGGACACAAAGTCTCATTTAAGTATTCATTGCATTCGTTTTCTGCTTTGATCCTTTCTCCTTGAACAACTTGACAGTTCTGAGTATATTAAGGAACTTTTGATACATTTTTTTTTGGAAAATCTTTAAAAGTATCTTTTAGGCAATGTTAATTAACGCATGAATATCCGTTTGATTCTGTAATTCCAGCAGAAAGTGCTTCCATGCCGCCTACTACTATCTGGATGATCCTCCACATCATCCAAATGCCCCGCAGGTTGACTGGGAGGTCCCGGTTAAGATTGGCGATGAGATTCGCGCCGCAGTTCCTGTCAATGAGTTCGCCAAACATGTGGCTTCGTTGCATGCCGATGGGGACATCGGATTCAGTCGGGAGTACGAAGCCATACAGAACGAATGTGTCACCGATGATCTGGCTTGTGAACACTCTCAGCATCCCGAGAATAAACGCAAGAATCGTTACTTGAACATCACAGCCTGTAAGTTAAAAAGGTCTCCCTCAATAATAACGGTATTAAAGACATTTGTTTTGCCATGCAGATGATCACAGTCGAGTGCATTTGCATCCGACACCGGGACAGAAGAAGAATCTGGATTATATCAATGCCAACTTTATTGATGGCTACCAAAAGGCGCACGCCTTTATTGGCACCCAGGGTCCCTTGCCCGATACCTTCGATTGCTTCTGGAGGATGATTTGGGAGCAGCGTGTGGCTATCATTGTGATGATTACCAATTTGGTGGAGCGCGGCAGGCGCAAATGTGACATGTACTGGCCCAAGGATGGGGTAGAGACGTACGGCGTAATACAGGTGAAGCTGGTGGAGGAGGAGGTCATGTCCACTTACACAGTGAGAACGCTGCAGATCAAACATCTCAAGGTGAGTGACAACTTTGAGATGATTCAATTGGTTGTCTAACTTTTGATTTACACCTACAGCTGAAGAAGAAGAAGCAATGCAATATGGAGAAACTGGTCTATCAGTATCACTACACCAATTGGCCAGATCATGGCACACCGGATCATCCCCTGCCAGTGCTAAATTTCATCAAAAAATCCTCTGCCGCCAATCCCGCCGAGGCGGGTCCCATTGTGGTGCATTGCAGGTAAGCGAAGGTTTCGACAAATCTATTTGGATAAGTTATAACCAGATCCCTTTTTCAGTGCTGGAGTAGGTCGCACTGGCACCTACATTGTACTGGACGCCATGCTGAAGCAGATTCAGCAAAAATCTATAGTCAATGTCTTTGGCTTCCTGCGTCACATTCGTGCTCAACGAAACTTCCTTGTGCAGACTGAGGAGCAATACATCTTCCTGCATGACGCATTAGTCGAGGCTATTGCCTCGGGTGAGACCAACCTGACGATGGCACAGGTGGAGGAACTAAAGAACTGCACTCCCTACTTGGAGCAACAATACAAGAACATTATCCAATTCCAAACTAAAGATATACACATTGCTTCGGCCATGAAACAGGTGAACTCGATCAAGAATCGGGGCGCTATCTTCCCCATCGAGGGAAGTCGAGTACATCTAACACCAAAGCCTGGAGAGGATGGCAGCGACTATATAAATGCGTCCTGGCTGCATGGCTTCCGACGCCTGCGTGACTTCATTGTCAGCCAGCATCCCATGACGCACACGATCAAAGACTTCTGGCAAATGGTCTGGGATCACAATGCACAGACTATTGTGCTGCTTTCCTCACTGGATGACATAGTAAGTGGACTTTATTTATATCCAAATTTTGGAAGGGACCCGTGTTCTAGGAAACACTATTCGTAATTTTTGTGTCATATTTTTTAAAATATTAATCCAAATTCATTCCGGTAAATAATTTTAGGTATATTTTGATGCCAGAAATTAAGTACAAAAAATCCCAATTTCAAAACATTCGTTTTTCTGACATTTCGACAATGGGTTAGTACGCAAAAATGGGGCAAAAAATAGGCGAAAATTAAAAAGTGCCACGTTGAAAAATGTTTCGATGCCGATTCAAAGCTCTATCAAAACCATTAACAAAACTTCATAAATTTTGAAAATCGGATGATTTTTGGAAAAGTTATGGCTGTTCTAATTTCGGAAGGTATCCGTTTTTTTGGAAAATGCTTATTTAGAGTCATTTTTTCACGTTTTTGGCCATATTTTCTAAAGTATTGCTCCAAATTCACTTCGGTAAGAAATTTTATGTCTATCTTGATGCAAGAAATCAATTAGCTACAAAAAATACCAATTTCAAAACATTCGATATTCTGACTTTTTCACTAGTTACAAAAATGTAAAAATGGCAGAAAAAATAGGCGAAAATTAAAAAGTGCCATAATGTAAAATGTTTTGATGCAGATTCAAACTATTATGAAAACCATTAACAAAACTGCAAAAATTTTGAAAATCGGATGATTTTTGGAAAAGTTATGGCTGTTCCAAGTTTGGAAGGAATCCATTTTTTTTGGAAAATGCTTATTCACAGTTATTTTTCACGTTTTTGTCCATATTTTTTGAAGTATTGCTCCAAATTCACTTCGGTAAGAAATTTTATTGCTATTTTGATGACAGAAATCAATTAGGTACAAAAAATCCCAATTTCAAAACATTCGATTTTCTGACTTTTCACTAGGTACAAAAATGCAAAAATGGCAGAAAAAATAGGCGAAAATTAAAAAGTGCCATAATGTAAAATGTTTTGATTCAGATTTAAACTTTAATGAAAACCATTAACAAAACTGCAAAAATTTTGAAAATCGGATGATTTTTGGAAAAGTTATGGCTGTTCCAAGTTTGGAAGGAATCCATTTTTTTTTGGAAAATGCTTATTTACAGTTATTTTTTCACGTTTTTGTCCATATTTTCTAAAGTATTGCTCCAAATTCACTTCGGTAAGAAATTTAATGGCTATTTTGATGCCAGAAATCAATTAGGTACAAAAAATCCCAATTTCAAATCATTCGATTTTCTGACTTTTCACTAGGTACAAAAATGCAAAAATGGCAGAAAAAATAGGCGAAAATTAAAAAATGCCATAATGTAAAATGTTTTGATGCAAATTTAAACTTTTATGAAAACCATTAACAAAACTGCAAAAATTTTGAAAATCGAATGATTTTTGGAAAAGTTATGGCTGTTCCAAGTTTGGAAGGTATCCGGTTATTTGGAAAATGCTTATTTAGAGTTATTTTTTCACGTTTTTGTCAATATTTTCTAAAGTATTGCTCCAAATTCACTTCGGTAAGAAATTTTATGTCTATTTTGATGCCAGAAATCAATTAGGTACAAAAAATCCCAATTTCAAAACATTCGATTTTCTGACTTTTTCACTAAGTACAAAAATGCCAATATGGCAAAAAAATAGGCGAAAATTAAAAAGTGCCATAATGTAAAATGTTTTGATGCAGATTCAAACTTATATCAAAACCATTAACAAAACTGCAAAAATTTTGAAAATCGGATGATTTTTGGAAAAGTTATGGCTGTTCCAAGTTTGGAAGGTATCCGTTTCTTTGGAAAATGCTTATTTAGAGTTATGTTTTCACGTTTTTGTCGATATTTTCTAAAGTATTGCTCCAAATTCACTTCGGTAAGAAATTTAATGGCTATTTTGATGACAGAAATCAATTAGGTACAAAAAATCCCAATTTCAAAACATTCGATTTTCTGACTTTTCACTAGGTACAAAAATGCAAAAATGGCAGAAAAAATAGGCGAAAATTAAAAAGTGCCATAATGTAAAATGTTTTGATGCAGATTTAAACTTTAATGAAAACCATTAACAAAACTGCAAAAATTTTGAAAATCGGATGATTTTTGGAAAAGTTATGGCTGTTCCAAGATTGGAAGGTATCCGGTTATTTGGAAAATGCTTATTTAGAGTTATGTTTTCACGTTTTTGTCGATATTTTCTAAAGTATTGCTCCAAATTCACTTCGGTAAGAAATTTTATGTCTATTTTGATGCCAGAAATCAATTAGGTACAAAAAATCCCAATTTCAAAACATTCGATTTTCTGACTTTTTCACTAGGTACAAAAATGCCAATATTGCAAAAAAAATAGGCGAAAATTAAAAAGTGCCATAATGTAAAATGTTTTGATGCAGATTCAAACTTATATCAAAACCATTAACAAAACTGCAAAAATTTTGAAAATCGGATGATTTTTTGAAAAGTTATGGCTGTTCCAAGTTTGGAAGGTTTCTTTGGAAAATGCTTATTTAGAGTCATTTTTCACGTTTTTGTCCATATTTTCTAAAGTATTGCTCCAAATTCACTTCGGTAAGAAATTTTATGTCTATCTTGATGCAAGAAATCAATTAGGTACAAAAAAATCCCAATTTCCAAACATTCGATTTTCTGATATTTCACTAGGTACAAAAATGCCAATATGGCAAAAAAAATAGGCGAAAATTAAAAAGTGCCATAATGTAAAATGTTTTGATGCAGATTCAAACTTATATCAAAACCATTAACAAAACTGCAAAAATTTTGAAAATCGGATGATTTTTTGAAAAGTTATGGCTGTTCCAAGTTTGGAAGGTTTCTTTGGAAAATGCTTATTTAGAGTCATTTTTCACGTTTTTGTCCATATTTTCTAAAGTATTGCTCCAAATTCACTTCGGTAAGAAATTTTATGTCTATCTTGATGCAAGAAATCAATTTGGTACAAAAAAATCCCAATTTCCAAACATTCGATTTTCTGATATTTCACTAGGTACAAAAATGCAAAAATGGCAGAAAAAATAGGCGAAAATTAAAAAATGCCATAATGTAAAATGTTTTGATGCAGATTCAAACTTATATCAAAACCATTAACAAAACTGCAAAAATTTTGAAAATCGAATGATTTTTGGAAAAGTTATGGCTGTTCCAAGTTTGGATGGTATCCGGTTAGTTGGAAAATGCTTATTTAGAGTCATTTTTTCACTTTTTTGGCCATATCTTCTAAAGTATTGCTACAAATTCACTTCGGTAAGAAATTTTATGGCTATTTTGATGACAGAAATTAGGTACCAAAAATCCCAATTTCAAAACATTCGATTTTCTGACTTTTTCACTAGGTACAAAAATGCAAAAATGGCAGAAAAAATAGGCGAAAATTAAAAAGTGCCATAATGTAAAATGTTTTGATGCAGATTCAAACTTATATCAAAACCATTAACAAAACTGCAAAAATTTTGAAAATCGAATGATTTTTGGAAAAGTTATGGCTGTTCCAAGTTTGGATGGTATCCGGTTAGTTGGAAAATGCTTATTTAGAGTCATTTTTTCACTTTTTTGGCCATATCTTCTAAAGTATTGCTACAAATTCACTTCGGTAAGAAATTTTATGGCTATTTTGATGACAGAAATTAGGTACCAAAAATCCCAATTTCAAAACATTCGATTTTCTGACTTTTTCACTAGGTACAAAAATGCAAAAATGGCAGAAAAAATAGGCGAAAATTAAAAAGTGCCATAATGTAAAATGTTTTGATGCAGATTCAAACTTATATCAAAACCATTAACAAAACTGCAAAAATTTTGAAAATCGAATGATTTTTGGAAAAGTTATGGCTGTTCCAAGTTTGGATGGTATCCGGTTAGTTGGAAAATGCTTATTTAGAGTCATTTTTCACGTTTTTGTCCATATTTTCTAAAGTATTGCTCCAAATTCACTTCGGTAAGAAATTTTATGGCTATTTTGATGCCAGAAATCAATTAGGTACAAAAATCCCAATTTCAAAACATTCGATTTTCTGACATTTTTACAAGGGGGTAGTATGCAAAAGTGGCAAAAAAAAATAGGCGAAAATTAAAAAGTGCCATGTTGAAAAATGTTTTGATGCAGATTCAAAATACTATCAGAAATATTGACAAAACTGCAAAAATTTTGAAGATCGATTGATTTTTGACATAGTAATGGCTCTTTAACGTTTGGTTGAAGTCATATTTTAGAAATGAAATTGTGCTATTATACTATTATATTAGAATTATAACATAATCACAACATTAACCGTGATTTATAAATTTTGAAAATAGATTGAAATTTACTAATGGTATGGCTAACCGTATTCCTAATCTATCTTTTTTTTTAGAATTTTGCGCAGTTTTGGCCTGATGAGAACACGCCCATCGAGAGCGATTACTATCGCGTGAAATTCCTGAACAAGACGAACAAAAGCGATTATGTGAGTCGAGATTTTGTCATTCAATCCATACAGGACGACTACGAGTTGAGTGTGAAGATGCTGCACTGTCCCAGCTGGCCGGAGATGACCAATCCCAACAGCATCTACGACTTCATTGTCGATGTGCACGAGCGTTGTAACGATTACCGCAATGGACCCATTGTCATTGTGGACAGGTAAGAGGAGTAATCGAGATTTCAACGCCGAAACCCGAACTAATCCTTTACTTTTTGTAGATACGGAGGTGCACAGGCTTGTACCTTCTGTGCCATCTCCTCGCTGGCCATCGAGATGGAGTACTGCAACACGGCGAATGTCTATCAATATGCCAAGTTGTATCACAATAAGCGTCCCGGTGTGTGGACCTCCAGTGAGGACATACGACTCATCTACAACATTCTGTCCTTTTTGCCTAGCAATTTGAATTTGCTGAAGCGCACGGCACTGCGCACGGAATTCGAGGATGTGACAACGGCCACGCCGGATCTCTATAGCAAAATCTGCAACAATGGTAATGTTCCACTCCAACAACAACAACAACAGCAGCAGCAGCAGCAGCAACAGTTGCTGTTGGCACAGCATCAACAGCACATGATGCAGCTGCAAATGCAACATGAAACACAACTACAGCAACAACAACAACAACTACAACACCAACAACAACAGCAGCAGCAGCAGCAACAACAGTCACAGCAAACAACACATAATCTCATTAGTCATAATAATCTTCATGAAACAGAAACAGAAACTAAATCCAATGCAGACACAGAAACAGACACTGATAACAACACAATAACAACATCAACTGAAAATACTAATATTAATTCTTGCCTATTACCCATCTCATCATTGTTACCACCCACAGTTGCTCCATCATCCATCACACCCACACCATCATCGTTGAACAGCTCCGAAATGCCCAATCATCCAACAACAACAACCACAACAATCCCAAACAATATTGCCATAACAACACCAACATCACTACTACCACCACCACAACAACAACAAGAACCAACAGCAACAACAACATCACAATTACCAACACCAACAACAACTATAACAACACCAATAACTGAACTAATCCATACTAATGCAAATCTTACCACTGTTACTAACAATGCTGCTAACTTGGCTATGGCCGATGGCAACCTAACTGTTGATGAACAACACCAACAACAACAAATGCTGGCCCTGATGCAACAACAAACCCAACTGCAACAACAATACAATACTCATCATCAACAACAACAAATGCAACAACCGCAACAACAACAACAATGCTTGATGACCACAAATGTTGATGAACTGATGCTCAATCCGAACAACATCCACAACAACAATAACAACAACGTGCAACATGCAGCAGTCCCAGATGCTCAAAACTTAGATATTGTAGGCTAATTTAATTATAAAACTAATTGTAATAAATTTAAATATAATTACAATTACGATAAATGTTTAATTTTATATGTATATGTAAATGCTAAGCTAATATACAACTAAAATTAAATTTAAAATACGCAAGTAAATATAATTTTACAAGTAAATCATTAATTAATTATAAACACATAAAGTATAGTTATGTGTAAATGCGAAAGTGAACTAATAATTGTTCCTTCTATAATTATTTAACAATTATTTATTGACAGCAACTAATTATTTTAAATTTTTATTCAGTTCAGTTCAACGTTGACTACAATTTTGTACCCGTCCCGCAAATTAATCCTATTAATAATTAATGCTACTTAGTCACAACGTATATAGTCAACAAAGAAACAAATTAAACTAATAAAAACAGGCACACATTAATTATACAGTAATCTATAATTAAACGTCTTAAACGAGTAGTTTGACGCACAAAAACATAAACTGAAATAGAAAACGAAAGCAAATTAATAATTATTAATTGTAATGTGATTGAAATTTTTAAATTGTTTTTTAATTTCAAAAAAACTTAGTGTGTGACATATTTAATTTTTGTAATATTTCTGTCATTGAGTAGTTGTTGTAAAGTTTGTGCCATGTTATAATTTCCAATTCCGAGTTTAGTATAAAGATTTCTATTCCTAGATAAGTTTTGCAAAATTTTGTCCGTCCTTGCATCTGTTATTCACACTGTTTCCAGCTCACATTTTAATTATTATTGCAAAGAAGAGTTAAATTGTTGAACTAAATGAAATGAAAAACTTAGCGAAATTTATGCGAATTTAAATAGAAAGTGAAATTGAACAAAGACATATTCAAGAATTTAACAACAACAAAAATACAGAATGAATTCAAATATTAAAAAAGAAAAAAATTTACAATTTATGCAAGGCACACAAGATACACGATATGAAATATTTTTGAAATTTAAATCAAGCACTTAATGAGCACACATCACTGTAAATCCTATAAGTAAAAATAATGCCCAACAACAACAAAAACTAATATATTAATCACACTGGCACATCACAACTGTAAATAGCAATTATTTATATTAATATTAAACAATTGCATGAAAGATGACAAAAATAATTAACGTGTAAGTGGAGGCGGCAACCAGGGCGGTTCAAACTCCAAAAGCTATAAATATTGTAAAAAAATATAATATACCTATATTTACATATTAAATTAAAACTTACGTAAATACTGCTTAGCGTTTAATATTTAAGGGATAATTATTTGTAAAGCAAAATCGCAAGCAAAGTATTACTAAATTAGAAATTCAAAATAAATAAAATAAGAAATTCATATGGAATGCGAAAACGAGAAATAGAGCTGAGAAAAATTGATAATTGTTTTACTAACATATTTGATAAATAAAAAAATGACAATGCAACTTGTACAGATCTATATTGTTATAACAAGAATCAACTTAGTGTGCATGTATCAGATTTTCATTCATATAGTAGTAACTAAAAATAGTATTAATTGCATATAGAACAGGGTGCTATATCTTTGTTTGGATTCTGATTCCCAGACATGTTCGCCCAAAAGATTCTTATGTCATTTAAGCATCCTGTTCTTTCCCCTATCCCATATTGGCTCAACATCCTTAAGGCAACTAGAAAATAAAGCGATATACATATGTATTTACAAGTAAAGTAAGTCAAATGTATATTTACTGATAGATAAATATTTTAAAGACTGGTTTTTTGTACACTTTATCTTAAGCAGACATACTGATTATATGATTGTAACGTATTACTATAACTCTAAACTCTCAACAACTTTGCGCTTTATTTCATATTCATTTTCATTTTTTTTTTCATTTTCATTTAACGCTACAAAGGGTATACCAAAAGTTATAAATGAAATTATAAGCGTTGAGTTCTTAAAAAGAGACATTCGTCAAACATAACGAAATTTCAACCTAACGACCAATTTTAAAATTACGTTTATGAAAGGAAAGCCAAGAACTCTAGGCGCACTTTTTTAAAATGATGTAATTGATGTAATTATATCTACTCAGAAATGTATATATACATACATACATATGCAGAACGGGCTTGTAAATTTCCATACTAAAAGGCAAACTAGAATGAGAATGCTTCATCTGTAATATAAAGACCATTCTATAACTAAACAAACTATGAATTAAAACTAAACGAAGGCATTTTAACAAATCTCAACGCAGAATCGAGTGTAGTTCTTATTTATACAAAAAAGTATATTTGTATAACTAACGATTAAAGTGGTTATGGATCGTGAATCAACGGATATAAGAATATTTGTATAATACTATTGACAGCCAAAACAACAAGATACATAATAAAGATACACAAATTTAAAAATAAATATAAACGTACTGCACACGAACATACACACTTCTCGAGCAAGGAAACCTTTCCAAGACTAACTACCTTCACAAATCATATATAGTATATAGTATATTAATATTATATATACATATATAATTATTAATCTAATTGACGGTGTTATGCAATTTATAAATGTGATGAATGTCAAACTTAAGCGTAAATCCGAGAAATGAATGAAACGATAACACAAAACACACAACAGTCTAATAACAAATGAAAACAAAAGCTGAATGTAGCAAAAACCTAAAATAAGCATAACCAGATGATTTTAGAACTAAGCTAAATAAGCTAAAAACAACAACAAATTAATGAATACTGAGAGCAGCCCATAGTTTTTAAAGGGGATATTACAGAGTAGCCAGCATCAAGTAGAGAAAAATGCCATGAAGTGAACATTTTTGAAAATGGGAAAAAAATATATACCGAAAATAGAAAACAAGTTGAACGCTTCAAGTAGTGCACCGAAACCGATGGCAGATCAGCGAGTATCTCGATATATACAACAAAAATTTATAAAAACAAAAAAAGAAATGAAATAAATTTATGTATTACGTATACACCTAAGTTACTCATAAGCCAATGAAAAGTTGATATGGATGTAAAGGAAACAAAAACCAACAAGTGAAAGCAACAACAACAACAAAAAAAATGAACTTATAAAACTAAATAAAATACAAATAAAAATAAAGAACATATTACGGAGAAGGCATCTATTCAGGTTGGGGCACGTGTCTCCACTGTGAACTCCAATTCCAACAGACCGAACTGACTGCGAGGCAACAGATCGGGTATCCAGGTCAAGTAAACCCCGCTGCGGATCTGCAAAAATTCCACATATTTGAAGAAAACTACTTAGTCCAGTTAGTATGTTAAGGTTCCACCTTTGGGTCCATTTCGAAGAGCATGTTCACCATATACAGTCTCAGTTTGGTGTAAAGCAAACGCTGCTTGGGCGCCGTCTGTGTCGAGATTTGCCGCACGTAAGGCACAAAGTGACCATCCTTATGTCGCTCAAAGGACCTTTGCAGCTGCAGGCTGATCTGCAATTATATTGCATACTATATAGTCTACTTTTAGGGATTCCCTTGAGCTATGCTACAAACATTACGATTGCTGAAGATCCGCTTGACCGTGTGGGAAGCATTGAAGTGCCAAATGTACTGCTTGAGTCCTTTGTACTTCCCACTCTCCACATCGGACACCTTGTAAAGTGGACGACGCTTGATGCCCGCACTGAAACTCTTGCTAAAGTGGGAGAAGGTTTCCTTTAAGTAGAAAAATAGTTTAGAATTCATTGGCTTTGTTGTAACCCAGGCTAACCTTATGCACATGCAAGCTGTGATGCACCTGGCGAGTGCCTGTCTCGGAGGGTTCTATGGATTCGTTGATCAGTTCTATGACATAGTCCAGCCAGGCCTCGTAGGCCAATGCCGGCTGCACCTTCACAGCCACAGCTTCCAGAGGAATCGTGTTTGCCTTATCGTTTAGTATGAGGGACCTCTTGGCAGGCAAAGGCGGTTGCTTGCGGGACTTGACTTCATTGACAATCTCGGATGCCTTGATGGCAGGCTCCTTGATGACCGCAATTGTGGGTAACTCGATGGGTGGCAATTGATTGGTAGTAGTCGTCCCCGGGGCCAGTATATTGAAGGGTTCGCTGACTAGCGGCAACTCTATATCGTCACTGGAGAGATCTATTTGGTCCGTCAGTTGATACTGATCCATGAGCTCAATGTTGCAGTCCGTGAGCTCCAAATGCTGACTCTGGGACTCGTCATAGATGTCATAGTTAGAGAGGAGTTGGGTATCGTTGGCATAGTGCACCACAGCACTGCTGTTGGAGGTATTCGTAGCGGTTGTCGAGTCCACATTATAGACAACATCCGACAGCTCCTCTGGCAAGGGCAGCAGCTGCAGGGAAGAGCAACAGATGCAGATAAAGCAATCCTTATAGATCATTGGCATTACTCACATCTGTTGTAGCTTCATCATCGAAGATGTAAATGTCCTCATGAGCATCCACCTCCCCACCAATGTTGATGCTCAGACTCAGACGCAGATCGTCATGAGTATATTCGCCCAGTGGCGTTTCCAACTTTGCGGGCATCCAAAAGGTCTGCAGACTTTTCGTGAAGTTGCCATAAACGGTTTTACCTTGCGGCGAGCTAAGGATCCCGGCCAGCACAAGCAACAAGTGGTCACAGATCTCGTCCTGCATGACCAGCGAGTTGTCCGCCTCCACGATGATCTTCAGCTTGCGACAGGCACACGCATATGTGCCCTTCTTGGTGGACAAGCCATTGGCCAATGCCGTCACATGCAAGTGCTCGGCGGGAAATGTATTGGACTTTTCGCACTTGACCACAAACGTGGTCGCACTTAGTCGTTGCACTGCAGGCACCTGATCCTGTTCCTCGGCAGACTTGTACTGTTGCCACAGCTGCTGCTTCTGCTCGGCACCTATGTTAAGATTACAGAGCACCTCGCGGGACACCATATAGACGGTTGCCTTGGGCAGCAGTTCTCCACATTCCTGGCAAGCTTTGATGTGCCTGCAGCTGTTGGCATTTTTGCAGGCATCAACATAGCAAATGGCATTGCTGGACACCACAGCTGCATTTAGCTGGAGGGACAGTGTCACATCTTCTATACGCACGAAATTCCGCGGTTGTGCGTCCTGTTCCCGCTCCATGGAGCGCAGTGAATATAGAGAACAACCGGCTCGCCGGCAAACAAGTTGAACCACATCCAACACATTCTTGTTCCGGGGACACGCCTGATTGCGGCACAGAATGGCACGACTGCCATTTATTGTGCCGCAACTGCAGCATTTTCTGATGCCTCGCAATGTTGTGGGCTGGTGAGTTTGTTTTGAATTGGATGACATCGCAGCCGCGGTTTCTCACTTTCGTAAAGTCGGCGTAGCCAAAAGCTTAACATTTTACAATATGTTATTAACAGAGCGTTAACAGTCAATACATTATTTTCATTTTAATAAAACTTCTATTTCGATGTTATCTATAAAATTTAATAATTTCAATTGCTTGATAATTTAAAATATTTGTTTTCCCCCTTTTTAACAATAATAGCAATATACGGCTGTAACAATAATTAGATTAATAAAAATGAAAAGGTATCGATATTTATCGTAGTAGTGAAAATCGATTTTTAAACGTTTATTCAATTAAATCACAACTTCTCAGCCCTGCTTTCCAAACTCTCAATGCAGTTGAAACCCACTTGAGCCTCAATCCAATGGGCAACCGTTAACAATAATTGCTCATTAAGATTATTACTCATCAATTGCAGACTAAGTGGCAAGCCAGCTTTAGAGAGACGTATGGGTATTGATATTGCAGGAATCCCAGCCATATTTGCAGGCTGCGTACAAAAGTCCTGCACGGCACATTGATCCCGATTGCTTAATGTAGTGAACTCCTTGTATAGGGGCGCATCCGTCAAAGTTGTGGGTGTTAGTAAAATATCCACCTTATCTTCATTTGTTTGTGGTTGAAATACTTTAACAAAATCTTCAGCTATCAAACGCCGCACACGTAATGCCTTTTCAAAATAATAATCATAGTTCTTCCGCAAAAGCAAGAAGTTACCGGTGAGAATTCGTGTCTTTACCACTTGATTGAATCCCTCGGCCCGGGATTGTGCGTAGAGCTGTTCAGTGCTGCGTTCATCCTCGGCACGATGGCCGTACTCGATGCCATCATAGCGGGACATGTTGCTGGCAACCTCACATTGATTCAGAATTGAATAGACGAATATACTGGCTGCTGTGTTGGGCAATGATACTTGGCGTACCTTGGCACCAGCGCACTCCAACATATCGGCAATCTTAGTCCAGGTCTCAAGTACCTCGGGCGACAGTCCATCGCAATGATATTCCTTTGGTATTCCAATGCGCACAGATTTTAAATCGATTTGATCGAGTTCTGGCAGCTGTAATCTTTTAAATGGTTGCCTAATGCTGGTAGAATCTAGGGAATCCGGACCAGCCACAGCATTGAGAACTTGGACACAATCAGTTACAGACCGGGTTAGAATACCAGGGACGTCCATGGAGTTGACCAATGGAATCAGTCCATGGCGCGAGCACAAGCCATATGTGGGCTTAAGACCCACCACACCACAATAAGATGCTGGATTCCGAGTAGATCCGCCGGTGTCAGAGCCAATGGCGCTGTAATCAAAAACAAGTTAAACTGCTAAAGGTAGAGAAATTTAAAAGTTGTAGCAATCGATAGATCGATATATTATGTTACGAATCTTCAGATAGACTTGTCGATTATTTAGCATGTTATAAGACAACAGCTGATAATTAATCGCTGAGCGAACGGTCACACTTCGCTATAAGCAAACGACGAAAGTTAAACATTTACGAAAAAGTTGTAATTTTTAGCGTTCGAAAGTGATGTCTGCGCTCTTTCGCCTAACCAGCCGCGCTGTGGCGCTTCAGCGCTCTGTGGCAATTAACCAAGCTGCCACTCTGCGTGCCTGCCGCACCATTAAAACATCGCCAAAGAAGGACGAGACTGTTGCAGCACCAGCCAGCGTTACAACTGAAGATTTTGCCAATCCCAGCCCGAAGAACTGGATGAGCTACGGCTTCGACTACAAAAGTGAATCCGAGGATCGTAAGGCTACAAAATCAACATTCTTCTTCGCTGTTACCCTGTGCCTTGTCTGGGGCACCTTTTACTGGTCCTATTTGCCCGATACGCAAATGCGCAGCTGGGCCCAACGTGAAGGTTTCCTTGAGCTGCGTCGTCGCGAACAGGCTGGACTGGATTTGGTGAGCCCCAACTATGTGGATCCCGCCAAGATTGCGTTGCCATCGGACGAGGAACTCGGCAACACCGAAATCATTATTTAAATAATTATCAGTTAGTTTGTTTTGTAAGCGAATGTTATGTAATGGAGTATGCTGCCGACCGACCACAGCTGTGAGGAGCATTCAGTCTCTCGTCAATAAAATTGCATATGTTAGCACGAAATCTACTAATCATATGTTTTACCAAGTGCATAACGAAAATTTGTTGAACTTATTCAATGTGCCGCAAGCGACTATCGCGAGTTGAGGTTAGAGAGAAAACACGAATAAAATGTAAACAAAAACGAAACTCACGCATAACACAGTCCGGCAGCAACAGCTGATGCCGAGCCTCCAGAGCTACCGCCTGCTATTCGCCAGTTATCCTGACTTAAGTCCTCGCTCCAAATGTTCTTTGTCGGCCCATACAAGGAATCCACAGTGCCTGCACCCATTGCAAATTGATCCATATTTGTTTTCCCCATTAAAACGGCGCCAGATTGACGTAATCGGGCCGTCATCGTTGAATCGTAAGGAGGCACGAAATCCTTGAGCATACTGTAATTATAGATAATGTAGTATAGACAAATATTCCCCACTAGATATATATACCGAGAGGCACAAGTGGTTGGCACATCCTTAGTGCAGAAATTATCCTTAATTGCGATGGGAATACCATCCAGTTCTCCAAGAGGTTGTTGCTTTGTTTTGTATCGTTCCTCCGCCTCCCTAGCCTGTTGTAGCGCCAACTCAGGTGTTAGACATACGAAGGCATTCAAAGTCCTTAGACTGGCAGCCTCCGCCAGCGCTTGTTCCGTTACGGAAAGCGGTGACAGTTGCCCATTGATGTAACCGGCAGTTAGCTGAAAATATATTCCAACTTTAGAGTAATGTCAGCTGTTTAGTTACTCCAGATTTACCTGTTTGATGCTTAATTGCATGTGTCGCCTCATTGTTTTGTTTTATATCAAATTCAAGTTTAAAAATGCTGCCAACAATATTTTATTTACGATATTAACATAATAACGCTAATCCATGGTGTCATTTGTATTTGGCCGTAAACAAATAGTATATCGACACCATGTCATCTGGCGATGAACACAATATCGATAACACTGTAATCGGATATCCAAATGAAATCCGCAACAAAAATAATTATATTGGCATTTCAACAAGGATGTACACATATTTTATTTCCATATAACATACTTTGTTAGAAAATTAAACATAAAAAATTGCCAATTTCAACGATATGCTGACTTAAATCTACACGGCTTTGTACTGCGATTTTTTTTTATTTTTATTCTTTTGAGACGCGCCTCCATGTGCTGTGGTTATATTCTGAGAAGAGGAACTACATGGCTCCTCCTTGATCTCTTTCTTGATTTCCGGTTTAACAGAGCTCGAAGAAGGTTCGTCATCGTCTGTCTCAGATTCGCATTTCTAGATATAAAAATAAAAACAGTATTCAGTAATGGTCATACAAGTAAAGAATATAGAATGGAAATAATGTTTTAATTATATACGTGAAGGATGAATGTTAGTTGCTTGGGGTTTCATTATATCAAGAAAAGCATCTGTTAGGATTGACATATCTAAATTGTGAGTTGCATTAAAATTTCCAATATTTTTTGTTTTTTGATTATATATGTACGTGAAGGATGAATGTTAGTTGCTTGGATCATTCAATATATCAAGGAAAGAATCTGTAACGATTGACATATTAAAATTAAGAGTTGCACTAAAATTTCCAATATTTCTTTATTTATTTACTTAAGTCGAAAATGCTGTGATCGTCGCCACCCAGTACCAACTCACTATCATCCAAATTCATAAGCATTTGTAAATGTTCATCTAGGGAACTATCATTCGCAGTCATGAGCTCAAAATTAAGATCACTCTGCTCATCAATGGTATTGAAATTCTCGTCCAAGAGATTGAAAATATCGCTATCACTCTCAAATTCGTTATACGGATGATCAACTTCAGAATCTTGAAAATTAACGTTCTCCAAACTAGTCCCCTTATAAAACTGTGATGAGGAGTCGGTAATTTATTTCAATTTGATCACAAGCATTAATCGTCTAACTAATGACTATCTATGCTTAGTACACTAAATGTATTTCAGCAATATTAACTATTAGTAAATACTTAGAATATTTGTGTCGTGTTAAATCCGATTAGCTTATCGCTCTATGCTGTTATCGATGTATCGATGTTAGCTCTTCAATATGGGAGCAGTAACGTATGTGCATGTTATATATACATATGTATAGGTGACTACAGACTATTTAGGTTGGATGGGTGCTAGGGTGTAGTAATGATAGTGGTAGTGGTTGTGGTAGTAGTAGTAGTAGTAGAAAGGCTCTGCCTCTGATTAACGCACCTTTTGTATATATTGGCGCTTGGCACCCGCCACATTCAAATGGAGCACACAAGTCGAGTCTTCCAGTATGCTGGCCACTGGTTCTTGGCACACCACGCCGCTGCGTTCAACGCCGCAAGCCTGAAACAGTACCTGACGTTTATCCTCGAGGATGTGCTTGCGGCAGTGTTTGCAACAAGGCATTGTGCGCTCGCCACACTTGACACCGCCCTCCGTGAAAATGCACTTGGGATGACTGGAGTACTTAGTTGCGAGCAGTGTGTCCCGCGAACGCTTCTCCTTCATTTTCTTATACAGTACTGCCTCCATGCCGTGCCGACGATGGTAACTATTCAATGCCTTCAGCTGTTCATACAACTTACGCTCATGCGGCGTATCCTTCAGTTGATCCAGTATACTGCCTGCAAGTAAAGGATTATAAAGACAATTCGTTTGTCCATATTGGAAGGAAAAATCAAGTAGTTACAGTAAGTCTCGCGCTCGCGGCGTATGTCCTGCAAATACTTGCGACGACGCTGCCTAAGCACTTGCTGCAAGTGTGTGATCTGATCGCGGTAAAGTCCTTGCAACTTGATCAGTTTCTGCTCAGAAAGACGCACTGCCTCAGCACGTGTGTAGACGCCAGCATGTCTGAAATCACAATGTTGCCGTAAAATATGGTTTTACAACTTCTATAAACTTACTTGAGGGGATCGTCTTCCTCAGAATCAATGCTATCGTAGTCGGATTCATTCAACTCGAGATCGCGAGCCGTATTCTTCAGGCAAGGTGGATCCTCATCGTTGCTAGAGCTATCAGAGGCATAATCCAAAATGCGACAACGCTTTCGCACGCTCGACATGACCTGCCCTATGGCAGTGGTGTGGTCCTGATTGACTGTAACAAATATAAATTAAAGATGAAATATATATGTGTATATACTGATTTCCTTACCAAACGGAGCGACGTGCGAGGACACGACGTCGATTTCATCATCGTCGGGTTCAGCCATGGGGGGATTCTCCTGTTTGACGTCCTCCACATGAATGTGATGCGAGAGACTGTTCAATAGAGTCTCATTGGTCTCCACGCGACTTCGAAGTCTTCCAACCGAGAGATGAGTTTTCTGCAGTTGTGTCTGTCGATTGTGTTCAAAGCATAATGTTGTCAATATCTGCTCCTTTTTGGTATCGAGCTTTGGCACTGCATTTGAGCACTTTCTGCCATTGGGATAGACGTGGGTGCACTGGCGGTAATTGGCGCGCGGATCACGCAGAATGTGTCGGATGCAATAATCGTAACCATCGATTCGCATCAAACTGCAATCGTACGTGGGGTTGCTGCAGCATTTCATTTTCGCCAGCTCGCTGTGGATTTGGTCGCGTAACTTTTGCTCTTTTTCCGGGGTATTTGAAGTACCCGAAAACCGTGCGCTTTGACGCATCTGGTTTGGTGAAAAACTCATTATTTCTTATTAGTATTTATTTGATAGAAGCTGAAACACTTTTTGATCGACGTACAAATGAAAATGCGGAATAATTAGTTAGCGATGTTACTTGAAGCGTCGCCAAAATATATCGATATCATCGATAGATATTGCTATTAACTAGTTTCGCAATTTCTTATATTTTTATATGGTTCGCTTTTTGGAAATAATTATTATTTTAAAATATTTTACGAATAGTTATTGTCTGCCTTCACTGAATACGTTTGAATGAGCAATCCCTGACAATAATTGAGATGGAACTAGTTATCGAATCTGATTGAAAAGCAAGCCGATATTTATTCCTGATTCGGGCTACTGCCATATCATGAACGAGGGAAAGATGAAACTAATATGTAAGTAATATATGTGAATGGTGTATAAACAATAATAAATCGATGAATCCAAATCAGATGAGATGTCCGACGATAGTGATTCTATAGTTGACAATGAGCCAGATGATCAAATGGAGACCCAAAACACAATATCTCTACCCAAGACCAAGCGACGCAGCTACGTCTGGAAGTACTTCAGTCCTGTGCCAGACCACTTGGAGGTCTATAGATGCAGGATATGCAGTGAAACGTTTGGTAATAAGACCGCCAACCTCGGACGACACTTACAGACAGTGCACGGCGTTACTGATGTGGTGGGAATCACTGAAATCACTCTCATCGAAATTGTGATAGATTGTTTTCTATACTTGCAGCAAGCAGAAGATTCCGTCAAGAAAGGACGTCCGAATCGAAGCATTGTGTGGAATTTTTGCACCAAACTGGATCACAAGCGAGCTCTTTGCCACTTGTGCAAAAAAGTCCTCTACTTTGGCGGAGGAAACACCTCCAACATAACGAAGCATCTCAAGCGCATGCACGCAGAGAAGATTGAAGAAGTGGTTTGTGTTGCTACCTTATCCTTACTGTATTGAGTAGTCCTTGAATGACATGTCATTTCAGGCCAATCTAATGCCCAGCCCGCGTTGGGGACCAAAATCAGCGGGAAACAAAAAGGAAAGGAAAGGCTCCAGCTACGTATGGAATTATTGTGAGAAGCTGTCCAAGAATACGGTACTCTGCAAACTATGCAAGCGGAAGATGAGATTCCATGGCACGGCCAATGTCATAACGCATCTGCAGCGACGGCACGACATAATGGATGAAACCACCACCGTCAAACTGGAATCCCCCGACAATATACAAGAGGTGGCCACATCCAGTACGATTGATACTCCTATGCCACGTAGAAGCAGCGTCAGTGGCAGCCTCGTTTGGAAGTACATCATCAGACTGTCGGAGGAAACTGTTCGGTGTCGGGTCTGCCTCAAGAATCTATCCTATCAGGGGACGAGTAACCTGCAGCGTCATCTCCACCGTATGCACAATATTATGTGGAACGTGCAGGACCATAATAGTGTCCCCATCAAGATAGAGCCGGGCCAGAAAGATACGTTCCTCGATTTCTGTGAGCAAACCAGCAATCCATCGATATGGAAGTGCCAAATGTGCGAAGAACATTTTAGTGACAATGGCAAGATAGAGGAATGCATAAGCCGGCATATGATCAAAATCCATGGTGCGGCCATGCGTGGAGAACCAGAAGAAGTAAGCTATTCCACACTCTTCGATAGGATTCATCTGATAATTATCTATTCCCTTAGGAACTGCCTCCCCAAGAGGATGATGGACAACATCTCGATAACCTGTATTCCAATGTAGATGGAGAGGAAGATACTGCGATCGTTGAGAGCGATGGCGAACAAATGGAAATGTCATTGCCCGAATCGGATGAGGCACTCTACAATGACATTATCGAAGTCGAGGAAGACTTAAGTGAAATGGTGGAGGTGGAACAGCAACTGCTGGATAGTGTTACGGGCGAGAACACGCCATCCCAGCAGTCGGGTGAAAACGTATACTCCGATCTCAGCAACGACAGTGTGGATGCCCAGCTGGTGACGACCACGATTCAGGCCGATGATACGCCCGTCATGCGTGAGCTGAAGGAGGATCTACTCCGACAGCAGGTCATGTATTTCAGCGAGAAGGCGGGTTTCTATCGCATGCAAAAGTGTCTAGTTGCCCACCAGGTGCGGAAGGAGCGTCTGGAAATTGAGAAGCTATTGGCCATAGATGGCAAAGGAGGAGAGTCAGCTCACATGCAGTAATAAGTCGAACATCCATATTGGGTTATCAATTTGTCATATTTAATCATAATTCTCTCGTCTCGCCCAATTACAAGATTGTAATTAATATACATATGTACGTATAAGGTTAGAATAAGTTTCAATTGTTACGTTGACCAACACTATAGTTTAAATATTAAGAGACATATTTATATAAATATATATCTATGTATATCTAAATATAACTGAAAAAAATGTACGTATCATCAGCGGATTATAACTTCTAATTCTCCTCCACCAACGCATTCATGTCATGGAGCAGTTTCTTGGTCTGCAGATCAATCAATCGCCGCTTGGCTCGGGCAAGTTCCGCCATCTCATTGTAGTAGATGGTCTCGGCCTTCAGTTTCTCATCCAGCTGGGTGGTCACCTCGGCAATGGAGTTGGTGTCACCCGTTTGATCCAATGGGTTGCCCATATGCGATGGCTCGTCCTCGCAGTGCCTGGGCACCATGACGTCCGAGTTGTCGACGACGTATTCGTAGAAGGGCTCCTGTTGCAGAATCGAATTAAACTAACGAAATTCAAAAATCATCCTCAAATACAGATAGATTATGGCATAGACGTACCTCTTCATCCATTTGATCAGTGACCTTTTCAATAATGCTGTCCACATCGTCATAATCGACCTTCTCCACTGGATCGACTTGTCGACTCTCTTCGGCATCCAGCATCTCCTTTTTGGGCGGCAACAGGCTGTGCTGGGAATAGCTTAGGTTCTTCGAGAAGTTATGGTGCCGCCGGATGATATGGCGCATCAGATTCGATGATGAATGCTTCGAAGATAGGGTTTTGCTGCAATGTTTACATTTGGCCATAAATTCCGAAATGCGAACAAAATGTGCCCATAGTTTATTATTCTTGCCAATAACCTTGTTGCGATTCTCGCCAAGATGCTGGAGCTGATGCTCCTGGCGGGTATGATGCACTTGATGTTGATGCTGATGCTGGTTATCGATAATTGTCCTAACGGCAGTTTTCGTTTCCCGCTCACCCATATTGGCCACCATGTCAACATCTGGTTCGGGAGCGTTCAGCTCCTCTCTGAGTTCAGCGAGCATTTTCCCGTCGTCCCCGGCGAATATTGCCCGCGCTAATAATTTGTGATTCCGGATCAAGTGCCGTGTCAAATTTGAAGACGTATGTTTTGATGATAGTGTTTTATCGCAATGTTTGCATTGCACAATATATTCGCTTAGACGGTGAAAGTGTGACAGTGCCTTGGCGTTTCTCCCAACCATTTTTGTGTTTTAGGCGGTTGCCGTAGCTTGGTCACATACACCAAACTATAAATATTATTGTTCTAGAATCTAGATAAAGTTATCTGGTTCGCGTACAACACAAATTGTTCCGAATAAGTTCGACCGAGTGAACAACTTCAATAAACCTGAACGAAAAATGTATTTTTAGTTCGTGTGTACAGTTGCGATAAAGAAACCCTCGATATATCGACTACATCGATTAGGAGTTTGATAGTTATGGCAGACGTCAGCTGGCAATCGCTCTGTCGATTAACTTACTTCAATATATTTTCGACGAGTTGGCAGTCACCGGGCGCATTGCAACTCTGAAAAGTGCTACCCATCGCTGTCAAATGAGAAAAATACTGCCCACTCGATAACCTAAAAATTTTTGACACGAGGTAGAGCGTGTCTTTTCCTTTCTTTCTCGCTTTTTACTCGAACATGGGTGAGTCGTCGGCTTGATAAAATTGTGTTAAAATATCAAGAAAATCAACACAGAGATGCATAAAAACATTAAAAAAGTGCCCACAATAAACAGCTGCAATGAATGCAGCCACAAAACATATGAAAAACATGAATTTTTCATATTTTATTAATATTTGAAATCAACTTCACACTGGGCTGCACCGCGTGTATATAAGTGTGTATGTGTGTGTGTGTGGGTGTTTGTGTGAATATTTTCTTGATATTTTATATGGCGGACTGCAACAACGCATAGAACTCAATTTAATTGTTGTGCATTTATATTTGTTTTAAGGTATTAGCCGTGATAGTGCACACAAGCGTCGCGCCACTGGTGGCAAGCGCAAGTCGCTCCGCAAGAAGCGCAAGTTCGAGTTGGGTCGCCCCGCTGCCAACACCAAGGTGAGTTCCGTAATCTGGGCCACCTGTGCCTCTAGTGCCTCTAACACTAAAATGATGTTAACGCGTGTCAACTGCAACTCGCACTTGACTAGTTCATGGGCAAATCTCTTTGATGATTAAAAAGCATTATGTTCGGACTACTGATTATATCTGTCAGCCATGCTAGGATTCGGTTCCCGTCACTGTTAAGTGTGTTCCTAACAAATGTCTTCATTGTTCATTTCAGCTCGGCTCAGTCCGCGTGCACAAGGTTCGCACTCGTGGTGGAAACACCAAATTGCGCGCTCTGCGCCTGGAGAACGGCAACTTCGCGTGGGCCTCCGAGGGCGTCGCACGCAAGACCCGTATCGCCGATGTTGTGTACAATGCCTCCAACAACGAGCTGGTGCGCACCAAGACTTTGGTGAAGAACAGCATTGTCGTCATTGATGCTACTCCATTCCGTCAATGGTACGAGTCACACTATGTGCTGCCTCTGGGACGCAAACGCAACCCCAAGCACGCACAGAAGGAGGATGAGAACGATGTGCTGACCAAGAAGCGCAGCGACAAGGTCATGAAGAAGTTCCTGGAGCGCCAAAAGTACGGCAAGGTCGAACAAGCTCTGGAGGATCAGTTCACATCTGGTCGCATCTTGGGTATGTTTCCAAATCCGTCCCTTCTACCTCCATCAATCACGTCATCCTCACCTGCCACCCTTCAATGATGTAAACTCCTTAGCGATCCAGCAACATTTATTGCGTCAATCTTGTTTTAAGTGCGATGTAAGCCTGTTGGGCGTGATCTTGCTTGTCATAGTTACTCTGATTTATTTATCTAATCACTGTCAGCTGACATTTAAGTTAGTTAGTTTGTTGCATGATTCTAATGGAAAGTATTCTTCGATTTTGCAGCCTGCATTTCATCCCGCCCCGGACAGTGCGGTCGCTCCGATGGCTACATTCTGGAGGGCAAGGAATTGGAATTCTACCTTAAGAAGATCAAGTCTAAGAAATAAAGGGGCACTAGATAAGAATGCAAACCAACAACTGATTTGCAAAATGAAAAACAAAAATAAAACGGCTTGTTTTTTGTAAGAAGAAAAACATTTACACAAATTTTACTTGGATTACGGTTATTATTATTCCTTTGTCATCATCAATTCCCCATTGATATACGGAAATTTTTACTCTTCCTAAAACTGAGTCGGCAGAATTTACGATAATCAAATTGGTTTACAAAGATATTGGATAGCGAATCTATTGAATGACTTTTTCTAAATTATATAAGTTTGCTTTGAATTCAGTTCTAGATAATTCTAGTTAGATATTTAGGGTTCTTAGTAAATTTCGAAATTTATTTATAATATATCATTTAAAAAATATCACATCAGAAATATGGATATACTTGATATTCTATATTTCTAATGTTGTGAATGCATAGAAAAACGTGTTGAAAAACAACACGTATATCATTTAAAATTATATATTGAAATTCCGGTAACCCCATAGATCAACATCATTTTTATGGACCCCCATCCATGTGAACCTGCTGAGGTCAAATCCTTCAGAGAAACGAATATAGGCTAATGCTTAAATGAGTAGAGTTTATTTTTATCGCTTTCTATGCAAATTTAATTCATACAATACAATATGTTACAAAATATGGTGTGTATAGGTAAATCAATAACAGTAATAGTTTAGTTTAGTTTCAAAATATCATTCGTATTAGTTTGCTACAATTACATAACACAAACAGAGTCCGTTTCGGTTTGCCGTGACACAGCAAACAACACCGCAATTTGTACTGCCAATGACAATTTCGATATCGATATGCCAACTGTTTGGGAAAGTTAACAGAAAATTTGAAAGCAACTTTTGTTTGACTGATGATTGCGCTGCTCTCGACCTCAACCCTGAACCCTTTTGCTGCAATGCCTGTTCTGGCCAGGATGGTTCAATGCTCGAACAGCATCGTCATGAGGGCCATCAATGCAATGCCAAAGACTAGTGCCAGCAGCTGTTTCACAGACTCCTTGCGTTCGTCCTCCTTGAGGAGATCTGGTAATACTGTGACCAATGAAATGTGCAGGAAACCGCCAGCGGTGAATGGCATTATCCAGGAGGTACGTGCCTCCATTGCTGATGTAACACCGGAGCCGCCAATGGCGACCAGAGCGCCCAAGAGTCCGGCACCAGCCGTCAGCAATTGAGCACGTGCCGCATCCCAGCGACTGAAGCCAGATTTCAGCAATATGGCAAAGTCTCCCACCTCATGTGGAATTTCATGAACTGCAACAGATTACAATATCAATATAGAGTTGTTTCCCCAAAAGGAGATGATCTCTGATACTTACGCAATATGGCAAAGGTGGCGAGGACTCCGTGTCTGAAGGAGACCAGGAATGATCCGGCCACTGCCAGACCGTGTGTGAAGTTATCTATGGAATTGGCCAACAGGTTCAAGTAGCCAGCGACCTTCTTGGGTTGCTCCTTGGGCTCCTTGGATTTCTGTTCACGTTCACGCAGGAAGCACACCTTGTCCACATCCTCAATATCGCAGGCGCCGCCACAGGAGTCCGCTGTCTGACCATCGGGCAACTTGCCGCCATTCCGTCGCAGCAGACAATTGGCAATCTCCACGCACTTGGGCTGGGGATTCTCCTCATCTGCGCTGGTATAGCCCGAAAAGATTTTCTCTACAATTGTGAAAATGAGTATTCCGGAAAGCACCCATAGGCCAGAGCGCAGAGACGGATGACCGTCGGAACCTATAAATTCACATCACAGAGAGGGGGGATTTATTGGTATTGTTATCTCAGTTTCAGTCTCAAACAATGGGACTAACAATGAATTACTCACTCTGGTTATCGCCCTCCCACGCCTCCGGCAGTAGATGTAGGAAAACATCACCCAATAGACCTCCCACCGCAAAACTGAGCAGCACCCGCAAGAACTTGGACTCAGAGGCTATAAATAAGCGCGGGAAGCACAATTTGCAAATTAATTGCTCATCTTGGGAAGAACTCTGCAATGGACTTACGATCTTTGTAGCCCTCCTTGGCCAGTTTGTCACTCGTGGGTATGATGAGCAAAGGGAAGATGCCGGCGAGGCCAATCACAGCCGACCCCAGGAGTGAGAATACCCATGGTGTGTACTCCATGCTCTTTATGTATTCGGGCACATACTGATTCACCAGACTCGAGTAGATCGTGCCGAAGTGTTCATCGAAGAAGCTGCTGCTCACATTCATTGTGGATAATCTGGGAACTCGAAGGTCGTCAATAGCCTAGGGTTTCCTTATGAAGATGTTAGTAATTGTCTTTGGTATGTCTTTTTGGCTCTATTAATCTCTTAGCATGTCCCGCGATAGTCGAACTTTTGAGCCACAGAATGCGTCTTTCCTTAGGGGCTGCAATGGACCTATCCAAACGAAAGAAACAAGAAAAAAAAACAATAATTTAGATACTCCTATATGTTACTATGTTTATGAATTTTGAATTGGTTTTCGATCAAAATAAATAACCTAGCAACAAGCCAGCAAAATCCCCAGCCACCTGGCAACTGAATCAACTCCAAGTAGTGACTGTTCCAGATACTAGATTGATGTACAAATCCTCACAATGCACGTCACAGACGGAGCACCGGGCAACAGCCGATATATCCCCTGGTTGGGCCGTTGACTGACACGATCGATAAGCGGATCGAGTTGAACAACAAAAAAAAAAAATACTCAAGTAGCATAGCTTATATATGACTAGATAACTTTTGTAAAAAGTGACAGTTGATCAAAATTCCGGCAAAGCCCCAGGGGATTAGAAAGGATATTAGCGAAAGCGACGGGAGGATCTCTTTGAGTTCACTTTCAGAATCCGTAGAAAGCCTTTCACTTTCACATTGTTTGCACATTAGCAATAATTGCAGCCTTTATTGATATCCCATAAAGTTATCAAATGATTTAAATGCTTAGATTTTATATGTACAATTGGGGTTTATTATTATTAACAGCCGCTTAACATGACATTGAAATGCACTTAACAGCGCTGTTAATTGTACTCTAATGTAATCTCAGGTTAGCAGCGATATCTGTTAGACGTATAACACTTTGCTGCTGCATAATAACTTGGAAATATATTTATCATAACAACACATATCGTAAACCTGCACTGAATATTGTAATATGATCATAAATAATGTCAATAAAGTGGTTCTCAAGGAAAACTGGGTAAAGGCAACACACAAACACATCAATTTCGTGGAGTATAACACTTTTGTGGAACGTCGGGAACCTCAACCTCAACCTCAATGCCCCAAAACCGATTCCGCAGCAGTTGCCGTACACAAGGAGACTGAACGATGGAGTCAAAAATTTGGACTAGTATCTGGCGATGGCATGTGCAGACCGAGCACTGTATGCTCCATTGATTTACGATACAGTTTGAATCAGTTCGCCTCAGTATTTGATTTGATGTGCACAATGCAGCTTAAATTGTTCAATTTCTGGCGATAAGATACATATGTATGTATATTATAAATAGACGCCGCTAAATGCCAATATGAGTCGGAGTGTGTAGACATTTAGCAGAGGAAGACATATGTACACTCATATGTACATGTGTGTCCAAGCCAAGTGATTAACTGGGGCCTAACTGGGAATCTCCGTGGTGTTAGCGACATGTCAACTACGGATGAATATCGAGAAACGTGAACAGTGGACTTGTGCTCTCCCGATTGTGATTGATCACCACCCCATGGAAGAGTGGGTGGGTGGGTGGGTGGTAAGTGGCATCTCTCGAGTTGCCTACGAATATCACGTATACGTACATCAATGCCAAATTGGTATGGCAAATACGTTTAAACGGTTTCCCTCCCTCCCCTCTCCCCTATCCCATGGCACCAACAGTTGCCTTATCAATGGAAGCAACCAAAATAACGATAGACTTTTTCAGCTTTAATCAGCCGTTTGTTTTTTGTTAGTAAATAAATGCAATTAACAATAGCGATTTCGTATGCAAAAGAGATTTATAATTCTGACTGCATTTCACTTAGTCACTTTTGAGTAATATTTATAGATCACAAAGATTTCTTAACTACTTCAACAAACTGAAACTGGTTAGAACACATGTGTTGCGGTGTCAGCGTATCACTTGTGCTAACAAAGCCAACTCTGAGAATACCTGTTTATTAAGCATAATTATCTCAATATATACATATGTACATATATGTATTTATGAGTATATGTTTATCTGTATATATTGCCCAGGGCTTTGAGACCGAGCAACGTAAATCAAATAGAAATAATCGTATCTAGCTGAGAGCAGAAGAAGCTCTTGATATCAGAACAGAGACTCTGCACAGAGTGAGAAAACATTTCAATTATAGAAATTGACACTGTTATGTACATCTGTATAGGTATGATAGATACGGAGGACAAAAGACCGACATAAAGCGAAAATTGACAAGTGCTCTGCTCTGCTCTCTATCTCTCTCTCTCTCTCCCTAGTATGTATATATGTACATAGTTCTAGCTTCGGCTCCGTCTTGCGGTTGCCGGTGCTTTGAACTTGATTTGTGGTATCCGTGCACACCACACACACACACACACAGACAAACACATATACACATGCAACTATTTGTAGTAATGTATGTTTATCTTTAAAACCGACGAAAAATAATAATAACGACACACAATACAATTCGCTGCTGACACGGCACTCACTTGTCTTCCACTAATGCGGAAATTTATGCTTCAAGCGTTTTACAATCGTCCGTTCGTTTGTCCGTCCGTCGTTGCTATCGCGGCGGCTACTTAACGCGAAGTGATGCGAGAAACACGGTTGCCATGGCCTTTTAATACAAGACTCTCACTCTCGCTCTGCCGACTAAAGCCGAACTGCAAAAATTCTCTAATGTTACCATATTTGGGGGATGACAGAAGTGCATTGCTAATACATGCATACATATGTATGTATGTATGTATATATGGGCTACTCTCTCTCCCTTTTACTCCGTCTTATGAATCAGATCATATTGCATTTGTATCCATTTTTAGTTTTTTTTTTTTAAATTGTATTTAAAATGGCGCAGATTATTTTGCACGCTGCACTACTGCACTAAATGACAGTAATTCAACTGGCGATCGTTCGATTGAACGGGGGTTGCTGTTGGAGAGTAACATGTGTGACGGACAATCAATGGAAACGTGTCTATACTGTAAATCAATTTCAAGAATTTGTCACTACATTAAAATCAAAATATAAAATATAGCACGATGCGAACTTGGATCCACTATCGATTACATGTTTGGACTCGAACATACTTGTTTACATATTTACACACACACATACACATATGGCAAACTGTGACGAAATGATAAGAGCGCAGACCGCGTGAGTCGATCAGCTGTGCTGAGAGTGAGAGAGCGCATTTGCGATAAAGTAGCGTCATTGAGAGCAAAAGTGGAAATATGGCGTCGCACTCTCTTTTGTCATATGTACGTATGTATGTACATATGTACATACATATGTGCATTCATATACAAATGTGCATACATGTAGATATGTAAAATGTATGTACATACATATGTAGAGAGACAAAACAAAGAATTGTGAAATTGAAAATCGTGATAATTATAATTACTAGATGTATGTATTCAGTTTGGAGCATATCTGTAGCCATAAATTCGGTGTTATCCATCTATCATTACGGCGCAATTGTGCTCTAGCCACAAACACAAAAACCAGTTTATCAAGCCTATCCCCAGTCAATTTGTTATTGTATTGTAGATTTCAACTCTGTTATCTTCTCGGCCATATTGAAGTGGTGCTCAACGCACAGATTCTCATTAACAGTTTTAGTGCTGTTCGCAAAAATAACAAATATGGCCGATGCCCGATGACGTTTTATCAATCTTTGAATTCTGTTTACTCATATATGTATGTACATACATATGTACATACATACATACATAGGGAAGCACAAATGTATTGGTGTGCCTTGTGGGTGTAGGTTAGTTATATAGCCTGTTATACTTCCGCCTTACCGTCTTGTTAGTTGGATTCCATTTGAAGCGTCAGATTTTGCATATTACGTCGAAATGTAATCACAACTTTGAATGTCTGTACATGTGTTGCTGTTATGTAGGTAAATATGCAAAATTATTTTTAATGCGCAGTATCGATCAATTTTTGCCCGGCCACTAATCTGCACTGAGACTGAGTAACTGGATTTTATTCGAGATGCTTACAAGCTTAACGGTTTTGCTTTGTGTAACACTTTTGTTTAAATTACTGGGAATCTGACCCAGTTGTTTCTGCATTCGAGAATATAATAAAGTCTTGATGTTTCGTCGCGGGCTTTTTCAGCTGTAGTGAAACAGGTATGCCTTATGTACGTACTTTTTGTTTTGTTTTGGGCCGTGCGGAAAAGCAAACATGGCTACACTCGAACAGCTGACCACTTAATCACTAAGTGCATCAGCGTTCATACGATATATCGATAAAACGTTAATATCGAATAACGCAGTTTTCACTAAATAATTAATATTTGTTATTTTTAATTTTATATACTGACATAAAATAATTATTTGTAATTTTTTGTTTTTTTAAATTTTACTTTTTAATTAGAAAGAACTTTTTACAATTTCTGTTAATATCATTACAGTAAAATGTTAACCTGCCAATGCAACAATGTGGTTGGAGGAGGTGGTGGTCACATGCAACAGCTGTTTTAGTTGTTTGACAATTGTGTTGATGAGCGTTGTTTATATTTTTTTTCGTGTTAACTAAATAATAAGTGCTGTGTATATTGCTAAATAGAATTACTTTAACGTAAACAGTGTGTGAAGTGCGTGTATGTGTACCGGCTGCTTGGCAAAATGAGTACCGACGATTTGTTAGTACGTCACGAAAAAGGCGACGACACAACGTCAACATCGTCAACGTCGCCAACGCCTGCGCCTAGTTCATCATTGAATCGCCTGCGCGACACCTTCCGCCGCACAGAAACAATATCCACAAATATTTTTAATCACATTTCCACGCAGTTCTCTAACGCCGCTGCTGCAGCAGCAGCCTCTGAAATTATAGATGGCACTACCACATACCCAGAGGCGCCACAAACTGTGGTGGAGACGTCACCAACATCACCAATTAAAACCACACAACCAAAACGTAAAAAGCCCGGTGAGTTTATTTTAACTTTTCTTTATTAAACACACACATTTTTTATATAAGCATTGAAGAATTGTAATTCGAATTCTAAACGACACAATGTTGAGCAACAAAATGTTCAAATTTTGTTCGTGAACACCCCTTATTTAAAAGCTCTTCGAAAGCTTCGTTACCAAGCGCGCTTGACAAATCAATATGAGCTTTTGCCTCAGTCATTCTTAAATCAACGCAACAACAGGATAACTCATCGACCTGCGACTAACTAAAAGCAGAAAATTCTACTTGTTTTTGACATAATTTCATAGTACAAATATCATAATAAATTTAAGAAGTGTTTGGGGAACATCTGTGCTAAAAAGCACCCACCGCAAACAGAGGAATTAAGGTGCTGGACTAACACGAAGCCGTTTACGTATGTTGCGCCCCCGCATTCATTAATCGTTCAATGCGCTAATTTTTATGGGATATCTATTTTTATTGGTTTTCGTTCGCTGGAAACGCATAGACAGTCACTGCGGAGCACGATGCGTGGATTAGTTGAGGACTCGAAAAAGACAAGGCTGTCACAGACGACCAACAACAACAACAATAACAGCAGTATGGTCAGTGGACGGGCAAAGGCAACAACGTCCTCAACAACAACAAGTGCAAGTACGTCCAGGCAATTAAAAGGTGTTAATAGAACACCAACAACAACGTCGTCGTCCAGTAGTGCAAAGAAAACGCCACAAAGTATGCAACAACAAGCAGTCGGCAAATCTACGAAGACAACTGCGTCATCAAGTGCAACATCAACAACAGCAACAACAATACCAGCAGCAGCAGCAGCAACAACCACCACAACAGCAGGCAGCAGCAGCTCAAGCGCAAAACCAGGAACAGCAAAAGCACAAAAGGGTCAGAATCCACCCCAACAACAAGGGCAGCCAACGTCCACATTGTCATCGTCATCGACACCCACACCAGCGGCGCCTCCATCACAATCACAATCGCAATCGCACTCGCAACAGCTGCAGCCGTACAACAACAACAGCAGCAACACAATTGCATTACCAAAAGCTTCGCACGCGAATACCAGCGAGGAGCTGGCTGGTGGCGTACAGGACACCATCTATCTGTGCAACTTTCGTGTCTCCGTGGATGGGGAATGGCTGTGCCTCAAAGAGTTGCAGGACATTGATGTGGTTGGTGGCGTCAAGACGCTGGGTGGCGGTGCAGCAGCGCTCAATGTTGGTGCTAGTGGTGGTGCTGGAGCTGGCAATGGTGTTGGCACAAGCAACGGTGGCATGGTGCAGCACCGTCATCAGTCGTCGAATCATCAGTTCGGACAGCGTAACAAACGTTACTCGGGCATATCGTCGGCCAGTGGCACCGGCTGTGGCAGCAACAATACTCTCGAGGATAATGGTATTATGGCAATTGAAAATCTAATCGGGCGTCGTCTGTGTGACGTTGTCGGCTCAAATGCACTCGCGGCACCGCATCAGCAACACAAGAATGTGGGCCTCATCGGTGGCACACTTGCTGAGTGGTCGCATCTCTGTAGGTTGCTTCTTGTCCTCTCTTCATTTGCAAGCGATGTTTGTTTATAATTCAATTCATCATTTCATTTGTTTGTAGTCTTAGATAAATTAGTTCATGCCTGTCTCAAACCCACACACACACACACACCCATACACTCACATTAATTCAATTTGCGCTGAACTGCATTGCCAGACTTTGCACTTTGTCAATCTGGCAACATCAATTAAGTGGTCTGCGCCACACTGCTTAGCTGACGACTTAGATTATCGATTAATCGATATCTCACGCTCAAATATTTCG
Organism: Drosophila quadrilineata; assembly: GCA_018150725.1. Taxonomy (NCBI): domain Eukaryota; kingdom Metazoa; phylum Arthropoda; class Insecta; order Diptera; family Drosophilidae; genus Drosophila; species Drosophila quadrilineata. The sequence goes on from JAECWN010000356.1 coordinate 1,106,361, forward strand.
TTTGTTATGTTGTTCACGTAATCTGATAGCTTACAAGTGTTGAATAATCTTGATTTGGCATGTTAGTGCATTAATCCGCTCTTGCTTTGTATACACTTTTGTCAGCCTGAGTCTTTTGTCTGTTTAAATAACTTTAATATACAAATCAATTCACTTTTAAACAATATAAAAAAAGTAAAGGCAATAGAAACAGCCAACAAATCACTTGCTGTCATCATCTAAGATTGTTTCCCAACTTTCTCCAGATATTACTGCCTGAAAGTATGCAATTTAAATTTTGACAAAGTTCAATTCAATCTTACCTCACAGTCCCCAGCGACACTTTCTGTGCTCTCTGCAATCTGCGGTAACTCAGTTTTGGGTAAATCCTCTGTTACCGTAGCGCTTAGATTATTAGTCACTTTGAAAGATCTTTGCTCTTTGTTTTCCATGTTGTCCAAACTTACTTTGTCTCTGTAACAATTGATATCTTTTTGCATTTCACTCTCCGATAGTATTGTCTAATTATAGTAACATATTAATATTAGTCAAAGTCTTTGATTTTTCCACTTACCTACTTGTTCACTTGTGATCTGGGTTAGTCCACCTGTTTGTCTCGCGAAATTCACTTTTGAAGCACTTAAGTGGACTATGCTGTTCACCGCTATAGGGTTTTGTTTGATTGGCAAATGTACCTCTGAAGCTGTTTGGGACTTGGGAGCTGTTGGAGCTGCTTCCCGTTCTCTATTCCTTTCTTTCTTTCTCTCCTTTTCTTTGAGTTTCTCCAGCTTCTTCTCTCTCTTTCCATAATAATATTCCTGCATGGTCCTACCCCCTTTTATGGGTATAATTTTCCTCGGTAGCTCACAGCCTAGTGAAGATGTAGAAGTCAAGGATTCATCATGATATCCTATACAATGTAAAAGTCAAGATTAAAAAGAATGTTACTGTTTTTACTTACTTTTCTTCCGAGAGAATATTTCTTGAATAGCGTGACATTCAGCAGGAGCTTTAAGGAATTGGTTTCGTTGAGTACCCATCAGACCCAAGCCAGGACTTGGTGAATCATAATAATTGGATTTACCCTGAGGTTTTTTCTTTGGGGATTCCTTTTTTTTGCGCCTTTTAAACAAAAAACTCCAGCAGCCACCTTTTCTATCCTCTGCCTCATTTGAAGTGGACTCTTCATCGTGTAGGCTCTTATCAGATTTCGTGGGTACTGGGCTGGGTTTCCTGGGTGGAGGACCTGCTCTGCCACCTCCACCAAGTAGTTTACGTCGCCATCTCAGACAACAGCAGAGAATCATGATCAGGAGTCCGAACAGAGAAGCAAAGAACGCGGCAACGTATACCATATACCTAGAGTCGGTACAATCCACACATTCTTCCTCACTCTGATCCTGTTCAGGTGCCGCTTCGGCTTGGTCCTCGCCTGGCATAGGAGAGCGGCACTGCTTACGCGATGCTTCCAGATTCGCTCTACTTTTGCCTTTCTTCTTCTTCGTCTTTCTACACTTCTTTTTACCCTTAACCTTCTTATCATTATCGATGGAAGTATGATAGTCAGCAAAGTCTTCCTCGCTGATCATGTGCTCCTCACAGTCCTCAGCACCCGTCTTATCCACGTTAGTCAGTGCCTCATAGATTTGCAAAACGCCACCCAGACCTGGATAGAACATCTCATCCCGATAGTGCAATTGGAGATTCTCTCGTATCCAATTGCGTAGCTTCTGATTATAGGTCTTTGGGCTGACGCCCTGGAACCGATAGCAACTAATCAACGCCTTGTAGAACTTGACCAGGATGAAACCTGTGTCCGGCGAGCGCAGGTTGTAGATGCGTCGGTGCTTGAACGGCAGAAAGATGTTGCTCAGAAAACCACTGCTGTCCTCGGCCTCCAGGTGTGGCAATGCCACAAGCATCTGTTCCCTCTGCTCATCCTCGTTCATGCAGTTCTGATCCAGCATTGCACAGAAGGCGGCATCCCTCTCACTGCCCCGATTTTCGTTGACCCTCAAGGGTTGAATCGTCACTCCCTTCAGCTGGCTAAGGATATCCGCCACTGGCGTCTTCCAGCCATTGCCATTCGTGTTGAGCACCACCTGGCACTGGCGATAAAGAGCCACTAGACGCTCCACTGTGCAGAGCTTGAGGCGACCTGCATAGAAGGAAACCTGTGCCACGGGCAACAGATAGAAACGTAAATAACCTCCCAGAGCATCATAGAAGGCACGCTGGAGCAGACGTCTTGTTTCCATGTCGGGCATTCGCTTGACTAGATGATTGATGCTATTGAAGTACCTCATCAGGGTGTAGACAATGGCATCGTTGAGCATATGTTGTGGATAGGATTTGGGTATGAGCAACTCAAAGTCCCTCCTGGCCGACATCAAGGCAATGTCCTCCATCGAGAAGCATCTCTTCGCGTAGTCGCCAAACAGATTCGTGCCCAAGAACTGAGAGCCATCGTAAGTGCATCTTGAGAACTTGGTCTGATGTTCGTCATCCTCCTCGAAAGGTTTTCTCGTAGCAACCGCATAATACGAGGCCTTGATGCGATCATCGATGCTTCGAAGGAAGTCCCTTCTATCACTGGCATCTTCTGGAGCAATTGGGGCCTGGTGGGCAGCTGTAAGCTGGTTGGGATCTTGCTTACGGTTGAGTGTATTGCGATAGTGCTGCATCTCGGAGGAGAGCATGGACTGCAGGGTCAGCTCGTTTTGAAAGTCGTTAGGCACCTCTAAGGTGGACAGATCAATGGTGTACATGGGAGAACCACCTGGCGCCAGTAACATCATCAACCAGAACAGCACATAAATGTTCATAATTTTTACTTAATTTTCATTGTGATTTATTTATGTTTTGTTTTTTGTCTTGGGTTGATTCGTATTGAAAGGAAGGGAGTGATCCGATTCCCATTCCAAATCAGAGATCGAGAATGAATTCGTAGTTACATTCACTTGTTGCACAATCTCGACCGCCGACTGAAACTCACTAAATTGTCCAATCGGACCACATCGATCCACTTGCAGCTCGCGACACCGCCGAGATCGAGCGGAGTAATCTGGTGAACATATGCAAACTGGTGGTTAAGGAGCTGCTGGAGCAATCTCTGCGTTATGGACGTATGCTGGACTCGGATCATCTGCCGCTGCAGCATTTCTTCATCGTCATTGAGCACGTGCTGGGCCATGGGCTGCGGCCAAAGAAGGGTCTGCTGGGACCACGCAAGGAACTCTGGGACTTGCTGCAGAGCGTTGAGAACTATTGCCCTGAGGCGCAGGATATAACCGCCAGTGTCAGGGATTTACCCACAGTGCGGACCCACATTGGACGTGCCCGGGCCTGGCTGCGCATTGCCCTCATGCAGAAGAAGCTATCCGATTACCTGCAGGCTCTGATCGAGCATCGCGACGATTCCCTCTACGATTACTATGAACCGCATGCGCTGATGATGAGCGACGAGGTCTGTGAGGTCTATAGCGGTTGGAAGTGATTCAGATTAGTAAAGGGTTGCCAATTACTTTCCAGATTGTTGTGATAATGGGCATCTTGGTGGGCCTCAATGTCATCGACTGCAATCTGTGTGTCAAGGAGGAAGACCTGGACTCGCAGCAGGGCGTCATCGACTTCTCGCTCTATCTGAGGTCGAGTTCACGAAACGCTGAGGTTACCGATGAGGTGAATGCCCCAACAGCTCCACTGGATGCCACCGGGCAGGGCAATATGATTGCCGTGCTGGACCAGAAGAACTACATAGAGGAACTCAATCGTCATCTGAAGTGGGTCCTTGACGAGTTCCAAGCGTGCATCAACTCTAACCTATGTATTTCCACAGCGCCACGGTGGGAAATCTGCAGGCCAAAGTGGAATCGCTGACCACCACGAATGCCCTGATGAAGGAGGATCTGGCCATAGCTAGGAACAGTCTGCTCGCCCTCCAGGCAGAGAACCAGGCCATGCGTCAGTCCGCTAGCCAGAGCAACCACAGCCATAACTCCGACAACTCCTCAACTGGCTCTGGTGACAGGGACAAGGTGGATGCTGCGAACGCTGAATTGGCCGAGGAGCGCAAGAAGAGCGCCGAACTGGACAAGGAACTGAAGCTGCAGGTGTCGCTGAAGGCGGAATCGGACATGGCCATGAAACTGCTGGAGAAGGACATACACGAGAAGCAGGACACGATTGTTTCGCTGCGTCGCCAGTTGGATGACATCAAACAGATCAATCTGGAGATGTATCGCAAGTTGCAGGTGAGTATCCCACAGGACCACACCAACCATATCATAAGTCATCATCATCATCTCATCACATTCATCAAATCATTTGATCGCTTATTGGTTTCTTTTCTTTGGTTCATCGTTTTTCAAAACGTATTCCTGGCCCTCCATACATTTGTATATATGTATATATGATATATATGTATATCTGTATAGTAGTGGCGGCCAAGAGTGACGAGTGTCGAAATTGAGAGTAATTGTTAACCTCCAATCGTATCTGAAATTCAATTAGGAATGTGAAGATGAACTTACACAGAAGGGCGAGATGGTCTCTCGTTTGCAAACGAAAGCCTCACAAATTGGTAACATTTTACAATCGCTAGAAAAGAAATACGAATCGAAGCTCGTCGAGCAGCAACAGGTTAGCGCATCGGCAGGCGGTGCCGGCGACAGATCCCCCAACACACGACGACAACAGAATCTGCAGAAGTTCGAGGCACTCACCAAGAAGCATAAACAGGACACTGGACCGCCGATGAAGCGACTCCACCTCAAGATGGACGCCATACCGCCCTTCAATCCCAACAACTATCGCAAATCTCCAGCGAATGCGGCACCAGCCGCCAATCCCGGCAATCCAGGCAATCCCGTGGAGGAGCCAACTTCCAGCAGCGTTAGCAAGACGCCCACATCCGCCAAATCCCTGAACGATGAGCTGGCCGAGGCAGCTGCCGCTGTCACGCAGCACTTCAAGATTGGCGGCGATGGATCTCGTAGTGACTATGTGCTCTCCCAGGAGCAGAGCCACAACCCGCTGGAAAATACTTAAAGAAAACCCCAAATGTAGCTTTAATAAACTTTTGTTGAGAAGGCATTTGCTTAGGTTCCACATTGATCCATAATATAGACGATGTTATCTTGGTGACCTGGGAGATTCAAAGTGCATGGTTCCTGATTCAATCAACTGATGCTGTCACCTGCTAGCAAAACTATACAGAAAACTATGTTTTATATCAGAGTTTCCATATAGACGATGCCTTCACACAATTATAGATACTAGATACTATATATATATATCTGATATAATATGTAACCGCTTAACAAATTGTTGATGATTCAGAATATTATAAGCCTGTTAGCCTGAATAATCCCAAATCCTCCCCGCCCGGTGCCCTTCGTAAAGTATTCCGGATTAGCTGATGTATAGAGATCTGATGTAATGTGTATACTAACTGTAACTCTATGATTCATAATTATGATGATAATTATGATCGATTCGCATATGTACTTTCCGCTTTGCTTAAAACTAACTAATCTAATCTAAATATAAATATGTAACTAAGCTTAAAACCATCTAAATGGACTCTCCATACATAGATACATACATACATAGACAGATGACATACATACATACATACATACTAATTACTCTAGCTAAACCAAAGAAATAAAACTTATACTAACTCTTAGTGTTTCATTAAAAACCAATCGATGCCTGCCTCACATGTAAATATCTGTAAATCTTTTCGATATTGCCGTACAAAGGATATTTGTTTTCTTCTTGCTATCTATCGACAGGATTGCAATAACTCCTTGAGCCACAAAACTGACCTGATGAACAAGTTAGAAAGCCAAAAGGAGGACATGGCCTGCACAATCGAACAATTAGAGAAAAAGTAAGAAAAGGATGTAACTAAATAAGTAGTACCTCAACATTTCGCGAGAATCCTAAAGTTACTCTATAGAAATCTCTTTATGTGGTATCCTTTCAAAGGACATTCAGATAGTCATTGAAATTGACGAGTTTTTCAACATTTTCTGATTTTTTGCTAAATACTAAACGTTTATAACGAGAGTCCTGTGAAGACATCCCCCGCTTTTACTATCAAATTTCGAAGCAGAGTAAAGGGGGCTATCATCCTGGGAAAGGACAATGAAATTTTCTATGAAATGTCAGATTTTCAACATAAAGCAGTATAACTCGTAAACTTCAAAAATGTTTTAAATATTTTTTGGCAAGACAACGGTTCTTGTTCAGTCACATCCTTTTACAGGATTCGCGAGGGGATATCCGAGTTGTAATCACTCTTTTGTTTACAAGGAATTTCATATTTGTCGAGTTCTGTAAGGACTTGAGGCAGTTTACATATTATTTATGAGGTTAGTTGCAGGTTAAGGGAAAGAATGATAATGTCAAATGACATCTATGCAGATCGTCCTTGAAATAAAAAAATAGTTATTTTTGCAGTTTTTAATTTTATTTTTTAAATACCTATTTTCAAATATATTTTTTATAAAAAAAAAGACAATAGATAATAGAAATTCATGTGTTTACTTTACTTCAAAGATGGACGAATGACAAGAGCAACTTGGGAGAGATCTTGAAAAATACCTCGCAAACGTTATCCACGCAAGTGAGCGCCAGTGAGGAGCGAGCTGCTCGTGCGGAGGCCGAGACACGCATTGAGAGGGACTGGCGTGTCTCCTTGCAGGAGAAGGAGCTGAGACTGAAGGAGAAGATCGCCACGCTGCAGGATTGCGTGAAAGATCTGAACGAGGAGAAGCTGCTGAGTGATAAGCTGAAGTTCGATTTGGAAAAGGTGCGCACCCAGTGGTCCGAGGCACAGACAACTCTTGAGGAGCTGGGCATACAGCTGAGCGTCAGTAAGCTGAAAATAGCCGAGCTGCAGGATAACGAGCGACGCCATCAGCAGCTGCTCTCCGGCTCGCAGCAATCGCTGCAGGCCACACCCGAATCTGTGAGTAATCCAGGCATATGGGCACCCGATTCCATAGCCACACACTGCACTGCCTGCACCAGGGAGTTCAATTTAACCCGACGCAAGCATCATTGCCGGAGCTGCGGGGAGATCTTCTGCAAGGCCTGCTCGGAGCATACTCTGCCACTGCTCAATGCTCAGGGACAGCCTGGACGACCCGTTAGAGTATGTGATGCGTGCTATGCCTCCACTGGCAAATGAACAACAAGTAACTATATTAATTGCCAATAATTGTTATTAGCAAGGACAAGCATAATTGTTGCATAAAATTACTCCTAGCCATTAATTGTGTATATTTTTATAACCCCTTGACATTGTTTACGCTCAATAAATAAATAAATAATAAATAAATAAATTAAACTAAATTTGTGCGCTACTCACTTTATTTTCAAATTTCAGCCTGTTAATTGACAGCGCACCCTTGTGAATTTAACATTTCAGTATTTTTGAAGTTATCGATAATCGAAATCGAATTTATTGCTGAACTGTTTGCAGCCCTGACTTAAGGCGCGAAGCAAAAGCTCTTTACGAAAATTGGTTTATTAGGTCCATGACTGCGGGGAAAACGCTCACAAAAAGTAGGAAAAAACATTTATTTCATTTTTAAATCTCCTAACTTTAATTTGTTACAACTTTGCCGAAATGCAACCTATTTTCTTTTTTTCTCTTAAATAATATCTTAATAAATTTGGGGTTGCATACGATTATTTATTACGGTTAAGAATAAAAAAATATGAGAGAACTTAGAAACTTTATATTAATGTTGGCATAACCTAGCCAATAATTTACCCCATTTCCTATCAGCTATATTCCTCAGAAGAATTGATATATATATATGTATGTGTTATGTTTTCAAAGTGGACAGTGGACATCATGGATAGGTATCAAATCAATTCGTTAGCTATTACAAAAAGCCATTCACACAGTTTGTTTTTTAATTAAATCCAATAAAATTCACAGCTGGCGGTGTTTAAAATTAAATACAGCCCGGGGCACATTGAGAGTTGTCATTACCATAGCCTGAGAGAGTGAATATAAACCCGAGGTTCGTCTGAGAAACACGCGTCCCTGCTCTGCCTTCCATATGTGCGGATTCAACTAATAACACTTACCTCATCGGGTTGTCAAAGGGGCGTCTTTCATATATACATATATATATATTTTTTTTCTAATTTCACTCTTAACTGAGGGTTAGATAACCGGGTTGGGTAATCATCAGAGGCATACCCGAGCTGGGCATGGGGTAGCATCGGGAAATCGGAAACAGTGTTTGTAGCCAAACAATGGCTGAGAGAGTTTCGAGAGCAGGAGCAAGGCTAAAAAAAGGCGTTGCCTCTTCACGTTCATTGTTATTATTAAAAAATTACACAAACTATGTACAACAATATTATGTTATTATATTAACACCCAGAAGGAAGAGAGAGAGAGAGAGGGAGAGTGTGTCACATACAAAAGTCAGAGGAGAGTCCTTATTTTGAGCATTGTGGCCAGCTCAAATTACGGTCTCTCATAATCTCCAGAATCTGGTGCCCAGTGCCTGTTAACGATCCTATAATAACCCAAATGTTTACGTCAGGGTGTCAAATGATTTGCACCCGGAATTCGCAATATTGTATTAATTCGATGCTCCTTCCTGGGCCATTTTCTGCTACGGCAATTGTTTGAAATCTGAAGCGTCCGGATTGTATGTTATTTTCCCCGAATCCTGTATATTTTGTAGTGCCAATTTCCATGGAATGCTTTTGGCATGTGTCGCTGGGCAAATGCAACAATATTGCCAACGAAAATTCGATTACATTTACAAATGCCGAATCAAGTTGTTCCGTACTGATGCCGATGCTAGGGATCTGTCTGGATGTGACACGAGAGGAGTCTTGGCTGGAAAACCGTGCCAACAATGTGGCAGGAAGACAACATAAAAGTTTCTGTGAACTTTTAACAAAATTTCACGTTTCCTTGAATTCACATTCATGAATCATGATACTTCTCTGGCATTCGTCTAGCCACGAGCAGCACGTGGAAAACGAAAGAAAATGGCTTCCGGCTTCCCCTGTTTCCAGCCAAACCCCCCCCTCAGTTTGCTATGTTTAAAGAAAATATATCATGTCGGAGAAGATGCGAAATGTAATTTCATGGCTCGCTGAGCGTTGAGAACCAAATACATGAGAGTTCAAAGTTTCAGCTTGTAGCGAAGGCGATGGCGATGGCGAACGCGCCAGGATATGCTGGCAGGTCCTGGCTGGGCTCACTTGAAAGCGCCGGAAGTTATTTAATGAGATTTCTTTATGTCAAAGATAAGCCGAAGAATGTTCACAGTTTCGCAACTAAGAAAACAAATTGGACTTGTAAAACAATATGCTAAATGCCAGAAGACCACAAGCAAACATTGCAGATCAATCCTGTGTGTCCTGATAAAGAGGAGGGTTGTCCGCTGTGCCATATACATACATATTAACAGGACGTTGCCAGGACGAAGGCGATACACACAGTGAAAAGGATAAGCGCAGACCGACAATTGTTGCACACACTTGAAATTAAATTAACTTTTTTACTCGCCTCGCCCCCTCCCTGACCACTTGGAGTGGCATTGTTCGGTGCCTGTCGCTGACAGTTCCAAATGGAAAGCATTTTGGATGGGAGCGGATGGGAGCTGAGGCTGGAAATGGAACTGAAACTGCTGGGAAGGCATTTCAAAATAGAGACAATGTTCGCTTGCACCACGGAGACGCCTCTCGATGATTGCTCAAATATTGTCTTTGGCTGCGGCACAAGACGGCGCAACAAACATAACCTACAAGTTCAACTGCGCAACAACAACAACAACAACTATAATAATAATAATAATAATCATAAAACGTAAAGTAAACAAATCGCAATCGGAATGAATGAATGAGGCAATGACGCAAGGAAATCTCATTAGCCGCGTGTCTTCAAGTTTCATTTTTAATTTTGTACAATATTTTTCAACTTGCTCTTCCTCTCTCTCCCCACTCTCTCTCTCTCTCTCTCTCTGTCTCCGTCTCTTGCTGAACCTTTTGGATGTCCACCAAAAAAAGATCTTTGTATACAGATTGTTTTTTTCGGTGGTCTTGATCAAATAATTTTGCGGCCAATGCATGGCAAATATTTGTCAACATTTTAAGGCACTTTTCTTTTGTCTCTTCAGACGGACTGACAGACAGACAGACAGACAGAAACTGTACAAGTACCACCGTGTGTTTTGCCCCTTAGCATACCTTCACCTCTGCCTATAGATATACCTGTTGTATCAGTCACTGTCTCCGTCTCGAGAGCTGAATCAGAAGCAGTTCATCGTAACTTGCAGGCTACTCACTTGAGCACTTCAACTTCTGGTATCCACATTCTCCGCTTGATACTGTCCCTCTCTATTTGCCACTTCTGATGTGTCGTCGGGTGGATCAAAAGGGGGACTACTGATCAGGTTGTTGGCCAGCCCAAAGATAAGTAAAGTAGCAATGATCCTCTAGCAGCATTTGCTCATTTAAATAAACTAACTTGCTACTGACTTTGCTTTTTTTTAATGTATTCACAACCACCTAAATTGTTTTTAGCTGACACTAAATCTACTCTTTCTTTCTGCTGTTATGTTGGCAACGCCATATATTGATATGTGCAGCTTTACGATTGTTACGCCTTAAAATGCATCTAAATTCTTATCGATTAATCGATTAACAATGCTTGCCATCGCTTCGATTATTATTTATTCATACTAATTGTAATCATAGAGCATAACAGATTCAACGTGCGATTCCGATATTTATTTTTTGTTGTGATTGCATTTGTTTTTATTGTTGTTAAACACACTTTGCTGTATTGGCTACTGGTTACTGGTAACTGATTGACGCCTTGACTCTGGTTGCTCATGATTACGAGAGTATTGTTTGTATTGTATGTCGCCCGCTGCATTGTTGCCCCCTTGGTCACCCCCTTGGGTTGTGGCTCAGCTCATGCATGAAGAGCGGCGGCAAAGTCGACGATATAATGGACATGTTTCAGCTTTTGTTGATTTGAAGAAGTTGTCAGTGCGGTCCAGCTAATTTGCATATTTGGCCCCCAGTAAAAATACTTTAAGTGGCCACCCAACAACGCTCACACTCACAAATGCACACACTCACAGCAATGTGCTGCTTTTGGCGTGTGAGAGTGTGTGGACTGTAAACAAAGTTAAAATATGAGAAATAGGCTCCATACAGCAGAAACGACAACGACGCACACATTCTAGCCATTTACAGTTGCCAACGAGAGCAACTGCGAACTGGTCAAGACGCCTCAAACCCACTGAGCGAGTACCACGAGCGCAACAGAGAAAGAGAGACTAAGAGCGAGCCAACGCGTCTACGTGTTTGGTTGTCCTTGTGTTGCTCTCACACTCTCACGCATACTTACACATACACACAGTTCTGCTGCTCTTCTCACTTCAGTTTGGAAACTTGTTTCTTTTGGCATAGCAGCTGCTGCGGCCGCTGAAGCTGCTGCCAGCAAATACAACATTGTAGCCGCTTTGTGTTTTCATTGTATATACGTGTGTGTGTGTGTCAGTATGTGTATATGAGTACTAGCTCCGCCTGCCAGCGTAGGCGGAGTCAAAGCAGAGAGCGCAAAAACGCGCAGCAGAGAGCCAGCCACAGCAGAAACACAAAGAGAGATGGAGAGAGAGCGAGAGAGTCGCTTCTGTCGCACACGTGACTTTTGGATGGTTGTTTACAACTGCTGCTGGCGTCGTCGTCGCCGCCGTCAACGTTTGTTTCAATTGCAATAATTTTGTAACATTCTAATAGGCCAATGCGACCCACTGCTACCACTCACACCCTGAATTGAGGCATCTTATGTGCTGTAGCTTTAAGAGATTGTTTACTTAGCTATATATTACAGCAGCCCCAACAGGGCACTTGTTATCGATAAGTGTTATCGATTGCTATTGATTGCTTTTCGTCTCATTTTAGTTTCATTTTCTCATTTCTTTCTAGTCTCACTTTTTTTTTTAGAAACTATTAATGATGATTGATGTTCGTTCTCAATATGCTCATAATTGATAAACACAGATTTATTTATTTGTTTAGATCTCACATTTTCATCAACATTTTCAAATAGTAAACAATCCCCCTACTTTGAAGGCATTAGTTTTAAGCAGCTGAAACTGAAAAGCAAATTTCAACATGCCAACTACCCAGAAAGCAGCTTTAACATTCAGGAGCAGCTGCACCAAGTATCTGGTGACCTCAAACTCCTTGCAACCGTGCCACAACAGTTGACCTCCTAAGCTTCAGCATACCCTTGTATTCAGGCTGTAATCGTTTCCCTCTTCTCAACTCTCTGCCTGGCAGCCTTATACATAAGCAAAGGCAACAACAAATACTGTATGCCAACTGTGTCAGTTGTGTTTCGAATTGTCCGAGTGTGTGTGTATGTGTGTGTATCGCCTACGCTGCCATGCCAACCAGCAGCGAGGTCGCATCGCAGCTGAGGCGCAACAACGTTTTTGGTTGGCTGTTCCATTAACGAAGCTCTCACATACGCACACACACAAAGACAAAAACAGACACACATACACACACGCACACACAACTCAGACACAAAGCTAAAGCTACAATACTACAGCAACAGCAAAAACAACAACATCGACAGCAGCAGCAGCAAAAAAAAAAAGAAATTGTGAAACAAAAGCAACAAAGAAAATGAAAGAAACCTCAAACAACCACCAGCGGCAAAGGCAATAACATCAGTACCACCACCACCGCCATCACCACCACCACAACTACCACCACCAGCAACAACAGCAACAGCAACATCATCATCATCAACATCATCATCATACCATAATAAGCACCACCAACAAAACAGCCACAACCAACCAGACTCGTTCCACATTGCGTATACGCCACGTCCGCCGCAGCCCATGCTGCCGTCGCTGCTGCCTCTGCTGTCGAGTTGTGCCTCGCCTCGCCTCGAGTGCACAAATTTGTATACAGTACCAAATTAGATTTTGAAACTTTTTTCTTAATTGCTGCTGCTGCCGTTGCTGCTGTTGCTGCTGCCAGCGTCAACGCCGACGCAGGCAGCATACAAAAGGTGGTGGCACCACTCTCTCTCTCTGTCTGTCTCTCTCTCTCTCACTCTCTCTCTCTCTCTGTCTTTATCTTTCTGTTTCTCTGTGAGTGTATCTGTATTTGCAACCCTCGTTGTGCCTCAGCCTGCAACAGTCTGTGTGTGTATGTGTGTGTGCGGCTTTTGTATTGGTAAATGTTGCCGCTTGCCGCCATTTGCCCTGATGGTGATGCTGCCTCTGCCACTGCCACAGCCACTGCCACACAGTCTCTGAGTTTGCTGCCTGCTGAATTGCTTTCGATTTATCCCAAGTTGATTCAGTTGCAAACGAGTGCTCCGTGTGACATGGTCTTCATCGATGCGCGCGTCGTTCTCCAGTCGTAATCCCAACTCGTGATCGTCACTCGATATCGTTTCGCCAAAATCATCGTGACAACGCATGAAATGCGCGTGAATGTTAAATTGATGATAAAAAACAAACGAATTTGTTTATGATACAAATACAAACAGATCACAGATCAAAGCCAAACTCTGTAAGAGTGTGTTAGTGTGAGTGTGTGTGTGTGTGTTTATCAAAGAGTCATCGGTATAGAGCATGAGTTTACCGTCGGGTGTGGATATGCAGAATCTGATGTCCCAGCATCCGGTGCTTGGCGCCTTGCCGCCTGCCTTCTTTCTACGTGCCGCCTCCGAGCGCTATCAGCGCACTCCGAAGTGCGCCCGTTGTCGCAATCATGGCGTGGTAAGTGGCATTTGCTGCTCTGCAAGCACAGTCCGGATCATTAACGGAACTGGGTTTTCTCTGACATTACAGGTCAGCGCCTTGAAGGGTCATAAACGCTACTGCCGCTGGCGGGATTGCGTCTGTGCCAAGTGCACGCTCATCGCGGAGCGTCAGCGGGTCATGGCTGCACAGGTTAGTTACCCCTCACTGCCAACATAATCATCACATCTAATGTATCTAATCCATTTTGGTGCCTTTCCAGGTTGCTTTGCGTCGCCAGCAGGCGCAGGAGGAGAATGAGGCCCGTGAGTTGGGTCTACTCTACACATCGGTGCCGGGTTCGGGTCAGCAGAATGGCAGCGATAGTGTCACGCCCACATCCCACAGTCCGAGCCATGGTAGCGGCAACACGTCCGGCGGCTCGGGCTCAGCACCAACACAAAACGGAGTTTTCCACGGCGGCATACCGTCCCCGCCCAGCGATGGCTACGAGGCGAGCTCCACGCCCAGCCACCATCAGCAGCATCCCCATCAGCACCACCACCAGCAGCAGCAGCACCAGCAACGGCAGTCGGCCCAGCATTACAATGGCAATGAATCCGACACGGATGCACGCACCCGATCCGAACACCTCAGCGTGGGTTTCTCACCCACACGCACCGAGCTGGACGAGAGTCCTGGTAAGTCCTTGCAAATATGAAATTATTATATTTATGCCCGGTTGCCCAGCATACCAAACAACACCAACAACAACAACGGTTACGGGATGTGGGTGCACTTCTTGGTGCAGTCCATGTGTGACATTACGCCACGCTGCACCGTAACCACAAATCCCGGCCAGCTCTTAGCCAAAACCAGCCACAAATTTTTATTTTCAATTGTCAAAAAGGCAACGGGGCGGAAACTGCCACACTCCCAACTTCATGTGTATGCTTGAGGAGTCAAGTCAAGTGTGTGTGTGAGTGTGTGGGTGTGGGTATGAGTGTGCCACCGAATGTGTGTGAGTGTGTGTGTTAAGGTGTTGTTAACACAATGGATTCCCAGCCAAGCCATTTCTCTGTGCACTTTTGCTAAACGGCGCAGAGGAACTTCCAAGTGGAGGACTTAAGTCGTCTCTAATTGATGGGAGCAAGAAGGTTGCAGGCACATAATTTGCAACAATTAAGGGGAGATGCTTTAGCTTCATGTGCCACCAGCTCCAACCAGAGGTTCGAGAGCCACAGTTAAGAGGCCAAAGTTAGAGCAACATTTAAGAAAAGGGTTCGAGTTGTTGAAGGGAAAGGTTTTGAAAGAACGCATTTTGAGAACCCTTTAAAGGAAAGAAACCTGTAGGTCACTATGCTAAGGAAATATTATAAAGCTAAATTATATATATATATAAATTATATATCATCGGGATTCGTTGAACACTTGTAGTACAACCTAGATTTGGATAACCCAATCAATGCCCTCTCTTTCTCAATCTCAACCTTCTCAAAGGTTATTCATTTTTATACAAAGAAACCCCGCCTATCAACCGACAACTATCTAAATTGTTACAATAAGAACCCCAAGTAATCAATACGTAATGTGACAATCGAGCAACAAGATTATCCTGGCTAGAAATCAATCTTACGTCAGAGTTCAATCAGTTTGAAAGGCTCAAGAGTGGATACTTTGCTCGTCAATGGACTAATTTGGATGTGGATTACATAGTCAAGTTGTAAGACAATGCCAAACTGAGGGCGGTCGTAATACGAGACCTTTCCCTTGTGTTCCTCAGCATTTATATTGATGCTGTTTTGTTTGCCTTGGCCTTGTTGCGAGAAAGGAAAACACAGAAGGATTCTCACGTGAATCAATCGATGCCATTCCATGTTGTCCATTGAGGAGCAAGTGGAACACTGTTTATTTGCACTGAAATCCAAGACGATTTCACGCTTCAATTTTTATCAAAAAAGAAGTAGCATCACCAGGTGCACGTATCCTTGTCCCAGTTTTTACGGGCAGCGGAATGTATCTGGGATTCAGCAACTTAATTAAATTTTCACTGCGGCTTCGTCAACTGCCAAAATCAAATAGACTCTACAAGAAAAAAATATCGTATAACTTGTTTCATTTCATTTCGGTACAGGTCGCACTCAATAAACGCGCCCCCGACTGAGACATCGGATTGTCTCTTGAGTTGCCATGTCAACGAACCCTCCACAATTGCCCTTGCGCATCTTCTGTCCTCGAATGTTTGCGATTCCCGTGATTAAATTTTGTGTATTTTTCCTTTTTGTTATTTTCCATTTTCCACAATTCGATACTTTTATTTGTTTTCCATTTCGTCAAGTGGAAAACCGCAGAGGTACCTGTTTGTTCCCACTTTAACTCGGTTTCTTTTTTTTTTATTTGTTTCTGCTTGCAGTTTCCAAACGAGGAGCAGCTCTGTCCAATGAAACCGATCAGGATTCGGGCTCAGAGTCGGGTTCACCGAGCAGCCCGAGGCCCAAGGTGGCAGGTCTGTTCAATTTGACCTCCAGCTTGTCGCCGGCTCGCACCGGTCCGCCCAGTTCGCCGGAGTCGGATTTGGATGTGGATTCGGCGCCCGATGAGGCTACACCCGAGAACCTCAGCCTTAAGAAGGAGGACAGTAACTCGCCACCAAACACTCCCGCCGAGAATTTACACCTACTGCGCTCCTTCGGCAATGGCCATGCCCAGGGTTTCATGCCATATCATCATACGCAGTTCCTGGCCGCCGCCGGGTTACCAGCCCATCATCCCGCTGCGCAGTCTCAGCTGCAGCAACAGCAGCAGCATTTATCACAGCATCCTCAGGCTCAGCATCCGCACCAGCAGCAGCAGCAGCAACAGCAACAACAGCAGCAACGCTCCCCCATCGATGTCCTCATGCGCGTCTTTCCCAACCGACGGCGCAGCGACGTGGAGCAGCTGATGCAGCGTTTCCGTGGTGATGTGCTGCAGGCCATGGAGTGCATGCTGGCTGGCGAGGATCTGACACAAACGCCACCGCCACAGGTGCCGCCTTCACCGCCCTTTCCCATGAAGTCCGCCTTCTCCCCACTGGTGCCACCTGCGGTCTTCGGCTCTCCCACCCATCCGCATCGCTATCATCCCTTCATGCAGGCACATGCCAAGCGTTTCCTATCAGCTCCCTACACTGGCACGGGGTATCTGCCCGGCGTGCTGACGAATCCCGATGTGGAGCAATCGGAGTCGAATGGAGCCGGCGGCATTGCCATGGATCGCAGCAGCAATGCGGGCGACTCCCAGGATTGAGCCGCCAGCAGCAGCAACGCCAATGCCAGCGGTGTTGTCGTCTTCCGGCCCTATGAGCCTTAGCCACAACTGCAACTGAAGCTCATCCTCAACATGCGACACATAATGGATTCCAGTGATTCCAGCTGGAGAAGATTCCACCGCATTCTTAGCCTAGCAATTGGTTTTCGTTAGTTTGTAAGGTAACAACTATGATCCTACTAGTAGCCCAGTTTCCGATCCCCCCTCAAACCTCAGATAAATATCAATTTTATCTGTGCCATGTTTATCACTCAGAATGAAAAAGAAGAAGATGCAGAAAGTATTGTATCATATGTTAAGAAGAGCTCTAAGATACGTTTAGATGAAATTAACTTTATTGAGATTATTGTGTAAAGAATCACACTATATACATATATACGAATCATACCTATTGAGAGATACCAATGTATATGTACCATATACTCACATACATACATATATAGTGCACTATCATACGACCTACGAAATGTTTGTATGTATGATATATTGTACCATGTATTAGCGAATACATTTCAAACACTGTGTTAAAGTATTTAATAAAATTGAAAAACAAAAATTCAATAAATCGAATTCAACATATAATTTGAATAACATCTGTGTTTAGTGAAATTTTAGCTGGAGTGGAATATTCTTGAAATCCGCAATATTCTTATTTTGGAACCATGAGATTTCTCAACTCATACAAATAGTTCTATACCTGGGATATCAGTATGTTACGATGAAAAAGGATAAACCTTTGAAGAATTCAACAAGTTATGTCTGATTTTTAGATATGGGAGAGAATCAGCTCAAATTTATGAAATATATACCTACAAATATATCAATCTTAGTTCAATGACCTCATTGAAAAGATTCTCAACTGAATGAAAAATACATAAATTCTCAGTTATACTCTACGTATGGGAAATATAATGATTTCTTCCATTTTCCATACTATTCAATATATTTCCATAATTCCATACTATTCAATGTATTTCTGTCTATTTTTTCCATTATATCTTGAAAAATCTATTAAATACTTTTATGAAAAGAACAATTCCAAAATTTAAGCTATTTAATCTAGAAGCAATTATTCATTGCAATATTATTAGAACTCGGTTTCAAATATAATTACTGTGGAAATAAAGTGTTCCCAATATTTCCCATAGATATTAACGTATCACTCCCTCTCGGGATTAAGTGGTATTTGGTCAGTTTTAATTAAAAACAAAAAACCCTCGCCATTTGCAATTAATCAACCCGCATTTAAAGTTGATAAATATTTGGCAAATAATTATCGTTAAATTGCCATAGCAATTTGAGATGAGAACATTTTCCAATTGGACGCCAAAAATCGTTGACAATTATGAGTTTATAAATGGGAATATTGTGAAGTGTTAATCCGTATCAATATTATCTATGGGCCTCTACATGGACAATGATATTATTCAAACTATGGGCACACGACCTCAATGAGGAGAATACTATCAAAAATTGAAAACTGTAAACTATGCGCATGTGTGTGTGTGTGTGTGCGTGTGTGTGGAAAGTGTGAAAACCTTTTTCACACAAATAGATACGGATTCGGATTCAGATTCAGATTCGCTTGTTTGCTTTTCGCACAGACAATACATTCATAGTATAAACAAATTATAATAAAACTAATGCCCACACACAGACACGCAGACACGGGGTCAGGATTAGGGCACAAAAGTCCGAGGCACAGGGGTCAGAGGTCGGGCAAGCGAAAATGACCAGCATCATGATGATGATGATGATGATGATGCGTCGAGCATTTGTGGGATACTATTTTACAATGACCAAAAAAGGACGCGCTGCCTCAATGGACAATAATATCGGTTACACGCATGCCGGAGTGCAAATTACAAAACTATTTGCCGACATGGACCTCAAATGGATAACAAAATTAAATTATTGGATATCAATTTGTCTGCTGATGCTGCTGCTGCTTCTTCTGCTGGCATTGTGTGCAAACTCGAAAAGTCAACAACAACAACAACAACAACAATGACTACAAAAGTAGTGTGTGTATAGTTGGAGTGTGTGTGTGTGTGTGTGTTTTACTGGCAACACGGGGCACACAATGCGCTGAATGCTACCATTGTAAGGGCTCTAACAATGACGGGGTGGTCCAAGCGCAAACCCACAAATCCACCATCACTACCATGTGCCCGGACTCACTGGACAATAGACAACAGCAGCAACTACTATATATAGTGGACGATGCTGCCTTGTGACTCCTCTCACTGGTTATAGCTGGGCAATCGATAGACTGTGGCTTGCTGCCAGTGCCTGGGGAGCGTTTAGACACTCCACTCAGATTGGTGAGGTCACAACCTACGGTTATGCTTATGCAACCGAATCGCCCTGTCAATGGACGAGTTGTCGATAATATCTTAGAGTATCGGGTGCATGTAGGCCAAACAATGGCCTATGAGCAGGCAACATGCATGCAAGCTGCTACTGCTCCCGCTCCCGCTGCCACTGCTGTCATAGCTGGAGAGGCCCACAAAATGCATACAATGTCGGGCAAGGCAACTGCAAGATAATGGACAATGAATTAATAGCAGGCGATTACGCCAAACAAACAAACAAAACGATCCGAAATAGAGAAATCGAATGAAGCCTCTGCTCAGCCAATGGGCAGGACCAACAAATAGATATTAAGATACGGTTAGATAGTTAGAGATATCTGTATACAGTAGGGTTGTGTGCCCTGCGGTTCTTTGCCACTGCCGCAGCAGATGCCACTCGACTCTTGTGGCTTCCAATAAGTGCCGTCAATTAAAAATTCGAAAACATGTTCCAGATATATCGCTCTTAATCTGCTTGATGAGCAATTGGAAAATGGCAAATGGTTGGCACATCTTCAAGCCGAAGTAGCCCTTGGGGCAACGCTTGGGTACCTTAGGCAAAAAGGGTTAGCCGCAGACAACATATGTTCCGCCTTAGCACAATAAAATGAGGGTGGTCCTCGTGTGGCATTAGTTTCATTTATTTGTTATTATTTGTTTTGCCAGATTTCGAATGCGTTTTCCCCTCTTCTGTTATTACAAGGCAAACATTAAAGACGACAGCGACTCCTCCTTTTCCTTGTTGGGTAACCCAATCTGCGGCTTGTCAAGCGGCGGGTCATAAGGCTACATCGCAACTAATTTGGCAGGTTCCATACATCTCCCTCTCCACATCTTTCTTTCTTAGACAACTCATTTCATAGCAAAATGTTGTTTTGTTTTTCCAACAGACAAAAAAGATGGATAAAAAAAACGAAGATAAATACAGAAAAAATATATCCAAAAGCAAAAGACAACAAATGCCATTTCAAGTAGCAAACGTGTAAAGTAGGTGGCCCAGACCTTTTGGGAGACAAGAGAGACACCGCCACAGTGAAGCACAGTGTCACCAAATATGCTCAAATCTATACAAAACTTCTAAAATACTAAAGAGAAGGGAGGGATTCAGTCAGTAACTCGCACATTGGTACTCAAGCAACCATAATTTCCAATTTGTACCACTGTGCGACGTCACTGAGGCTAGTTCAGTCGGCTAATAAGCAGAGTGTCCATACATTCAAGTAGAAACCTGACTGCCTGTTGAGCAACTGACGCGATGAGAAATCAATTTCTTGTGTGTGCCGCCCAAGCAGAAAACAACAGATGATATAGTACTCTATTCGTCGTCGTCGTCGTCATCGTCCCCATCTCATGTTGAGCCCCTATGTTTCTCCGATTTAATACAGTAGCTGGGCTGCTTGGCTAATGGTTGTTCTCCTGCCCAGTTCTCTTCTTTGATGCACTCACTACCAAGCCGTTTGCTTGTTTACACAAATATTCATAATTTACATATTGTTTTTTCGGTAGTTGAGGTTTGCTTTCAAATGATTTTTTACATTTGTCTGCTGGCACTATTGGGGTTGGGGCTGCTTTCTTTTTGTCTCTCAAACGGTAGAGCGAGGAGAATAGAGAGATGTGCGTAGGGAAGATGATACTGCTTTCTTCTTTTATCCCAGCCGACGGCAAAGCAAAGCAATGCCTCACTTTGATTATTTCATTTTGTATTTTCTGATTTGTTTGAATATGATTAAAGTAAATACACATCACAACTACATATGTACATACATCAGTATGTTTCTGTGTATGTGTGTGTCTGTAATTTCCGGAAGGCAACTGTACCCCAATTGAGTTTTTTAGGCTCTCACTTATGCTAACTAAGCGATCACAGAGCGAGAGCGAGAGAGTGAGAGAGAGGGTGGTTTCCTGCAGCTCATTGTTTTCCCATCAGCGACCTCATCATCCGCATCAAATGTCGCCCGTCAAAGTCCTCCTGATTCTGCTGCTCAGCACAAAAGTCACGTGTTGTCTCTGCGGTTGACATCGTGCGAGAGTGAGATTGCAGCTGGTCGAATGTGGGGCAGGGGTGGGTCGGGTTGGTGGGGAGTTGGGCACTAACATTTGCCAAGTGCGATAAATATCTAAATGCAACGCTTAGCGGGCGTTCATGTTTATCCAACAATTTATTTGGGTGTGAGTGGGTGCGACTTTAAATGAGATTGGGAGAGAGTGAGAACAGTGTGTGTGTGTGTGCTAGTGTGTGGTAATTGACAACAAATCGTGAGTTGAGTACATTGTGCAAGGCACGTGGGTCAGATTGGCATTGTGTTAATTGGCACACGACACGCAAATTGTTTTTCAAATTTTATAAACACAAGACCATTGAATATCACTGAAAAACAAAGCGAACATAATAATAGGATCCGATATTTACAAATAACGATTTCTATCGATTAGAAAAATCACTATATTTAGTGATCTTATCAATTTGCGTATCGCAAGTTCATACTCAGTATCGATACTGTTGATATGCCTATCGATAACTTTTGTTAATGAGCTAAGCCGCTTATCTTAAAAGTAATTAAAATTAAGTTTGCAGGCATTGTTGTTTAATTTCTTGACATTGTGCTAAAAACAATGCTGCCATTATTAAATATTAATAATAAACACTATCGAGAGAGCAAAAGAACACAATAACAGAAGTCCCCACTATTGGACACTTACAGCACAAAGGCAGCAACAATAGAGGCGTGCAAAAATAAAACGAAAACGATAACTCACAGCGCAGAAAGGAGAACGGAGTACAGAGAAGAGAGTACAGAAACAGCATATACAAAATACAATATGCAAAATAAATGCTCAAATAATAAAGAGCGAAACGCACACAAAAATGGCAACGTAACTGAAGAGCTACTCCAAAAGGCGAGGCAAAGAACAAAAGAGGGAGCTGCCGTAGGAATGTCGGCTACAGGCCAAATGATAGAGCGAGTGAGAGAGAGGGAGTAAGAGAGCACAAAAGCGCGAGAGAGCCATAACAATACAGTTGAGAGCGTCACACACACACACACACACACTCACTTACATATGCACAACTAAAGCTTTGGCAAAAGAGAGCGAAAAGTAAATTTTATAAAGGCAAAGTATTAAAATAAACTGAAAGCCAGTGAGCCAGGCTACAAAAACGAAGAAGAAAAAAAAACAAATTATAGTCAAAGGGAATTATACGAATGAAAGTGCGCGAGCAGCAGAATGAGACAAGTATAGACAAGTGGCGAGAGAGCGAGAAAGCCTATATGATAGAACTAAAGTGGGTACAAAAATCAAAGAAATAAAATATATACAGAGAAACATACACATAGTGTATATATCAGTACATACATATGTATGTATGTGAGGAATGTGAACAATACAAGAAATACATTTTATTTTGCTGCTTTCGTACAGGACATGAGCCAGTAGTAGCTGAACCCCACATCGCCACCCCCCCCTTTCAACACGCCCCCTCTCAATAAAGCACAAATAGACAGGCAGCAGCGGCGTCGGCCGAGTGGAAATACATAAGTATAAAGGATTCTCGTCGTCAGTTGTCCTTTGTGCGCGCATTGTTGATCGAGTGTGTAGTTTTTGTTTTTATATTATTCTTTTTTTATTCAGTTTTTTTTTGTGCGCGCTCTCTTTGCCTCAAAGGATATACATATTTTCAACTCGCATTCATTGCTTTTGGAAACGCAGCTACAAATAAAGTTTTAATCAAAATGTAGTTGAGTGTTGAAGGGTTGTTCTTCAGTTGCCTCCCGACTCTCTTTCTGCCTCCCTCTCTCTTTCCCTCTTTACCTACTCAATGTTGATGTATGCGTGCGTGTGTGTGTGTGTGTGTATGAATTGTTTCTGTCAATCAGCAGCTCCTTTTGTTGCCGCTGAAGGATACAACGTGATATTGATTTCGAGTTGCGGCAAATACAATGGCTGCGCACTCAATTGAGTTGAGAGGGGCGGTGGCCGCAACCAATGAGAAAAGTTTCAAAGACACACACACACACACACACACATACACATACGTTGGGCAGGCATGTTAAAGCGCATGTGGCATGCTTAAATGGCAGCCGGAAACATACACACATACATTCACAGGACACATTCATGCTCATTGCATAGTTTCATAATTACAAAACGGACTGCAATGGCGGCGCAGGACAGTCCAGTAGCGAACCAAGTTCTGACCACTTGGCATCGCAACGCCCCCTTGACACACACACACACACACACACACACTCTCATACACTCACTAGGGATATACAGTCAAGTTTTCCATGTTTTATGCGGCTTCAAGTTCGCCTTGTGTGCGGCATGCGACATGTTTCAGCAAAACTTTGTCCCTCTCTGCGTAGTCGCAGCTGGTGGCAAATTTCATTTAAATGTGGTTAAACGCTTGTTGGCATTGCACGCCAACGGGGGGGCGGCAGCAGCGGCAGCAGCACCGAGTTATCCTGGCTACCCTTTACTACTCGACTCCCGATCCCAGTTAAAACTCAATTAAAACGGCATTTAAATCATGCAAATTTCTCGTTTTGCCATCACAAAACGTTGCAATGAAATTCTTTGGCAACACCCTCAACTAAATCATCCCTCTAGCAAAGAGAGAGAAAGAGGCGGAGAGAAAGGACAGAGTGAAAGGGACAGAGTTTTGGCATTGAGACTTGGCATTTTGTTCTTTGGCTTGGAATTGTTAACAATTTGTTATGAGTTCCGAATCGAATTGTGAAACCAACAGAGCAGAGCAGAGCAGAACAGCAGCTAAAGCAATCGAAGCAGTTCATATATCCTTTGTCCTACTCCTTTCAGCATGTCTGCAATTTACGCACATTTTTATTCAAATTTTGTCTATTGTACAAATTGCTGTAGCAAATAGCAAACGCCCTCAATAGATAGATAGATAATTTTATCCAGCTAGCCAAAAAAAAAACAAAGAAATACAATAAAATAGAAATATCGTATTAAAATTCTAAGAAAAATCTAAGAATTGTAGATCAACGAATATTGAATGCGCTTGCCGCAGAAAGTAGTTGATTTTTCAAATATATTTAAAGTAGTTTAGGAAAACTATATATGAAATGAAATATATTTAGAAATCACTTCTAAGTTTTAAACAAACTGAATATATAATAAAGGCCGTTTTTCGAATTCGATTCCAATTGACATTTCCGTTTTTTCTAAATCCGTACTCTTGGATTCAGAATTGAGTATATAAATGTACATATACTCTGGAATTACTTTACATATCCCACTATAATATATTATTCCTTAAACATCGATGGTAAAGTAGATTAAATCTGAAACCCTTTACTTTTGTAAGAATTCCAAATGAATTTATAAAAGTACAAATTTTAAAAATTGTATTCAATCTTCAAAACTATAAATACTACAAATTTGATGAAATCTACAAATTATTTAAATTTTCTATAATCTACAAATTATAAAAATTGCATTAAATTCGCCATACATTGTAGAGCATCTGATGTTTGTGAAATTATATCCCCTAGATTCGCAGTCATAAGAAACGCTAAACGATATCATTTGGCACATTAACGACTTCATATCAAAGTCGGCAACTATGCCGCAGTCACATTTGCATATTTATGTATTTTTTCTTATATTCTTTTGGGTTTTTGGTTATATTATCTCAGACGGCACCGCGTTGAACATTAGCATTTCCTTCCAAAGGATAATGTGCCTGGCAGTCCAACACCCTCCCCCCCCCATTCTTCTTCCATTCACATAGTCGAGTTGTTTGGCATTTTTCCACTGACATATCCACGTACATTTTTTTATATGCTGGAAAACATTTAGTATATGATGTGTGTGTGTGTGTGTGAGTGTGTGTGTGCGTGTCCTTAAGAGCCTCGTTAACAAAGTTATTTTGTCTTTTATAACTGACAATTGTGTACGAGATGTAGAAACATAATTCGCCATGTGCCGCAACTAAGCGGCATTAAATTATACAAATTACATACTTCGATTCGCCCCTGACGTCATACCATATATGTATGATCCTTGGCATATGACATACTTGTTGGATGTCCATTTCCCAGTCTATCGCACGTACACTTTATATCATGTTCGCAGGGGATACGTGCTGGCATCCATGGCGTATGCGCAATATTTATGGGCAGTTCAAGGGAACATGGCAAATTTTGGCTTGTCATTGTGTTGCAGCCTCAAAACAGGATAAAGAATCCGGCAATGGAACTGCCCCCACGCACAATTAATCTATTGTGAGAGCACTTAATTGAATTACCATCGGTTGGTTGGTTGGTTGGTTCGACGGACGCACCGCAAATATCAATTACAACCGCAATTATCGGGACAATAGGCGCTATTTTCTGCGTGGAATTGGAGTTGGAGTAGGAAGTGTTCCAAGTGTTCCACTTTGGATGCGATGCGTATTTAATTGAATTACAATTTCAGAAATTCAAAGAAACTACACATTTGAAATACAGACATATATAGTATAATGTAGTTTTAAGTTGGGTGCAGGATGCGTGCTCCGCTCATGGAAATCTTAGAGGCTGCGCATGCGCAGGGGGGGATCAAGAAATCCGCTGAATGCATATACTACAACTTTTTAACACATTGCACAATGGGAACAATGCCCACTGTAGTTTCACTATACCCTCTTTACACTATCTCTCTCTCTCTCTCTCTCTCTCTCTCTCTCTCTCTCTCTCTCAATCTTTGGCCAGATTGAGCCACTCGCGTGTTCATTGTGTGTCCTGAGTATATCCATTGCCTCAGAGTAGTGATTATGGTACTGCCCCCGAGATTCAGTTGATTTGCGGTTGTGGAACCCCAACCCCTGAGAGGTCACAGATTGAAATGCGCACATAATGCCAACAACAATTGGAATAATATGTGTAAAGTATACATATACAATACATAAGTATATACATATATTCAACTGAATATCGCATCGGTTTCCATTGTGCGCTTTTAATATTTCTCTTGAAATCCTAACTCAGTCGCAGTCGCTGTCGACGCCAACGTCGCTGCCTCCGTCGACGCTGGACCCTAACTGAAGCTTTTGGTACTGAGCAGAGCCCACTTAATTCCAGGAAATTTAGTCTTTAAATGCTGCATACAAGTATGCATAATTGTGCCCTCCAGTTGAGGCCACTTGGCAACTGGCGAAAGAAACTCGAGACTCGTGGTGAAGTTGCAGGAAAAGACGTTTTATGTTGCCAAATGAAATTTCCTCAACATTTTCAAAATTAACCGAGAACAAGGGAACAGACAAAAAAAAAAGAAGGAAAACAGATGAAATTTAATAAGATATTCCTACATTTTCTGTAATAATCCCACTCTACCCATTGGAATGCTGAGGCACTGTGGCAATTTCATTCATCAATGGCCAAAAAAAAAAAAAAAATAAAATATCAGAAGATAATTTATAATTTTCAATGAAATGTCAACAGCTGAAGTACACTCCCAACCAATAAAGTTCTCCCATTCTGTGCCACTTCAATATAATTCAAATGCCTGCAAAACATATTCTTCGTATTCTCTTCAAGTGTCACAAAGGCCAAAGGGCAACTGGTGGGGCACAGGGGGTGGGGAGGGGGACGAGGTGGAGTGGTATCGGAAGTCGGATAAGGCTGTGCAAAAGCATTTGAAGCGAAATATCACACTTTGACATTGTCTGTAGGTCTAAGCAGCGTAGGTCTTCGTGGGTCTGCCTCATTGGGGTTGCGGTTACTTGCTGCCCCAGCAGTCAAAATGCTCCCTGCCTGCCTTCGTGCCACAATTACGGCCAAGTGTATTGCCAATAAACGTCGCGCCCCTAACCCACAAACAGAACGCCCCTTTTTTTTTGGACTCGCGACGGGTGCAAAAACACTTTGTAATACATATTTATTCAAGCAAGGTGCGGTGGGGAATTGAGGTTGCAGGTTTGGCGGCTGGGAGGGGGCTGGGGGGCTGGAGTATTCGATCTGTGGCAACTTGGCGTGTCAAAAGGCAAGCCAACAATGGGGTTGCTATAGGTTTGCCGTCGGCTGGTGTTGGTCCTTTGAGTGGGTGGACTGGATGTCTGTGCATGACATGCCACATGCCACATGCCGCATGCCGCACACCAAATACAAATTTCATTTGCTAACTCTGCTCAACCGCAATCGCCCATCAACAGCATCAACATCATCATCATCATCATCATCATTAGCATCAAATTTCGTCACGAAAAGTGTGTAAATAATTTCATTAGCGGTACATGGATTTGATTGAGGACTCAGCCAGGTGAGACCAGATGTGCGGGGCAGCAACAATTGCTAATTAAAATCATTAGCAACAAATTGAAGGCAACAACAGTTTACGGTCAGCAATTCAATTTGGTTTTGGCACGCTCAACCAACTCTCAAATCTCTCCCTGCCCCGAACTCCTTTTCTGGTACTGTATTCAAAAAACGTTTTCAAGCGAACCATAATTTTACAATGTTAAGATTGCGCCGGGCATCATCATTGTGTGCTTATGCCCAACTGCCAAGGATAACTGTCTAACTCTATATCTATCTATCTATGTGTCGGTCTGTCTCTGTGTCCATCGGCCTGAGCCTGGCAAGACAAATGGGGGTGCAAATCGTTTATAGGACTCTATCATACCCATACCTACACTGAGACTCGAATCTGTATTCGTTTTCGAATTCACATTCACATTCACTCATCACTGAACTGAGTCAAGCTGTAACGGATGCATTTAATTTATTATTAGAATTATTTATGACAAAAACGACTGCGTTTGGGGTTGGGACGATAAAAAAGCGGTTATTGTTAAGTTTATTAGAGCAGGCAAACATCCCATGCTGCTCTAAAGGGGTGCGACAGTGGTTGTAAGTGGCACAACAACTGCTCAAAATTTATTAATTCAACTTTTACCACTGTAAGAGATATACTTTTGTGTTTAAAGAGTAACAAAAAGTTAATTAAAATTGTATTACAAAATATTATATATAAACTCAAATTAATTCTTTGTGAATATCTGTGACATTTTCTGGCACTTTTGCTCCACTGTGCTCCACACACATAAAGTTTCAAAGTTGTGGCCAGCAAAGGAGAAAAAAAGATGCGAATTCAAATGGTCCTGGCAAAAATGATCAAAAACAGCCAAAACGCATAATTCATGCATCAGCAACATGGCAAGTCCGCACGGAAAAGGACACTTGAAATAAATTGCCGACCAACAGGACATCAGCACAGGAATTGACCACAATACGAGCCAACAGCACTGCCACTGCCTGGTACAATAACAACTACGTTACCAACAACAACAATAACAACAACAACACCAACAACACCAACAAGGATCAAGGAATAGGAAACGCACACACGGACACACACTTGAGCACATAAAAGGATAACAATTTAACAGCATTCAAATATTTTTGTAACTTGACAAAAACCCAAAACGAAATTTGTTTTCAATTTGAAAGTGAAATATGTTTTGGTGACATTAAGCCGTCGGAATCAGGATTAGATGCAGCCGCCTGCCTCGACAATAGTCCCAAAAAGGACCTAGGACTAGACCACCAGCCAAAGTGATTATGCACGGCACGTGCTCATCATTTACTGTGTCTCTCTCCTTTCCTCTCCAACTCGCCCCTGTCACACTTTACATTCCTTTTTTTTTTTAATAAGTTGCAAGTTTTATTTAAACATTTGAAAATTATGTTATCCCTGAATGGGCGGGTTTATCATGATTTGGAACGGGAATAGAGTAAGTTATAGTGGATGGATTTTCACATTTGGCAAATTGTAGAAAATTTTCAATTTGACAGATAATGTTGGGGCTGATCTGCTGCTAACAGATGCCAACATTTGGTTGCAAAGGATTAACCTTGTCTTGGCTCAGACACCTTCAATTCTGACCAAGGAGCAAGTCTCTATTGCGTTCCGTTACAACAGCCAAAGCCAAGGACGAACATATTTATGCAAATTTTTCTCATTACGTTGTCGCCGCCATTGTTATTGTTGTTGCTGTCTTGTTTAATTCAAAGTTATTTTCCCAGTTGAATTTAATTAAATTAAATATTCATCACACGCTTCACCGACGAACCTCATCTTTCTTCACCCAACTAACTCTTTCGGCACCTTGCCATCGCCTGATTATATTTTATTTGATTTTAATTAATATTTATACGCAAATATCTTGCAATTCTGACACGTCTCCTACAGCGCCTAAACAATTCACTTCATTAAATCTATTTCTAATGAGCGCGCAAACATTTTCTAATTATTTCCGCAAATATCTAACACCGGCAATACAAATTTACTGTACATATATAGTCCGAAACAAGTAATATCGACAGTTAGGCAGTCCAGCAAGGAAATACGAAAATCTGCTATAATTCTGTCAAAAATCAGCCGATTTTCAAAATTTTTGCAGTTTTGTCAATGGTTTTGAATGTAGTTTGAATCTGCATCAAAAATTTCTTCATGGAGACACTTTTAAATTTTCGCTAATTTTTTTGCCACTTTTGCATACTAACCCCATGAAAAAAGTGAAAAAAATCGAATCTTTTGAAATCGGAATTTTTTGTGCTTAATCGATTTCTGGCATCAAAATAGATGTAAAATTTTTTATTTTACTGAATTTGGAAGAGTATTTTAGAAAATATGGCCAAAAAAGTGAAAAAATTGACATTTTCCATATAACGGGTTCTTTCCATGTTTATAGCAGCCATATCAATGTCAAAAATAAACCGATTAGCACTATTTTTGGGAAATATATTTCTGACGTCAGAATAGATATAAAAAATTTTACCGATGTTGATTTGATTTAAAAAATATGGTCAAAACCCTGAAAAAATAGCTAAAAGTCGGTATTTTCTATAAGAAAGGCTTTCTGCCAAACTTTAAGCAGCCATATATTTGTCAAAAATCAGCCGATTTTCAAAATTTTTGCAGTTTTGTCAATGGTTTTGAATGTAGTTTGAATCTGCATCAAAAATTTCTTCATGGAGACACTTTTAAATTTTCGCCTATTTTTTGCCGCTTTTGCATAGTAACCCCATGAAAAAAGTGAAAAAAAAATCGAATCTTTCGAAATCGGAATTTTTGTACATAATCGATTTCTGGCATCAAAATTGATATAAAATTTTTTATTTGACTGAATTTGGAGCAATATTTTAGAAAATATGGCCAAAAAAGTGAAAAATTTTACATTTTCCATATAACGGGTTCCTTCCAAGTTTCTAGCAGTCATGTCATTGTCAAAAATAAACCGATTATCACTATATTTGGCAAATATATTTCTGACGTCAGAAAAGATATAAAAAACTTAACCGATTTTGATTTGAAGCAATATTTTAAAAAATATGGTTAAAATCCTGAAAAAATAGCTAAAAGTCAGTATTTTTTATAAGAAAGGCTTTCTGCCACACTTTAAGCAGCCATATATTTGTCAAAAATCAACCGATTTTCAAAATTTTTGCAGTTTTGTCAATGGTTTTTATTGTAGTTTAAATCTGCAATCTTTTCAAAAAATATAGCCACAAACCTGAAAAAATAGCTAAACGTCGGTATTTTCAATAACAATGGCTTTCTACCTATATATGATATGCGTTTTGAGTTTTTGGGAAGTTGGCGAAAAGCGAGTTAAAATGAAATTAAATTTGTAAAATGAAAGCTGAGCTGCGATTAAAGCACCTACCAAGTGAACAGAAGTGGCAGCAGCTGCTAAGAGGAATATAGCGAAGCAGCCGCCCATTGAGGCCAGCAATTATGTTGCACAAAGGAACATTTTGGTTTATTTGACATGGGGCATATCTTTTAAATACAAATTATAAAGCACGTTTCGCTGAACACACAGAACAAGAGCGATACCAACAGAGAGTGAGAGTGAGAGAGAGGCAGCTTTGCGAAAGGGGAGGTGCAAGCGAATGTAAGAAGTCGGCCATTTTGTTTTGTTCGGCGCTTCACAAAGGAAAGCAACAGCAGTAATAACAAACTCAACACCAATAACAACAGCAACAACAGCAACAACAACAACAACAACAACGGCAACAACGGCAACAACAACAAGAGCCGCTGCAAGTCAAGTGGCGCCGCAAAAGCCCAAAGAGCAAAGCAAATGGAAAATGGCGGGCGAAGTGGGGGAAGCAGAAGAAGACAAACACAAGACGTAAACGTACGTAGACGGTGCGTTTTTAGTGCGAAAATAATTGTGAAATGCCAAAGCAAAAATAAATAAAATAAAAAGTCTGCCCCTCCCCCACAGCCCCCACAGCCCCCACAGCCACCACAGCACAAAGGTATCACAATGGCTGCCCCTCAGCCCCTTAACCGTTCAGTTGCTTTGTGTGAAATTTGCCTCTCGCAATGTGTGTGGTAAAAAAAAAAGAATACATAAAAAGAGAATTGCAATTTAATTGCAGTTAAATCGTTAGCCGAAATCCGCAAAGAAAACACACCTTATAAAAATAAAATGAAATAAGTGAATTACAGAAATATAAACGATGAACTCGAGTGGTTGTCTGTCTGTCTGTCTGTCAGTCTGTCTTTTAGTTTCGCAGGACATGCGCTCAAGTGGAAGAAAAAAAGGTTCTATGAAATGTATCTAAAGGATACGCATACACAACATCTCGAGCTGTATCTGTGGCTATCATCGATTGTACGTATGTACATACATCTGCTTTTGTGTGGGAAGATTGTTAGCCCAGGAGTTTAGCAGGTTTCAACTCGAACTCAAGTGAAGAGTTCCCAGTGCCGAGTGCTCGGTTCCCATCCCATCCCAGTATAGTATAGTATGTTATGTCGAGGTATCTCATTATTTGTTTGCCATTTCCGAGCACAACGCATGAGAATGTCCTTGGGGCACTTATTTCTAGACGAATAAACGCAAATAAACATATCAAATGCATATCAAAATCAAAATGATAGAAACAGCGAGACAATTTACAATTCTCCATCTGTCTGTCGCTCTGACTGTCTGTCTGTCTGTCCATAAATTCAACCGACGGGATGCGTTGAAGTGCCTTTTGCATTGTTATGGCCCCCAACTCCTTGCATGTCCTTCTGTATCTACAAATAAGCCTTTTGCATTGAACGACGCTGCCAATGCCACAATTATGTTGAGTCGGATAAGTATCTATTGGCCTTGGTTAGGCTAATTGTAGACTCTATAATCGTATGTACATATGCTCGGCATTTATGTTAACCCCTGCACGGATTGTTGGCCAGGAGCAGGGAGCAAGGAACAAGGAGCAGGAGGCTGTCTACAGAGATCACCTTGGTTATTTAATTTGGTTATTGTATTCATTGAGGACACAAAAGCCAGGAGGCAGCTAGTCAACGCCTGCTGTGCTCATCCTGGGACTACTGCCAATTGTCAGTGCCAGAAAAACAATGCTCTCTCACCTCTCTCTCTCTCTCTCTCTCTCTCTCTCCTAATCTGTCTCTATGTTTCTCTCTGTCTATATCTAAACTGAAAGCTCTCCTGCCACGTTAAGAGCTGCGCCAGCAATATGTTTTAGTCGAGTTTATGAATAAAATTACACGGCAGGAGGAGTTGGCAAACAGGTCACAGCTAGGGAGGTATGGTGAGAGAGCGGGACACATATCAACGCCAACGAAGGATAATAAGCGTATCCACTTAATGGTTGCCAGGAGAGAGTGCCAAACACGCGGTCAAATCCAAAGCGAACAATGAATTTTCCACGAATTCTTGTTTGTTGCTGCTGGTTGCAGGCGGCATGTCAATGGGTGGGAGGCATAGAGAGTGGCAGGGAGGGAGGGACACATGGAGTGTGGTCTCTTAGTGGGTGTGCACCAAAAATCCTTTGGCTGTAATCAAGCGTAAAATAGTACAATGAATATATCTACAATATATAACAATGGCCAAACAGACCAAAGGAGGCAAGAGTGTGTGAGAGAGAGAGACAGAGAGAGAGAGAGAGAGAGAGAGAGATAGAGAGGGAGAGAGAGAGCAGCCGTTTGTCAGCAGTTAAACAAAAGGATATTCCAGTATGCGCAGGTTAATGAGTTCTACAACAGCACAAGTGTGTGTAAAAGAGACTGAGAGAAAGGGATATATAGAGAGAGAGAGAGAGAGAGAGAGAGAGAAAGGGAGGAGAGTGAGAGAGATAGCCACATATTCTCTTACATGCAAAACAGATAAAAGTAACAAGAAGCAGACAGCCAGGGTTGCCAAATGCAATGTGAGTTAACTCTCAACTAGCGAGACTTGCGAGGGCTGTTCAGTCAGTTCAATCTAATATAATGCTATACGGCATCAAAAAAGTTATGTAGCCACCCTCGGGTTGTCGAAAATGTCAATAAGTTGCAGACAAAATGTTATCTCTCTCTCTCTGTCTCTTACCCATTGACTAGCTATCTCTCTCACTCTGCTGTACTGTTACTTTAGCTCTTGATATTGCGCATACGCCGTGTTGCACGAGCAGCAATTGTTGCCTTCAGTTGAATAACTGCAACTCTTATTGAATTGACAAATATCAATGGCAACTTTAAGTTATTCCGAGTGCGCTGCTGATAATGACATTTGACTTTATATCTATTTTTTTGCTAATTGCTGACCGCTAATGACTTAACCACGCCCACTACACATTGCCAACTGCCAAGCGCCATTAATTAACGCTGCTGTCCACGCTGGAGACTTGGGACCATAGCAAAAAATTATATTATGTAAAATGTAGGCACTTCAGGCCAACGACAGACAAAACCTAGCTACAGAAAGAGAGATAGAGAGAGAAAGTGAAAAGAGAGAGAGAGAGGAGATAGTGGGGAGTTGTGGGTAAGAAAATGCAGCTTAATGCTAGATTAATTCCAATTACCAAGTGCAGGCCATGGACAAGCACACTCGACCGCTAAGCACTTCCAGCTCTCATCCCATCCTCTCACTCTCTCTCACCTTCTCTAGTTGTCTCCCTCGCTCTCTCTCTGTCTTTGGTCCTCATAATTTAGCAACGCTAATGCGCGTACTGTGGTCAACAAAAGGCGCTGCATGCCGCCCCCAAACTCCGTGCGCGTCTCCACGGATTCAGCACA
The DNA here is from genome assembly GCA_018150725.1 of Drosophila quadrilineata. Lineage (NCBI taxonomy): Eukaryota > Metazoa > Arthropoda > Insecta > Diptera > Drosophilidae > Drosophila > Drosophila quadrilineata. Next base: position 1,140,796 of record JAECWN010000356.1, read on the forward strand.
AGTGCCAGGACGAAGTCCAGAGCCTGCTCCTCCCAACATTTTCAATATGAATTATTTCATATACCATACTCATTAAATAATATTTTATTTCAACTTTGCTGCCCTGCTCTGCATTTGTTGGGCTGCTCGAAGTACATAAAAAAATAAATGAAGGAATAAAAGAAATTCGCTAATTAATTATTAATTAAGCTAACCAATTGCCATGCCCACGATACAAGTGTAAAAGAAGGCAGTCAAGTCGACTGTAAACAAAAATTGTGATCAAGAGAAAAATATCGAAGGAGCTGAGAAACTTTCAAAAAGACTTTCGAAAGAATTCCAATTTTCTAGCATTTCTTTTGCTGCCAGTTGCGTGCAGAAGTTTGGCCCAACTTATATTTTTTTGTGCCAGGCCGCATAACTTTTAGCACAATGTGTCGCCTCTGCGCAGCCACGCCCACTGTAATGCCTCTAACGAACCCCACTCGTACCCGTACCCGTACCCGCGCCCGTACCCGCACCCGCACCCGTGGCAAAAAGTTTTTACTGTCGCTGTTTGTTTCCGGCTCAACTTGCCGCACTAAAATGCAGGCGACACGCATTGCTGCACACGGATGTGGAGGCAGGAGGAGGTAGGAGTAGGAGGTAGGAGTAGGAGAGGGGAGTAGGAAGAAGGAGTAGGAAAGAGGAGTAGGAAAGAGAAGTAGGAGGTAGGAGTAGGAGAGGGGAGTAGGAAAGAGGAGTAGGAAAAAGGAGTAGGAGAGGGGAGTAGAAAAGAGAAGTAGGAAAGAGGAGCAGGAAAGAGGAGTAGGAAAGAGGAGTAGGAAGGAGAAGTAGGAGAGGGGAGTAGGAAAGAGAAGTAAGAAAAAGGAGTAGGAAAGAGAAACAGGTGGAGGCAAGTGGCAGGGGGGCCTGCAGCAGCAGCAGCAGAAGTCCTTGACAAGAGCATTTCCAGCTGCTTTAAACAAAAAAAAGGCACGTGTGTTCCCACCACACACACACCCACACACCCACATATACACCCACCCATACACACACACACACACTCAGAGTCGAGACTGACCTTTTGGCGAGCAACTGAAAACATATATACATATTTTTTTTCCTTTTTCTTTTTGTTGTAAATAAATCGTTACGAGTGCAACTCATAAATTGTACATTTTTATACAATCTGCAAAACTGCGAAACTGAATTGAAAAGCGCAAAAACATTTTAAATTTAATTGCTCTGCATGTGTGTGTGTGTGAGAGAGAGTGTGTGTGTGTTGTATATTTGGAAATGCTAAAAAGGTGGCGTCCTCCCCAGTCTGCCCTCCACCATCTATGCATCTATGACTGCCCATTGCCCATCCAATTGAGTTTCAAAGTTGCAATTAGAGCAGCTTCAATGGGCGACTGGCCCTGAGCAGCCACGCCCCATACCGCTCCTTCTCTCTCTCTCTCTCTCTCTCATCCTCTCAGCCATTGGGGCGTGCCGGCTATACAATGGAAACAGTCGAGACTGGACTTGTGGCAGAAAGGACCACCAAGAACAAGGAGCAGAAACAATGCGTTTCAAAAGAAACATATTTCAGACCATTAAGCGTACAATTTATATGCCAAATACAAAAGCATCTAAGTGGAGAAAAAGAGAGCGGGAAGAGAAAAGCAGAAAAAAGTAGAGAGAGAGACAGAGAGAGAAGTATTTAATTTTCAAGGACTTCTCTGTGGGTTTACTGAAGTGTAGGCTAATTTTATGAGCTGCCACGATTATGAGCTTCAAATTGTGTATTTTTAAAAATAAAAAAAATTTTTTTAAGAAATTCCAGAATATTAACAGAAAAATATTAAATGTTAATTTGTAAATTTGCTCAAATTTGAAACGATTATCAGATGCCAAATTCAAAAATTTATAATAAATAGAAATTAAAAAATTTCATTTAATTGTTAAAAAATTAAAAAAAAAAAATGCAGAAATTTTAAAATCTATAAATAAACTGCAAAGTTGAAAAATAATAATAACTTAAAAAAGTTGTGAAAATTTCAGGCCATTTATGAGATTAAGATTATGTTTTTGAAAAATTACAAAAATATGGAAAAATTCTGCAAAAAAAACTGCTAACATAAAAAATTGATATTTAGAAATTTTGAAATGTAACTAAAAAATAAATATTTAAGGACACAGCTGCACGAAATCTGTCGATTAGAGAAAAGGCGAGATATATATTTATTAAATATCAACTAGAAAAACAATATTTTTAAAAAATGTCCCTATCAATTTTAAGAGAATACTATGTTATGTGAAATTGCAGCACAATTGAAACTCCATTTGCTTTCAGCTTCCTGCTTCAAGCAAAACTAAACGAATCAAAATAACAAAAAAGCCATTAACAAATCGTCATAAAGAAATCAAAATTGAATTCAGTTTTTTTTTATTATTATTTTTTGGCTTTGGCTTTTGCCTTTGAGGATATGTTGAGCACCCCGCAACAACCCGAAAAGTGTCAAGTGCTCATGGTTGGAAGGCGACAGGCGCTCGAAAGCCCCCAACGAAAGGAAAGGAAAGGAAAGGAGATGTCGATGACGATGACGATGACGAGAAGCTCGATGATTTCTTTACACGACATTTAATTGAGAAATAATTGAATAGGTCGTGTGAAGTGTTTGTTTGGCATTTGCGTTTACGTTTTGCGTTTGCTTTACCGTTTCGCATTTCTATTTTCTCTACCTTCTTCTCTCTCCCTCTCTCTGTGAGAGTTTCGGCTGCGTCTCACATATCCAGTGCAGACCGCACGGTTAAGCTGCCGCCAATGAAATTAGCTTTGTCAAACGCGACTGGCGACATGCACGGTTTCAACTTGAATGAGGCGGAAATATGTATTGCAGCGTGAAAACGACACTGCGACGTCTTAATGAAGTAGTCACAGTCATCCCAGAGAAAGTCACCTACCCACTACCCACCTATACTCTACCTATCAATACATATGTATATACATACATATATGTTTAGCGCACACTAAGACAAAGCACGCAACAAAGCAAAACGCAAAGGACAAAACGTTTAACAGTCAAAGGCCAAATGAAGTTGGAATTCACATTCGATTGCAGCAATTGCACACTGTTCACTCAATCCACACTCAATCCACACACTCAGTGCACACACTCATTCCACAGTCACTCTGCACTCCCTTGGGTAACCCCCTCGAGGTGTGTGCAATCAATCGAAAGCTTATAATTGCAGTTGCCATTTAGTCTACATATGATATTGTGGGAAAGCTGCTGAAAGCTAAGCGGGCGGGGGCAGGTGCAACAAATTCCCTTTTAGACTTAGCAAAAGGATTCGATATATGTATGTAGGTAGGTATACATCTTAGTATCAAATGAATCAAATCATTTATAGCAGAAATAAATATAAATTACATTACTTCAGCTCTCAACTCTGATTGAATAAAAGTTGTTAGCATGCAAATTAATTAATGAATTTACAAGTTTGTTAAATTAGTAGTTAGGATAGCTTTTATAGCTTTTATAGCTGTGGTATACGTCTTAAAAGTTTATCATTTTCAAGTGGAAATCGAGAATTTAAGCTGGAAAGTTTGAAAATCTTTCAACTATCATACGTTTGCTAAAAAACGAACAATTTTCAATCGGAATAATATTTAGTAAAGAAATAGTTTGAATTATTCAGTTGTTTTGCATTTGAAATCTACGATTTCAAATTTTTATATTTTATAAGTTTAAAAAAATTTCTAAAATTTTTATTTGGCAGAACAGGGAAGAAGTGTATAGGAAGGTAACTTATAGCAGTCATAACTTTGCTAAAACTAATAGATTTTCAGATTTTTTTATTTTTGATACAAAGTATTATTATTATTATTAGTTTATTTTTTTTATTTTATATCTTCACTGAAATGAATGTTCAGTTTATTGCGAGTTTACTGTATTAACCAGAACAGTAAGTAGTCTAAGTTATTAGAGGATGCCTTAACCTGACTTCGACTTCGGTTACTTTTCATCAAAAATTTCAAACGAAATCAAAAGCAAAAGTTTAGTAAAGTGACTAAGAGATACCCTACAGTCAAATCTCAATTAGTGTAAATTATAATAATGCCAATTTATAAGTCAAAGGGTATATAAAACAAGACCTCAACGCTTCAACTTCCTCCGTACGTGCCCAGTACAGAACACATCTCATCTTAGTTCCAACCGAGTTGATTCCACACTGAGCAATTGGAATGAGAAATGTGGCATAGACTTCCACGAATTCTAGGTTAATGTCAATGTCGAGGCATGAATCGAAACTGGTTTGGGAGTATCTCGAATCTATACATATGTACATATAAGAGTAGAGCATGGCTGCCATCAAACAACAGTCCGGTTTACACAGTCTACACAGAAGTTGGCTAGAAGCAACATGTGGTCAATTCTAGAAATTCTCATCTTTTGCTGTTCACTGAATCTTATCAGTGGGGAAGTGATAACGAAGACACCTTGGCAACTGCCCACAGCGGAGGAAATGCAGCAGACGCTGGCAAGCTGTAGGATGAAGGCAGCTGGAGAGGATGCCAGCACGTTGCATTGCCTGGTGGAGCAACTGGGTCTGTGGACGGATGAGCAGGGATACCATGCGAAGCGCATAGCGAAGATCTTTGCGGCCCACAAACAAATGGAGGAGCTCATCACGGTGATTAACTACTGCAATGAACGGGAGCGGCGGCAGGAGCAGCCAGCACAGTGGGCCTACCAGGCATACAAGTGTGCCACATCCGGCAGATTCGGGCGATGGGTCAAGGAGTACATGGAACAGAATTTTAATTAAAATGAACTAAATTCATCAAAATGAGAATGTTTTATTTGAACTCAGGTTGAGGTATCAGGATTCAATCTGGATTTGGAACACATTGGATTGGATTAGGCCTTGACGCTGTGCTGCACCAGCTGCAGATGGGAGCGCATGAAGCACATGCCACCACGATAGGCCCAGGAGCAGGCATCGCTGCCCTGTGAGTTGTTGTCGGCGCAGGCGGCAATCTTCTGATGGGTTTCATCGGAGTGATCAACGGGTTTGCCGCCGGCCAGTTGCTCGTGCACCTTGTGCACATCGAAGCCATGCTCGGCATCGAAGAAACCAAACTGCTCAAAGACGCACTTCATGTAGCAGCGGGTCTTCTCCTCATCCGGATACTCCCACTTGACGTACTTGGCAACATCTTCGGGAGTAGCGTTGACTTGCTCCGCACACTTGCTGCGATAGCTCACCAGATCGTCGTGAGTCTTCACCACATAGCCATGATGGTGATGATGATGATGGTCATGCTCATCGGCAAAGGCCACGGCCACGATCACCAGCAGACAGAGAACTTTCATGTTGAGGCAACGGACTATGAAGATGCTTCGATTGTAACTGCAATCTCTGCTGCGATTGCATTTTTATTTATAGCTGCAACAGCGGCAACTGCTGGAAGTCACCTTCTAAGGTCTATTACCTTAGAGACTCATCGCATTACGAATTAATATTATTATCTTATCATTGCCAAGGGTCAGCGGTTAATCTGTAATTGAACACTCACAAAGTTCACCGCCAACATCACTTGATAAAGGCAAAGCTGTGCGTCAACAATAAACAAAGTCTGCACATTGTTGTTGCACACATCACTAAATATGGGCAGACAAACACCTACATCTACAAATATTTAGTTGAGCCAATTTCAATTCTTCCTCCGTATTACATTTCCTGATAAAATTCAAATAATTATGAAAACAGCCATTCAGTCGCCATCTATTGATCAAAACTAAAGTATCGCCATCTAACTCATAAGATTAACCCACAATTTCAATATTGTTCCGCCATCTAGGGTTCACAATTCACATACCATATAAATATCACCATCTAACCTTCAAAATTTTCAAATAATTTAATTATTGTAGTGCCATCTAGCGAGAAACATTCTAACATTCTAAATACACACACACATCGCTTTACAGTATAGTGGGCTTGAGACATATTTAATAGATTTTTAATAAATATTTAATAGAGCACACACATATCACAGTCAACACAATTTGTAAGAATCAAAAACTGAACTTGATTCTGAATGTATGATTCAAATTTTTGAATCTCAGTCGATTTCAAATTTTCTTCAATATTAAATTGAAAAATTGTCAAAACATCCATTTAGTAGCCATCTATGGATCACAATTAAATTACACCACCAAACATCAAAAATGTATGCACAATTTTAATCATGTTTCACAATCCAATGTCGCCCATAGCAGTTACTTTTACCAAAATGTATTCTGAGCATGACACAAAGCTGCGTGCTGTGACAATTTTTGGTATATTACGGTATTTTAAAACTGCGTAGCAGTTTGGTATTTTAAGAGCGGGTATTTTGAATTAAAAATTTAACAGTTATGTGAAAAACTTTTATTACTAGATTATAAATAATACGAACATGAAATAACTGCAATAATTGTGGCATATGATAAAAAAAATAAATATAAGTACTATCAATATATTTGACTAACTATTAAATATCCATTGGCAATCATCTTCAGAAGCGATAGAAAGCCTTAAGATCTTAATTTAGGGTTTCTGTTTGTGCAGCTTGCAACTGCAACCTGGTAGAGTAACAAACATCTAATGAATAAGGCAAGTACTACCTGCCAGAGCAAAGATGCCACGAAAAGTTCAAAGACTCATTATGCCAATCAAAATCAAACAGGCAGCAAATGAAAAAAGGGAAAGCGAAAGTTCGTGCAATGAAGAAAACGCAACAGGAGGCAGCATCAACACGAACAACTACAACAAATACTATAGCAACAGCAACAACAACAACAACGAGTTGAAAATATCTTCAAATTGTTGATTGACCCCAAGAGCTTTGGAGTGTGGGTGGGGAACACACAGCTGACAGACCGACACTTATCACCTCTGCACAGCGAACGTGACTGTGACTACAACAACTCAAGCAAAACAGACAGAGAGAAAGAGAGTGAGGCCAAAAAAACTGCCAAATCAAATGATACCCTACTCACAAGAGAGTTAGGACACAGCAACAACTGAAAATACAACTACTACAATAGCGCGGTTCCTATTGCAATGAAAGTGAAACTAAGCGGAATTAAGCCCATTTGTTATGGGCTAGAATAGAAGGCGTGACTCGGGCCGGTCAGTTGAATGGCTGGCCAGAGACCAGTCTGAAGTCACTGTTGTTCATTATTCTAGACTTTCGCTGAGTTAAGTGCAACCAATTGATTGTGATGCCAAGGCAATTAAATCAGAGAAGTAATCAAAATGCAACAAAAGGCAGTTTATTGTTTGAAACAAGCAGACGACACTGAACTGTAAATACACTAACAGGGATGTTAGGACTGAAGCAAACAGATAATAAGTGCTTTTTACAAGTTGGTCACACTAAATATAATTAAATAGAGATGGAAGAACAGATAACATACTGAAAGTGTAGAAGGAAATGCAATAATTATTTATTTTTTATAAGCTCATACAGGATTTGTAATTATTTTTTTTTTACTGCCTAATGCAGCAAGAATACCCAATGATAGCTTCGTTCAAAACTAGGCCAAAATGCACGACAAACGAAGTTCCTGCAGAGCGCCATAAAGCTTCATTGCCAAAGGCAGCAGCTGCTCTCTGTCAGTTGCCGCCGTTGCGACGTAGCTACGTTTGCTGTTGCTGTTGCTGTTGCTGTCGCTACCGCTGCCACGTCGCTGCTGGCTTCGCTGCTGGCGCCGCTGCTGCCGGTGAAGGTATAAAAGGTAGAAGATCGCCCAGTTGCTCGCTCAAAATCCAATAAGAAACGCGCGTGCGCAGCCGCCCGTCAGTTCAACTCACAGCTATTCACAAACTCAGTTCAAATTCAATTCGGAAACCAAGTCGCAAGCGCAATCGCAATCACAGTCTCTGTCACAGTCAGAGTCACAGTCACAGTCACAGTCACAGTCACAGTTACTGTCTCAATCTCAGTTTAAATCTCTGTGTCAGTCGCAGTCAGAGTGGCAGTCGCGTGTCTCAGTTGCCAGTTGCTGCAACTGTTAAACCTCTTGCAAGTGTGTCTTTGTGTTGGTGTTGATGTCTGTGTGTGTGTGTGTATGTGTGTGAGTGTGAGTGTTAAAGTGATTTGTCGGCATTTAGTTAGTTGTAGTTGCATATTTACTTAGTATACGCTATTTACATGTGTGCAAGGAATATATTGCAATACTGTTGATAATTTATTGCAACTTGTTTTCAAAGTCATTACGTGTCGAGCAGACCACACAATTGTGCACTTCAAAAGAATTTCAAAACTAAAACGGAAAATCAAAAAACATAAATAAAATAAAATAAAATAATATAAAGTGCAGTTTAACTTTTGGGCATTTCTGAAGCTTCTTCCTGCACAACAACTGTCAACTGAAACACACAACTTGCATACAAAAATAAAACGCAGACGACAATGCAAATGACAAAGGTAAATAACGATCTTGATTGCGTATTAATATGGCCAAGGATAGGGCTGGAGAGCAGTTGGAGGAGAGATGCAGGGGAGACCAAGTCAGTTCGGTGAAGATGGATAGATTGACTTAGATCCCACGCTCCCCATTTTGAGTGACAGTCCAACAGCACTTTCACTTTTTGAGCGTTATTATGACCAGGTTTAAGGTTACATTTGTTGACCATTTTATTGCCTTTGAACTGGTCTTTGGTCTGCTCTATTAGCCATGACTCTCGGCTTGGCTCTGAGTCAGCCTCGAATATGCAAAACTGGCAATGCAAGCTGCCAACTGAAAAACTAACCATATACTATATACAACTATATAATATATATATTTATACATACTATATTTATATGGAATAAGTGAGAGTAATGAACGTGTTTGTTCTAAGCGTGGTTCTTGACTTTTAAAACAGTTTTAAGCCAATTTAAAGTAATTACTAACTAACTAGTCAATTTAGATTTTGGAAAACTGTGCAGTTTTTCAACTTTTCCCATTCACACACACTTATATACATATATGTATATGCACATATTCACGCCCACATTGTCAGGGCTTTGGCCCGTCTAATCGAATCGGTTTAAGACTTAAAGCCTAAACATATCCAGGGCCAAGAGCGTGATCTTCAAAGGCGACCCGCACCGCAGCAGCTCGTGCATCATCATTTTCAACTAACGTTTATGTTGTCGCTATTGCTGTTGTTACAGTTATTGTTGTTGTTGTTGTTGTTGTTGTTATTGTTGTTGATATTAAACAAGCCACAAAAACTTGTAGTTTTGGCACTTAAGCTGCCCCAATTTTGAGCACTGAAGTGCACTCAGACTTCATCATCATCCAACGGCATTAACGTGTTTATGATGTGAGCAACGATCATGGTGGTGATGATGATCATCATAATGAACATGATCTGCCCATGATCGGCACGAGCTCAAGCAATTGTTGTTGTTGTTGTAGTTGTTGTTGTCGATTCAATTTCAAACAATTCGATTCATTTCACTGCCACAGCGGAAAACAACAAGCCAAAAGGAAAAGCGTTCAAAATTGGTCTCTGATCTTTCAATTCATGATCATTTGGTACTTTTTTTTCAAAAATATAGTATGTTAGATAGACAGACAGACAGACGGACGGATAGACAGATGGACAAAGAGACATTCAGTCAGGGCACAGGCAATCACGAGCTCAACTGATGCGTGGGTGGAGAATGTTTTTCTTTCTATTGAATGCCCCGTACCTTGAAGCGACTTAAGGTATCTTAGGTTTATAGAAATGTGTATATAACATGAATGAATTACTACCTGCATAGTCTCGTGCCGTTGAGTATACCCTACAACAGCCTGAAACTTTTGTTTTGGGTATTAGATTCGAGCCGTGTCCATGGCAAGGAAAGTCAAAGTGAAATGCATGGAAAGCTAAGCCAATTACTAAGCCAAGTTAAGCTGCGAAGGAAGGAACATAAATCTGCCTCTGTCTCTGACGGTAATCTGAGCATAGCCGGCAATTGAGAGTGCCAGGCAAGCCAAATGCAAAGATCAAGATCAGTGGAAACTCGGTCACAACATGAGAGTAGTGTATCTTTATGAATGTAAAGGGGAGTGTACTCGGATATTGTAGTAATCGTCACTTCGTCGACTTCATGGGCTGGCGCATTTCCATGCCACTTACATGTGACCAGATATCGGGCTAGCCTCTGTTGGTCAACTTGTTTAACCGGACCTATGACAAAGCTATGCTGTGGTGTGCTGTGCTGTGCTGTGATCTATATGGACATGCCTAAGGAAAGGCTCAAAATTCCAATGGCCAAGCAGACCAGAGCCCATGACAGCGAACCTCAACATCAACAGTAACCGCCCGGGCCCCGTTCGTCCGGTTTGATCGGGTGATCGGCTTCATAGTAATCCAATTAAAGGAACAATCTACATTTCAATTCAAAACTAATGAACTGTAGTTAATTCTCAACAATGGCACACCACATGTGTGTGTGTGTGTTGATTGTTGTTGTGGCTCTCGTTTTCATTAAACTTCAGCCACGTTTTGAATGCAATAAACAACATATGTATAACCGATCTCAATTGCTTTGAGATCGAAGCGAATCGAACTCTCAATCGCTAAACTACTGGCCATTTGAAAGTCATCGATGACGTCGAATAGTCTTGGTATATGTACATATGTAGGTATTGGAATTGGCAGAGTCGGAGCACGTCAGAGCTTCTAGTATTACTAAGAATTTAGCTACGCCGGCTTCCTTGTCCATGGTCTCCCGTTTAGACTTCCGTCAAGGTTCCCCATGTAGCCAAAACACAATTCAACTTGGAATTGTTAACAATTCATTGATTGATGATCGATTGATGGCGATCAATTAAATAGCGTTAAATGGTTTAGTGACAAATCATGGACTCGTTAATGGTGTCTCTCCCCCTCACCATCTATTTACAGTGCCGACTACTGCTACTCTTGGCTCTGGCCCTATGCCTCAGTTCGTGCCATGGAGCGCGTCGTCTACGTAAGAAGCCAAAGGTGTATAATGCACTCATCACCACGGACGACAATTTGACCTCGAGTCGGGCATATCCTGTCATTCAGCCCACAATACATGAACCCGGATATGCACCCTTTGGACCTTTCAATCCCTTCGGCTTCTACAGTCCACCTCTGGTGAGGTTTGGACAACCTCTGGTTCCAGGGTTACCACCCAATGAAAGAGTATGTTAAATTATTATCTAACGCCTGTTCAATTCTAATGATTTTTCTATTACAGCTGCCTTATCCACTGCCAACAGCCACTCAATTCCCACCAATCTATGCACCCTATGATCCCAGTCAGCCCAACATTGTGACCGCAGAGCAACAGCCTCCAGCACAGCCAGAGTTGACACCTCAGTCTCCCACCACAGAAGAATCAAGCCCCAAAGAGATTACGTCAAAGGATCAGTTACCGCTACCACTTAACGAACAAGGACTTCCTCCAGTTCTGATTCCACTCAACTCTCAGTATAACGGACAACCGATGCATCTGCCTCCCTATCCATACAGTCAGTACCCATTGATCTACGATCAGGCGGGTTATGTCCGTCAGCGTGAGAATTATCTGCCGCCCTATGACTACTATCCCAGCCAAGGATATCCGACGCGTAGCCCGCCCACAACGGCACCAACTATGCAAGCGGCACAGACAGAGGTGCAGCCATTGCCACTGGACGGTTTGGATACCACGCCCAGTTTTGATGACATCAAAAATGGGTCAGAGAATAAGAATAGCGATGTGCCGGATGTGCCGCCACCGCCAATACCATCTGGCCCAAAGCGCCCCAGGACAACAGATAATTAAGCCAACTATATTCGGGGTCGCATCCCATTCGAATTATACACGTATTTATTACCATTTTCTTAAGCATTTCAATTCGATTGGATTCGATGTATTATTTGTACGATTGTCGTTTAACCCATAAGCTTAGTAAGAGTTCATCAAAGATAAATAAATAAAATAATAAACTGCCGCTGCAGCGGTGAATGAACTTGGATGTCTGCACGCTTGGGAAATGTATGTATGTTGCTGATCTCCGGGTGGCTTTCACTGAGCTGTGCCCCCGGGATTTGATTATCTCGACATGAAGTGGGCCTATAAATGCATTGAGATCACCATGGAATGGCACAGTTTGCATCAAGAACTTTTGGCGAAATGAAATTCTCATTGCTGTTGATTCTCTGCTGTTGCCTATTTGCTCTGGGTAGGTTCACAGAATATCTTCCTTTCATTTTGCCATTTTTTCAAGTATTTAAGCACCAATTTACTAAATAGCTTTTGGCGATGGTATTGTCGCCACTAAGCCGCCGTTTGTGCGCAGTCGTTATAGTCTTCGTTGGCGCAAAACAACAACAACAACAACAACAGCAGCATCAACCACAAGCATGCCGCAGAGCACCACAGGTCGTGTCGTGGAACCTGCAACCTCGACAGAACAACCCAAGTTGGGTAGCTCAACAGCGAGCCCAGACTACGATTACTATGGCAACGGGGAAGCTGACAACATGGTGCACAAATAAATATAAAAAAAATATTAAATAACTGTTCTATTATACTCAAAATATATGCATACACAAAGCCACATTTAAATTGGCAATAATAACGTAACAATCCTAAATTCAAAAATTAGCGCCAAATATTTACAGAGTGAATGCTCTTCTGAGAAGAAGAAGCAACAATTAACAGAACTCTGTTATATACATGTAACATTTTTATCAAGGCAAGTATGCATCGAAATATGCATATTGTCAAAGTTAAATATTTATAATAATCTGAATAAATACTTCAAGAAAATTATGTTTTCTTTTAAAATATTTAAAAAATAAATTACAAAAGTTGAAATTAAGTGTCCTTTAGTTTAGTTTAGTTTTGTTAACATAAGCGGACAGCGGGCAAGCCTTCTGGCCAACGTACTGCATTAACATAACTCAATTGGCAAACCAGTTCTTAAGAATGTTATTAACAAATAAGTGTGCAAGACATATAGCAAGCTTTCCAAAAGTTGCAGGTCTGCTTGTAAAGCGAACAACATTCAGCTGGTTGGCAACTAGCGCCGGTTTAAGCTCAACATCAAAAACATTGACAAACAATGCGCCGTGGAGGGAAAGGGGCGCCCAGCTGTGGTGGTGAGTACCGAGTGAGCTGAGATTCACGGCGAGATTGAGTACCTCTGATTTTACGCGCAGCAGCAACAGATACGCGAGTTCAGTTCTGTACCCGACAGCAACGAGAGCAGCTGCAGCAACTGGTGTTGGCAGTTCGACAAAACAAGAACAAAAACGTACATTAACCACAAAATCATTGAAAAAACAAAAAATGGTGGTAAGTGAATATATCCAGTTCAATAAAACCATAACCAAAATTAAAGCAACAATTCACCACATTCAATACTTGGGCTTAAATATTATCGCCTCTAAGGGGGCCAGCGAGGTCAATAATTGATCCCAAGGGCAGCGAAAGTATCAGCAAGAAGTATATTTAACATTGAAACACTTGTTGCAGGCCAAACTGACTGAACAAGAACGTTGCGAGAAACTGCAGCCTCTGCTGGACGCGGGCTGGACAATGGTTGAGGGCCGTGATGCTATCTACAAGGAGTTCCTGCTAAAGGATTTCAATCAGGCATTCAGCCTAATGACTGGGGTTGCTCTGCTGGCAGAGAAAATTAACCATCACCCTGAGTGGTTCAATGTATATAACAAAGTCCAAGTGACCCTGAGCACACATGACGTTAACGGTTTAAGCAGCCAGGACATTCGCATGGCCACGTATCTCGAATCCCAGGTTAAATTGTTGAAGTAAAAGTCGTTTAATTGTTGTATGCGCTAAATTTGTATATTTTGGATGGAAATAAAGGGCTAACCAAGCATGGACTTACTTAAGATCTGGTAATCGGCCTCTTGCAATGCATCCGGGGATGTCTCGTCTTTGACGTATCCAAGGGCAGTAAAGAATGATAACGAATTTACATTATTATTTAATACTGTTAGCAAAACTTTTTCCATTTTCCAGCGACGTGCACACGATTCAAGTGTTTGCATCATAAATTTGCCAAGTCCCTTTCTTTGGTATTGCGACGATATCTGTATCTCATAGCTAAATCAACATGTTATATTTTATTAGATACTTCGAAAACATTATTAAAAGGGACATACCAATAGAGCACACAGTCGCCATCGTCCATATCGAATCGGAACATGGTATATGCTACAGGCTGCTTCTGTTCATTCAGAGCGACTAGGAAGCGAGCCCAGTTTTTGTTGAGCTCACCCTGTTTAATCTTAGGTTTCCAGCCCATTTTTAATTCTTTATAAAATGGTCCAACATTCTCTTCCGCCAGCTTAAAAGTCCATTTCAATGTCTTGGAATCCATATCGCCTTTTGCGCGGCAATAAAGTTTAAACTCCTCGGATGTTGATGATTTGAAGCTGTCATAGGACAGTGTATCCATTGGATTCTTTTCTCGAGCCGCTGCTTCTATTAGTTTATGCTTTGCTGCTGCACTTAGTTCATCTTTGTTGGCCATTTAATTTATATTTTAAATAATTTCCTTTCTGATTCTTATTCTCGGAGCTTATGCCAATTAAAAGCGGGAAACCAGTGTTGGTCAGTACCGCTGTAATAGTCATCCCTGGTCTTACTGCATTTTGCAACACTGCAATAATGCACAGCACATCAACAAGTAAACACAGCTGCTCGGAATATTTTTAATACCAGTCGGATTATTCAGTTAAACAAATTAAAATTATAGTTATTTTTAAAAACATCTTAAATCATTTCATAAATTTATTGAATCCGTATCGGTACATGTATGTATATACATATATACATATACACATGCACTTTATTGATGACGTTAGCGCTTGTTTTACTTACAGCAATCTGTGGGCGAAAAATGTTCAAAAAATCGAAACCTCAGATAGCACCGCCTCCTGCACCACCAACTGTAGAGGATATGCTTGCAGACATAGAAACATTTGAATTGTCACAACCAGCAGGAAGCAATAACATTGTTAACAACTCCGCTTTTGAAGATGCTCTGCTAACAGAACCTGAGAATCTCAGTCTGGAAACATGGTGGCAGGTGTTTGACGAATATGACCGAAAAGTCAAAAAGTTGGAATCAATGGAGGAAACCTTAGTCACACAAAAGGATAAATTGTTAGCGTGTAAGCTGAAACTAGAGATAGCAGCCAAGGATTTGCGAGATGGCATTAATAAGCAACAGTCGTTAATTAAAGAAGTTATTGATTGCTAATGTGAATTGTTTTAAATTAACATTGGATTGAATCAGCAGTTTGAGCTATCGATAGTGCTACCGATGAACTATCGTCATTTGGTAACCAAATACACAGCTCACTAGTTATCGAGTATTTGACTAACCTGCGCTCAGAAAGCATCGATACTAGTTACCTGCAGCCGTTTTATATGTGGGGAGAAATAAAATAAATGTTTTTAAAATCCTCGGATTAAAATGCAACCATTTAATTGAAAAAATGTGAGTTTTGTTAAAATAGAAGCAAAGTTTAAAACAAACAAATGAAAAATTGGAAAATATTGAAATTTTCAATCGGTGAATAAGCCTGGGAACAGGTTTAGGCCAGAAAAAACTTGGCTGGCTTACCATTTACGCCACAGCGTTAATGGCCAATACAACAACAGTCAGCGGAGGTCGATTGTTTTGTCTGTGTTTGTGTGAGTGTGTGTTAGTGTGAGGGTGTATGTGTTGCATAGTTGTTTTATATATTTTGCCTGTGAGTTTTAGCCCAAATCCAATTATCAAAACGAAAAAGTGCAACAATTGTTGTGATAAAAATAACCTAGTGCACCTGAGCCAATTACATTTGAGCTCGTTTAATGTTGGCCAAGCTTGCTGGCCACCACCAATAGTGCGAAACAGTAACAAACACACACAAGAACATACACACATTCACACGGATACATAATAGAGAAATAAATGCTGAGAGTAAAGGATTATTATCCAATTAAACGGTTGTCAATACGGGAAAAGAATGCAATTCATTTAATGACCAAATACAAAACTGTGCGAATATATAAAAAGAAAACAACAATAACTAATACTAATACAACGAGAGCTGAGCTACTAACAGTATTTTTCACGGGCACAACAGCAAAAGCAACTCGTGTACATGTGAACGTGTCTGTGCTGGTGTAAGTGTGTGGCTTGTTTATGTCTTTGATACGTATACGTTTTTGTGTGTTTGAGTGTGTGTGTGTGTGCGTGTGAGTTTATCTGTGTGAACACAAAGTGCTAATGAGATGCTCTGATGGCAGCTAAAGCCGAGAGTTGCTTCTTGCTCTTGCCATTTATGCAAAATATACGTAAATTTTGAACAAAAGATGTACACACATGCAAACGTAGATATTTTATTGTTTTGATCTGTTGCAAATTTCGCTTGCTAACGAACTCGCAGCCTGCAAAAGGTGAAAGCAACTTTATATTGCCGATTGTTGTTGTTCATTTTTTTGTTCGTTGTTTACTAATGTTGATGCTGTGTGATTTATACATACATAAATATATGTATGTATGTACATATATAATATTGTTCAGTGCAATTTCTTTGTGCGCTGTCTTGGATATGTGTAGCTGCAAGTCGATTAAACTCATTCGCCGATTCCCCTCATTTGTTCATTCATTCTTTTCCAGCAGCTACGCGTGACATGTCACGGCTGTAACGGTTTTCTCAGCATTGGTGATTTGTATTGGCAATAACCAACAACTGCAGCAGCATAACAGCAACGACGGCAACAACAACCACAACAACAACTGCTGCAATAATGTAAGAGACGACGGCTAACAAAGGTCAATCTAAGCCAACACACAAACCCAGCCTAGAACTAGTTAGGTTTCCACACACAAACGCCACACACTCATACACACACACACACACACTGAGACACCAACACAATTACACGCATAGGTAATAAGCATGGACTGGATGCTGTTGCTCCTGACGCTGCTGTGTGCAATCAGCGAGCTGCTGGCAATTCCAACTCCACTCAAACTACCAGGTAAGTCCCACCCCGAACAGAGAGAGAGAGAGTGTGTAATCTTAACATCTTAGTCATTATTATTATAATCAATTTACTTGCTTATTATATATTACAGGCTACACACACAAGCTGACGCCGTATATTAAGCACTGGGAGGCGGCGAACTTCGATCCCGCTGTGCTACAGGTGGCACAGCAGCGACACTTGGAGCAGGCGCGTGCTCGCCGAAAACGGCAAGTGGAGCCCTCCAATGGGGACTGGGGTCTGGCGCATACAATACGGTTGAATTTCTCTGCTCATGACAGGTATGTGACTGTTTGGCTGCGTGGGTTTCACCATAAGCTCGAATGCATTCCATAAATATCTCATTATTGACGTTTCAATTGTTTCCATCACAGAGACTTTCTACTGGTGCTGCGTCAGCAACCGAATTCGGTGTTTGCGAATGATGTGGAGATCGAGAACACTCTGGGGCCCATCGATTACGATGTCTCACGCATCTATACGGGCAGCCTGGAGGACGATGAGTCTGCCCATATCCATGCGATACTCACAAGTGATAATCTGCTGGACGGGACCATTGAAACCCAGGCGGAGCATTATTACATTGAGCCCGCGAAACGTTACTCCCAGCAGCTGGCGGAGAGTGGCGTCCACAGTATTGTGTATAAGCTAAGTGATGTGAATATGCAGCACCCAAGTGCAGCATATAGCAAGGGTGTATCGTCGGAGGCGCCTGTCAAGACGCACTGTGCCAGCGAACGACTGAGACAAAAGCGTTGGCTACCCGAGGAGGAGGTAAGTAGCCACTGACCTGATTTTTGATTACTCACAGGTTAATGATCGTAATCTGCTTTAGCATGTCACTGCTCCAACGTACAATCGGAATCCTCCCTTACCTCTGGATCTGGAGGTGCCCTACAATGATGACTTTCGTGTTTTGGCCTCGGAGGAGGATCGCAGCGAGGAGCAGCATAGGAGACCCACAACAACAACGACATCGAGAACTACAACGATGCGCAGTACTGAGAGTTTCCTGGCGACTCTAACGAAACCCACGCCCAATCGCAATATAATTGTAAATACATATAATCCCTCCAATGTTGGCGATGGCAGTCGCAGCTACAATGGCAACACCAACGCCAACCTCAACTCCAATAACAACGGAAACAACAATCTCCGCAAATTGTACACGAAACACAAGAACATCATTGTCAGCACCTACAATCGACCCATAGAGCCAGAGTTTGGCACACCCTACGAGGAGCCCAATGCCAACAATAGCAACAGCCTGCCAAATAACTTTTTCAATGCCAATTGGACGACACTCTCCATGGGCAACAGCAATAGCGGAAGTGATCGTCCTAGCCACAAGACGCATGTTGAGATCATCACGAAGAATGGAGCCACCAAGAAGCCCAATATTATTGTTAACAATTACAATCCGGAGATTATATTTGCACCCAATCCGCATAATCCCAGCTTCAACATGATGATGACCAACTTCCTGAATGGACGGGGCGATGATTCACACAGTTCGCCGCGTTTGTTATATGATCGCAAGACGACATGCATGCTGTATCTGCAGGCAGATCACACATTCTTCCAGAAGATGGGCAGTGATGAGGCCTCCATTGAGGCCATCACACGCCATGTTCAGCGCGCAAATTCCATTTACCGAAACACCGATTTCAACAACGATGGAAAGCCGGATAATATTACCTTCATGATCAAACGCATCAAGGTGCACAACAACAATGCCATGAAGGATCCCAGTTACAGATTTCCCGGCAATTACGGAGTAGAAAAGTTCTTGGAACTATTTTCAGGTAAAAAGGCCTCCTTCTAATAATTCTCAAGTAGTTATAGCTGCACTACATATTTGCTCAATGTTTCTATTTATCCTGCAGAGGAAGACTATGATGCCTTTTGCCTGGCCTACATGTTCACCTATCGTGATTTTGAAATGGGAACACTTGGTTTAGCTTGGACGGGGGACCTGAAGAATGCGGGCGGCGTATGCGAGAAAAACGGTCATTACCGCGGATCCCTTAAGTCCTTGAATACTGGCATAGTTACGCTGCTGAACTATGGCAAACATGTGCCTCCTGCGGTTTCCCACGTTACCCTGGCCCATGAGATTGGCCACAACTTCGGCTCACCGGTAAGTAGAAGTCAAATTTCGAACTATAACATACATTTAATGTCTATTTCTCTACAAAAGCATGATCCGGAGCTGTGTACGCCTGGTGGTGAGGATGGAAATTTCATCATGTTCGCACGTGCTACGTCCGGTGATAAGAAAAACAACAATAAGTTTAGTGCGTGCTCCTTGAAGTCCATAGAACCCGTGTTGAATGCGAAGGCACGTTCGCTGAAGGGCTGCTTCACAGAACCACAGTCCTCCATTTGTGGTAATGGCGTTGTTGAGCCAGGCGAGCAGTGTGACTGTGGCTGGGAAGAGGATTGCAAGGACTCATGCTGCTTCCCCATGTCACGGCAGCCGCAACTTGATGAAACGCCATGTACGCTGACGCCTCATGCTCGTTGCAGTCCATCGCAGGGACCGTGCTGTACTACGGACTGCAAGGTCAAGTTCGGGGACAAGTGTAGAGATGACAATGGTTGTCGGGATCCCTCATTCTGTGATGGTCGTTTGCCACAATGTCCACCGTCAGTCAACAAACCGAACAAAACCATTTGCAACAAGGAGTTTGTTTGCTACATGGGTGACTGCACGGGCAGCATTTGTTTGGCCTACGGTTTGGAATCCTGCCAGTGCATACCTGGGCCGGAGGATGATCGCATCAAATCATGCGAGTTGTGCTGCAAGCTGCCTGGAGAGAATAATCCCTGTCGGAGTTCGTTTGAGTGGAACGAGGCGCCGTTCGATGTGCCTGACATGTACTCCAAACCCGGAACACCATGCAATGACTATAATGGGTAACAGCCTTGAAATATATCCCAATATATTATATTACTGATGATATATGCTACTCCACAGCTACTGTGACGTGTTTCAAAAGTGCCGAGAAGTGGATCCTTCTGGACCCTTGGCTACGCTTCGCAAACTATTGTTGTCCGAGGAGAGCATTGCCTCGTTCAAGAAGTGGATGCAACAGCATTGGTACACCGTTGCCTTGGCTGGCATTGGAGTCTTCCTGTTGCTGGTAAGTGCACCCACTTTACTTAAGCTAAGATTTCAGTTTATTTCCACTGAAATGATCGAGTTATATAGATCATTTATGATTTCTATTAATTTTATTGAGTTTTTATTTAAAAAGTTGATGCGTGTGGTGACAAATATGTTAAGGGATGAGTATGAAGCCAAAAAGCAGGCTGAGGGCGAGGGTGAGCCTCCTAAGAAACCCAAAAGATCAAAAGACCCATTGTAGATCTCTTGCCCATTGTTAACATGGCTATACTAGTTAGAACTCATGTCACATCACAATTCTCAATCCAATTATATTCTATGCTATTATATTGTATACTGATCCAACTGTTTTTTATGGCAGGTACTGAGCACAAAGCTGCTGGCGAAACGCTCGAACCTGAAGCTTAAGTCTGTGACCATCATACACAGCGCCACCACGGAGACGGTCAGACTACCAGAGAACAACAATGGAGTCATTGTGCACACGGCTGTACGTACAAAGGTTCCATTCAAGAAGAAGGTACGTGGTGAACGCAGCAAAAAGTCAGGAACCGGAACTGGAACTGCAGCTGGAACAGGATTGCCAGCAACATCAGGAGCGCGCTCTAGTGGAGCGGTGAAAGGCAGCAGCAATGCCGAACCCAAGTCAAAATCATCCAGATCACAGGGTCACGTAAAGAAGAAACTGAAACCGACTTCAACAGCAGACGAGGAACAAGCCAAGAAGTCCAATAAGAAGCTGGGTAAGCATATGAAGGAAATCATTGATTATTCGCATCGCAACAATGGCGGAGATGATGGCTCCAATCTATCCACGACCAACAATCACACCAACACCTTCGGTAAGGTGCAAAAGTGGCTGCTGGAGTCACCGATTGTGGCCCAACCGCTGTCACACATTGAGCATAGTTCGCGGGTTCGCAATGTGATGAGCAAATCGCAATCAACACCAGAGCGACTGGTGCAAAAAGCGCCACAGAAGACCAAGTCCATGGGTAACCTGTCCAACGAAAAGGTCAAGCTGCAGGTCGTCTACAAACCGCCATTCAAGTTCTCGCTGCGTCTGTCCAAGAAGCCCAAGGTAAAAACGCATGTTGTAGGCGTTAGCGCTGGCGCACGCCCGAAGCGTGGACAGAAGAGCAATGCACGTGCCTCTGGACAGGCATCGACATCCAAGGGACCCTACGCAGAACGAGCTAAGCGTTCTGCGCTGTTGCTATGCAACGAGGCGGAGGATGATAATCAAATACTGACGCTCAACGAACCCAACTATGAGACCCTCAAGCCACCAAATCGGAGCAACGAACACTGCTATGAGAATGTGGAGCTGCCCAGTGGCAGCACTCTCAACGAAGTACCCGCCACGTCAAAAACCAACGGCGGCAGCAGTAGCGGTGGCAAAATAGCGCCCAGCTCAAGTCGTGCCAGCTTGGAGGCTCCTTCTTCCGCTGCTGGACAGCGCAGTTCGTATCGTCGCTCGAATTCGCTTTCCACACATAATCCGTTCGCTGTGGCGCCACGTCGGAGCAGCAGCAAGACGGGGAAAACTGAAGCGCCATCTGCCGGCGGCTCCATAAATCTAACGCGCAACTTTGGCAGCACACAAAATCTCATCAACCTGAGCCAGAACATGGCCAAGTCGAAGAAACGTAGCAGTCTCAATCTAAAAGCAAATGCTGCAAAGAATGGCAAAGATCCGCCAGCAGCTGCAATTGGATCAGGAGCGACGGCAACACCACAGCGTCGATCCTCATCCAATGCGAATCTGCGCAGAAATAGCAGCACCTCCAACACAGCCTCCCAGGCAGGAGCAGCGCCAGTGCCGCCAACGCGTAATGCGCGCAATAGCTTCAGCAATATTCCACGCGCCAGTCTCAATGGCCAAAGTGCCAGCTCACCCTCCGCCGCAGTTGTGCCAGGTACGGCAGCATCCTCTCTAGCAACACCTAGTTTCTCCAGACAGTCGTCGAACAGCACAACTACTACTTCGTCGTCCAGTGCTGTCGGGTCAGGTCTGCCGCTACCATTGCAACAATCCGCCTCCACCAGCGCCATGGCCAGTCAACGCCAAGTGCCGCCACCCGTGCGACGTAGTCTGCATAATTTCAGAACGAGATCGACGGCGGCATCTGCTGCTTCGGCACCAGCAGTGGTTCCGACGAAGGCGACAGCAATGGATAATGAACTACCATCAGATCTGGAGGTTGTAGTGTCCGACGTTGAGAATTTGGTTAGCTAAGAGTAGCAACACTTCTTTTCGTTTCAAACCAACCAAGTGAAAGTGATAAGTCCTAAAATTAGTTATACAAATTGTCGCATAGTTTTAACTGCATATATGAATTACATATATACTATATAGAATTGTATATATATATAAATATATACATATTTTATGTATGTACTTTACACTGCCTTAAACTTGCCGTTTCTGCTGAATATGTGAATGCCACGCCCATACCACTACATACTCCCACAACCCCATTACCAACAAAAAAAAAAAAACAAAAACGACCACAAAAATCATATAATAACTAATAACTAACGCTAACAACGCTCGTGCTTATGGCTCCATCCACACTCCCAACACCTACACCTACACACATACACACGAAACAATCAACTGTTCCATTTAAATGTAATGCTCAATCAAGTAACAAACACCCACCCACCCAATGCAATCAACACCACCACTACTACCACGACCACAGCCGCCACCGCCGCCGAAGCCAGCTGCACTCACCGCACATTGTACCTTTGACTGTTTAACTGTTGTATTGTATTCGTGATCTGTAAACAATATCTTGAATGTAACTCTATTTTTACACTACTATATCTAATAATTTGTGGTCAGTTGCCGCTCCACTTGTATATACGAAATCAGTTTGAATTTTATAGCCGTTATAAGCTGCCCTGAATTCGATCGAGAGCGGCCACACTGTTCACGAAGATACTTATCTATCACTGTTATCGATTATTCATCTATCGATTCTGTTTCCTATATACATAGAAGTTGTATGTTATGTTAATTCATTTATCGAATTCTTTATGCATCGAACAAGAAAAAGTAACGACCACTATCAATCTAACTATAATCTTTGTCGACACATAGAAAAAAACAATACAAGGTGCTATTTTATTAACGAATATAAATGAGAACTAATGCAAGCAAATTTTTAAAACTCTTATGAATCTTTTCCATAATGATCAAAAGTTGAATGCTGACGTAGAACAATGAAGACAAATTGTAGCCGAGTAGACTGGAGTAGCAGGGAGGGGAATCAACAGCCAGGGGAAGTTGCAAATTAATTAACAATACTTAGAAACAAAACAATATACATTACATACATTATAACCAACGATCACTGTCAATAAATCAAAAGTAAAATACATCGAAATACATCGTAGATCTTAGTAAACGCAATGAAATCAAATAGAAATGTTAATGCTATTAAAGCAGTTGCCAGCCACCCACTCACAAATAATCCCAGTTAGGATCACGACCATTTCGTAGACACTTGATAGTGACAGTGTCAAGTTGAACACTCTATCACACACATCATGCAAACGCCTATGCAATATTTTGTAGCTGTAGTGTACATAAGATACTGACACATATACATATAATATATACAATACATAGTTTTTATATGCAATAACAAATAATATAAAAAAAAGTATAGCAATGAACAAATGAAGAAACAAACGAACACTTAAAGAAGAACGATATTCATACAATACTCCACATTAACGAATAGTCACTTAGGATCGTATCACAAGGCAAACGGCTTGCTAATAGTTATCGATAAGCGATTACAGTTTGTAGTGTAATCGAATGCCCATATCCATATCCTCCCATCTCTTTTCAATTCAAATACTGTGTTGAATCTCGGCGATAAAGATGGTACAATTTATTGAGATACGGGGAGTGCGATGTCATGAGCAATGTGTATATTTTTCTCGGAATATACGAATATACAATCCATTAACTCACAGAGACACTTGCTCAGCTCAAATTGGGACAGATAGTTAACGTTATAACGCGTAGGCAAAAAGCTATGAAACGGAGGAAAAAACGATAAAGTACGCGACAATCGCTTTGAAATGCTTATTAAAAAATAAATAAGAATAATAAAAAAAAGCTCGAAATTTAGTTTTAAGTTCGTCTTAACAATATTGATATAAATCGAGAAACTATGATAAATATTTAAATATGAAACTATACAAGGCGCAGATTCTTTTTCACGTCTAACTATTGGCAATACCATTACCAAAAAAAAAACAGTAAAGAAATAAATTAAATAATATATTGCCAATGTCTATGTACTGTATATAATGATTGCAATGATGTATGTATATGAACTAAGCTGATGATGAAATTAGAAAGTATTTTGAGCGCGAAAGAAAAAGACTATTTGAAGCGAAATTAACCATTTTTGTGTATTGTACATAAGAGAACAATTGATTTTAAACTATATATATATATATATATATATAAATATACATATGTATGTAATAATTTAGTCGTAAAACTGAAATGCAAAACAGATTTTGAAATCTTTGTGTGTACCTCAATTGTAATTAAATTTCCTTTTGTTTGTATGTATTATATATATTTTTAATCAGGTTTTTCGCACTAACTTCACCTGAACTAAATACATATTTGTATAATTTAGCTAAATGAATTTAAAATGTGTGAAATCCCCATCCAATGAATCCGTTTCCCTAGGTAATGACCAGAATTACTGAATAATTAACTGAATGTTGTCAAAGAACGTATCAAATATGAAGTATTTGTCAATTAAATAATTAACGTAAAGTAAAACAATTATAATTATAATGAATACATTATCTTTTTCAAACCAGAAACATGATGATCTACTACGTTGCGAATACAGTGAAAAGGTGTGACACCTTAAGTTGAACTTAATTTAAATGGTTTACTACTTAATTTATTAATAATACTATAGTGTTGTAAACAAAACCGATTATGCAATTGTAACTAATTTTTAACACTGCACCGTGCATCGCGATATTATATTATTTCTCATTTAATGCAAAATATGAATAACAATAAAAAAACGAAACTAAAACTTATATAATCGTCATTCCGCATCTTCCTTTTCCAATCGTGATGCTCTTTTAGCCATTACCCAGAAATAAGCAGATGGTAGAAAATGTCGTAGGAAATAGGCAGTCTTCGATTGATCTTCGGCAATGATTATATCAGCTTCCTTAAGCAAAATACATTTCAGAATGCGATCCGCTATCTTCTCCGGAAGAACTCCTTTCACCGTATTTTCATCCATTTCTTCGAATTAAAATCAGCCATAAATTTAAAAATCAATATATATATATATATATATTTAACTTACTGCCATAATTGCTACCAGATCCTGTCAGCGCATTAACAGAGAGCTGTGTCCTTATATATCCTGGGCTAATACAGGACACGTGGATATTTTTACTATCCAATTCGGAACGCAAGCAATCTGAAAATCCCTGCAATGCATGTTTCGAAGCGGAGTACGCAGCACGTCGTGGAAGTCCAAATTTTCCCTGGGCGGAGCTAACGAAGCAAACATGTCCACTCTTCCTCCTTATCATAGAAGGCAATAAGGCTAAAAAATAAAAATCTTTATAGTTCCAAATTCATTTATAAACAATATATAATACCTTTTGTCAGTGTCACAGTTCCAAAATAATTTACCATCATTACTTTAAGATCCACATCCAGACTGGTTGACATTATATCAGAACGTACGCTGATTCCTCCATTATTTATCAGTATATCGACTTGGTTATGCACGGCTAAAGCTTTGGAAACAAATTCAGATATGGAGTTCAGTTCAGCCAAGTCCAGTGGCAGGACACAGGGAGGATAAGCAGGATCCTGCAAGTAAAATTCTATTAATACCTAATGTACTTTATAATTATATCACTTACCACATCTAATGCGATCAGATCTTTCATGACACGCTCTAGTTCTTGAACGCGACGGGCAGCCAGGATCACCTTGCATCCTGCACGATAGAATACATGGGCTAAGCATTCACCGAGACCTGAACTGGCTCCGGTAATAAGCACAACCTTCAATAATTTCAAGAAATTAATTAATAACTAATAACTACATTTGAGATGAAATT
Organism: Drosophila quadrilineata; assembly: GCA_018150725.1. Classification (NCBI taxonomy): domain Eukaryota; kingdom Metazoa; phylum Arthropoda; class Insecta; order Diptera; family Drosophilidae; genus Drosophila; species Drosophila quadrilineata. Next base: position 1,167,083 of record JAECWN010000356.1, read on the forward strand.
TCATTTTTCGACCAACACAACAAAACTGCATTCAACCACTGACCATATACAATATAGATGGGACATTTCATACAACGAAAACGGCCACGAAATTTCTTAGCGAGATACCCCAGTTCGATGCGACATACCCCGATCGGCTCACACGAACAGCTTCCGACAAGTTCGATCTCTCAATGTGCGACTGAGTTAATAGCGTGTTGTACGCCTTCTAGTGCGGACGCTTCGTATAGAGCTCGCATGTTTTTCTTATGATCACAGCAAATTAGCATGTGAGAGTCCCTCACAGCCTATGCTGAGAGAGCTCGCTTCTCTCTGGCTTTTCATACGCAAGCATCAACGACAAATTAGCGAGAGAGAGTGAAAGAGAATATATTGTGCCATCCCTCACACCATTGCTGTTCGCTGTTGAGAACTTGCTTCTTGCCTGTCTCTCTATTTCTAAGTTGCCCATTGTCATTGCAATCACGACAAATACACTCTCATCATCTTGTACGTAAACATACTCGTCACTGTGTGTGTGGGTCCCCAGCCGAATTTCATATTTTTGGCTTTTGCTGCTGTCCGAGCTCAGCAAAGTTTTGTCGACTACCTGTGACGGGTCGACCCATGCACTGCAAGACGGATCTTTACTCTGTGTTTCGAAGCACAAAGTTTAGCATTTGTATACAGTAATGCCGCCTTCATTTTTCTTACAGGATATTTTTTATTTTATCATTGCTTTGCATATCGCTGATTCTGAATTGGGCTATCCCACCAGATCAATGCCTGCCAGAATATACAAACACAAGCATAGCTTGTTGTGTGTACACACATGTTTACATGTATGCGTGAATTTGCTTGGAACTTCTTCTCGAGTGCCAAATTATATTTCTAGCTGAAAAAAGATTTTTGATGATTGGGAAGACAATTTATAATTGACAATTTGAATTGGTTGACATATGAAGACTTTATGGCCCATCAAAGTATTGAAAGAACCGAAACACCGATTTTCAGATACAGTTCTGGGCTTGCACAGGGGTCCAAAAATGATGGTCTTAATTTGGACAATTTTTGAATGCAGTTTTGTTCAATATGCCGAAACTTGGAAAAATTGGCATCAAACTTGAAAATCGGTAGACATATGACGAAGTTATGGCCCATCAAAGTTTCGAAATACCCGAAACACCGATTTTCTTTATAATTCTGAACTTGTACAGGGGTCCAAAAATGATGGTCTTAATTTGGACAATCTTTGAATGCAGTTTTGTTCAATATGCCGAAACTTGGAAAAATTGGCATCAAACTTGAAAATCGGTTGACATATGACGAAGTTATGGCCCATCAAAGTTTCGAAATACCCGATACACTGATTTTCTTTATAATTCTGAACTTGTACAGGGGTCCAAAAATGATGGTCTTAATTTGGACAATCTTTGAATGCAGTTTTGTTCAATATGCCGGAACTTGGAAAAATTGGCATCAAACTTGAAAATCGGTTGACATATGACGAAGATATGGCCCATCAAAGTTTTGAAATACCCGAAACACCGATTTTCTTTATAATTCTGAACTTGTACAGGGGTCCAAAAATGATGGTCTTAATTTGGACAATCTTTGAATGCAGTTTTGTTCAATATGCCGAAACTTGGAAAAATTGGCATCAAACTTGAAAATCGGTTGACATATGACGAAGTTATGGCCCATCAAAGATTCGAAATACCCGAAACACCGATTTTCTTTATAATTCTGAACTTGTACAGGGGTCCAAAAATGATGGTCTTAATTTGGACAATCTTTGAATGCAGTTTTGTTCAATATGCCGAAACTTGGAAAAATTGGCATCAAACTTGAAAATCGGTTGACATATGACGAAGTTATGGCCCATCAAAGTTTTGAAATACCCGAAACACCGATTTTCTTTATAATTCTGAACTTGTACAGGGGTCCAAAAATGATGGTCTTAATTTGGACAATCTTTGAATGCAGTTTTGTTCAATATGCCGAAACTTGGAAAAATTGGCATCAAACTTGAAAATCGGTTGACATATGACGAAGTTATGGCCCATCAAAGTTTTGAAATACCCGAAACACCGATTTTCTTTATAATTCTGGGCTTGCACAGGGGTCCAAAAATGATGGTCTTAATTTGGACAATCTTTGAATGCAGTTGTGTTCAATATGCCGAAACTTGGAAAAATTGGCTTCAAACTTGAAAATCGGTTGACATATGACGAAGTTATGGCCCATCAAAGTTTTGAAATACCCGAAACACCGATTTTCTTTATAATTCTGAACTTGTACAGGGGTCCAAAAATGATGGTCTTAATTTGGACAATCTTTGAATGCAGTTTTGTTCAATATGCCGAAACTTGGAAAAATTGGCATCAAACTTGAAAATAGGTTGACATATGACGAAGTTATGGCCCATCAAAGTTTTGAAATACCCGAAACACCGATTTTCTTTATAATTCTGAACTTGTACAGGGGTCCAAAAATGATGGTCTTATTTTGGACAATCTTTGAATGCAGTTTTGTTCAATATGCCGGAACTTGGAAAAATTGGCATGAAGAAGTTATGGTAAATGGAAGTTTTGAAAGACCCGAAACACCGATTTTCAGATACAGTTCTGGGCTTGTGAAGAGGTCCAAAAATGATGGTCTTAATTTGGACAATCTTTGAATGCATTTTTAATCAATATGCCGAAACTTGGAAAAATTAGCATCAAACTTGAAAATCGGTTGACATATAACGAAGTTATGGCCCATCAAAGTTTCGAAATACCCCATACACCGATTTTCTTTATAATTCTGAACTTGTACAGGGGTCCAAAAATGATGGTCTTAATTTGGACAATCTTTGAATGCAGTTTTGTTCAATATGCCGAAACTTGGAAAAATTGGCATCAAACTTGAAAATCGGTTGACAAATGACGAAGTTATGGCCCATCAAAGTTTCGAAATACCCGATACACTGATTTTCTTTATAATTCTGAACTTGTACAGGGGTCCAAAAATGATGGTCTTAATTTGGACAATCTTTGAATGCAGTTTTGTTCCATATGCCGGAACTTGGAAAAATTGGCATCAAACTTGAAAATCGGTTGACATATGACAAAGTTATGGCCCATCAAAGTTTTGAAATACCCGAAACACCGATTTTCTTTATAATTCTGAACTTGTACAGGGGTCCAAAAATGATGGTCTTAATTTGGACAATCTTTGAATGCAGTTTTGTTCAATATGCCGAAACTTGGAAAAATTGGCATCAAACTTGAAAATCGGTTGACATATGACGAAGTTATGGCCCATCAAAGTTTTGAAATACCCGAAACACCGATTTTCTTTATAATTCTGGGCTTGCACAGGGGTCCAAAAATGATGGTCTTAATTTGGACAATCTTTGAATGCAGTTTTGTTCAATATGCCGAAACTTGGAAAAATTGGCATCAAACTTGAAAATCGGCTGACATATGACGAAGTTATGGCCCATCAAAGTTTTGAAATACCCGAAACACCGATTTTCTTTATAATTCTGAACTTGTACAGGGGTCCAAAAATGATGGTCTTAATTTGGACAATCTTTGAATGCAGTTTTGTTCAATATGCCGAAACTTGGAAAAATTGGCATCAAACTTGAAAATCGGTTGACATATGACGAAGTTATGGCCCATCAAAGTTTTGAAATACCCGAAACACCGATTTTCTTTATAATTCTGAACTTGTACAGGGGTCCAAAAATGATGGTCTTAATTTGGACAATCTTTGAATGCAGTTTTGTTCAATATGCCGAAACTTGGAAAAATTGGCATCAAACTTGAAAATCGGTTGACATATGACGAAGTTATGGCCCATCAAAGTTTTGAAATACCCGAAACACCGATTTTCTTTATAATTCTGAACTTGTACAGGGGTCCAAAAATGATGGTCTTAATTTGGACAATCTTTGAATGCAGTTTTGTTCAATATGCCGGAACTTGGAAAAATTGGCATCAAACTTGAAAATCGGTTGACATATGACGAAGTTATGGCCCATCAAAGTTTTGAAATACCCGAAACACCGATTTTCTTTATAATTCTGGGCTTGCACAGGGGTCCAAAAATGATGGTCTTAATTTGGACAATCTTTGAATGCAGTTGTGTTCAATATGCCGAAACTTGGAAAAATTGGCTTCAAACTTGAAAATCGGTTGACATATGACGAAGTTATGGCCCATCAAAGTTTTGAAATACCCGAAACACCGATTTTCTTTATAATTCTGAACTTGTACAGGGGTCCAAAAATGATGGTCTTAATTTGGACAATCTTTGAATGCAGTTTTGTTCAATATGCCGAAACTTGGAAAAATTGGCATCAAACTTGAAAATAGGTTGACATATGACGAAGTTATGGCCCATCAAAGTTTTGAAATACCCGAAACACCGATTTTCTTTATAATTCTGAACTTGTACAGGGGTCCAAAAATGATGGTCTTATTTTGGACAATCTTTGAATGCAGTTTTGTTCAATATGCCGGAACTTGGAAAAATTGGCATGAAGAAGTTATGGTAAATGGAAGTTTTGAAAGACCCGAAACACCGATTTTCAGATACAGTTCTGGGCTTGTGAAGAGGTCCAAAAATGATGGTCTTAATTTGGACAATCTTTGAATGCATTTTTAATCAATATGCCGAAACTTGGAAAAATTAGCATCAAACTTGAAAATCGGTTGACATATGACGAAGTTATGACCCATCAAAGTTTCGAAATACCCCATACACCGATTTTCTTTATAATTCTGAACTTGTACAGGGGTCCAAAAATGATGGTCTTAATTTGGACAATCTTTGAATGCAGTTTTGTTCAATATGCCGAAACTTGGAAAAATTGGCATCAAACTTGAAAATCGGTTGACATATGACGAAGTTATGGCCCATCAAAGTTTTGAAATACCCGAAACACCGATTTTCTTTATAATTCTGGGCTTGCACAGGGGTCCAAAAATGATGGTCTTAATTTGGACAATCTTTGAATGCAGTTTTGTTCAATATGCCGAAACTTGGAAAAATTGGCATCAAACTTGAAAATCGGCTGACATATGACGAAGTTATGGCCCATCAAAGTTTTGAAATACCCGAAACACCGATTTTCTTTATAATTCTGAACTTGTACAGGGGTCCAAAAATGATGGTCTTAATTTGGACAATCTTTGAATGCAGTTTTGTTCAATATGCCGAAACTTGGAAAAATTGGCATCAAACTTGAAAATCGGTTGACATATGACGAAGTTATGGCCCATCAAAGTTTTGAAATACCCGAAACACCGATTTTCTTTATAATTCTGAACTTGTACAGGGGTCCAAAAATGATGGTCTTAATTTGGACAATCTTTGAATGCAGTTTTGTTCAATATGCCGGAACTTGGAAAAATTGGCATCAAACTTGAAAATCGGTTGACATATGACGAAGTTATGGCCCATCAAAGTTTTGAAATACCCGAAACACCGATTTTCTTTATAATTCTGGGCTTGCACAGGGGTCCAAAAATGATGGTCTTAATTTGGACAATCTTTGAATGCAGTTGTGTTCAATATGCCGAAACTTGGAAAAATTGGCTTTAAACTTGAAAATCGGTTGACATATGACGAAGTTATGGCCCATCAAAGTTTTGAAATACCCGAAACACCGATTTTCTTTATAATTCTGAACTTGTACAGGGGTCCAAAAATGATGGTCTTAATTTGGACAATCTTTGAATGCAGTTTTGTTCAATATGCCGAAACTTGGAAAAATTGGCATCAAACTTGAAAATAGGTTGACATATGACGAAGTTATGGCCCATCAAAGTTTTGAAATACCCGAAACACCGATTTTCTTTATAATTCTGAACTTGTACAGGGGTCCAAAAATGATGGTCTTATTTTGGACAATCTTTGAATGCAGTTTTGTTCAATATGCCGGAACTTGGAAAAATTGGCATGAAGAAGTTATGGTAAATGGAAGTTTTGAAAGACCCGAAACACCGATTTTCAGATACAGTTCTGGGCTTGTGAAGAGGTCCAAAAATGATGGTCTTAATTTGGACAATCTTTGAATGCATTTTTAATCAATATGCCGAAACTTGGAAAAATTAGCATCAAACTTGAAAATCGGTTGACATATGACGAAGTTATGACCCATCAAAGTTTCGAAATACCCCATACACCGATTTTCTTTATAATTCTGAACTTGTACAGGGGTCCAAAAATGATGGTCTTAATTTGGACAATCTTTGAATGCAGTTTTGTTCAATATGCCGAAACTTGGAAAAATTGGCATCAAACTTGAAAATCGGTTGACATATGACGAAGTTATGGCCCATCAAAGTTTTGAAATACCCGAAACACCGATTTTCTTTATAATTCTGAACTTGTACAGGGGTCCAAAAATGATGGTCTTAATTTGGACAATCTTTGAATGCAGTTTTGTTCAATATGCCGGAACTTGGAAAAATTGGCATCAAACTTGAAAATCGGTTGACATATGACGAAGTTATGGCCCATCAAAGTTTTGAAATACCCGAAACACCGATTTTCTTTATAATTCTGGGCTTGCACAGGGGTCCAAAAATGATGGTCTTAATTTGGACAATCTTTGAATGCAGTTTTGTTCAATATGCCGAAACTTGGAAAAATTGGCATCAAACTTGAAAATAGGTTGACATATGACGAAGTTATGGCCCATCAAAGTTTTGAAATACCCGAAACACCGATTTTCTTTATAATTCTGAACTTGTACAGGGGTCCAAAAATGATGGTCTTATTTTGGACAATCTTTGAATGCAGTTTTGTTCAATATGCCGGAACTTGGAAAAATTGGCATGAAGAAGTTATGGTAAATGGAAGTTTTGAAAGACCCGAAACACCGATTTTCAGATACAGTTCTGGGCTTGTGAAGAGGTCCAAAAATGATGGTCTTAATTTGGACAATCTTTGAATGCATTTTTAATCAATATGCCGAAACTTGGAAAAATTAGCATCAAACTTGAAAATCGGTTGACATATGACGAAGTTATGACCCATCAAAGTTTCGAAATACCCCATACACCGATTTTCTTTATAATTCTGAACTTGTACAGGGGTCCAAAAATGATGGTCTTAATTTGGACAATCTTTGAATGCAGTTTTGTTCAATATGCCGAAACTTGGAAAAATTGGCATCAAACTTGAAAATCGGTTGACATATGACGAAGTTATGGCCCATCAAAGTTTCGAAATACCCGATACACTGATTTTCTTTATAATTCTGAACTTGTACAGGGGTCCAAAAATGATGGTCTTAATTTGGACAATCTTTGAATGCAGTTTTGTTCAATATGCCGAAACTTGGAAAAATTGGCATCAAACTTGAAAATCGGTTGACATATGACGGAGTTATGGCCCATCAAAGTTTTGAAATACCCGAAACACCGATTTTCTTTATAATTCTGAACTTGTACAGGGGTCCAAAAATGATGGTCTTAATTTGGACAATCTTTGAATGCAGTTTTGTTCAATATGCCGAAACTTGGAAAAATTGGCATCAAACTTGAAAATCGGTTGACATATGACGACGTTATGGCCCATCAAAGTTTAGAAATATCCGAAACACCGATTTTCAGATACAGTTCTGGGCTTGTGGAGGGGTCCAAAAATTATGGTCTTAATTTGGACAATCTTTGAATGCATTTTTGTTCAATATGCCGAAACTTGGAAAAATTGTCATCAAACTTGAAAATCGGTTGACATATGACGAAGTTATGGCCCATCAAAGATTCGAAATACCCGAAACACCGATTTTCTTTATAATTCTGAACTTGTACAGGGGTCCAAAAATAATGGTCTTAATTTGGACAATCTTTGAATGCAGTTTTGTTCAATATGCCGAAACTTGGAAAAATTGGCATCAAACTTGAAAATCGGTTGACATATGACGAAGTTATGGCCCATCAAAGTTTTGAAATACCCGAAACACCGATTTTCTTTATAATTCTGAACTTGTACAGGGGTCCAAAAATGATGGTCTTAATTTGGATAATCTTTGAATGCAGTTTTGTTCAATATGCCGAAACTTGGAAAAATTGGCATCAAACTTGAAAATCGGTTGACATATGACAAAGTTATGGCCCATCAAAGTTTTGAAATACCCGAAACACCGATTTTCTTTATAATTCTGGGCTTGCACAGGGGTCCAAAAATTATGGTCTTAATTTGGACAATCTTTGAATGCAGTTTTGTTCAATATGCCGAAACTTGGAAAAATTGGCATCAAACTTGAAAATCGGCTGACATATGACGAAGTTATGGCCCATCAAAGTTTTGAAATACCCGAAACACCGATTTTCTTTATAATTCTGAACTTGTACAGGGGTCCAAAAATGATGGTCTTAATTTGGACAATCTTTGAATGCAGTTTTGTTCAATATGCCGAAACTTGGAAAAATTGGCATCAAACTTGAAAATCGGTTGACATATGACGAAGTTATGGCCCATCAAAGTTTTGAAATACCCGAAATACCGATTTTCTTTATAATTCTGAACTTGTACAGGGGTCCAAAAATGATGGTCTTAATTTGGACAATCTTTGAATGCAGTTTTGTTCAATATGCCGAAACTTGGAAAAATTGGCATCAAACTTGAAAATCGGTTGACATATGACGAAGTTATGGCCCATCAAAGTTTTGAAATACCCGAAACACCGATTTTCTTTATAATTCTGAACTTGTACAGGGGTCCAAAAATGATGGTCTTAATTTGGACAATCTTTGAATGCAGTTTTGTTCAATATGCCGAAACTTGGAAAAATTGGCATCAAACTTGAAAATCGGTTGACATATGACGAAGTTATGGCCCATCAAAGTTTTGAAATACCTGAAACACCCATTTTCTTTATAATTCTGGGCTTGCACAGGGGTCCAAAAATTATGGTCTTAATTTGGACAATCTTTGAATGCAGTTGTGTTCAATATGCCGAAACTTGGAAAAATTGGCATCAAACTTGAAAATCGGCTGACATATGACGAAGTTATGGCCCATCAAAGTTTTGAAATACCCGAAACACCGATTTTCTTTATAATTCTGAACTTGTACAGGGGTCCAAAAATGATGGTCTTATTTTGGACAATCTTTGAATGCAGTTTTGTTCAATATGCCGGAACTTGGAAAAATTGGCATGAAGAAGTTATGGTAAATGGAAGTTTTGAAAGACCCGAAACACCGATTTTCAGATACAGTTCTGGGCTTGTGAAGAGGTCCAAAAATGATGGTCTTAATTTGGACAATCTTTGAATGCATTTTTAATCAATATGCCGAAACTTGGAAAAATTAGCATCAAACTTGAAAATCGGTTGACATATGACGAAGTTATGACCCATCAAAGTTTCGAAATACCCCATACACCGATTTTCTTTATAATTCTGAACTTGTACAGGGGTCCAAAAATGATGGTCTTAATTTGGACAATCTTTGAATGCAGTTTTGTTCAATATGCCGAAACTTGGAAAAATTGGCATCAAACTTGAAAATCGGTTGACATATGACGAAGTTATGGCCCATCAAAGTTTTGAAATACCCGAAACACCGATTTTCTTTATAATTCTGAACTTGTACAGGGGTCCAAAAATGATGGTCTTAATTTGGACAATCTTTGAATGCAGTTTTGTTCAATATGCCGGAACTTGGAAAAATTGGCATCAAACTTGAAAATCGGTTGACATATGACGAAGTTATGGCCCATCAAAGTTTTGAAATACCCGAAACACCGATTTTCTTTATAATTCTGGGCTTGCACAGGGGTCCAAAAATGATGGTCTTAATTTGGACAATCTTTGAATGCAGTTGTGTTCAATATGCCGAAACTTGGAAAAATTGGCTTCAAACTTGAAAATCGGTTGACATATGACGAAGTTATGGCCCATCAAAGTTTTGAAATACCCGAAACACCGATTTTCTTTATAATTCTGAACTTGTACAGGGGTCCAAAAATGATGGTCTTAATTTGGACAATCTTTGAATGCAGTTTTGTTCAATATGCCGAAACTTGGAAAAATTGGCATCAAACTTGAAAATAGGTTGACATATGACGAAGTTATGGCCCATCAAAGTTTTGAAATACCCGAAACACCGATTTTCTTTATAATTCTGAACTTGTACAGGGGTCCAAAAATGATGGTCTTATTTTGGACAATCTTTGAATGCAGTTTTGTTCAATATGCCGGAACTTGGAAAAATTGGCATGAAGAAGTTATGGTAAATGGAAGTTTTGAAAGACCCGAAACACCGATTTTCAGATACAGTTCTGGGCTTGTGAAGAGGTCCAAAAATGATGGTCTTAATTTGGACAATCTTTGAATGCATTTTTAATCAATATGCCGAAACTTGGAAAAATTAGCATCAAACTTGAAAATCGGTTGACATATGACGAAGTTATGACCCATCAAAGTTTCGAAATACCCCATACACCGATTTTCTTTATAATTCTGAACTTGTACAGGGGTCCAAAAATGATGGTCTTAATTTGGACAATCTTTGAATGCAGTTTTGTTCAATATGCCGAAACTTGGAAAAATTGGCATCAAACTTGAAAATCGGTTGACATATGACGAAGTTATGGCCCATCAAAGTTTCGAAATACCCGATACACTGATTTTCTTTATAATTCTGAACTTGTACAGGGGTCCAAAAATGATGGTCTTAATTTGGACAATCTTTGAATGCAGTTTTGTTCAATATGCCGAAACTTGGAAAAATTGGCATCAAACTTGAAAATCGGTTGACATATGACGGAGTTATGGCCCATCAAAGTTTTGAAATACCCGAAACACCGATTTTCTTTATAATTCTGAACTTGTACAGGGGTCCAAAAATGATGGTCTTAATTTGGACAATCTTTGAATGCAGTTTTGTTCAATATGCCGAAACTTGGAAAAATTGGCATCAAACTTGAAAATCGGTTGACATATGACGACGTTATGGCCCATCAAAGTTTAGAAATATCCGAAACACCGATTTTCAGATACAGTTCTGGGCTTGTGGAGGGGTCCAAAAATTATGGTCTTAATTTGGACAATCTTTGAATGCATTTTTGTTCAATATGCCGAAACTTGGAAAAATTGTCATCAAACTTGAAAATCGGTTGACATATGACGAAGTTATGGCCCATCAAAGATTCGAAATACCCGAAACACCGATTTTCTTTATAATTCTGAACTTGTACAGGGGTCCAAAAATAATGGTCTTAATTTGGACAATCTTTGAATGCAGTTTTGTTCAATATGCCGAAACTTGGAAAAATTGGCATCAAACTTGAAAATCGGTTGACATATGACGAAGTTATGGCCCATCAAAGTTTTGAAATACCCGAAACACCGATTTTCTTTATAATTCTGAACTTGTACAGGGGTCCAAAAATGATGGTCTTAATTTGGATAATCTTTGAATGCAGTTTTGTTCAATATGCCGAAACTTGGAAAAATTGGCATCAAACTTGAAAATCGGTTGACATATGACAAAGTTATGGCCCATCAAAGTTTTGAAATACCCGAAACACCGATTTTCTTTATAATTCTGGGCTTGCACAGGGGTCCAAAAATTATGGTCTTAATTTGGACAATCTTTGAATGCAGTTTTGTTCAATATGCCGAAACTTGGAAAAATTGGCATCAAACTTGAAAATCGGCTGACATATGACGAAGTTATGGCCCATCAAAGTTTTGAAATACCCGAAACACCGATTTTCTTTATAATTCTGAACTTGTACAGGGGTCCAAAAATGATGGTCTTAATTTGGACAATCTTTGAATGCAGTTTTGTTCAATATGCCGAAACTTGGAAAAATTGGCATCAAACTTGAAAATCGGTTGACATATGACGAAGTTATGGCCCATCAAAGTTTTGAAATACCCGAAATACCGATTTTCTTTATAATTCTGAACTTGTACAGGGGTCCAAAAATGATGGTCTTAATTTGGACAATCTTTGAATGCAGTTTTGTTCAATATGCCGAAACTTGGAAAAATTGGCATCAAACTTGAAAATCGGTTGACATATGACGAAGTTATGGCCCATCAAAGTTTTGAAATACCCGAAACACCGATTTTCTTTATAATTCTGAACTTGTACAGGGGTCCAAAAATGATGGTCTTAATTTGGACAATCTTTGAATGCAGTTTTGTTCAATATGCCGAAACTTGGAAAAATTGGCATCAAACTTGAAAATCGGTTGACATATGACGAAGTTATGGCCCATCAAAGTTTTGAAATACCTGAAACACCCATTTTCTTTATAATTCTGGGCTTGCACAGGGGTCCAAAAATTATGGTCTTAATTTGGACAATCTTTGAATGCAGTTGTGTTCAATATGCCGAAACTTGGAAAAATTGGCTTCAAACTTGAAAATCGGTTGACATATGACGAAGTTATGGCCCATCAAAGTTTTGAAATACCCGAAACACCGATTTTCTTTATAATTCTGAACTTGTACAGGGGTCCAAAAATGATGGTCTTAATTTGGACAATCTTTGAATGCAGTTTTGTTCAATATGCCGGAACTTGGAAAAATTGGCATCAAACTTGAAAATCGGTTGACATATGACGAAGTTATGGCCCATCAAAGTTTTGAAATACCCGAAACACCGATTTTCTTTATAATTCTGAACTTGTACAGGGGTCCAAAAATGATGGTCTTAATTTGGACAATCTTTGAATGCAGTTTTGTTCAATATGCCGAAACTTGGAAAAATTGGCATCAAACTTGAAAATCGGTTGACATATGACAAAGTTATGGCCCATCAAAGTTTTGAAATACCCGAAACACCGATTTTCTTTATAATTCTGAACTTGCACAGGGGTCCAAAAATGATGGTCTTAATTTGGACAATCTTTGAATGCAGTTTTGTTCAATATGCCGAATCTTGGAAAAATTGGCATCAAACTTGAAAATCGGTTGACATATGACGAAGTTATGGCCCATCACAGTTTTGAAATACCCGAAACACCAATTTTCCTTATAATTCCAATTTTCCTGATAATTCTGAACTTGTACAGGGGTCCAAAAATGATGGTCTTCATTTGGACAATCTTTGAATGCAGTTTTGTTCAATATGCCGAAACTTGGAAAAATTGGCATCAAACTTGAAAATCGGTTGACATATGACGAAGTTATGGCCCATCAAAGTTTTAAAATACCCGAAACACCGATTTTCTTTATAATTCTGAACTTGTACAGGGGTCCAAAAATGATGGTCTTAATTTGGACAATCATTGAATGCAGTTTTGTTCAATATGCCGAAACTTGGAAAAATTAGCATCAAACTTGAAAATCGGTTGACATATGACGAAGTTATGGCCCATCAAAGTTTTGAAATACCCGAAACACCGATTTTCTTTATAATTCTGGGCTTGTACAGGGGTCCAAAAATGATGGTCTTAATTTGGACAATCTTTGAATGCAGTTTTGTTCAATATGCCGAATCTTGGAAAAATTGGCATCAAACTTGAAAATCGGTTGACATATGACGAAGTTATGGCCCATCACAGTTTTGAAATACCCGAAACACCAATTTTCCTTATAATTCCAATTTTCCTGATAATTCTGAACTTGTACAGGGGTCCAAAAATGATGGTCTTCATTTGGACAATCTTTGAATGCAGTTTTGTTCAATATGCCGAAACTTGGAAAAATTGGCATCAAACTTGAAAATCGGTTGACATATGACGAAGTTATGTCCAATGGAAGATTTGAAAGACCCGAAACACCGATTTTCTTTATAATTCTGGGCTTGCACAGGGGTCCAAAAATGATGGTCTTAATTTGGACAATCTTTGAATGCAGTTTTGTTCAATATGCCGAAACTTGGAAAAATTAGCATCAAACTTGAAAATCGGTTGACATATGACGAAGTTATGGCCCATCAAAGTTTTGAAATACCCGAAACACCGATTTTCCTTATAATTCTGAACTTGTACAGGGGTCCAAAAATGATGGTCTTAATTTGGACAATCTTTGAATGCAGTTTTGTTCAATATGCCGAAACTTGGAAAAATTGGCATCAAACTTGAAAATCGGTTGACATATGACGAAGTTATGGCCCATCAAAGTTTTGAAATACCCGAAACACCGATTTTCTTTATAATTCTGAACTTGTACAGGGGTCCAAAAATGATGGTCTTAATTTGGACAATCTTTGAATGCAGTTTTGTTCAATATGCCGAAACTTGGAAAAATTGGCATCAAACTTGAAAATCGGTTGACATATGACGAAGTTATGGCCCATCAAAGTTTTGAAATACCCGAAACACCGATTTTCTTTATAAATCTGAACTTGTACAGGGGTCCAAAAATGATGGTCTTAATTTGGACAATCTTTGAATGCAGTTTTGTTCAATATGCCGAAACTTGGAAAAATTGGCATCAAACTTGAATATCGGTTGACATATGACGAAGTTATGGCCCATCAAAGTTTTGAAATACCTCATACACCGATTTTCTTTATAATTCTGAACTTGTACAGGGGTCCAAAAATGATGGTCTTAATTTGGACAATCTTTGAATGCAGTTTTGTTCAATATGCCGAATCTTGGAAAAATTGGCATCAAACTTGAAAATCGGTTGACATATGACGAAGTTATGGCCCATCAAAGTTTTGAAATACCCGAAACACCGATTTTCTTTATAAATCTGAACTTGTACAGGGGTCCAAAAATGATGGTCTTAATTTGGACAATCTTTGAATGCAGTTTTGTTCAATATGCCGAAACTTGGAAAAATTGGCATCAAACTTGAATATCGGTTGACATATGACGAAGTTATGGCCCATCAAAGTTTTGAAATACCTCATACACCGATTTTCTTTATAAATCTGAACTTGTACAGGGGTCCAAAAATGATGGTCTTAATTTGGACAATCTTTGAATGCAGTTTTGTTCAATATGCCGAAACTTGGAAAAATTGGCATCAAACTTGAAAATCGGTTGACATATGACGAAGTTATGGCCCATCAAAGTTTTGAAATACCCGAAACACCGATTTTCTTTATAATTCTGAACTTGTACAGGGGTCCAAAAATGATGGTCTTAATTTGGACAATCTTTGAATGCAGTTTTGTTCAATATGCCGAAACTTGGAAAAATTGGCATCAAACTTGAAAATCGGTTGACATATGACGAAGTTATGGCCCATCAAAGTTTTGAAATACCCGAAACACCGATTTTCTTTATAAATCTGAACTTGTACAGGGGTCCAAAAATGATGGTCTTAATTTGGACAATCTTTGAATGCAGTTTTGTTCAATATGCCGAAACTTGGAAAAATTGGCATCAAACTTGAATATCGGTTGACATATGACGAAGTTATGGCCCATCAAAGTTTTGAAATACCTCATACACCGATTTTCTTTATAATTCTGAACTTGTACAGGGGTCCAAAAATGATGGTCTTAATTTGGACAATCTTTGAATGCAGTTTTGTTCAATATGCCGAATCTTGGAAAAATTGGCATCAAACTTGAAAATCGGTTGACATATGACGAAGTTATGGCCCATCACAGTTTTGAAATACCCGAAACACCAATTTTCCTTATAATTCCAATTTTCCTGATAATTCTGAACTTGTACAGGGGTCCAAAAATGATGGTCTTCATTTGGACAATCTTTGAATGCAGTTTTGTTCAATATGCCGAAACTTGGAAAAATTGGCATCAAACTTGAAAATCGGTTGACATATGACGAAGTTATGTCCAATGGAAGATTTGAAAGACCCGAAACACCGATTTTCTTTATAATTCTGGGCTTGCACAGGGGTCCAAAAATGATGGTCTTAATTTGGACAATCTTTGAATGCAGTTTTGTTCAATATGCCGAAACTTGGAAAAATTAGCATCAAACTTGAAAATCGGTTGACATATGACGAAGTTATGGCCCATCAAAGTTTTGAAATACCCGAAACACCGATTTTCTTTATAATTCTGAACTTGTACAGGGGTCCAAAAATGATGGTCTTAATTTGGACAATCTTTGAATGCAGTTTTGTTCAATATGCCGAAACTTGGAAAAATTAGCATCAAACTTGAAAATCGGTTGACATATGACGAAGTTATGGCCCATCAAAGTTTTGAAATACCCGAAACACCGATTTTCTTTATAATTCTGAACTTGTACAGGGGTCCAAAAATGATGGTCTTAATTTGGACAATCTTTGAATGCAGTTTTGTTCAATATGCCGAAACTTGGAAAAATTGGCATCAAACTTGAAAATCGGTTGACATATGACGAAGTTATGGCAAATGGAAGTTTTGAAAGACCCGAAACACCGATTTTCTTTATAATTCTGAACTTGTACAGGGGTCCAAAAATGATGGTCTTAATTTGGACAATCTTTGAATGCAGTTTTGTTCAATATGCCGAAACTTGGAAAAATTGGCATCAAACTTGAAAATCGGTTGACATATGACGAAGTTATGGCCCATCAAAGTTTTGAAATACCCGAAACACCGATTTTCTTTATAATGCTGAACTTGTACAGGGGTCCAAAAATGATGGTCTTAATTTGGACAATCTTTGAATGCAGTTTTGTTCAATATGCCGAAACTTGGAAAAATTGGCATCAAACTTGAAAATCGGTTGACATATGACGACGTTATGGCCCATCAAAGTTTAGAAATATCCGAAACACCGATTTTCAGATACAGTTCTGGGCTTGTGGAGGGGTCCAAAATTATGGTCTTAATTTGGACAATCTTTGAATGCATTTTTGTTCAATATGCCGAAACTTGGAAAAATTGTCATCAAACTTGAAAATCGGTTGACATATGACGAAGTTATGGCCCATCAAAATTTTGAAATACCCGAAACACCGATTTTCTTTATAATTCTGAACTTGTACAGGGGTCCAAAAATGATGTTCTTAATATGGACAATCGTTGAATGCAGTTTTGTTAAATATGCCGAAACTTGGAAAAATTGGCATCAATCTTGAAAATCGGTTGACATATGACGAAGTTATGGACCATCAAAGTTTTGAAATACCCGAAACACCGATTTTCTTTATAATTCTGAACTTGTACAGGAGTCCAAAAATGATGGTCTTAATTTGGACAATCTTTGAATGCATTTTTGTTCAATATGCCGAAACTTGGAAAAATTGGCATCAAACTTGAAAATCGGTTGACATATGACGAAGTTATGGCCCATCAAAGTTTTGAAATACCCGAAACACCGATTTTCTTTATAATTCTGAACTTGTACAGGGGTCCAAAAATTATGGTCTTAATTTGGACAATCTTTGAATGCAGTTTTGTTCAATATGCCGAATCTTGGAAAAATTGGCATCAAACTTGAAAATCGGTTGATATATGACGAAGTTATGGCCCATCAAAGTTTTGAAATACCCGAAACACTAATTTTCCTTATAATTCCAATTTTCCTTATAATTCTGAACTTGTACAGGGGTCCAAAAATGATGGTCTTCATTTGGACAATCTTTGAATGCAGTTTTGTTCAATATGCCGAAACTTGGAAAAATTGGCATCAAACTTGAAAATCGGTTGATATATGACGAAGTTATGGCCCATCAAAGTTTTGAAATACCCGAAACACTAATTTTCCTTATAATTCCAATTTTCCTTATAATTCTGAACTTGTACAGGGGTCCAAAAATGATGGTCTTAATTTGGACAATCTTTGAATTCATTTTTGTTCAATATGCCGAAACTTGGAAAAATTGGCATCAAACTTGAAAATCGGTTGACATATGACGAAGTTATGGCCCATCAAAATTTTGAAATACCCGAAACACCGATTTTCTTTATAATTCTGAACTTGTACAGGGGTCCAAAAATGATGGTCTTAATTTGGACAATCTTTGAATGCAGTTTTGTTCAATATGCAGAAACTTGAAAATCGGTTGACGAAGTTATGGCAAGTGGAAGTTTTGAAAGACCCGAGACATACTTAATTAGCTTCGGTAAAGCTTTTTATACCTATGTTGAAACCATAAATCAATTCGGGTCAAAAAATTTCTATTTAAATATTTTCGAATTTTTTCGACTTTTTAGCAAGGTATGGAAAAATGGTCAAAAAAATTTGAAATTTTAAAAACTTGCTTAAGGTAGAAATTTTAATGCAGAATAATTTTTGGATCAAAACCAATGACAAAAGTGCAAAAATTTTGAAAATCGAATGATTTTTCACAAAGTTATGGCTATGGAAACGTCTAACTCTCATTAAAAGTGCGTATTTAGAGCCTCTCATAGTTGAATGAATTTATTTTGTATTCTTAGGGAAATATTTTATAGAAAGTCATCTGCGCAAACAAGAAGATTTTAAGATATGAAAATTTATGAAAAATCCAGATGATCTTAACTTTTTTTAAAACTTTCGAATCAGTTCATCACCCTCTTTTATACTTCTTATACATATGTCATATGCATATGTATGTAGTTGTTGCTATTTAGAAATACGAATGATTTCCAAACCTGCTCTGCCATCACAACGAGCGGATGGATGGAAACTCGGTGACGAAGCGTCCGCCCTAGACGACTTACAAAACGCTATTAACTCAGTATAGGTTCGCACATTGAGAGATCGAACTTGTCGGAAGCTGTTCGCTTCGAACTGGGGTATGTCGGCAATCGAACTGGGGTATCTCGCTAAGAAATTTCGTGGCCGTTTTCGTTGTATGAAATGTCCCATCTATATGTTATATGGTCAGTGGTTATATGGTCAGTGATTCAACATTATTTAAATGATGACCAACACTTTGAGACCTCCATAAGCACTCATCTATACGAGAACATGGGACTTGCGGATCATCTCTTTTATCCATACAGTAAATAAATATCTGAAATTCACACCTTGCCTGGTAACTGATTTCGGCACTTGTTTGATAAATGCCACTGCCAAATATTTTTGACAGCTAAGGGTACAAGAATTGGCATTAATATGCTGCCGAACACCCAGCAACATTTTTTCATTTCCAACAACCACAAGACGCCAAGACCGCTTTATCCACGTGCTCACTTCGGACCTGATCCTAATCTGTAACAATATATTGAATGTAATGTAGTTTAATGTTAATATTTTTTGTTAATTTCTCACGCAGTTTGAATTTGAATTAATTACAAAAGTTATCTACGCTGTTTGCGGCTATGGATTGATCGATTATGACCTCTATTTAAACAGTTATGTATTCTGCACACGCACTAAAAAATGGTAAAATTAAAAAAAAAACACGCAGAAAAACAATACAGTCAAAATGCATAAATTAAAACAACAATGTTAATTATATAAAACCCGTTAAGTTGAAGATCTTTTTATGATCCGTACACACACTGTCACCCACGAATGACAAGTGTGTTTTTTGAACCTGCTATGTAACGTAATATAAAAAATATAAATATAAAGTTTATATATACGTAAATTAATGATTTTAATACTCAATAACAATGTAAATTAGTGCAGTGACGACGTAAATGAACTAAATGAACGCTAAACAAACGATATTAATGTTCCACACGAATAGAAACTCAACTCAAATAACAAACGCTTGCGATCGATAACCAGTTATCGATAAGTTATTATCATAATTATCCAAGTCCCCATCACTTAGCTTAGCTTTTATAAAACCGTGTTGAAAATCAGCGATTATGATAGTGAGTAGAGGATACATTTGTTACGAACCGATTTTTCCCGGTGGGCAACCTCAGCTAGCTCAGTGTACCCAGGGATGGGTTGCTGGGTCCCAATGCCCTCAGTTCGTAGCCAGATCCCGAACAAGTTCCGTCTCGTTCGCAAACAACATCGATAACAAACATCGATAACACAACATCAACAATAACAAACACAAGCATGCATACAACCACAACAATCTACAGCTGAGTGGAATTACTGCTGGTCTGGTGTTGATGACCAGAGACGCGCCCACCCTTCCATACGATGGACCAAAGCGTAAGATTTGTGGTCCATCGCCCTTCGAGGAAAGTCACAGCTGACTATTCCAGGCTTTCACAGCCTTCTCTTCCCCCCCTCCTACGGGAAACTAAGAACTCATTTTAACTTTTTTCTTTACGCGCAAATAACAAATGTTTATTAAAATTAATTTAAAATTATGTCGTGGGGGCCCTAAGGTGACGGATGACCGTGGCAGCAAACCTGCTGTCTGCCAGGGCTAATCCTCACGCGCTATGTGCGGCGAAAATGTAAGCTGTAAATAGCCTCGCACATAAACTAACACGGTCAATATGAAAGGGTCCGGTCCTACCTAAAAGAGCTCCTTTGGGATTCGGGTGGGGACACCTAACCGTAACCAGAACAGCGTCTGGTTGCAATGCGCGCTGGCTTGCCCGCAAGCAGCAAAGTTGCTCCTCGGCAATGCGCCTACCTTGACAAAACTAATCAAAATACTAACAAAAAAAAAGAACTAAAATACACGGGACAACTTATAAACAAATAATTTAAATAAATAACTGACAAACAAATAAATGAATAAATAATAAATTAAATAAATGAATAAATAATAAAATTAAATAAATAATACGGTGGGGACGATAGGGGTTGTCTGCAAAAGGGCAGACTGCGTCGGAATTGACGGCGTCCTGACGCAACGTGCCCCTCAGGGCTGTGGAGGGTCTCGTGCCCCAAGTCCGGGGATTGCCACACGCTCGTGGTCAATCGGCTGTTCGTGATTTTTTCTTTAAAATCGGGCTATCGATGTCCCAGAACTACGGCAACGCCGGACATATCGTTGACCCAGCCCTGAGATCATCGATAACCCGCAGCCGGCCCAACGAGAATGCAACATCACCCGGAAATTCCGAGCGAGCAAACCTGCAAGCGCTGCAAATTGCCGGGCGCATCAATCGTGGGCCCTAGAGTCAGGGTTGCCCACAATCCGCGCCCAACGTAGGCCACACCCACGACCCTGATCCTAAACTAAACTAACTAAACCTAACATGCACCTAACTAATTATCCTAAAACCGGAGACCAGATGTCAGAGAAACGACGATTCCGGCATCCCGTGAGAGCAGCTCCCTCAAATCCTGGCAGGAGATGACCCGGATCATCGGAAACGCTCTCCGGGCGCCGATACCGCGTCCTCCTTCCATCCCATCTCCGTCTCGGGTAGATGCCCTCTTCTCAGAGCCGGAGATCCACCTTGGAGGCACCACCCAATGGTCCGCAACCGTCCGCACGTCCACTGCTTGAAGTGATGTGGAGCAATGCACGGCTCCACGGCTGCCACAGGCGCATTCGTGGCCATCGAAAGCCCATGCGACCATTGGTCCCTCCACGATAACCACATCGTGTTTACACGATCTCCTGCTCTGCCGGCATCACCCCTATGCCTACTTAAAACTAACGCATGCACTATTCACAAACCTAATTCTACCTATTTCTATCAGCATGCTCCTACAACTAACCAATAAAAAATAAATAAAGAAATAAATAGAAAAAAAAAACAAAACAACTACCTAAAAAAATTAACTTAATAAATAAATAAATAAGAAAATAAATATCTACCTAATAAATAAACTTGAAAAATTAATAAATAACAAATCACCTAACACTAGAAAAAAAAATAGATAATAAAAGAAATATAAATACTAGTAACTAGAAAAAAAATAACAACCTAAAATAAATAAATACATCATAAATAAAATAATGAATAAATACATAAAACTACCGAAACTAAAATAAATAACATACTAACTCCTAACCTGAAGGGGAAGGAATTTTGTGTCCGCCGGAATCAGCTGTATTTTCCTACGTCTCATGACAGTAACTCCGCTCACATACAAAAGACAAACAAATATTACTTCCTCCAACTGGCGAATCATCAGCTTCACTGACGATCCCCAGTTAGGGTTTTTCCACAAAGACTGCGTTTCCTAATCCACTTGCGGCCGCCAACAAACCTTCTTGGCGGTGCATCGCATGGTGGCTTGCTTCTGCCCCATGGGTCACCAGACCCAAGGCAGTCCATCGATGGCAACAAGTGGAGGGAAACACACATACAAATCTACGTTACAATTAAGCGTGCTCGTCCCTACACTGCTGCCGCCCTCGTCGTATCGTCCGTCGCAAACCGAGTCGCAAACGTCACTGCTCGTCGTCGAGCGTGCGTGTCATACACGGATGCTAAGGAGCAACACACTCGAGTGGTCAGCTCTTGGGCCGCTCTTGCCATGTCTTCTCGGTCCATGCAGCGTCGCAAACGTCACTGCTCATTGCTGAGCGTGAGTGTCATACGTGCATGGTCCGGTCCAAATAGGTCAAGATGCAGCCCTGATGCAGTTGCTCGTGGAGAAGCACCACGACAACACATCGGACTATGGACTTTACAAAACAATTACAACTACTACGACGACGGGCTAGTCTGGGTGACTCCGAGGTCCAGAATCCTCGCACAATTTCATTCGGAATTCGATTCCGATGAAAGCCGCGATTCATCCGGGCCCAATAGTCAGCCAAACTACCCACGAGACTTCATCATTCAGTTTGAATTTCTACCAACGAAAGCACGACGCGTTTCGCTGGTTCCTGAAGCCGTTCTTGCGAACTGCTCCAGAAACACTGGTGTTTTCGATTGGGCGCCATATCTGTTACGAACCGATTTTTCCCGGTGGGCAACCTCAGCTAGCTCAGTGTACCCAGGGATGGGTTGCTGGGTCCCAATGCCCTCAGTTCGTAGCCAGATCCCGAACAAGTTCCGTCTCGTTCGCAAACAACATCGATAACAAACATCGATAACACAACATCAACAATAACAAACACAAGCATGCATACAACCACAACAATCTACAGCTGAGTGGAATTACTGCTGGTCTGGTGTTGATGACCAGAGACGCGCCCACCCTTCCATACGATGGACCAAAGCGTAAGATTTGTGGTCCATCGCCCTTCGAGGAAAGTCACAGCTGACTATTCCAGGCTTTCACAGCCTTCTCTTCCCCCCCTCCTACGGGAAACTAAGAACTCATTTTAACTTTTTTCTTTACGCGCAAATAACAAATGTTTATTAAAATTAATTTAAAATTATGTCGTGGGGGCCCTAAGGTGACGGATGACCGTGGCAGCAAACCTGCTGTCTGCCAGGGCTAATCCTCACGCGCTATGTGCGGCGAAAATGTAAGCTGTAAATAGCCTCGCACATAAACTAACACGGTCAATATGAAAGGGTCCGGTCCTACCTAAAAGAGCTCCTTTGGGATTCGGGTGGGGACACCTAACCGTAACCAGAACAGCGTCTGGTTGCAATGCGCGCTGGCTTGCCCGCAAGCAGCAAAGTTGCTCCTCGGCAATGCGCCTACCTTGACAAAACTAATCAAAATACTAACAAAAAAAAAGAACTAAAATACACGGGACAACTTATAAACAAATAATTTAAATAAATAACTGACAAACAAATAAATGAATAAATAATAAATTAAATAAATGAATAAATAATAAAATTAAATAAATAATACGGTGGGGACGATAGGGGTTGTCTGCAAAAGGGCAGACTGCGTCGGAATTGACGGCGTCCTGACGCAACGTGCCCCTCAGGGCTGTGGAGGGTCTCGTGCCCCAAGTCCGGGGATTGCCACACGCTCGTGGTCAATCGGCTGTTCGTGATTTTTTCTTTAAAATCGGGCTATCGATGTCCCAGAACTACGGCAACGCCGGACATATCGTTGACCCAGCCCTGAGATCATCGATAACCCGCAGCCGGCCCAACGAGAATGCAACACATTTCTAATATTGACATCTTCAATGGATAATATCATAATATTAACACAAAACGTAAAGAGCGCGACAATATGTTTATAAATATTGTGTGAAAATATATTAAAAATATTTTTAAAGCATTCGTCTATTGCTCAGTTCAAGTTAAGACGGCGTGTTGGCAGAAGCTTTAAAAGCTTATACAAAAATTAATTTATTCAAAAGTTATTGGAATTTTATTAATTTTAACTAAAGTAATACAAATCAAATATCAATAACAGTGAATATTAAACTAATTGGTATGTTTACATTAGCTATATTATTTATTAATATTATATTTAAGTATTCTAACAAACCATATTCAAAAACAGTTCATACATCGCCATACCTTATCATTTTTTTCCTTTAAGTAAAACATAAATAACACTACAAATTACATTAAGACTTACAATATCATTCATTTCACTTAATATCAGCATTTTCCAACTTCAATGCCCGCTTAGACATTATCCAAAAGTATGCCGAAGGTAGTAAATGTCGTAAGTAATAAGCGACTTTGGATTGAACATCACTAACAATAATATCGGGCTCCTTGCGCATAATGCATTTTAAAATTCGCTCAGCCAATTTCTCGGGCAACATTCCTTTTGCCGTTGTGGCATCCATTTCTGAAAATAAAATATGTGGATATAAAGGATAACGCATCCTTAAGTGATAGCTTGTACTTACTGCCATAATTGCTGCCAGAACCTGTCAGTGCATTCATGGAAAGCTGAGTGCGAATGTATCCTGGGCTAACACAGGACACGTAGATATTTTTGCTAGCCACTTCGGCACGCAAGGAATCGGAGAAGGCCTGCAAGGCATGCTTGGACGCCGAGTAAGCTGCTCGTTGAGGTATAGCGAATTTACCCTGAACGGAGCTAATAAAGCAAATGTGACCAGTTCTCCTCTTAACCATAGATGGTAACAAGGCTAAAGTATATAATATTATAAATTATATAGACACTACAAATTTCATAGAACTTATACCTTTGGTCAATGCCACAGATCCAAAGTAATTGACCAACATTACTTTAAGATCAACATCGACTGCAGTTGACATGACATCGGCACGCACACTGATTCCTCCATTGTTAATCAATATATCGACTTGATTGTGGACAGCCAGTGCTTTGGCCACAAACTCGGGTATGGAATTCAGTTCGGCCAAGTCCAATGGCAGGACAGAGGGAGGATACGCAGGATCCTGCAAATAACCTTTGATAAGACAATAATTTGTATGTTTATCAAATACTTACCACATCTAAAGTCAGCAGTTCTTTCTTGACACGCTCCAGTTCCTGAACGCGGCGAGCAGCCAGGATAACCTTGCATCCTGCCCTATAGAAAACATGGGCCAAGGACTCGCCGAGGCCCGAACTGGCACCCGTAATAAGCACAACCTACATTTATTTAGGAAAATACATCATCAATATCAAAAGTCAGTCAATATATCTAGAATTCTTACCTTGCCCGGCAACTGATTACGGTATTTCTGGGACCGGAAGCGTTGCCAAATATTAATGATGGCCAAAGGTAGAGCAATTGGCATCAATACGCTGCCAAGGATCCAGTAAAGTATATTCCAATCGCTGGTGGGAGCACACTTTTCCATTTCTTGCAACTTCATGACTAACTTTAATCCTAAACTCTTATGAACCTTGCACTTACTAACGACCTGCAAAATAAAGCATCACAATTACAAAATTACCATTCGCTTTGCAAATTGCAATTACAGATGTTGACGTTGCAGGTGAATGGCAAATCAGCTGATATTTGTTACGTTGTGACCGCCGCTGATGGCAGATTGTAATTTCTATTTAATTTATTAAAATATGTTAAAATGCATTGCTTACTGAGGCAGACGAATCGATTTGTTTGTTGTTGGATTCCAACTGCTCGAATTCACACGACTGCCGCACAACTGACATTTTGGGAACGTGAAAAGAAGTCCGGCTACAAAACAAAACTGACGCAACCCTCCAAGAAACAGCTTATTATAGATGGACTGCGAGATCTGAAACAAGAAATCCAATTGTGGCGTCAGGAAGTAAAAGAGAAATTAGAAAGTGATCCAATATTAGTTTTTCGACCCGGTGAAACTGATATTGTATTCGACTTCAAAGCGCCAGATGTGCTTGACAAATGGACGGTTACTGCGGACGCCGATCACGGCGAGGGCAAAAGTAGCGCCTCACTTGAGTTGAGCGCATCAGGAGCAGGACTCTTCCATGGAGAGGTTAACTCTGAACACACTAAGGATGGTATCATTAAACGTACTGGTTACGCCAACATACGCACTAAGCGAGTGCGGGTAAGTAGTCAAATAATTTGATAAAACAAAAATTTAATTTATATTCCTTTTGCAGAAATCATTTAAGCGAGAATCCTACTACGATTGGACCCAATATAATATGCTGGTGATGAAGGTGCGAGGCGATGGCCGAAGCTATCTGATCAACTTACACACAGAGGGATATTTTGATCTCATGTGGAATGATATCTACCATTATGTGCTCTATACACGCGGAGGACCACACTGGCAGATTGCTAGGATACCATTCTCCAAATTCTTCCTATCATCAAAGGGTCGGGTCCAAGATCGTCAGAACGCAATTGCCTTGAATACTGTGACACATTTTGGTTTCTCGGTTTCTGCCAAGAAGGGCATGGATGGACCGTTTGGTCTGGAAATCGATTATATCGGATTGGAGTTTGATCCTAGTCATCGCGAGGAATTCGCCTATGAAATGTACAAGACCCCAAAATATATTGTAGCTACTTAACATAATATGTTATTTAATTGTAGAGTCAAAATATATAAATTGCAATTCTCTTGTATTCCGTTGAATTAAATTCGTTGTTTACGCTCTATTTGTCGCTCTCTCATCGCCTCTATCTCGCTCTCTAAACAGCTGTTCAAATGTTTACAAATTGCCGCTCATCCTACACAGGGTCAATCTGCTGCAATTCTTTTTTTTTTTGGCTTTCAAGTGTTGCGTTCACTTTGCTAGGTGTGTTTCGCTTTTAACAGTTGCCAATTAGAAGCTCACGAAGAGTACGCTCTCGCTCTCACAATTCTCTCAGCACTCTGTTGGTTGATTTCGTTTCAGTCGTGCTCTGACTGTTGCTTCTGAAAGTTAGTAGATAAGAGTTGCGGATAAACTTCCGCGTTGTGTGTGGAGTGTTGTTTGGTTTCTTATTATTATCATTTCTAAACACTAGATAAAATTAAAATGGTGAGTACATTTGTTGGCATGTAATTGATGTGAGCACAAATGAACAACCAAGTGACCATGTGGCAGTTCAGTCACACTGCCCGGCTGCCCGGTGTGACCTTGAATGGAATGCGAAAATAATCCTGCACATAGCATAAACACAACAAATAGAAACAGAAAGGGAAATCAATAATAGTAAAGAGAAGACCAGAAAACTGACACCATACGCATTTTACCGGTTTGCTTTGACGTTTACAAATTATTATGCGCAAAAAACATGTTCCCGCAGACAAAACCAGAAGTGGTGTGGCTGTGACTCCATCGCCATCGCCATCGCCATCGCCATCAAAAGTGATTGAGTTGCATAAAACCAGTTACCAGTTACCAATTAACTGTGCTGCTATCGGCATCGAATGCTCGTCTGTTTGCCTGTTGGCTTTTAACAGTTGTGCTCTTAACAACGTCAACTGCTGACGTTGACCCTTTTTTCTGTGGCATTGAAAATGGTGCAGTTTACGGTAGAATGGACATTTCTCTATTAATTATACCCTTGGCACTAATTAAATTTCTCTGTTTTCCATTAATTCCAGCAAGAAACATATTTGTATGATCCGAATGTGCTGCTCAAGCTGGATTTCCATCGCAGCCCAGCGAAATTCCAGCCATTCATTTCGGCAGCCAATCCTGGTGAATCGTGGATGAAGGTACGCCCACTCAAGGATACGGATTATGATCGTGGTTTCCTGCAGTTGCAGTCTCAGCTCACGCATGTGGGCAACGTAACACGCACACAATTTCTAAGTAAGTTACCTGCCATAGATATTTTTATCTAGATAAAGCAACACCTTCATCTCTTATACAGCACGCTTCTCGCAGATGAAGGCAAGTGGTGACTACTATGTGACTGTTATTGAGGACACGCGCAAGGGAGAGATCATTGGAGCTGCCTCTCTGATCATCGAACGCAAGTTTATACACAACTGTGCTGTGGTAAGTATCTAAATTTTATCTTAATCGTCTTATCAATAGATAATCAACTTGAATTGCATTTATCTTACAGCGTGGACGTTTGGAGGATGTTGTGGTCAACGATACGTATCGTGGCAAGCAGCTGGGTAAACTGTGAGTATCCTAAGGGTCCTTAATAAAATCCTTGATCATGATGAAATTATCTATTATCTTCAGGATCGTTGTGACTGTTTCGCTGCTCGCCGAACAACTGGGTTGTTATAAAATGTCCCTGGACTGCAAGGACAAACTGATCAAGTTCTATGAATCTTTGGGTTATGTGCTCATACCCGGGAACTCCAACTCTATGACCATACGTTACGATGAGGATACGACTGCATTAAAACGAAATGCCACCTCGGCCGGCGCCGTCAACGCTTGCCAAACTGTGAGCCTTGATTTTGCCTCTTGACAATTAGCCGCCAACGCTGCTCCAAAATCCAAGCTTTAGGAACTCTATCACCTAAAGCTTCAAACTGTGCGAGGCGCAATGTTTTAACAATTCTAATGCATTTACAAAAATCTATTGCAAAAATTTCATTGCGCTTAGCGCATGGATTTTTGGACAGCGCTGGCAGGCGGTGGTGTCCTTATGGTATCCTATCCTACCGTAAGGACATACAATTAGTTGTACGGTCAAGTGCAACCTCAATGGTTGTATTTTATTTTTAATTCTTACAGAGCTCTCAATTTTATAATTTTTTCTCTCCCTTCTGCTACTGAATGTGGGGCACGCCCTTAAATTAAAAGGTTGTTGTTATACTGCCCTTCAAGAGCACGTTCATCAAGTAGCCTTAACTAAATAAAAACAAATCCATATATATATATTTTCACACTCGACTTGTTGATAGTAGATCAGATCATAACTTTGAATCACCATATATGTATATAAAAAAATAACAATTTTAGGTACATTTAAAAGATTGCAGATTACACTGATTTCTATCGCAGAATCTACTAAGGATGAGCCAGGTGGTCCTCCTCGTGTCACGAGAATGCACACAGATGTCCACATTTGGGGCATTTTGAATGTTTAGCAAAGTATTGCTGTAGGTGCTCGATGTGTCCGCCATGGGAACACCCCTGGCACCAGGCATACACCCCGCGTACAATCAGTCCACAGACACAGCACTTGGCCGACTGCATCGACTTGCATTTCTCGCAGTACCAACCCACATTCCCCGCCAGCGGTCGGCCACATTCACCGCAATTGGTGTGCATCACAGTGGATTGTTGATTCAAATGGCGCACGGATCGCAGCCAGGCACGGTTTATAACCTCACAGGCTTCATTCCAGAGCTCGTAGCGATGCAGCTGGTCAACATAAGTGTGGAACCAGTGCTCCTATTTGATGACATGATTAGAGATTAGCTTGTATATTCAGTGACGAAACTTACAACAACAGCATCCTCGATGGGCAGCAATTTTCTTGCCTCTCCCAGCACTATTAGTATGGTCAATGCCGTCTGCACGTCTCCAACATCATTTTGAAGCATCAACGCATCCGCCATAAATTGATGTGGCTCCCACATGGGTATGGGCGGCACATGAGTGACCTTCAATGTACTCGGCACATGAGGAGGCTAAGCAAAGGATTCCCTTAATAAGTTAAACTCCAAAGTTGTCTTCCAGTTTAACTTACCGGACTCTTCTCGTGCTCGGATACCTTTAGGTCTATCTGAGGACGCGCCGCCTGCACGTCATGATGGAGCGCAGTGTCCGGAAAGGCTAGGGCTTTAGTTACATCCGCTGGCCCAACATAGATGAAACCATTCCTCAACAGTTCAAAGTTATCAAAAGTAATCTCGCTTATGATTTGAGTCTCGGAGAGAATGACGGAACTGGTAGGCGGCGGTTGCTGCTTGCCACCGCCTCCAAGCTCATCACCATCGTCGCTGGCATCGGCAATTTCATTGGCTTCCTCTTGACTATTACCATTCAGATCTTGACCATGGTGGTGGTCATGTGGTGCCCAATCACTTGCCACTTGTGCAACTCGTCGAGCACTCATGGGATTCTTCTGGTTGGAAAACGAGGAGCGATGCTCATAGGGCGGTTCAAAGTGATTGCTGCCATAGAAGAGTTTCGCAAAGTCCCACAAAGTGCTTGCCTGGACAGGATTACAACTTGCTGTAGTTCAGTCTCAACATGATATATGATTTCTTACATTATCCTTGCCGTATTTCTTGGAAACTTCGGCATTGTGTTCGCATAGCTCGGGCAATTTTTTCCCACTTAAAAGTATCTCCTTGGCACAGCCAATGAAGGATTCATGCACACGCAACTCCGTTGGCGATGAATGTGATGGGCAGCCTTTACCGGGATCCACATTCTGCACAGAATGAATATATTGATAAGAAGCCTTATGGTTATACATTATGGACTTGCCAAGTTCTTGAGCATAAACATGTACATCTTGGAATGATCTAGATGAAATTGCATATTGCCCGGTTGTTGGGACTTCCGTTGATTCCTGCAATCACAAATGGGATTAATAAAGGTGGACTCATAAGTGATATTGTAGTGGAAACTAACTTGATGTTGGAGGACTTGCTGCTGGAGGCTCCACTTGATTTTGTGGCATATTCCGTAATCTTGTTGGCAAAGGATATATCGCCATGTCTGCCCAAACTGGCGCCCTGGGCATTGGCCTTCAGTGCGGGTCGCGTGGCATCCTTAAAGGCATGCTTATAGAGGCTAGAGTCCTTGCTGGTAGACAGCAAACAATGGGAATCACTGCCCTGCCAAGCGATGCCAGTGGTGACATTCGTGTGCTCATTAAATGAGGCAAAGGGTATATAAGGACGTCGAATGTCCCACACATGGACACTGTAGTCCATGACCAGGGCACAGCTGGCTATATGGTAGCTATAAGAAGATATATCTTAGCAGAGGATTCAATCTCTTTAATGTACTTAACCTACGTTCTCTCTGGTCGCCATTTAACTCTTCCTACGACAGCTATGGTGTGTATGGTATACTCGAGACTAGCTCGTCCATCCATGTTCCACACTTTGATCTGTTTGTCGCGACTGCCGGTGGCCAGCCAGTTGTGCGTGGGATGCCAATCGCAGGTATAGATGGGACCACTGTGGGCAGTAAACTGAACCATGCACTTGTCCGACTTACGCATGTCCCACAGTTGAACCGTGCCATTCTCCGAGACGGCGGAGAACGTATTCTGGGAGTGCGGCGAGAACTTGATATCACGCACCGATTCCGAATTGCTAAAGTAGGTATTAATGGATTTATCGAAGCGTATATCGAAGCTCTTAATGGTGCCATCCTGTGAACCGGAGATCAGGATATTTGGTTCGCTGCTGTGAAAGGTGACTGTGTGGGCGGTGCGTTCGTGTTCATTGTAGACAAGTAGTTGCTTCTGTCGTCCAAACTTGGATAGATCCCAAACAGATACCACTCCATTGGTCGCAGCCGTGGCCAGAATATTGCTGTCCAAGGTGCTCCAGGCAACATCATTTGAGGAATAGCTTAGGTTTTGGTTTTTCCCACCCGGCATTGTGCACACTTCAGTGAATCCATCGCCCTCTATGGAATATACCTTAAGCACTGAGATAATATATTTCTTATTTAAGGATGTGTTTCATTTGTTTTCATAATCTCTTACAGCTTCGTCCGGCCACAGCAATTTGGTTGTGTTCCTTGTTAAGGGCCAAGGCGTTGGCATGTCCTTCTAAACATATTCGCACGGATATCGTGGAGGGATCGGTATCCTCCAGCGAATCCGGCATCTTCTCTTGACAAGTACTAACTTTTCCAGCCGTTTTGCCCTTACCCATGAACAATAACAAACGCAAGAATAGATAATAGTTTAAGTGTTTATCTGGGGAACGATGAGAAAGTTAAGGTAAGTGAAACATTTCATCGACCCTGGAATATTACCGATTATTATTGGCGAGCCTATTGGTGTAACGAGCTAGACTAATACCAAGGCAATCCCTTTAAAATAGGCAGTCGAAAAAATAGAATATAAAAAATTTTATTTCTATTATTATTTGTCGTGCACTTGCGCGTACATTGTTTACATTTTTGGTGTGAATGGTAAATTTTGGAGATGGCCTGAAATCAATGGAAATGGAACATGTACAAATTTAAATATCGTTAAACTAATAATGAGAATATAACAAATTAATCTATTTTATTAGTGATTATGTAAACTTTTAAATTACTTTTACTTATTTACTTATTGCATAAAAATACATGCTTTTTGACACTTAGTTAACATTTTCTTATACGATGTTACCGACAAAACTATCGATAGTTCCATCATCGATGACTTGGTGTTTTTCGAAATCGAAGAAATCAGATGTCCGACAAGCTTTGGTAGATTCTTGTTCATGCGGAATTCATTAAGCAATTGCAAGCGAAATGCCGGACATCAAAATAACACCATTGGGAGCCGGGCAAGATGTGGGCCGGAGTTGCCTGTTACTTTCAATGGGCGGCAAAAACATTATGCTCGATTGCGGTATGCATATGGGTTACAACGATGAGAGACGCTTTCCGGATTTCTCCTACATTGTGCCAGAGGGACCACTCACCAGCCATATTGATTGCGTGATCATATCTCATTTCCATTTGGGTGAGTACACACATTGATATTAATCGCAAAAATTGCTGTGTAATACCTGTTTGGTGCGTTTAGATCATTGTGGCGCATTACCCTATATGTCGGAGATAGTGGGTTACACCGGCCCCATCTATATGACACATCCGACGAAGGCCATAGCTCCCATTCTCCTGGAAGATATGCGTAAGGTGGCCGTAGAACGGAAAGGCGAGTCGAATTTCTTTACCACGCAAATGATTAAAGACTGCATGAAGAAGGTAATACCCGTGACGTTGCATCAGAGCATGATGGTCGACACAGATTTGGAGATCAAGGCCTACTATGCGGGCCATGTCCTGGGAGCCGCTATGTTTTGGATCAAGGTCGGCTCCCAGACAGTTGTTTACACCG